>JARHVA010000038.1:8767500-10030000 GCA_037957365.1 Torreya grandis | reverse complement strand
TTTTGATATGGTACATAGTGTCCTTTATGACAATTATATTGGTTTGGAATGTTAATAAACCTCCTTTGAAAGTAAGAGATAAATCGGTAATATCTTTTTTCATTTTTACATTCATCTTGTGTAACCAATGCTACATTTCTCCATGGAATAGTGTTTTGTACAATCAATAATGTGTTTATTGTCTTTAACCCCAAATTTATAGGTAAAATAATATTTCTCAAATGATATCTCTATGTACACCACAAAAATTGGTCATTATGTCCAATACATTGAGTAAACTTAATTGCAGATGTATTATGTTATTGCATATTATCTACGACAAGATATTTTATATGTGTGCTATTAATGATTATTTGAATGGTCATTGGTTATTTTGGGGATATAATTATATTTATAAGGGAATATGTGTAAGAAGATGGAGTTAATTTTGTTACCTTATTGTCCTATTTGGAAAATGTGATAATCACTCCATCTTTAAGTTGTGATATTCCCTATATCTATAAGTTTTGATATGTTTTCACATAATGCATAAGAGTCATTATCTCATTTTATGTTTATACCATGATAAATGCATAATGGCTTGAATTTTACATAATCAACATGATGAAGAGGATGATAGTAATTAATAGGAATGGTAATTAACTTCTTGTGTAATAATGTGTGTATCATATCAGATGGTCAATCCCTAAATCCATCAAAATTGAGTGGTTTTGTCTTAGTAAAAGTAGATTTATTCACTTTAGGTCATAATTTATAAATTGGTTCCTTATTTTTAATGATTACCTTTATTTATTTATAATTGATTGTAGTTTTTTTCTTTGATTTATCTAACTTATGAGTGATGGTAACTCGATTCTTTATTGTAGATCGTAAATTTGAATTCACTCATTTATTGATAACTTCCTTCTTGTAGGAAGATGGCCTTGACTCATTAGCATTTTGTGTTGCTAAATTAAGACCACATGAATATTTTAATATGTACATGTATAATTTCTAAAAATAAGAATAAATTTTATGCATGGCTCTATATTTGAGTGGAGATAAGAGACCCTTATTGAAGATAAATTAATTTTCCAAATCTAAGGGTTGATAAGTTAAATAATGCAAAGAAATTTTAAATCAAAAAATGTAATATTTGTTAAGCTCATCATGGCCCCATTGTAACCCATGTAGATTTTCCAAAGTGAACCTAGGTGCCATGTATTTGTGATAATATTATAAGAATAAATATTCTAATATTTTGAATTTAGGTAAGGATAAATGATGTAAATTATAAAACTAATCTAAAGCATCTCTTGTGTGTGTGCACGCATGCGTGCACTTGTGTGTGTGTGTGTGTGTGTGTGTGTGTGTGTGTGTGTGTGTGTGTGTGTGTGTGTGTGTGTGTGTGTGTGTGTGTGTGTGTGTGTGTGTGTGTGTGTGTGTGTGTGTGTGTGTGTGTGTGTGTGTGTGTGTGTGTGTGTGTGTGTCCGTAATTTTCCCATCATTTTAAAGAGAGTTTATATTGATATGAATGAGTAAAATGATGTCCATAACCATCAAACAAGGGTAATGTAGGCATGAGAAAATATTTTGGATTAAGATTTCATTCTAAGACAAAATCAATATGAAGTTTAAAATCATTGCATATTTGATCACATTGATGTTGTATTGGGATATAAACATCACATTGTTTATTATTAGATTCTAATCACTTAGAAAAGAAGGGAGCATCATAATAATTAGTGAAATCAAGAGACTCACATTCTATGAATATAAGCTGACTATCTTTGCATAGTAATACATGATTATTACCTTGTAAGTCCAAAGTAATAATATCATTATTTGTTTGTATACCACATTCATTTGTATCCTTTGATATTTAAATAGAAAGGGAAGAAGTATCATTATATGTCACAACATTATTTAATTTTTTAAATATGGGTAAATAAGAGGGTTTTTAAATGGCCCCCAAAACCTTGTACAAAGATAGTTAGACTTGAGTATTGACATAATACACCCCTCACACCATGACTAAGGTAAAAGTGAATACTATTTTGCCCAAAATGAAAACTCTTATGATTTTTAAAACTATGGAAACAAATTTTAAAGGAAAGCAAAGAAAAAAAGAAATTGAAATATGGAAATGAAACTGAAAACCAAATCAAAGAATAATGTTTGGTCTAAAGAAATAAAAAATAATAATCTAAAACCCTAGGACAAAAATTATAAAAATAATGCTAAAAAAATTTGGGTTCACCAATATGTTTTACTCTATTTTTTTATTAAAAATTAATATTATGTGATAATATCTATGAAAATTGAAATATATGAGAATGCTAAAGATGTAAAATTATTAACAAATATGATTTTGGAAATTAAATTAATATGAAAAACTACTCGTTTCGAAAAACACTAAGAAGAAATTTTTTTAGCTCAAATCAATGTCTATTAACACTTTTAGATATTTAGAAATTGAAAATAAATAACTGATATGACTATGACTATTCAAGGTCAATAAAATAATCTAAAAATGTTTGAAGACAACTCTTCACTATCTAGAGAATAACCCAGGTTGTTTGTGTTTATTGACTATAGATTCTTATCAGTTGGTTGTAGTTATTGACTGACAAGAAAAGATTAAAAAAAATATAATTTTCAAAGTGAAAAATTGGAAGCATAATTTGATAATATTCCTAGATAGGATTGATCTAGGTGGATAATAGTGCACTCTACCTGATCTCATTGACCGTAGCCTTGTTTGTGTGGATTGTGATGAAAATAGAAGTATTTGACAACTTATGCATATTTTTAGGAAGCCATTGAAAAAATTTCAATTCCAAAATACCATGCAGGGATAAATTCAATGAAAAAAACCCTAGTTTCCTCCACACAACCCAAATTGATATTAAATAGGGGGTGTTGGGGAAAATAGATTGAGCTAGAATGACCTTAGTCAATACCCATTGAATGACCAAGCATTTCACTACGTTTATAATAATTTATAGAAGGATCTAACTCGAATGTATTTATCCCACTTAAATTTATGGGTGAAATTATGATTGCAAGTTTTGATGCTCTTTTTCCTATTTTACCATTGGCATAACCATGAAGATGTGAATTCAACCTTTGAAAATTTTGAATTTAGCTTCCTCAAATCTATATATTAAACATGTAAAAGCTTGAATAAATATTGAGAGTGATGAATTACATTTTAAATGTATTATAGTATCTATATATTTATATATGTTTCAACATTGAATTAAGGGAACTATTAGTGTGTAAAATCCATTAAAAATAAGGCTCAACAAAAAAAGGAGATTTAAACAAAATGTGACATAAAAGATTTATAAATTATGGAAGGATAATGATGTGCTTCATGGATAGGATTATGAGATTGGATGTGTTTGTAAACATTGAACTTATATAGAAAGATAGAAAACCAAGATTTTGTATCCTTGAGATAGATAGGAAAGATAAATAACAAGATATATAAAACTATGAACAAATTAGAGAAAGCCCAATCGAAATGTGTAAATAGATACCTTATTCATCAAATATATTATATATGTGTAAGATTATAATAATTGACATTAAAGAGGGACTTTTATTAAATTTATGTGTCTAAAACACTATACTTTCATTACTACATGATCACAAATTGATAAAATGTTCACCACTACTACTATACACTATTCTCAGTTTTAGTCTTTTTGGAGAAAGTTTTTAAATCTATATCTAGAGTACATCAACACTACCACTAATAACTAAAAACTCTTTAATATATGTAGTCATTTCAATGCATGATAGTTTTGCCACTACACCATGTTATAACCATTAAGTTAGTGGTGAAGTTGAGGTTGGATTGGTCTCTTTCCTTAATTTCCTCTAGCCTCCAATGAAATCAATTAACAAGGTTGATATAACATCAATTAAAAAGGTTGATATAAATACATGTATATAAAATTATAGGCAATGATTGTTGTAAATATATAAAATTTAATATTTTAAAACCTAAAATTAATTTAAATTTTAATTCATGCAAACCATTAAATAAATTACATCTAACATGATGTCTACTATTACTTGCACCTTTACCTTGCTCCACTTATTATCTTTCTTGCTCCATTTATTGACAATAGATTATGTGCATTATTTAGGCTTACCTTCTCCATTCCAAGTTTTTAATCAAATTAAATGTAATCATGTAGTCATTGATAGCCTTCAAGGCTTTCTCACTCAGATTACATGATCATGAGACATTCTCCCTTGCAATCTATGATATTTTCATCTTGCCTCTCTTACTAACACTTTGGTATTTTAAAATTTGATCTATTAACCTACATTCCATTTATATTTTTGTGTATGCTCTTCTCCTTGACTTATTTTTACCAATAATTATGCCCTAGGGGCCTCATTAGAATGAATTATCAACCATTAATCTTTAGATGGTGATTTTTAAGTCAATCTATTGACCAAAATAGATGACCACCATCATCACAAAATGTGCTTCACTACCATAACAAGCAATAGTGAAAATCTCTCTTCACAATACCCATATCCACAATCCTATATTCACAAGTAAATTATGATTCAACAAAGAAATCATTTTACATTATAATCATAAATCAACAAACTAAATAAAAAGTCCTTGAAGGCAAAAAAATGTTCTTACAAGTTTTGGTTCCTTCTCCACATCATATTATGATGCACATGGAAGCCAGTCACTATCATCATCATCTTCAACGTCCTCAACATGGAAAATTATCTAGGTGAGGTAGAGGTACCCAACCATCACAGTGTGTAGAAGGAGAATCCTAAACATCAAAATCTATAGGTAGAGGTGAGCACTTTCATGAAGGAGACCCCCATCTTGATTATGAGAAAATTTATGGGAGAAACTTCATTGGTATCCTCCCCTTAGGTTTCCCTCCTTTGAGGGAGAAAAGGGTAGGCCACAAGCAATGGTGTATGATGCATTATATCAATGATCCAAAAGGGTCTATAAATAGGCTACCTCCAAGACTACCTTATTGGTTTTCACTTAAATTTGGGTAAACATATTGGAAACTATGGCTTTTTTCTAAGTATAAAAATGATCGTCAATGGTAAAGTTAACATATCAAGATAAACAAATTTTTGAGATAAAGAAATATCATCCCACTCTAAAATTATACAAAATTTGTGTATAATTTTTAGGAAACATGGACAAGACCCCCAAGATAACATTATGTTAGATGAAGGGCTCCAAATAAAAGGTTTTGAAGAAGTCATGAATCTATGTCTAGGATATTTATGTCTTTTTTAAAAACTAAAACAAGCACTTAACTGCCTCATATTTCACATAAAAATGATACATGGGTCGAGTATCCCCTAAATAATTAAGGTGACGACCAAGGGGAAGCCCCTAATAAAATAAGCACCATGCAATGTTTGAAAGATTATGATCAATAATAATACTCTAAACTATTTGGAAACATATACTCCAAGTGTGGGAAACAAATTGAAGATACCTAGGATAATTAATCTTGTTAACCATGGTAAATTGAGGTGATATCTATTTAAATCCTTGGCTCAAAGTATACTATTGAAAGGGAGTTTCAAGATACCAATTTTAATATCTCCACCATGATCTAGTATATTTTATTATAATTTTATGAAGCATATTTACATGGATGACCTCAATTATATCCTAATATTACTCTTTATCATCATTATTTAAAATGAAATTTGGCCTTAACTTTTGGCCAAGAAATCCAAGTTCTAATCAGTTTGCATAAAATGTCTTGTATTTTATGCATTCCTCATTTGAAGATTTGTATTGCATGCACCCATAGAATTTACACAAGATGAATGCCAAAAAAAATTATTGATAGGAGATCACCATAATGAATATTTATTAACATAAAACATGTCTCTAATTTTTTTCCATTCCAAAGAAGTAGAGGTTTGATTTTTTCTAATGATTTTCAAATACTTTTAACAATAAAGGACCTAACCACTTTGACAAAATCCCAAAGGATAATAAGGTTGTAACACCCTTTACCATTTAATTTCACTCTTTCATAAGGAGATATTTTTGTATTACAATTTCAAATTAAAACTTTCCATGCTTCTTTCCCTTCAATAAACCAAGTAATCTACTTGGCATACATAGTAGTACCTTGGTGAACAATCTCTAACATATCCATCCCACAAGCCTCTTTTGGAATACAAAAAACCGACATATATACCCAATGGAAACATTTCACACATTTAGATATTTATCAAAGAAAATATTTAAGTTGTT
This sequence comes from Torreya grandis, assembly GCA_037957365.1. Lineage (NCBI taxonomy): Eukaryota > Viridiplantae > Streptophyta > Pinopsida > Cupressales > Taxaceae > Torreya > Torreya grandis. Next base: position 10,023,732 of record JARHVA010000038.1, on the reverse strand, counting down.
TAGGAGGCTTTAGAAGGAACCCAAGAAGAGAAATAATAAACATGATTTTCAATATAAAATTTCTAACATATTTTTTGTTTTTATGCCAAGGAGAGAGGAATAGTGATATAATAAGAAAAAAAATCTACTCAATCAATAATGCACTACCACATATTGGAGGGGGTAGCTTGGAATGCAAAGGATAAACCCAAAAATTAAAACATAAGCCTTGATGAATCCATTTCCAATCATACTTGATCAATCAAGGACATTAGGGTAGGAATGATTGTTTGTGTCATTGATTATTCTTCCATTGGATACTTGACCCTAAACTGAGGCAAAAAGTATCAAGATATTACTTAGTACTCTTGATATTGTCCTCATCCTTGATAAGCATGAGAAGGGAATTGTCTAAAAATTCCCATTGAATAATTGAGAGGGCTCAGTAGAGATTAGGGAAATGTCTTTAACCAAACCCTTGCACTTTAGCATTAATAAAACTATATAAAATTCCTTATGTAATGAGCATATATAAAACTGAATATAACAAGTAATATTGTCTAATAGAATGAAACAACCCAAAATGATCTAAGCTAACACTTGACTAAGAGATAAACCGAATCATATATAAATAACATCTTAATTAACTAAAGGAATTTAGGATTAAACCATATTTATTTTAAAATAGCCAAAAATGAAAGGGCACTTAATGAAGTCATAAGCTTTCCTAAATATAGTTATAAGCTTATCATCCTACTCAGACTATGCCTTGATCTCATATCACTATTTATTTTTTCCTGGACACTTGTGGTCACAATTAAAGGGATTTGTTATCAATGTTATCTACCTTTGTTAGACTTATCAATACACAATTTAATGATTATTTACCCAAAAATGTAAACCATTCCTTTGGTCAACTCATACATTTTGCATCTTGGTTTGAAGATAATTTATCTAAAGATTTGTATATTTAAGCATGTTAAGCCTAAGTCTATTCATATTTATCACTTCACTAGAAAACAATTATTGCACTAAGGAATACACGCCCACTTCCCTAAACATTAAAATATTTCAAATCCTTAAAGGAACAACTCTATGCCAAGTTTGAATATTATTTCAAGGTTAAAGTCATTGGTTTTCAATTGCCATAGGTCACATGCAAAATTGCACTAGATGCTGATATAAAATAATTTGAGCACATACATTTAGATATGCAAAAAAATATGTACAATTTGAGCCCTCTTTAGAGTATTAAAACAAAACCAATGCTTAGCCACTCAGTGGGGATGGTTGAAGTCAACTCTACCAATATTTTCTAACCCATATTTACAAGCAAAGTAAATGTCAAAATTGGAGTTAGTGTTTCAAGGTGAAGGGATAAAAATATGAGCATGCCCACAATTCAAGCCTCTAATAATGCATAGGATATCTATCTACATGCAAATACATTAATTAATGAGGAAACTATATGCCATTATTTATAGGAACTTATCCTTCATACCTTAGATATATTTAGTTTCCACATGCATCCAAGCATTACCAAACTTGTCTTAGTAGGCTTAGATAGTCAATTATAAATAAAAGGAGCAAAGTTGAAATTGGTGAGAGAGAAGTTAAAAGTTTTTAGTTGATAATATAAAGTTAAATAGTTGTATTTGTGTAAGTCTTCCATAGTAATATTGTTATGAAATAAAATCAATTTAAATTAACTCAATTGTAGCAAAGGATAGAAGTCAAGCTCCAGTCTAAATGATGCAGGTTTAGCTTGCACATATTCGATTGTATCATTTATCATACATTATCATAGTTTAATTATATATTTTTTGTACATGCATATATTATTTTATATTAGATAGTTATACTATGTGTTGTTTGATTTCATGATTGGATTCTTGTGTAAACATCTTCTATTATGTGCATTCACCACATCAAGTGTGGGAAGATTCCAAAATAGAGAGTCATATTTCAGTTCTAAAACAATATAGATTTATTTCATGCAATTTAATTTCCTACAAGTATGAATGTTTTTCTTTTCATTTCCCTTCCAAAAGTTTGTTTCCTATATGCAATGCTTATGACCCAAACTTTTGATATTGACTAGTGTGGCACATACAGTATCGACAGCTTGAAAAAATTACATCTCCAGGTTAACAATTAACGATGCTAGAATTTATAGTAACCAATATGTTTCCCCTCTAGATTGTATTGTCAAATTGTATGCAAGTTTTGGCTACATCAAGTTTAATTGAGGAAGCGGTTTCACTCATCACCTGTGTCTAATGAGGATGCATGTATATTTATATATCTATATGTGCAAATATACTAATTTACCTTCTCTTCACTTTGAACCCTAGATGTGAATTATTGGATCATTATAAAAATGAGACAACATATGAAAGGGAAGGAACAATTGTGGTTGGGAGAAAATTTTATAATGATATAAAGTTACATAAACTTTGTAAGTCATCCTAAAACAAGAATTAAGCAAATAAAAAATAGTGTTATATTAAAAAAATTTAGGTTCACTAAAATGTTTACAAGAGTCTTAGTCCTTTTGTTTTTCTAAGGTTTACATATTTAATATCCTTCATTATTTCATAATGGTTGAATATAAATGCAGGGGAGATATGCATTTCATACAATGAGCGTACTCTTAATACAATAGAGAAGTTCAACCCTTGATGATCAAGGTTGCCTTTATCAATTTCCATCTTACTGAGAGCAATTATTTGTTCTTTATGTATGGTTAGAGCCTATGCCATTTTGATAGACATTTGGTGATTATTATCCCATGTAACAAGGGGAATTGTAATATGTGCTGGATTGAAAATATTCTATGGGGGACCAACATATTTTTATGAAGGAAACAATGACATAAATGGATAAGGAAGGTGGGTTGGTATCTTTATTGTAGATAATGTGAATAATTTCCCCAATGGATCAATCAAATAACCCTTATTTCACCCATATATTGGATGTTAGCATAATCTTTTTTAAACATAGAAGCATTGTTTGTTTGAGTTAGTTCACTCTTTGATCTATCAAATAAAACCCTATAACATAAGCTTCAATCATTCTAATTTTTTAATCCATATATTTTTAAATTAGGAGTTTTAATAGTTAAATACATCAACAATACATTCATATCCAATAAATGAAGGAACTTGAGGGACAAGCATAGACAATTTTTCAAGAATAAATGAGACTTATTGAATATGTGCTCATTGGTGAAATGAGCTTCATAGGCCCAAAGACACTCAACAATATAAATAATCAATTGCATGAGTTTTTCCATGAAAATAACAAAAACATTTTGGTAGTTGCTCAATTATACTTGTTAAGAACATAAGACATCTTCCCTTCGTAAATGATATATGAATGTATTCAAAAAAGTCATTTGGTCACACATCATGGAAAACATTTGACATAGTTGTATCATTACACACAAATTTCCATCAATAAAGATGCATGATAAATCAACTACTATTCAAAATTTTATTAACCAACATAAAAAATGCAAACCCAAAAAAACAAGTCTCGAATATTCTCATGTCAAGAAAAACAATCCTACATGCCTCCAAAAGAACAAGAATATTCTTATGTTTTCCACAGTGTGTGACCAAATGACTTCTCTGTATACATTCATATGCCATTTATGAAGAGAATATGTCATATGTTCCCAAAAAGTATAATTTATAAATTGCCAAAATATTTGTTTTTATTTTGATGGAAAGCCTCATGCAATCAAGTATTTATATTATTGTCTACATTTTTATGGAAGGAGTCTAAACATACCACCTCTCATAGATTGTTCCCATATTTAGATGATGAGGATGAAGAATCTTATCAAAAGGAAGGTGAGCTACAAGGAGAATTGTTTGTTAACCTTGGAACTCTAGAAGATAATTCTTCATCAAATTAGTAGCAACATTGATATCCACAATGGGTAGAAAGCACCATTAGGGAATCACACTTGAACTCTAATCTAGATACCTCATCAGGACTTTAGACAAGAAGATAGATGAACAATGAAGTTAATCTTGCACTGATGAGTTCAATATTTGACAACACCAAACTAGAGATAGTTCGAGAGAGGGACCATTTAAAATAATTTGGACTTATTTCTAGTCTAACTCTAAAATTAACTATTAGAAATAAGTCTAAATTATAAGAAATTTTCTAATTCTAAATTATCTCCAATGCAATATATGGGTAATAAATCCAATTTATTACCATACTTCTAGTCTAGTCTATTTGGAATATATTAAAATTATTATTTTTCTAACATTCACTCCAATCTAGTTTAGGGGTCATAAGTCCAGATAATCTGAAATGATTCTTAGAGGCTTTATGTCAACCTCAATGAAAGAAGGCCATAGATGTTGAATATGAGGCCCTCATAAAAAAAGAGACATGGGAACTTTTTGATTTGCCTATAGGTAGGAAATCCATTGGTTTCAAGTGGATTTTCAAGACAAAATACAACGTAGATGAATCCATTGACAAATACAAAGAATAACTTATTACAAAGGGGTGTGCTCAACAAGAAGTAATTGATTATGATGAGACCTTTGTACTCACTATTGAGATCAATGCCATTAGAGATATTTTTGCACTCACATCACAAAAGGGATGAAAGCTTCAATAGATGGACTTTAAAAGTGCATTCATGAATGGTGATCTCAAAGAAGAAGTGTACATGACCTAGCTAGAAGGATTCATTGAGGAACAACATCCAAAAAAAGTATGTCATCTGATTAAGTCACTTTATGAACTTAAGCAAGAACCAAAGGCATGGTACAATAAGATAGATGATCATCTATTGAAACATGGATTCATTTTTAGCCCCTCATATTCAAATTTATATATCAAAAAGGTAGGCATAGAGATTATCATTCTTGTTTTGTATGTGGATGATCTTGTGTTAAAGCATAACATAATTATTTCATTACATTATTTTATATATTATTCAATAATTCTTGAATCCTCCAAGGATAACGTTGATCACACCATTATCAGAGGATAGTTATAAAGACAGTTATGGAATTTTCTAGAACTACATTTTTGCTATATAAATAAATTTTTACATGCCATTTTTTAATAAATAAAACAATAATTTAGTCTTCTAAAAATTTGTGGTATCAAAGCTTGGCATAATGAATTGGGAGAAAACACAGTGATGCCTATAGAGAGGTATAGAGAGAGGCAACACCTAGAGTGAGAAGTGAAGGAAAAGCCTTTATCTGATCATAGCCACAAATGATAGTGTAACATAGTCTAGCGATTACTTAGGATATATTACATTATTTTTTCTTGACTCATCTATATTGGTATATTTTTCTAGACTTCCCCTCAGATAATAATCCATCCTCCCTTCTCAGAATAGTATTAGCTTATTTTGGGTAACTGGTCATGTATAAATTACATTATATACATTAGGTTTAATCAATAAGAAATAACATTTTATAATAATATTTGGTATCAAAGTGGTAATGTAAAGGAGCAAGGAGGTCACAACCAGCATGTGGAAGCCAAGAAGCAAGTGCAGTGAACTACATAGTAGACCATAAAAAAAGAAGAATCACTGGGAAAATAGTCGACATAACAGTGGAAGGTAAACCACTAACCTGCGGTCTAAACATAGAAAGTGACTTGGAAATCTTGATCAGAGAGAGTGTAATAGAAAATGTAAACCATAGAATCTATTTAAAACATCTTTCACCAGTCAGTAGTCCAGTGAGGAAATCACTAAGACAAGGTGCAACAATGTTAGAAAGATTTCAAGCCATTTCATAACGAATAAGCTTAGATGGTGCAGTAGCCTAGCATAGAAATCAATGGGAGAGTGCATAAGAAGTTAATGTGGAGATAAAATTATGTAGCAACAAAAAATTGAAGTTTATTAGTTTGTGAGAGGTACATAGCAAAAGCATATATAACTGCTAATCGATCTATACAAAATAATAGGGAAGTCTAAGCAGCAGTGCATGACATTTAAACAAGATTCAATTTTGGGAAATTAATGCCCTCAATGGGGTCCCCATTTTGACACACAAATGATTTGAAGTGTACTCATTAGCATTGGAAGATCCAGATTATTTATTTGATCTCAATAATATTGAGGATTGGATCAAGAGGATCAGGGTTCAAAACCCATAGCAATGAATCAGAAGAGCTGACTAAATTTGAACACATAATTAGTCGAAGTAGTCAAAATAGTTTGAAGAGTTAAGACATGAGTGAGTCAGCCAAGTTAATGTAAAAAGGCAACATTTGAACAAGGTGCATCTTTCTAATACATAATTTTGAAGCAATAAATCTTACTTTATTAGCTTTCTAAAATTTTGTAAAATTATGAAAGTAAAATAAAAATAAAAGATGTCTACACCCAAACTTCTCTTAGATGCCCAACTAATTAAAGGGCCAAATTATGCTACCTAGCAAATAAATATGCATACAATCCTTCATTTTGAAGGAATATGGGGTATCATGATAGGGAATGTACAAGTTCCCATTGATTCTGATGCACTCATAAAGAATGAACAAGATAATGTTAAGGCCCTAATGCTAGCTATGCTAAGCATCATCAATGATGTATAGCTACATATTACGGATGCTGACAAAGAAAAGACAACATGAAACAAATTAGCAACTATTTATGAGGTGAAGAATGAGATGAATATCCTCCATCTGCAATTGAGGCTTCACACACTTACTATGGAGTTTGATGAGAAAGTCAAGGAATTCCTACATTGAGTGGCTAAGATACGAATGAAATTATTAGCACTTGATGAGATGGTATATCATTAAATTTTGATCTAGATCACCTTGTGAGCACTCCCTTCCCAATTATGAGTGTTCATCATGACACTAAATGTATCTAAATGAATAGTGTCATTCAAAGAGCTCATCAACTTATTACAGTAAGAAGAAGCTATCAACTCAAATCAAGATGAGTTTGAAGATAAATCTGTTATCTCAAAAAAGCAATGAGGTTAGAAATATCACAAGGGATCTTTAGAGAAGTAACCAAAAAAATAACAACAACAACAACAACTATCTCATCATCAATCATAGAAGTCAAAGAGTTGGTGTCACATCTGTCAAACCAACACTCACGACATGGACAACTACTAGTATAATAGCTAAAAGAAAGGTTCTACCATCAAGCAAAGCACATCATGGAAAGATGATACTCAAAAATTGAAAATATGTCCCCACTAGTGGAAGCAAAAGGGACATCTCACTGCCCAACAAGATGATGAATCTGATGAAGAGACAATTGATGATGATAAGAATGTAGTACCAGTCTCTCAGACCTCGCAACCCATGAGGAATATTTGATTGATTGACTCAGGTGCCACTAAGCACATGATAGGTGACAAGAAGCTATTAGATTCATTAACAGACTAACCCAATAGAGATCAGGTTAGGATTGTTGATGATAAAGAGTATGTTGTAGTAGGAATAGGTTGAGTTAATATTCCCTTTATAATATGAAAATGTACACTTATAAATTTATTATATGTTCCTAGTTTGACATCCAATCTCTTATCAATCAATCAAATTTTGAAACATCAAGTAAAGGTCGAGTTTCTTGTCAAAAATGGCATAAGAACTTGCCTCATTTCATGAAAAAGTAAAGTTTTTGCTAAAGCTTTACATAAAGATAAATTATTTTCTTTAGATACAATTTCATCTTATATAATAGTTCTATCTACCTCAATGGTAGAATCCACTAATCTCTGGCACTACCATTATTTTCTTTAGATATAATTTCATCTTATATAATAGTTCTATCTACCTCAATGGTAGAATCCACTACTCTCTGGCACTACCATTATGGTCATCTATCAGCTATATTTTATACCCGCTAAGTTCTAAAAGGATGGTACATGGACCTCCCAAGTTGTCCAGTTCCTTGCCCATTTGCCTTGATGACTTATAGGTAAACAACATAGGGATCCATTCAAATAAATCTTCTTTCATTCTAATAAGCATTTGGAGGTCGTATATACCGATCTAAATGGCTCACTACCTATTTCATTCTCAGGATACAAGTACTTCTAAATGTTTGTAGATGACTACTCTCAGAAGATGTGGGTATTCTTCCTAAACAAGAAGAGTGAGGCCCTTTATCATTTCTAGGTCTTCTATTAGTAGGTTTTGAAAGAGACCAAAAAAACTCTACTTTACCTCTGCTCAGATTGAGGGGGGAATTCCCATAAAATAAATTCTTAGTATTCTTGAACTAGCAAGGAATAAAATTGAATCTGACTACTCCTTACATGCCCTAATAGAATGGAATTATTAAGCAATGTAATCATATCATGATGGAAATGGCTCGTTACATGATATCAATAACAAATCTAGAGAAACACTATTGAGAAGTAGTCCAGATAACTATTTATCTTCTCAATAGGGCACCCACAAAAATTTTGAAGGATAAAATTCCTGAAGAGGTATGGAGTGGTAAAAATCCATTGATTTCTCATTTACGAGTATTTAGTTTCATAGCATATATGCATGAACCAGCTCAAACAAGGAAGAAACTCAAGTCCAAAACACTCCCATGCATCCTATTGGGCTATAGTACTACCTCAAATCCATATCATCTCAAATATCCTAAATTAAGGAAAATATATGAAAGCAGAGATGTGATTTTTGATGAATCATCTTTTGAGGAAAATCTATGAAAGCAGAGATGTGATTTTTGATGAGTCATCTTTTGACTCAGTGATGCAGAATGATGAATCAATACCAACCATCTCTCATCAATCACTTCTTGAGTCAGATGATAAGGATACTTCTCACAAAGAAAAAGAGATACATGGGGAGATGTATATTGATCTTGGAGAATTAGAACATCCACCAAGTAGTTCTTCACATCAGCAAAGCAAATCTTCACAACAGTAGTAGAGTTCTCATCCAAAGTGGGTATTAGGCACCAACATAGACTCCCATACTTCATCTGGAGTCAAAATAAGGACTTAGACAAGACATGAGGTAAATTTTTCACTCATGAGTACAATAGTTGATAGCTCTGAACCTGATAATGTTCATGAAGATTTAAATCAACCATAATGGAAAAAAGTAATGGATGCTGAGTATGACCTACTCATGAAGAATCAAAGATGATAATTGGTTGATTTGCCTATAATAAAGAAACCCATAGGCTAAAAATGGGTTTTCAAAACAAAATACAAGGTATATGGATCCATTGACAAACATAAAGCACTAGTAGCAAAGGGATATGCTCAGAAAGAGGGTATTAACTATGAAGAGACCTTTGCACGCATGATGAGGATCAATACTATCAGAGTTGTTTACATACTGGTATCACATAATGGATGGTAACTTTAGTAGATGGATATCAAAAGTATTTTACTTAATGGTCATCTAAAGAAAGAAGTATACATGATCCAAATAGAAGGATTTGTTGATGAGAAATATCCTAAAAAGGTATGTCATCTCATTACATCACTTTATGGACTGAAACAAGTTCATAGGGCATGGTACACCAAAATATATGATTACCTTTTACAATATGGTTTTACTCATATCCCCTTAGATTCTAACTTGTACATAAAGAAGGTAGGAGCTATATCATCATTCTTGTTCTATATGTGGATGATCTTGTGATCACTAGTAGTTTAGAAGATCAAGTTGATATTGTGAAGAATGACTTCAAAATATCCTTTGTCATGATTGACTTGGGGCTACTGTATTACTATCTTCACTTGGAGATATGGTATAAACTAAATCACATTTTTATCTCCCAGATAAAATATGCCAAGACACTCCTAGAAAAGTATAGAAGGCCAGATTGTAAGCCACTTTAAACACCAATAGAGAAAGGTTTAAAAATATCTCTTTTCTAAGATTCACCTCAAGTAGATGCAACTCTTTACAGATAACTCATTAGAAGTCTCATCTACTTAACCTATACCAGACTAGATATATGTTTTTTGTAATCTATCTCTCCAAATTAATGCAGGAAGTAAAGAAATTTCACTGGGTTGCATCAAAACATATTTTGAGATATGTCCAAGGTACACTTGAAGATGGTCTGAAATACAAAAAGAATAGTCAATTTTTCTTGCATGGATACATCAACTCAGATAATGTTGGATCTATTGATGAAAAAAAATCAACATCAGGATACATATTTCATCTTGGATCTAGACCAATCTCATGGATTAGCAAGAAGTAAACTATTGTTGCTCTCTCATCCACTCAGGGAGAGTATCATGTCACATGTGAAGCTATGAGTGAGGTGATATGGTTATGTCACATACTAGTTGATATGGGATATACTAAAAAGAAGGCATGTATCATTTATAGTGATAATCAGGTTGTGTTAAAGCTTGTGAAAAATACTATTTATCATGAAAGAACAAAGCACATAGAGGTCGAATGTCACTACATTTGAGAACAAGTTTCAAACCATCGCATCCAACTCCAGTAATGCTCTATAGATGTACAAATAAAAGATATAATAACCAAATCCCTTATAAAGGTGAAATTTGAGATTTTTAGGGAGCACATTTGTAAAAATAATGTAATAAGGGGGGGAATGATAGCGTAGCATAATTATTTTATTACATTATTTTCTAGATTCTTCAAGGATTCTCGACTCCTCTAAGGATAAAATTGATCATACCATTATGGAGGATGGTTATAAAGATAGTTGGTTATGGAATTTTATAAAACTACATTTCTACTATATAAATAAATTTGTACATGCCATTTTTTAATCAATAAAAAAATAATTCAGTCTTCTGGCATTGTGATTACAAGAAGTTCAAATCATCTTGTTGAAGAAGTAAATAATCACTTGAATAAATATTTTGACATGATTGATTTGGGGCTACTTCATTATTGTTTTGGCTTGGAGATATGGAAAAATGAAAATCTCATTTGTGTCTGATAGATAAAATATTCCAAGATGCTACTTATGAAATATGGGATGATAGATTGTAAACCAATGTCAACTCTGATGGAGAAAGGTTTGCAACTATCCCGATTTCAGGATTCACCTCAAGTAGATGAAATTCACTACATGAAATTTATTGGAAGTCTCATTCACTTAACATATACCATACTAGACATATGTTTTCTTATCATCTATCTTTTGATATTATTTTAGGATCCAAAGAAGTGTCATTGCTATTAGGAATAACTATAGAAATCAATGTGGAATAATTTCATAGAATCACAATAATAAATATAAATAGAGAAGCATAAAGAAAATAAATAAACATGAATAATAAGAAGACAAGATTTAATGTGGTTCACCTAATGTGAGCTACATCCAACAAGAAACACTTGCTCAAATTTCATTATAAACCACTAGAGTATAATCACTCTTAGATTTGTCTTCATAATTATAATGCACAAATTTTTTTGGGTACTACACTCAAAAAAATCTCTTGAATTCACATTTTAATTCACACGCCATGTTCTTCCTTCTCAAACCCTAGTTCTATTAATGTATTACCTATGAAATATCCATCAATATATAATACATCAACAAGGCAATATTATAAAACAATTAGTACCAAAACCATGGGTAGAATCAAGCCAAAAATGATTTCCCATTAAAAGGGGTCCATAAAATTAATCTATAGAGTGTACAATACATTTAAAATGTATAGCATTTAAAAATACATTGTAATTTAGAAATAGGCTCCACAACACAACAATCTCCCACTTGGAGACTAATTTCCTCTGAGCAAGATTTTCAACCCTTCACTATCAATTGTGAAGGCCAACCGAAACTAAACATAGCTTTAGTTTCTACCTTATGACCACCTTGGTCATCATGTCTATAGGATTCTGATTGGTATGAATCTTCTATACCTTCAACTTCTCTTCCTCCAAATCTGTCATGATGAAATGATACCTTAATTGTATATGTTTCATCCTAGAGTGGAAAGCAGAGTTCTTTGCTAGATGTATAACACTCTGACTATCACTATATAGCTTCCCTTCCTCCTGCTTCTACCCCAAATCCTCAAGAAATTGTTGTAACCAAATCATTTCTTTGTTTGCCTCTATGGTAACAACATAATCAAGCTCTGTGGTTGACAAAGCCACAAGTTTCTGAGGTCATGAAATTCAGCTCACCGCTATGTCACCTACAGTAAATACATATATTGTTATACTCCTTTTATTGTCTAAATATCTATCCATGTCTGAATATACATAACCATGCAAAGTGGTGTCCAATCCACCATAGCTTAAAACTATCCCCAAGTTCCCTCTTAAATACTGAAGGATCCAATTTACTGCTTTCTAGTGTTCTCTACTTGGATCACTCATGTACCTGCTTATTGATCCCATTGCATGCAAAATATTTGGCCTAGTACACACTATGGCATACATCAAGCTACCAACAACTGATGAGTATGATATACATGACATATAGATTCTCTCCTTTTCTATCTTGAAACACTGCTCCTTTGATAACTTGAAATGACCTGCCAAAGGAGTCCTAACCGGTTTAACATCTTGTATACTAAACCTCTCCAAGACCTTTTTGATGTAATTTTCTTGGGATAAATTCAGCTTTTATTCCTTCTTATCCTAAGCTATTCTCATACCAAGTATTTTTTTCCCTACTCCCAAATCCTTCATAGCGAAGGAATTACTAAGCCTTTCTTTGAGTACTTTTATTTCCTACATGTTCTTACCTGTAACCAACATATCATCCACATACAGACAAAGGATAATGTAATCACCATCACCAAATTTCTTGATATATATTCAAATATATGAATGACACCTGGATTATCCATGTTCCATCATAAAACTATCAAATTTCATGTATCATTGATGTAGAACTTGTTTCAAGCCATACAAAGTCTTGTATTTGCACACCATTTTCTTCTTCCATATGACCTCCTATCCTTGTGGTTGCTTCATATACAAGACCACCTTCAAATCACAATGAAGGAACAAATACTTCACATCTAGATTCTCTAAGTGCAAGTCTTCTACTGCCATTATGCCAAGAACAATCCTAATAGAATTCATCTTTACCACTACGAAAAAAATCTCATCAAAATCAATTCCCATCTTCTGTGCAAATACCTTTACCACCAACCAAGCCTTGTACCTTTTCTTTCCTCCATCATCTTCTTTAACTCTATACACCCACTTGTTTTGTAATACTCTCTTACCTTCAGGTGGGGTTACCAAATCTCAAATTTGATTTTCCATGAAAGACTAATGCTTCTCATCTATAGCTTGCTCCCACTTCTTTTTGACATCTACCTACATTAATTCTTCAAAGAAATATGGATCTCCATTGTTAGTGAATAATAAATAATTAAGAGATGGAGAAAAATTTTAGGGTTCCCTTCTTACCCTAGAAGACCTTCTCACCATAAGAGTTTGGGGTTTTTTTGGAGTAGGTACCAAAATTGGTTGCTTGGACACTTTGTCATTTGTATGTCCTCCAGTACCATGTACTCTTTTCTAGAATATTCTTTTTGATCTTGTAACTACATTTTATACATGACTTTTTCATTAAAGATAACATCCCTAGACCTAAAGATTTTCTTGTCCTTAAGACTCCAAATTCAAAAACCAAAGTCATCCTCACCATAACCAATAAAGGTGCATTTTTTAGACTTAACCTCTAACTTGGTCCTATCATCCTTATCAATATGAATGAAGGATTCACAAACAAATATTCTAAGAAATATATAATCAATCTTCTTACCAGACCAAGCTTCCTCAGGCATGCATCCATATAAAGTAGATGAAAGACCTCTATTTATTAGATATACAACTGTGTTTACTGCTTCTACCCAAAACTAAAGAGGTAGTCATGTATGCAACTGCATGCTCCTAGAACACTACATGATAGTTCTATTCATCCTTTATAACACTCCATTATAATGTGGAGTTCTTAGAACCATCCTCTATTTATAAATTATATTCCTTGAATAGTAATAAAAAAATGCATTGCTACAATATTCCCCACCATTATCTGACTTGAGACATCTTAAATTAAGATTTGTTTCATTCTCAACCAAGGCTTTCCATCTTTTAAACATATCAAACACATTAGAGTTTCTCCTAATGCCATACACCCAAAGTTTCCTAGCTGCATCATCTATAAAAGTGACATAATAAGATGACCCACCAATAAAAGATACCTGAGCCAACCCTCATACATCTAAATGAACCAGCTCTGACTTATTCTCCTTCTTCATAGGTCCAACCTTGATAAATTTTACCCTTTTTTTCCATAAACATAATATTCATAGAAATATAAATCAGATCCTTTCAATCTAGGTAATCAGTCCTTCAAAATTTGCATATCTTTTTGGCTCATGTGACCGAGCTTATACCATAAAGTTATATCTACATCTATAGCAACTAAATTATAATAATCAACACTACTTGATAAATATAGGGTACCAACCTTCTTACCTCTTGCTACCATAAGATCACCCTTGGTTACCTTCCAAGAATCTACTATTAATGTCATCATACAACCTTCACTGCCTAGATGTCCTATGGATACCAAATTCTATATCAACTTAGGCACATGTCTGGCATATTTCAGTAGCCAAGTGTTCCCATTCTATATCTTGATTTGAATATTTCCTTTTCTTACTATTTTTCAAGGCTCATCATCACTAAGGTAAACATGTCCCAAATTCCATTGAATATAATTAGTAAAATAATGCCTATATGGTGTAGCATGAAAAGAAGCCCCTGAATCTAAAACCCAAGACTTAGCATTATTATCAACTAATATAATTAATGAATCCTAACAAACATTACCTGCTGCCACCTTCACCTCTGTAGTGTCTTATTTTTTTTTGTTCTGAAGAGACCAACAATCCTTCTTCACATGCCTAGTCTTTTTGTAGTGATGGCATACCATCCTGGCCCTTGATTTTGACCTTCTAGGATCATTTGACTTTCCACACTTTCCTTTTCCTCTAAACCTTTGTCTCCCTCTACTCTCCACCACCAAAGCATCACCTGAAGTAAAAGTCTCCCTAGAGCTTTTTTGTCACATTTCCTCACTAAGGATTACTCTTATGACATCATCATACTTCAAATTAGCATTATTAGAGACCGAGTTGCTCAAAACCATTACCAGGCTATTATAACTCTTTGGTAAGGAACATAAAATAATCAAATCCCTAACTTCATCATCAAAATCTATTTTTACAGAATTCAACATACTCACAATCATGTTGAATTCATTCAGATGATCAACAACTAAACCATTTTCAAACATCTTCATATTAAATAATATTTTCATTAAAAATATTTTATTATAAGTAGAGGGTTTCTCATATAGCTTCCCTAATGCATTCATGAGACCTTATGTGGTCTTCTCCTATGATATATTAAACATGACTAAAGATGCAAGGCATAACCTAATGGCCCCAAGTACTTTCCTATCAAGCAACTCCCAAGCCTCATATGTCATACTCACTAGTTGCTTTACTTTTCCTCCTAGCAGAGCATGGAGGTCCTTCTGATAGAGGTAATCCTCCATCTGCATCTTCCATAGACCAAAGTTTTATCCATTAAAATTTTCAACCTTTGATCTAAGATCATCAACCATAGCTTCCACTTGAACTAATAACCCTTCCTGTGATTCAACACTTCAACAAATACAACCTAAAGCTCTGATACCAATTGTTAGGAATAAATATAGAAATCGATGTAGAAAAATTTCACAAAATCGTAATAATAGATATAAATGGAGAAGCATAAAGAATAGAAATAAACATGCATAATAAGAAGACAAGATTTAACATGGTTCAGCTAATATAGGATACATCCACCAAGAAACACTTGCTCATATTTTATTATAAGACACCAAAGTACAATTACTCTTAGATCTATCTTCACAATTACAATGCACAAATATTGTTTTAGAGCTGCGCTCAACAAACCCTCTTAAATTTACATCTGAATTCACACACCCTATTCTTCCTTCTCTAACCGTAGTTGTCATAATTTATTAGCTATGAAATATCCATCAATACATAATACATCAACAAAGCGGTATTACAAAACAATGGGTACCAAAACCATGGGTAGAATTAACCCAAAAATAGTTTCCAATATAGAGTGTACAGTACATTAAAATGTATAGTATTTAAAACTACATTGTAATTTAGAAATAGGCTCCACAACATAATAATTGGGTTGCAGTAAAGCATATTTTGAGATTTTTTTGAGGTATAGTAGATTATGGTCTGGAATACAAGTAGAACTCACATTTATTCTTGAAGGGTTACACAAAATTAGACTATGTTGGATATGTTGATGACATGAAATCAAATTTAGGATATACTTTTCATATCAGATCTTGATCAATTTCATGGATACGTAATAAGAAATTTATAGTTTCTCTCTCATCTATAGAGGTATAATATCATGCCACACAAAAAGCTATGTGATAATTAATTTAGTTGTCACATTCTATCTGACATAGACATTCTTGAAGATCAACCACCAATTATTTTTTGTGATAGTCAAGGTGTGTTGAAGCTTGTCAAGAATCTAGTGTTTCATGAAAGAAAAAAACATGTTGAGGTCTAGTACAACTATATTCAAGAACAAGTCTTGAACCACCACATTTAGCTCCAGTACTACCCAATAAATTTACAAATAGAAAATATACTCACCAAATCACTTAGCAAGGTGATGTTTGATCTATTTCAGGGGTACATTTGTAAAAATAATGTATTAAAGGGCAGAATATTAGTGTAGTATTACATTGTTATGTTTAGTTAGATGATAGTTATTAGTTTAGAGTTACATAATGGTTGGGTGGTTGGATAGTTATGATTTTTATAACTAGTTTTATAATGTATATATTCATCTATTTATTCATGAATAAATTATCGAAGCATTCATTTATCTTTCATAAAGAACTTAGACCAATCATTAAGACACATTTCATTTGTAAATTAGATGAATTTAGGTCACCAAGAACTTGCACCAGAGCATGACACCTGCATTGATGCAGGTGTTTATCTGGGACATAAGTGTCCAGGGAGTAGAAAAGTAGGTACATGCTCAGAACTTACATAGGTTGAAGATAAATAATTTTTAATCATTATGGGAAATATAGAAGGCTTGGGTAATAAATATAAGACTAATCAGACTAAGAGATAAGCCAAAGGCATAAGAGAGAGTATATGAAAGACTTGTAGATGTAAGAAAAGGTATAGAACTAAGAGGAACATCCAAGTTTTGATTTAACCAAGTGTACAAGATGAGGTGTTATATAATATATAACATAGTGTCTACATTTCCCCTCTTAATCTAGTAATGAAAATGCTAGTTTAAATGAAATAAATGTGTACTTGGGTGTGTTTAACACACCTTATCTTTTATTGAATACAACTTGAGTGTTTTGTTGGTGACAGACTTAAAACCAAGAGAATGTTAGAGTATATAATTAGTGTATATAATCTAAAATTACAATTATTTAAATGCTTTAAATTAAAAGAGAGCAAGTTTTAGGAGTACACATATGTATCTATGTAACCTCCTTGCCCATTGGAAACTTGATTTCAAAGATGTATCATTATGAATAATTGAAACTAATATTAGAAAAAATATAAATCTAGAAAGTACATATATCTAAGGAGATAGGGAGAGAGGGAAATAGGAGGGGATATGCCACTAACCTTGGATAAAAAGGTTTATTGCCACTAGGTAGTTGAGACTATCTCAACAATGCAACCCAATCATACTTATAACATGGTGAGTGTAAGTGAACCAATTAAAATCACACTATAAAGTTGGTGAGGCTAGATGACATAATCAAGTCCATCATGAAAGCTTGGAAAGGTTGAGTTATTTAATCATCTCAAAAATAACAAAAAGTGAACCAACTACTGCAGTAGATTGGCTCAATATAGTTCATAAAAGTTCAGCTTGATGGATGGTGACAATCCTTGAAAGTGTTTAGAATCTAAAATTGATTTGTATTTTATAATATTAGGCACAAATTAAATATAATATTCACCTTATATATGTCTCATGTTGAAACTATGTTTAACAATGACACCAATGTATATAATTTTTCCACAAATGTGTGTCTGGATCATATAACTATGTGTTTTGGCCAATTCAGAAATTGTGTAAGTGTTGAGAATAGGTTTTGAAAGCATGGCCCAATGATACATGGAAAAATATGAAAAAAATATAATTTCCAATGTGGATAACATGTTTCTAAAACATTCCCCCACTATAATTTGGGTATATTGGATACTAAATAGGTGTGGAGAATATGTTTCCAAAACATGTCCCCATTATATATCTAAAATTGTGAATGTGTAGAAGACATGTTTCTATGACATGCCCCCCACTAAATTTGAAACTATAATGGATGTGGAAGCCATTCCTCTATTACATGGCCCCACTGATATGCCCCCATTTGAGGTGAGGGAAGAATAAAAAATTGTATTTAACTCACCTCAAAAGGATAAGATAACCATATAACTATGAATAAACCATGTACCATATAGGAGAACATGTCTAGGTAAATATATCATTGAAGGCATAGAATATGATCAGATGAAAGCCAAATATGCATGATGAAGGTCATGAAAACATTTAGATAATAATAGTACAAGCTCAACAATTAAATCAAATATACACACAAGAGCACTCAAGGGCAAGTCAAAATATAATGGTCCAAGGTGACCGCAAATAAGGGGGAAGTTCAAACGCATCATAATCAAATAGACATGACTTATTCAAATATCTATAAAATAAATAATGACATATTCAAATGTCCATACAACAAGCAATGACATATTTAAATTTCAAAGAAGTAACAAAGGCATTGGGGCTGAAAATAATTAAACATATTCAAATGCTCAAAAAAAAAAGACAATAGCAAGGCAAGACACTCAAGGAAGCGCATAAAAGAAATCACAAGTAACCATTATAATCATAAAATAATATCTCATGGATTAAATATGTTAGCAAAAAAACATCAATTACATAGCATAACAAGTACATTGTTAAAGATATAAGCATGGATGAAGGCATGTATAAGTACATATTAGCTCAAACATGATAATGTAAATTGACCATAGAATAATATCACCAGGAAGTATTGTGATCAAAGAAGGTGGATTCCCCCAACATCCTAGTGACATGAGTAGAGGGAAATCCCAACATCTATAAGTGCATAGACCATGTATCTTTATATTCCTGTATCACACTCAAATAAAAGTGTGAAACACATGTGTATGTAGAAGTAACTGACATTCTATCCATCAACATAGAACTAACACATAGATTCCAAGGAGCCAATAGAATATGTAGGCACATAAAATATTTTTGAATGTTTTATTTTTTTGGTATTTTTGGAATATGGGAAAGGAAAAGACTATCCTATGATGCCATCCAAAGGGTGGTCATAGATATCTCCCACTTTGAACCTAATGTAATAAACTAGTGACATTGTCAAGGAGCATGTATAAGTGCAATATCTATCACTGTAGTATCTAGGATGCTCTGAATATGTATAATAAAACTTTATGGTCATGAATAAATAGTATGTGTAATAGACGTAGGGGTTTGTGGAACCCATCATCGAGTATTCTATGGTTTCTTCAAAACAACAGTAATAGGAACATGTGTATGTCCTCTAGATATCTGAATATAGTTTGTAATAAAAGAGGATTCCATAGAATATAGTGTATATCTCTAATGTAATGGTATCTCAAGTACTGACCACCTAGTAAATGGGATTGTCTGTTGATATAGAAAAATAGGCTAATCTTTTGGAGGCCATAACTTTTGACAAATAGCTTTATTTGAGCTCTTCCACACACCAAAATGGCCATATTAAAAAATTTAAGTGTTATCCTAATCTACCCTATCCACTTAGAGTTTATTTATATATTTTTGTAGGCCATATGTGATCATCTGATGGTCTAAAATTACAATTTAATGATTTTTTTGGGAATCTCCTATTTTTAGAAATTGTATATTTTTAGGACCAAATGTTAACTTCAATTTAATTTCATCCCATAAGATAATTTTAGTGATTAGAGTATTTTTGGAAATTTTTAGAGTTGTGTGCTCTTGCACGTAAAACTTTCTAAAAATAACAGTTGATAAAAATAGAGGTTTTTTAGATTTTTTTTTTTGAATTTTTGCATGTCAACTCTAATTCAAAGTTGAGGCTTATTTAAGCATGTTTTGGGTTGTAATTATTTCAATTAACTCAATACAAATCAATACAATTTATTGTTTATAAATTTGGCCTATTGGTAATTTTATTGTCTTGATATTTTTTGGGTTCATTATCTGGTATCAGAGCAAGTTTGAATCTTAGAGGAGTAAGAAATGGTGAGAGGACAAGGAGGTATTACATAGATGAACTAGACTATATAATAACTATAGAGGAAAGTATAATAATTAATAGAGGTTATCACTAATCAGATAAGAAGAAAAAGTGGTAATTAAGTTGAGGAAGACATAGATCATGATGAAAAAATTTAGTAAGAAGAAGAACAACAAGATTAGCCACCATCAATGGAAGAGAGGATGGTTCAATATTTATAAGGAAGGAATGAAAGAATCAAGGTTGATGTTCTAGATTATGGAGGTAGTTTAAAACCATAGGATTTGATTATTTGGATGAATAGCATGGAGAAGTTCTTCGAGTGAAACACTATGAGAAAAAAAAAGAAGGTAAAGTTTGCATGCATGAAATTGAAAGGTCATGCAGTGATTTGGTGGGATCACTTGCATAAAGAGAGATAGAGGAAAGGTAAAGAGAAGATTAATTTAGGGGAAAATATGGAAAATAAGATGAGGGATAAATTTATTTCTATGGATTATGCACAAGCCCTATATAGAAGATTCCAAAATTTGAGGCAAAAGGATTTATATACACATAATATTTTCAATGTTTTATTGTTTATTGACACTTCATATCTTACAAGAACCTATTGAGTCTCAATATCTCTAAGTGCATGCCTTAAAGGGTGCACCAAGAAAGGGGTGGGTAAACCATCAATGCTTCATAAGATTGTTGTTCCTTTCGCCACTTGCCATCTAAAATCTTGTCTCCTAAAACCATGAACCCTAGGCTTATTCTTCTCTTTCCTATCCATTCTAGTCATTATCATGCTTTATTCCTTGATTTCTTACCTAGCATAGACTTAGTGAGTTGACTCAAAAATGTATTAGGTCGAGCTAGTTGACTTAGTACACCTGACATGTTTGAAAGTTTTTACGTAAGATACTACTATATATACAAGGTCATTATTTACCATTTAAAGAGAGTGAAGAATTAAGCAAAGAAGTGTGAATGAACATCTACTTATTGACCATTCTACTTGAGGAAAAAAAATTTAGGGTTCAATACTTTATTTGAATCTCTGATATTATCTTGTGGAGAAGTATTTTGGATGCTTAGGTAGGTTGTGTATCCTAGAGATGATTTATCTTGGTCATCTTTACAAACCATAAAAATATCTTGTGAAGCACCTTGGCCAAGGGAGAGATTGACGCTAGACAAGTTTGTCTTCAAAGGTAAGTATTCCTAACTTTATTTATCCTTTGTAAGAGTAGATAAATATTGCAGTTTGTATTATTTCATGTATTAGGATTTTGTATACATTGATGTGAGTATATGTCTCCTATGCATGTTTAGTTTATTTGTTATGATTTGTTTTGTTCTAACCCCCACCTTGTACCACAAGCTTTGGTGTGTACTAGATTAGTGTTCTTTTCTTGTTATTAGAATAGTTTACTTTATTGTTTGTTAGCATAAGTGAAATATCAAATCATAGCACTCTTTTAGGGTTATTGTGTGATTGTGTTAGAATGTAGGCTTTGGAACCCTTCCTAGCATGATGTGTTTTGACAAGTGATACAAGTGATCCCTTAATCATGTCTAATGGATCCCTATATTGGTCATGCTCTCACTTAACAAGTGTATACCTAATCAGAAGTGTAGGTGTGCTCAATCTTATTTGATCCAAGATTAATTAATGTGCATCATGCAATTTAAATTGAATACATTTTGGTGAAAATGATGTGAATCATATCCCACTACTAGTTGGATTGTCTTCACATTTCCATTTTTATTTCCTTTCTTATTTAGCATTAACTTCACTTTAGCTTCACCTTCATTACATTATGGTGAACCTAATGTGAAACTAATCCTTAAAAGATTTATTTCACTTATTTTCAATCTTTTTGTCATCATTTCTATCATTTATTTTGACATACTAGTTTAATTCTATCGACCTAGTTATTTTTGTCTATGCATAGGAATAGGCAACTAGATCGATCAGCTCGACCCAGTATAAATTTTTAGCCCTTTTTAGACTTCTAGTTTAGCATACTAGGTTGACTGGGTTGACATAACACATTTTCAATCACTTTGTATCAGGTTCTTATATAGCCTAATCAATCAGCTTAACCTACTATAGGTCTCTAGATTATCTAGACTTCCAATTCAACCTACTAGGTCGACCAGGTCAACCTAGTACACTTTTACAACTTCTGTAATAGGTCCCTATATAGCTTGGTCAACTAGCTAAACTAAGTTCTATATATTAGATCATTTTTCTCCATGGTTCTTGATCAATAATCTCCTTCATTTCCATCTTTGAACCATCAAGGTCAGTCTTTTATTCTCTATCTCTTTCTATTCTATATTTTCCTTTCAAGTTTGTAGTCTTCAAAACTACCCATACACAACCAACTAGATTGACCTAGTCAACCTAGTTCTATGTTTTGTGTGCTGTCTAAAATAACTAGGTCAACCTAATCAACCTAATAGGTTTTTCAGACCCCATCTTTAACATTACTAGCTTGACCCTATTGACCTAGTTTTGTATGTTGTGCATATAGTGTTTTCACTATACCTTATTTCAAAGTTAGAATTCACCTTGTATGTTAATCACATACTTTACTTTAGTTGATTTCATGCTTAGAATATTTCACATAGTCTAATTAGGAAGTTTTTAATTAACCACTTAGTTTCAATATTTCTATTTTATACACACATGACCAAATCACATAACAACAACAAGCATTTTAGTGTTTGAATACTTAGGCCAACCTAGTTGGATTTCATCACCAATGGGGAAGTTGACTTGATTTTATGGTCAAGTATAAAGCATGGTTAATGGTATTTTTTGGCTAAGCATCCGACACCTTTATCACTGCAATACTAGCTCAACCCTATCGACCTAGTTTTGTATGTTATGAATATGGCATTTGTTGACAATTTCAATCTAGCCATCCATTTATGGATGATACCAAGAACTCATCTTTAGTTGGGTACTGATGCATCAAAATAGTTCTATCCAAAAATGGCTAGTGAAGGTTGCATCATGATCTAAGATAATGGATGAAGAAATGTCATGAAGATGTAAAATTTGGTCTAGGAAAATTTGTACGAATATGGAGGTAGTATAGGGATTGCTAAGGACATAAAAAAGACTATATTTTGAGAGGAAACCAACATAACACATACCACCATTTTCCCTCCAAATTTAGGAAGCCTCTCAATGAAAGCCAATGAAATATCTAAGTCCTAGTAGGGATGAGCAAGGGTTTGAGAAACTCAAGGATAAGTGTTATTTCACCCTTGTTACATTGGTAGGTATCACATTCAGACACCATGTATTGAATTTCCTTTTTCATTCCTTTCTAAAATAAGTTACATCATGATTTATCATAAGTTTTGAGAAACCTTGAGTACCCTACAGATGAAGAAGCATGAATTTCATAAAATACAACTAGATGAAGATCTGTGCTCTAGGGAAGTCCCAGATGACCCTTATAACAAAAATAAGCACCATCCCAAGAATAATGTGGTATAATCGAGGGGTTAGTGGAAAAATATTTAATGATTTAATATAATGAGGAGTCATTGACATAACCCTATTATACAGTGTCCAACCAATTCAAAATAGGCATAGAAATAGCTGAAAGGGAAGCTTTATCCCTAAATGTATGAGATAGAGCATCAACCATAATATTGTCCTTATCTTTCTTGTAAGTTATCTCATGGTCATAAACCGTGATTTTTTTGACCCATTTCTATTGTGATGGGGTAGAGACTTATTATTCTAAGAAATATTTTAGACTCTGGCGAATAGTTTTGATGAAAAAATGATTTTCTAGTAGGTATGGCCACCACTTCCATATTGCATGTAGAATGGCCATCATTTCCTTCTCATAAGTAGAGAGCATTAAAATCTTGCCAAAAAGGGATTTTCTAGTGAATTCAATGGGAAATTCTTCTTGGAGGAGAACAACACCAAGTCTATTACCACAAGCATCATTCTTCATAGTGAAGGTCTTGGTAAAATCTGGCATAGCTAGAGCATGTGTCATACACATAGCTTGTTTTCATTATTTAAATGTACACTCAGTAGCTTATGTTCAAGTCAAATCATCTTCTTTCAACATAGATGTCAATAGAGTTTCAATCTTCTTGTAATCCTTGAAAAACTTGCGATAGTATCCAGTTAACCCCCAAAAACCATGGAGGCTCTTAAGTGTCTAAAGATGCAACCAATTTGTCATGGTAGCTATTTTTTAGGATCCACCTGAACCCCTTGGGATGAAATAATATTCTTGAAATAATCCACTTTGTCTTAAAAAAATTACATTTGGATTGTTTTACACAAAGATGATGGTCAGAGAGAAGTTTCAGTGTGAGCTCCAGATGTTGAAGATACTCAGACCATGTTTTACTATAGATGAGGATATCATCAAAGAAGACAAGAATGAATTTCCACAGATAGGGATAGAATATTTTATTCATCAATGCCTAGAATGTTTAAGGAGCATCAGTGAGACCAAAGGGCATGAATAGAAACTCATCAAGGCCATCATGCATGTAAATAGCTATCTTAGGGATATCATCCCCATGAAGCTAGATCTGGTGATATCTAGAGTAGAAATATAACTTGGAGAAAAAATGAGTACCATGAAACTCATCAACAAACTCATCAATAACAGGGATCAAGAACTTATTCTTGATTAGGAGGGGATTAAGTGCACAAAAATCAATACAAAGGTGCCATAACACATCTTTTTTTCAATAAGGAGAACTGGGAAAGAATATGGGCTAGTACTAGGATAATTAATGCCTTGCTTTAGTAAGTTTTGAATGAGCATCTCGATCTTGGTATTTTATTGAAATGGGTAGTGATAAGGCCTAATGTTTGGAGGAACACTTCTAGGAAGGAGTTGAATATGGTGGTCTTTTGGATATGAAGGTGGAAATCCCACTGGTTTGGTAAAGACACGTGCATACCTCTTCAGAATGGTTTGTAGATCAAAAGGAGTAGTGGAGAATGTTAATGATTGTATTTGAATGGAATGGATTTGGGCAATGATGCCATGTGAATTATTTTTAATAATATTTTTCATGTGATGTAAAGTATGATGTTGAGAGATCTTGGTTATAAGCCTTTCAATGTGTATTTTTGTCCATTATCTAAAAACTGCATCCAACATTCACCAAAATCCCATAATATGGGTCCATGTGTGCATAACCACTAGGCTCCCAAAATAACATCACATCTACCTAAGGGTAAGGAAAACATGTTGGAGCACAAGTTATAATCTTCAATAGAGATATGCACATTATGAAACTTCCCTTTGTAAGGTAATGTTTCCCCATTAGTAATCATGAATTCAAAGTTGGAGAAAGGATGGATAAAACAATTACCCTATTTGGTGATCTGAGGGTCAATGAAGTTATGAGTGCTACTTGAGTCAATGAGTATTGTGAGAGGGAACTTCTTGAAGTAACCCTTGACTTGGATGGTTTGTGGGTTAGTGACTCCTACTAAAGTATGAAGAGAGATCTCTGGTTGGTCTTCCTGAGAAGCAGGTTCCACAATCAACTGAGCTTCTTTTGGATCATCTACTGTATCCTAAACATCTTCCCAATATTTAGTTTCTAATATAGAGTCCACATCCAATAGGTAGAGATTTTTCTCGACACATAGATGTCCTCGAGTGAATTTATCGTCATAGTTATAACATTATTCTTTTTCTCTATTGGCTTGCATCTCTACTTCAATCAAATGCTTAATAGGAGTGGTTCTGGGCACTGGTGTTATGTGAGATCATTATGGAGTTGTATTTTTGAATGGAGAAAAATTAGATTTGAATCGATGTTGAGCTATGATCTTATCCTCTACCAACTTAGCCAACCCTAAGGCTTCCATGATCATGTTAGGCTACAACATTTTGACCTCAAATCAAATTACATCCTTCAGTCCATTAACAAAACAACTCCTAAAGAATTCATCAGACAATCCCTCTGTGTGTTTATCCAATTTTTTCAATTATGTTTGATATTCTCTCATTGTTCTTTTTTGGTGAAGTTTCATGAGTGATCCAATGAAGTCATCAAAATTAGTAGGGCTAAATCGTTGAAAAATAAGGGTACAAAAATCAATCCATATGGGTTCATCATGAGCCTTGGTATACCAACGATACCACTGAAGGGTTTTAAGTTCCAAGTGAAATGTTGTAAGTGGAACCTTGTTGGCATCAAAATTATTATGTAGACTAAAATATTTTTCTGCCTAATAGATCCATCTAGTTGGATCTGCATCATTGAATCAAGGGAAATTAAGATTCAATCCATGATAATTGCTAGAAGAAGTAAACCCAGTGTTTGAAGGTCATATGTTGTTTATGGTGGTATGTTGAAGACTGAGGTCAAAAAAATTTCCATCAAGATCTTTGATGTGGGTCTTGAGGGTGGCAATTTCATCCTCCATGTTTTTTTCTCTAATTTGGGTTACTACCTTGACCTGAAGAACAAATTTTATTTTCTTTTTTTATAATAGATAGAAAAACTAGAGTTAAGACATGTTTAGTAAGAAACATTTTGAATTTGGGCAAAAATGGAAGGGGTAAAGGGGATTTACTAATTTTTTTGCATAGTGGGAGTATGATTAATGAAGGTGAGGGAAATTTTAGGAGTGAAAATGAAAAACACTATAAAATTTGTCAAAGAGGGACAAAGGAGTAGAAAGAGATGATGAACACAGTGGAAATTTTTTGAGGTAAACAGATAAAAATAGAAAAATTTATGGCAAAACCTAAGAAAAGGGAAAATTGAGATTTGTGAGAATTAGGAGTGGAATTGGCATATGGAAAATCAAGGAAAAAATGTAGGGAATGGAATTTCACGTGTCTGGATAAAGTTTGAGGATCAATGGGGATATAGATGGAGAGATATTGTAAAAAATGATTCTTGTTTCTATTCTCTATGGATGGTTTATGGATTTTAGTTTCTATCAAATATCTACCTTCAAGTCCTTTAACAGTCTATGGATACTCTGTTGATTGATTTTTTTGAGTCTACTAAAAATATTTTGAAACTGAGAGAAATGGGGCCGAAGTTTCAATGGATACCTAAGGGTTTTGAAAATATCACTCTGGCTTCTAAGTGAGTATCACTCTCCAAAAAACAATTTGCCATAGATTTATCTCTTAACAATAGCTCTTGGTTATCCTCACAGATGGGAACTACTTAATGAGGAAAGGGCCATTATCCATTTTTCTGGTAGGTCCTCTCAATGGGCCAGCTACTTTAAGGTTCCTATGGTACTCACAATGAGTTTTAGGGATTTCACCCAAGCACTTCCCAAAGTTATGCAGTCAAGTTTTACCTTGATCCAAAATAGATGATTATGATACAAAAAATTATTTAAATGAATTATGCCAAAAAACAAAGTTAAGAATTTTTTAAAAATTATTGGAAGGAATTATGCAAAAAAATAGAGGTGAGACTTTTTGAAGAAAAAAATTGGCCCTAAAAAACACTATGATACTAGATGAGAGGATCCTCCTACAATAAATTGATAAAAATGTATGAAATAACATATTTATAAAATTATGTGAAGCACTAAAATGATTATATTGATTGCAGAACACTTCGAGGGGGCAACCTCCTTTGAGCAATCTCAATACAATAAATTCATGGATGCCTTCATTGGCCTCAACACTTACTTATATATGAATTCTAATCTAAGAAACTACTACTTCCCATGAATGTGGGATAAAACAAAATGCTCAGGGATGACTTACAAAGCATATGCATCTATAGTAACTACTAAACTAACAAAGAGATATCACATGTTTATAATAGGGGTAGGCCCCAATACCAAGCCTATATCATTGCCACTATAGTCCCTTTCATCCTAAACTCACCTAAAACCATCCATAGATTGCTATCTAGTACCTTGATACAACCAATTCCCTATCATTTGAAATTATTCCTAGTAATTCAATTAACATTATAGGTTGAGAAATTACCTAGCTTTACTTTCCAAGTTGTCTACTTGTATTGTCTGTGTAAGACTTGCTTAGCTAGTGTTGGTCTAAGGTTTTGCTTTGTGTGCATCAATTGGATTGACCAATGTAAATTCAATTAACTATATGTTTACTTTTATCATTTACTTTCTTAAATCAACTGTAAACTATCTTGTTTCATTTCATAAACTTATTATCATCTCTTTCTTTTACTTCTTGTTCCCTACACTAGGTCAACCCTGTCAACCTAGCATCTTTTTCAGCCCTTGTACACTATACTAGGTCAACATATCACTATTTATAGGCTTTTCCCATTTTTTGTTAGTCTTTGTTCTCTATACTAGGTCAATCCTATGGACCCTGTACAGTTTCACAATCCCTATTTTTGCACTACATCGACTAGGTCTTCCTAGTTCTATTTTAGTCACTTTTTGATTTTTTTCTTTCTCATCTTGCTTCTTCTCCTTTCATCATGGACTATCTATTTGGTGATAACATAGAAGTTCAGTCAACAAACATGATGGAATTTACCAATGCTAATAGGGTCTCCCATAGACAATGTAGGGTTCCTTTCGAGAATGCTAGTAATGTTTATATTGTAACCTGTACAATGGACTATGGGATCCCTCCTCATACCTCTTTATAACAATAACCTCCTCTTCTCTTAGAGGATCAACTTAAGTTAGAGTATACTCTTGAAATGATTTTTTTATCACAGAATTCCGTCAACATAGAGGGAAGGATCCGTCCACTATCTCTAACCTCATGATTAGCCATCAAGTTGAAGAACCTCATTCTCCTACTCCCACTTTATCAACCAAATTTGGGGGTACCAATTTATTTTCTTCTCAGCCTATTCCTTTAATCTTGACTCCTTCTTATGTCATGGCATTTTTTTATTTAACTTCTTCTACCTCCATGCCTAGTATCTCAACTAACATGGCTGGTTCTACATCTAGTGGGCCTATCATAAGACCCACTATCCTTAATCCATCCACTAGTTCATTGTTTGCTACCCAAGGCACTCATGCTTCTAATTCTTCTTCCTCTCAACCATTTACTAGTCCATCTTTTGCTTCACAAGAAAATTTTTGCACTAGTGCCTCAATTTATCATAGTTTTTCTCAATCTCATATCAAAAATAACAGTGGTATCCAACATAAACACCAATACTACTACTTCTAATAATACTAATCAAACTCATCAACCATTATTGCAAAATGTCAATCAAATGAACACATTCCAAGCTCATAATATGAATCAAATGATGTGAATGCAAAACCACCTTCTTAATCTTCAATCCAATCCTCAACCAATGACTTGGGGTACACATAACCAAAGAGTTCCTCTTCCCCCTCTTCAATATTCTCAAGGCAATCTCATTCCTCAACCTCCATTAGTCAACAAAGTCATCAAGCATTTACAAAATGAACCTCTTACTACTGAAATTACTTACATTAGTATAGGAGGCATAACACCTACAATCTCTTACAATGGATCAACCGATCCTATCCTTCATCTTAAGATATTTGGAAATCCTTATAAGGATTGGGTCAAATTAAACACCTTTGATGCTACCAAACTCCTTTCCAAAACCCTCACAGGTGATGCCTTGGATTGGTATAATCAACTTAGACCTCATTCCATTACTAGTTTGGAGGATTTAGTGAATGCTTTAGTACAATAATTCCAAACTAGAGATTTTTATGAAAACACTTTGGCACATTTCATCAATTACAAACAAAATGAAAACAAAAATTTCCAAGCCTTTGTTAAATGATAGAAAAGTTTTTCAAATAAGTGTGAACGTAACATGGCCAATGACAATCTCTTTCATCTCTTTACTAATGCCTTTTATCCTAAATTATATTATTGATTCCATACCCTCTCTCCACGTACCTTGGAGGAGGCCATTGACCAAGTCAAATAAAAATATTTTCTTATACATCAATTCAAACCACCCCAACCATCTGTGGGTCTTCATCTATTACTTAAAAACAAAAACCAAAATATTACCAATGATGGTGTTATTGATTCATATGATACCATTCACAGTGTTCAAGCTATCATTCCTACCCCTTCTTTGAAACCAACTCTTTCTCAATAATATACTATTCCTGATTTCTCTTCACTAAATAACATTAATGTTCATAAACCTCTTTCCTTTGTTAAATTACTTCAATGTCGACCTAGGTCTCTTCCTCGAGAGATAGACCCTACTCATTCTATGAAAACCTAGTATGATCCTAGCAAGTTTTATTGGTCTCATGCTAGTTAGGGTCACTCTCATGAGACTTGTAGACAACTTTTTAATTTAGATATGGAATTTATTCTTGGACCTACTTTTTTCATGATTTTATCATTTGAAAGCATCAATAAGCTTATGAAAATGCTCTTAAGGACTATAAAACTCATGATAAAGCTCAAGCCTTGAATCAAGAAAACACTCATTTAGCTATCTATAAAGATACTTTACCTAATTATCAACCTATTCAAGAAAACCAATACAAGCCCACTCCTTCCACCAATAATGTATAAAGTCTTGTCGAACCAACTTTGAATAAAATGTGGTTAGCATGTCTAATATGGGAAGGGTGGTGGATTACATTGATTCTCAACCTATCTACACCCCACCTCCTTCTCAAACATATCTTGTTATCCAAAATTCTTCTCCAAATCATTTAAATGAACTGGGGTAAGAAGATAACTTATGATTCTCCCTTAGATAACACATCCCATTCTATTTCTACCATTCTTACATCATCTCCTAATATCAATGATAATCAATCTTCTAATGATAATCAACCTTCTATTAACACTTCTTCCACTTATCAAGATCAATCTGAACCTATTACTTCATCATCTCAATATAATTTACAACCTTATTATAAACCTTCTCATTATTATCAACACAAATATCAATGCTCTTTGACTCCTCCTTCCAAAGACATCCTTAACCGTTATGTGCCTATATCTAACAATATTCTCTTGGGTTTTGATGAGTGGGATCCCATTATGGAGCTCGCTAATCTCCCATCTCAAATTCCATTTATTGAGCTTATGAGGACCTCTCCCCATCATAAGAACTATCTTATGCAATTATTATTTGAGATGAATGTCCCTTGTCCTCCCTTACCAGGATGGGAGGTAACCTTATATGGTTCTGAGGATAGTATCTTGCAAAAATGTGAAGAGTTGTCCATCAATGTTGATGAAACTATCGACACTTCTCTTTATTTATAATTTCCCATCACATTTATGATTTTTGATGAGATTTTGCTTTATGCAAATGATCCTCCCTTATATATTAGCATCCAAATAGGTGATATACAAGTTAAAGAAGCATTGATTGATGAAGGTTCTGGAAATTGTGTTACTTCTATTGATTTCATTAAAACCCTTGGATATTCAGAATACAATTTTAAGTATGCATGTAACACCTATCAAGGATATGATAGAATTAAAATACCTCCTCTTGGGTGTGTGTGGCTTCCCATTACTATCCCCTATGTTATTTTTCATGTAAAGGTGATGACCTTTAACTTTCCCCTTTATTATAACATCTTGTTTGGTAGGCTGTGGATTCATCGTATGTGAGATATCACTTCTTCTACCTACCAATGCATTAAATTCCCTTATAATAGAGCCATTTATAGGATTCAAGGAGATATTAACACTTGGAATTTTGAACAATTCCAAGATCGTGGTGTTTTCAAGATTCCTACTCTTGAGCCTTTGCCTAGAGTTCCATTCTCTGAGTCACAACATTTAAATTTTCATATCAAATCAACAAGAGGTTATAATGGGCATCTTGAGCTCATTAGTAAAATTACTCCCAACCTTTTAGACTCTAATGATGATGAGCATGATAAGATTAACTTAAAGATCAAAACTTTCAATCTTGCACCTCATCTCATCTTATAGCTTCCCGCTTCCTTGCAACCTCATTCTCTGAAACCTCCTTGCAATGTCATTCCTATAGTCTTATCCAAGACTCAAAATTCTATTCACCATGCTTTTTCTGATGACAAATTTATTCCAACTTGTATCATTGATCTTCATACATTGGATTATGATGATGTTTATTATTTAGATGATCCTTTATTAGGAGTTCTTGTCCAAGCCCGTAATGTTGAGATTGTGCAGTATCATTCTTCTTTACTTAAGTATTTTTATGA
Organism: Torreya grandis; assembly: GCA_037957365.1. Taxonomy (NCBI): domain Eukaryota; kingdom Viridiplantae; phylum Streptophyta; class Pinopsida; order Cupressales; family Taxaceae; genus Torreya; species Torreya grandis. The sequence continues at coordinate 9,991,243 of JARHVA010000038.1, read as the reverse complement.
ATCTTCTCATGTTCCAACATTTTTAGTCCCTAATTTTTGCATTTTTCTTCTTTATCACAAAGTAGAGATGGCACTAACACCTCTAGTTTCTAAGGAGCCTCATAGGACTATGCTCATTGATTGTGCTATTACTGAACCTTACCATTTTGCTAGATTACCTGACTCCCATCATTGTTTCACCCCTGAGGTTAGTGCAACCCTTCTTATACCTTCTATTGATCCTACCCCTCCCATAGTGGAACCTATGTCAGAACCAACTATTATTGCTACTTCCATTGTTGTTGAGCTTCCTCTTGCTTCTTCCACAAGTACTCCTTCTATTACACCTAGTTCCATTCCTTCTCCATCATCACCTTATCTTGGTGATAGTTTAATTCCTTTACCTAAGATGGATCCTCTACCCACCAAATGGGCTGATGATTCATCTCTTTCCTCTTCCATGCCTATTACACCTTCTCCTATGAGTGTTTCTCCTAAAAATACTCACAAGCATATCTGTTGATTTCATGGGATAGATAATCACTCTTCTATCCATTGTCGTAAGTTGTGATAATATATTAATACCTTGCATCCTTCTTCCTTGTCAATAGACATTACCTTACCTCCTCCAAAAATCCTTCTTGAATATATACCTAAGTATGGTGAGAGGTATTATCTATGGAACCAATGCGGCACACATCATATTGATCATTGTCGTATCTTTTAGTAGAATTTTAAGGACCATCTTATACCTATTCTTGGACCTTATACCATTCCTCCTAAAGGTCATTCTCACAAGAAGGATCCCCCTTCTTCTCCCATGGTTACACCTCTTATGGTCCTTTCACCACCTTCTATACTTCCACCTATGGTTCCTTTTCCACCTGTGGTCCCTCCGTCACCCATAGATTATTCTCCATCAGTGATTCCTGCATCTCCCATAGATCTCATTACCATGAATTCTCTTAACCATCCTTTGCCCAATTTCCATCCTCAACATGATCCAATGAGTATTCCTAATTTTTTAGTTGAGGAGATTAGAAAAGAAGTATTTTCCCAATATTCAACAAAGATTGATGAGAGATTAGCAAAAATTTATATTCAACTTCATAAAGATTTATTTGATGTCTTATACAATGTGTGTGGATAGATTTACCAGTACTTATGAGCACCTGTATGGTGCTTCCTCATTTTCCATTTGGATTGGGCATGTAATCTAAAATTATTTCTATTTTTGATTATATCATTTGAAATTGTGTCAAATTACTTCATATCTTATATCATGTTTCTCCTTCTTGTTGTACTATATTTATCTTATGTTTTTTGTTTTAACTTTCACATATACTTGTCTTTTCCTTATCATTGCTATTTTTCACTTATCATTACTTTCTTTTCCTTTAGATTTTTTCCCAAAACTCTCCCCTTGTATCTTCGTGATTGTTTTCTTTTTTATCTTTATTTTTCACACATATTTATCATGGTGACTTGGTTATATCTACCCTTTTCACTTTGCTTATTGTCTCCTTTTACCATGTGATCAGTTAGCAAACATTTTTTCTCATTACAATTTCCTTTTACTAGTCCACCTTTGGATCTCCTTTTTCCTTCTTCCTTTTTCCATAAACTAAGCATATACATAGTTGAGACTTGATATCATATAATTCTTCATTATCAAGCTTAAGTGTCCTAGTCAATCTTTTGTCTTGGGTTACTTAGCCTCCTTTAGCCTTAGCCTACAACGTATTCATGTGTATCATTATCTCTCTCATGATTGGTCATTCCAAGTCCATAAGGAAGAGGAATATTTTAAAAAAATCCTTAAAAAAAAATTAAAATCCAAATCATTTAAACAAAAGGAAATGATATCAAAAGGCAAAAATATGCAATATCTTAAAAGTCATGTCACACTAAAAGATGTGATTCAAATAACATATCCTTCTTCTAGTCGAAGCTCAAACTCCATAGTTGGCCTCACGATAGAGCTAAAGTCCTTTGGGGTGTGGTAGGATAGTAGATTAGAAGAGTAGAATAAAAAAAATCTTCTAGTGCTACCTACTTTCTCATGCAAGTACCCAATATTCATAATAGACTGATAGCTCTATAAGGGGTCGTAAGGAGCATATAACACATTGTGGGGAGGTAGTTCAATTTTAGTTTTATTTTTACCAATCTACCTTCATGAGTTGATATTAGTATTAAACTTATCTGCCTACACCACTTTTTGTCTACAGGTAATAGGTTTCCTTTGTACATAGATGACCACTAGTCACTTAGTGTCTTCTCAAGTCCTTAGTATGCCTCTTGCTTCCTAAGGTACTCTCATAAGATGCCTAAGTTTTTGTTTTTTACACTCTCTTTTTCATTCCCTTTCCTCATATTTCCTCCTGAGAGATATGTTTTTGCCTTTTGATCACTCCCCATGGGATTTCATTTGTGAGTTGCTTTGTAAGACCACAGATAGGACCTAGTATCCCTCACAAATTACCACCTTTTCTAAATTATTACCCACATCATTGATTGAACATTCCTTGTCCTTCTGATTACCAATCTTGATTGGGTACCCTTTAGGTTTTTCTTTTATGAGTTGTAGTGCAAGACTGAGGATAGGACCTGCCCTCCTCACGAAATTTTCCAATAAATAAGTCACGATCCAAATTACATGTGTCAAATAAGAGATAAGATTTAATTGATTGTGAGGTTACACATCATTGAAATACTTCCCATCTTGATATTCAGTATGTTTTATTCTTATTTCATTTTTATTTCTCCATTTATTTTCTTATTTTTTGAGTGCATGTAAGACTATAACCATTTATTGAATTTCTCATACTTCCCAGCTTGAATTAGTATGATAAATTTAAGACCAAGTTTTTGCAAATTTTGATTTCATTTTTTACTTTCCATCATGAAATAGTATAATTGATTGAATTAATTTTGATTTATTTTTATTATCATTTATGTTCTTTTACATACCTTCCATTTTATTACATTATTTGTCATACTTCCCAATGTGATATTTAGTATGATTTTATTTATTTTAATTTGATGCAAAAATATTTTACTTTGGTTTAAAAATAAATCCCCTTTTTACCATCATGTTTACCATTTCTTGGTTCTTTATACTTAGCCATTTTTCATGTTATTACATATTTCCCATCTTGAATTAGTGTGTAGTGCATTTTTGATTGATTATATTTTTCCAAGTCTTTTTGCATATTTCTTTTTAACCATGCATATGTTTTTCATAATGTTAGAAAAGAAACCACATTGCATACATTTATTATAGCATATACAACAAATCTAAATACATGTGCTAGAAAGAAATATATCCAAAACATCCACAACCTCAACCATAATGAACAAACACAGCCATCATAAAGACAACATACACAACCAACACCATAAAGAAAAAATAATGCATCATATGTGTATGTGTGTGTGTGTGTAGTTTGATACAACATATACAATCACATACAATGCTCTAGCTCTATGACTCAACTACATCCTTAAGCTGAGTCATAGATCTGGAGCATTGTATGTGATTGTATATGATGTATCAAACTATATATATATATATATATATATATATATATATATATATATATATATATATATATATATATATATATATATAGTTTGATACAACATATAAAATAGTTTGATGCAGCATATACAATCACATACAGTGTTCCAGCTCTATGACTCAGCTCTAGGATGGAGCTCAGTCATAAAGCTAGAGCATTGTATGTGATTGTATATGTTGTATCAAACTATGTGTGTGTGTGTGTGTGTGTGTGTGTGTGTGTGTGTGTGTGTGTGTGTATATTTGTATATATATATATATATATATATATATATATATATATATATATATAGTTTGATACAACATATACAATCACATACAATGCTCCAGCTCTATGACTCAGCTCCATCCTATCTATCTCATGGCATAACCTTACTTCCTACTAAGGCCTTCATTTGACTCCTCTAAATGGTATATTTTAATGAGGTAGTATGAGATATCAATCCCTCCACCTGTCCCTATAGGCATGCTATCTACACACGTGCTTGTACCAACCTAATCTAGGTTATTGTATATGCCTATGTTAGCTAGGATTGCATCATCTTATATGCCTGTGTCATCTATGTTACTATGTCTAGATGCACATCTCTCTTATTGGCTAAGGCCTACCAAGCTTGCCTCTCCTTTACACCTATCTCTACTAGTGTCTATACATTCTATATATTTTTATCTACCTTGTGACCTCTCTCACTAGTATGAACTAGCTCGCCTGAGCTGGGGCAGATGGTACACTCAGACCTTCTAATGTTATGGGGTCGTATGGTTGTATAATCTTGTCTAGGATGTCATGGAGTGGTCCCCTAGACATGGACCTCCATCTCTTCTCCTAATCATTAGGTATACCTATAAAATCACACTAGATGGATGTTAGATCACTGTCATATCTCATAATATCCATCTATCTATCTATCTATTTCCACACTTAAGCAATAAATCAATCATATATTTCTTACCTAGATGTGTCTTAGCTCCCATGGTCTCACCATCCTTGTGACTACCTAACACAATCTTCCCATTTTAAAGGCCTCTTAGTACCTCCTTTATATGTCATCTCCTCAACTCAAACCCATTTGTCATGGCTCACATGCATCTCAGCTTGTGCATGAGTGATCTCTCTCTCTCAGTTATCTCTCTTCTAAATCCTCTACTGACTCACCAAAGATGATGGTCTCCAATCTCTCCTCCTACCTCCATCGATGTCGTGTCTTTGGTGTTTTTACCTCATCTCTCTATAGAGCTGGTGGTGGTATATCTAGTATTCCTACCTCCACATCCACCTATTCCTACTCTACCCCTCATCATACCTAACTAGCCCATGATCTCTCTTGGCATGGCCTCAATGTCAATCTCACTACCAATGGTATGAGTCCGCTCTTCCCTCATGGCTCTCTCACATGCAAAGTACACTACTTCATCATGAGTATCAATATTACTAGATGAGGTAGACCCATCTGCCATGGCACTTATGCCATTGAAAGTGACTCTCTCCACCGTGTATAGTGTCATATCTCCTCTCTCCTCTCTAGTGCTAGTCCAACTATGTTCTAGTTTTCCCTGGTAGTCACTAGCTGCTCATATGGTCACCATACTATGTCAGTACATCTTACCATCTATAGTGCTGGCATGTGGGGCATGGCCCATGTTACCCAGTACTCCATACATCTCCTTACCTAAGGTGACCTATCATCAACTACATGGGTCAACCTAACTAGATGATAAATATTAAATTTATCATATATCCTTGTTGTTCATAATATGATCAGTCTCATAGTCTTATGTCCTCTAACCTAGATATTGAATAGATCATGAACAAGTTGAACCTAGAGGATAGAGCCCCGATCATATAACGCTCTATCCTCTAGCATCATCTTGCTCAAGGCTACCATGTATAGTGGTACCTTGCCATCTGACTTATGATAGAGCACTCACTATGTCACAAGGCCTATTACCACCTTCCAAAAATATAGAATGTATGACATATACACATCATCCATACTCACTCTCCACCCCAACAATATCATCTCTAAGCCTATAAACCACATGGCTAGGGCTCTCCTCTCCACTATGTTGTTTGGTATCCCTACGATCACTAGTGCTCCTACTTTGGGTAGTCCAAGGATGGCATAGACATCCTTAAGTGTGGTAAAGAACTCTATCACATCCCCATCCACCTTCCATCTGAAGGTATTGGTCAGTCATTTCCAACAACCAAGGAACATTAATAACACATCTACACTAAGGGGGATCTTGCACATATCTAATATACCTCTTAGACCCATGTCTACCAATCTATCTCTATCTCCATCTATAAACCTATCTAATAAATCTGACAACTAAGACACATATAACAACCTCTAGAACCATGACCATCTCTGCAATCAAGAAATAACAAAGGATGTATTAGTTCATCCATGTAATGTATAATCACAATACATTCTTGATACATTCTATTTTTAATAAAAAATAAGCATAATTTATTCATTTTTTTAATCAATTTTATCCTATTTTGGTCCTTCTTTCCCTTCTTTGGTCATTTGAGGCCATTCTATCTCTCTTTTGGCTTTCAACACACTTTTTTGTGTTTATTCTGGTTCTATGTTCAACCTAGTTTGACCAAAATTTCCCTATTTTTGTCTTATTTTATCCTAAATTTTTTATTTTTCTCTTATCTTCTTCTCCATGGTGTTAAGTTTCCATTCTGGCCCTTATGAACCAACTAGACACTTTTCCATTAGGTTTTAACTTGAAGATTACACTAGGTCGAACATATGGATTTTTACCCTAATTTAACCTACTAGGTTGACCTGGTTGACCTCGTAGGTTTTGTGTGTTGACCTAGTATATTTTTCTAAAAATGTGCATTTTTTTGTTGTCTCCCTATTTCCTTCAAACCCATTTCCTATCTTCCTATTTACTACCCTTAGAATCTAAATTTTGTTCATTTTTGACATATATAAATGCTTAAAATCAATTTTTAAAAAAAATTCAATTAATTCAATACAATACAAATTTTTAAAATTGGTTTGAGATTTATAGTTGCATACTTGTAGTGTACCTTTTGTTGCCTCTAGGTGTCCCCCTCATCTAGTATGTCCTTCCCTCACCATCCTAGCTAGTTTTATCTCTAGAGCCCTTTTTCCCTTCTCTTACAATTCAAAATAACAAAATGACTTCTCTTTTTCCTATTTAAAAACAACTTTTTAGCAATTCAAATTCTTTAATTATTTTCCTTCAGATTCCTTGTTTTACTCATATTTTCGTTCCTTCTCATCCATTTTACAAACCATAAAATGCATTGGATTCGTGGTAACGTATAAATTATTTTCCACTACTATATGGATATCTTTCAAAAATTTCAATTTTTGGTTTTTTTTGCACTAACTTCTATAGGTCCACCTAGTGTGCTTTACATTGGATGCCTTCACCTTCTTGTAGTCTTCTTCTTTATCTACAAAATTAAGGTAAGTTAAATGTATGTGCTTTTCAATTATGTCCTTTCATTTATATTATTTTTTTCTCACTACACTTTACTTAGCATCAACATTATGTGTTATCATGTTTTATCTCTGAAGCACCATCCCATGTTACACTTAGGTGACACATGATGAGATTCAACTAGGACATATGTATACACATAATATTTTCAAAATTTTATTGATTACTGACACTTTAAATCTTGTAGAAACTTGTCAAATCTCAATCTCTCTAAGTGCATGCCTTAAGGGGTGAACTGGAAAAGGGGTGGGCAGACCATCATTACTTCGTAAGATTGTTGTTCCTTTTGACACTTACCATCTACACTCTTGTTTCCTAAAACCATGAACCCTAGGTTAATTCTTCTCTTTCCTATCCATTCCAATCATTTTCATGCTTTATTCCTTCATTTCTTACCTTGTTACTATTTTGACCTATTCAACAAACTAGGTTGACCTGGTCGACCTAGTGTGTTTTGGGGACACTTTAGCTCTTTTAGTTTGTTAGCCTCTTGACCAACCTAGCACAGACATTATGAGTTAGCCTAAAAATGTGTTAGGTTGATCTGGTTGACCTAATACAATTGACATATCTAAATATTTTTAGGTAAGATACTACTATAAATACAAGGTCATTCTTTACCATTTAAATAAATCGAATAATTAAGCACAAAAGTGAGACAAACATCTAATTATTGACCATTCTAATTTAAGAGTGAAGCTTTAGAGTTTAATACTTTCTTTGGAGCTCCAATCTTATCTTGTGGAGAAGTATTTTATATGCTTAGGTAGATTATGTATCCCAGAGTTGATTTATCTTGGTTATCCTTACAAACTACAACAATCTCTTACAAATCACCTTGGCCAAGGGAGAGATTGAGGCTCAGTAGGTTCATATTCAAAGGTAAGTATTCCTAAATTTATTTTTATTTTGTAAGAGTATTTTGGTAATGTAGTATGTATTATTTTATTTCATGTATTAGGATTTTGTATACATTGACATGAGTATATGTCTTCTATGCATGCTTATTTTAGTTTTTATTTATTTATTTTTTATAACACCCACTTTCTGCCACAAGATTTCGTGTGCACTAGATTAGTTCATTTTTCTTGTTATTAGAATAGTTTAATTTCTTATTTGTTAGCATAAGTGAAATATCAAATCATAGGACTCTTTTAGGGTTGTTGTACAACTATGCTAGATTGTAGGCTTTGAAAACCTTCTTAACATGACATGTTTTGAAAAGTAATACAAGTGATCCCATAATCAGGTCTATTAAATCCTCATATTGTTCATGCTCTTGATTATCAAGTGTATACCCAATCAAAAGTGTAGGTGCAATCTCTCTTATCTGATCTAGGATTAATTCCTATGCATCATGCAATTTTGATTGCATACAAGATCACATTATACAAGAGTATAAAAATGATTTTTATAAGCTTTCCATATGAGTGGATAATGATGAAACATAAGAGATTATGGATTTAAGGTATGTAAATAGTTTTAAATTTACTATTTAAGATGAATTAAGCATGCATACAATACTTAACATGGAGGAGGTTTACCAATTAGCTTTGAAGATAGAATAAAAATAAAATAGATAAAATTTCAAAAGGACATATCTTAGTCTAAGAAGAGGCAGATCCCCTCCACTAAGGAGACGAGGTGGGTTTAGTACCACCAAAGGGTGATTTAATGTTAATAAAGGTGAATCATCATGTGGTGCAAAAAGGCAACATGACAATAGGTAAGGGTTTCATTACCAACAAAGAGGACGAAGGTTTCAGAGAGGATGAGGTTATGGTGGTGCTAGAGGATGGTTTCTAAATCAACTTAGATCTTATGTTTGTTATAGATGTGGAAAATAAGGGTATAGAGAATTTGAGTACACTATCAAGATCAAGAAAGGAGGCAAGAGGATCGGTCAAGAGTGAATCTAGTTGATGCTGAGATAGAAGAGAAAAATATTGAAGTTGCACTAGTAGATGTTGGAAAGAATCTCATGATGAGAATAACAATGATTGTTCTAAAGAAAGAACAAGTACATAATAAAGAAGGTGGTGATGCATGGCTATGATCAAATATTTTTTGAACAAGATGTACTTTAGGTAGAAAGGTATGCAAAGTAATTATATATGCTGGTAGTTATGAAAATATGATTTCTAAATAAATGATAGAGAAACTAAATTTGAAATGTGAAAAGCATCCTAATCCTTAGAGGATTTCATGGTTTAAGAAATGGAATGATGTTATAGTAGATAAAAGGTTCTTAATTAAGTTTTCTATAGGAACAATTTATAATAATGAAATATGGTGTGATGTTATTTTGATGGATGCATGCCATTTATTATTGGGGAGACTATGGTAATTTGATAGGAAAGTAATTCATGATAGAGAAAATAACATGTACACTTTTTGGGAAGGTGGTACAAAGGTAGTTTTGTTATCTCTTAAAGAGGAAGAGAAGGTAGAAGACATTCTCTCTACTAAATAATGTATCCCATAAATGAAGGTGGTAGGTTGTTTTTATGTATTAGTAGCAAAGAATGAAGACATAAAATTGGTGAAAATACCAATAGAAGAAGCAAAAGTGTTGAAATAATATGTAGATGTTATGCTAGATGAGTTACCAGATGGTTTACCACAAAAGAGAGATATTTAGCATCACATTAATTTGATTCTATGATCAACTCCACCCAATCAAGCAGCATATAGAATGAGTCCAATAGAAGATGCATAATTAAATAAATAGCTTACTGAATTGTTAAGAAAGAAGATGATAAGGGAGAGTATGAGTCTATGTGAAACACCAGCATTACTAACTCCAAATAAATATGGAGGATGGAAAATGTGTGTGGATAGTGGAGCAATTAATAAATTATGATCAAGTATAGGTTTCCTATAACTTATTTACATGATATGATGGATGTGCTTACATGAGCAAAATATTTCACTAAGATTGATCTAAGGAGTGGTTATTATCAAATTTTAATTCATGAAGGAGATGAGTGGAAGAATATATTCAAGACTAAGGATGGCTTATATGAGTCGATGGTGATGCCATTCAGATTATCTAATACACCTAGCACATTTATGGGGATGATGAATATAATTCTATGAGAATATATTAGTAAGTTTTTTGTTGTTTACTTTGATATTCAGTAAGACTAAAGAACAACACTTAAAACATTTGAGAATGGTACTATATTTGTTATGAAAAGATAAGTTGTATGTAAATTTTAAAAAGTGAAGATTTATGTAGAAAAGTTTGGTATTTTTGGGATTGATAGTTTCAAAATATGGTATGAGAATGGACGAAGAAAAGATCAAGGCAATTGTTGAGTGGATTATTATAAAAAGCATTATAGAGGTAAGAAGTTTCCATGGTTTAGCAACATTATTTAGCAAATTTGTTTTAAAAAATAGTAGTATTATGGTACCAATAACATATTGCATGAGAGGGAAGGAATTTACATAAACTAGAGAAGCCACAAAAAGCTTTGAATTTTCAAAGAAGAAGATTATAGAAAGATAAATTTTAGCATTACCAGATTTTAACAAAGTGTTTGAGACTGATTGTGATGCTTCATCTGTGCAAATTGGTATTGTGCTAAGTCAAGAAAGAAAGCCAATACCATATTCTAATAAGAAATTGAATGAGGTAAGAACAAATTATTCTACTTATGATGTTGAACTTTATGCAATTGTAAAATCATTAAGACATTAGAGGTATTACCTGGTGCCTAAAGAGTTTATCCTATCTACAAATCATGAGGATTTGAAGTATGTGAATACATAAAAGAAGTTGAATAGTAGGCATGCAAAGTGGGTTTATTTATTGCATGGGTATACTTTTCTATTGAAACATAAATTAGGAAAATAGAATCAGGTAGCTGATGCATTGACCAGGAGAGTAGAATTATTAACTACTATGGTGAGTGAAGTAGTTGGATTTGAAGATATAAAAGAATTATATGCTACTGATCCATATTTTGGCAAGATAGTTGAGCAGTACAAGAATACATTAATAGGTGGGAGATGAACTAATTATGATGAGTATCTTATACAAGAAGGTTATCTCTTCAAAGAGAAATAATTATGCATTCTAGTTAGGTCTTTATGAGATAATATAGTAATATAATTACATAGTGAATGCTTGGCTAGACATTTTAATGAGACAAAGATAAAAGTTTTATTGGAGGAAAAGTATTTGTGGCCAAAGATGAAGAGAGATGTGACAAAATATGATAGGTGGCTAAAGGGCATGCATAAAATACTAGATTATAGGTGGCTAGAGGACCATGGATAAATTTGAGTATGAATTTTGTGTTGGGATTACCAAACACATAGAGAGATAATGATTTAATTTTTGTTGTTGTAGACAAATTTTCTAAAATGGTTCATTTCATTGCATGTAAAAAATCCAATGATGCCATTAGAGTTACGAAATTATTTTTTAAGGATATTGTGAGATTACATGGTGTTGCAAAAACTATTATTTTAGATAGAAACACAAAAAAATTAGGTCATTTTTAAAGGACTTTGTGGAAGAATATGGGTACTAAGTTGTAATTCAGTAGTGCATATCACCCACAAATAGATGGATATATACAAGTTGTGAATAGGAGCTTGGAAAATTTGTTGAGATGTATAGTGGGAGAGAAGCCCAAGCAATGGGACTTGGCTTTACCACAATTTAAGTTTGTATATAATAGTTTAGTTAATAGATCAATAATAAAATCACCATTTCAAATTGTCTATAGGAGAAATATTATGGTTATATTATATTTGGTGCAATTACCAATTATAGACCAAATTAGTGATGATACAAAAGCATTTGTAGAGCATATGCAACAGTTGCAAGGAGTAGGAAGAAAGTTTCAAGAGAGTAATGAGAAATATAAAGCATTAGTAGATATCAAAAGAAGATCGAAGGCATTTGAATAAGGAGAGTTGGTAATAGTTTACTTGAGAAAAGAAATATTTCTAAAAGGCACGTACAACAAGTTAAAGTAATTTTTGTTGTCCATATAGAATTGTGAATAAAATCAATGACAATGCTTATGAGGTGAGTTTACCACATAATTTTGATATATCTCTAGTATTTAATGTTTTAGATTTATATGAATTCCATGGAGAGGATGGTGAAGGTGACGAAGATGAATAATTAAATTGGAAGTAGTAGGTTTTAAAGAAGAAGAAGGAAAGGATAGTGCATGTTTTGATTATGAAGATAGTGAGCACAAGGCAAGGGAATAATAACAAGAATTTGTTATAGTGGGAAGGATTGTAGTAAGAAAACAATACTTTGATTATAGAATGGGATTTGAAGAAGATTGATAGAGAAAAATGGTAGTAATACAATCAGGGAAACTCATAGGAGCTGAGTTATTTTTAACTAGAGGAGAATGATGCAAAAAAAAAGGCCAACCTTTTAAAGGCCATATATTTTGACCCGTATCTCTATTTGAACTCTTACACATGCCAAAATGACTGTCTCAAAAATTTAATTGATGTCCTAAGGTTCTCTATCCACTTAGAGTTGATATTGATATTTTTTGGAGGCCATATGTGATCATCTGAGGGTTTGAAATTACCATTTAATGATTTTTTAAGGAACTTACTATTTTAAGAAATTGTACATTTTTAGGTTTGGACATCAACTTCAATTGAATATCATCTCATAGTCTAATTTTAGTGTTTAGACTATTTTATAAGATTTTGAGAGCTACACATGCTTCCATGCAAAACTTACTAAAAATAATAGCTACTAAAAATAGAAATTTTTTAGATTTTAGTTTTTTTAATTTTTTGCATGTCAACTCTAATTCTAAGTTGAGGCTTATTTAAGCATGGTTTGGGTTGTAATTATTTCAAGTCATTCAATATGAATCAATACAAGTTATTGTTTAGAATCTTGGCCTATTGGTAATTTTATGGTCTTGATAGTTTTTAGGTTCATTACCTGTTGCTTACCCTTTTTCAATAAATTAACATTAGTAGGATTGATAATTAACTATCTAGGTATAAACATCTCTTACTCAGGAAGATACTCATATGAAATTTTGGAAACTATAATTACCCAATTGACATGAATGTATTTAACACACCCATACAATGTATAAGGTATTGCTTAAAGAGTATGCATCCAAATGCATCCTAATAACATATCAAATAAACCTATAGAGGATATAATTAAAAAGATAGTAACCACATGTGTGGGACCCACTTTTAAAGGTATGTCAATCTCACCAAGAACCTATTTTGAGCTCCTATCAAATGTAATTATTGATATGGTAGAAAGATGTAAATCATGAAGAATGTAACCCAAGTGTGTAAGTAATATCATGGTTCAAATGCTCTTGTTTTCACCATTAACAATAATAACACTACCTATATAGTGTTTATCATGGTATGCTCAAATGAATAAAAAATGAAGATCTGAATCATCATCCTTAAACTCAATGTTATTGAAGGTAATAGAAAGTATTTGAACCATAGGAGGTATATGTCATGTATAATCACCATTAATACCATCTAATGGGTCACCATAATGTGATGGAGGAGGATGTGTATTGTATGCCATTTTCACTTCTAGTTCTTTCTTAGAATGGTCTTCTAAAGGATTGTTATATATTTTATATTTCTAGTGATGACTACGTTGTGAACCTAATTTATTTAGAGGATCAACAAATGTAATATTTTGGTCACCGATAAAGTCTTGGATCTTATGATTCAAGGTAAAACATTTGTTCATAAAATGGTCTAGTTCCTTATGATGATCAAAATAAACATTCACGTCATATTATTTGGGTAGATATTGACTCATATCAACCTTTATAGGATGAAGGAGAGGTATAAGATGACACTCTACTAGTTATGGGAGTAATGAAGTGGGAAACTTAGGTAGATGTGTAAATTATCTCCTTGGTGCATTAGATAAGATAAGCTAATTTAAGCTATTATGAAATTGCATTATCCATGATGTTTTTTTCATTTTTAAGCTCAAGAGGTTTTACCTTATAACCTAGTTTGATTATAAATTTGGCACTAGATGTAGATGTAGTCAATTTATTTACTACATACTTAAGTTTTTTCAATGAGTTAAGTTTTATTTCACGATCCTAAAGGCATAAGTCATCAAAATATTTACACTTTTTGAAAATAATAGACTCATATAAAGGAGAAAGAAAACTTTTCTTGAATATATATTGAAGTTATTTATCTTCCATAAGAATGGTTATTTTATCCAACATTGTCTTGTACCTCAAGACATATTCATTGATAGGTTAATTTTTTCCTTGTTTGATTTTTAAAATTTAGGCATAGGAAACATTTTTGGAGATGTTAATAAAGAAATGTACTAAAAAATGGTCTGTAATAGGTTTGAATGATTTTATGGATTGGAAAGGTAAATCATAAAACAACCTCAAAATGTAATCCTTGAGACTCCTTGGAAATAATTTGGTCAAAATTTTATCATTGAAGGCATAATCAAGGCATGCCACATAGAAAGCTAGAAGATGTTGCTTAGGACCACCCATGTCATCATAAAAAATAACTTAGGTGAAATAAAACTAATTGGAAAAGGGTGAAAATATATTTTAAGTTCAAGAGGTTATGAAACACATCTTGGGTATCAATAGCACAAGGAGACTTTAAATCCTTTTATTCAATGTTTGTAACCTTGTCCTCTAAGGAATTTATAACTTGAAGTAGTGTTTGAACTGTAGATCCATTGGGGTTTAAATTATAAATTTGAGTAGTCACCAATAGATAAATGAACATGGTTTGATTAATAATAGGCTTTGAAGCTTGTATTTGAGTTGCAACATTTGTTATCCCCATGGTAGATGAAGCAATAGTAGTTTCAATAAATAAAGGTTGGAAGACATAATTTATACCTCCACTAGATGTAGGTATATTAATAGGTATGGAATTAGTTTTAGTAACTTCTATGTATTCACCATCACTAGATGGAGAATCCTTAGTTTTATTAGCCTTACTTAATCCATATCTCCTTACATATAAGAATGCATCTATTAAGCTCTTGTTATTATTGAGATAAGTGATCAATTCTTCTTTATCTTCCATTTGAAATTGGGTTTTTGAATCAATATTTTCCATTTATTTTTATAAATGAAAAATTCAAAAATTTTACAACAAAGTATAACAATCAGGAAAATGGGAAATATAAGACCCTAAACCACCCAGGGTTTTGAGCTCAAAGGTCAGATTCACCAAATGTTTTACCCTAAAAATATAGATTAGGGTATCTAGTGTTAAGGATATAGAAATGAATAAATACAAGATTGATAAATAGATCTATAAGAGGCTGATTATTTGGGAAACTTAGATATAACATATACTAAATTTATTATGATGAAATATGCTAAAAATGAAAAGTAAAAGTATTCTAGATTTCACATTGATAATGAAAACAAGTACTTAGCTAATTCTAATACTAATATCTAGATTTTTAATGGGTAGGAATTAGACTAAAAAGGTATTATGGATCATTCAAAAAATTCCAGATTAAGTGCATAAGTAGCTTCAGAGACTTATATAAGCCTAGGATAGTTGCATCAATCATGTTGGTTAGACATAGGTGTTTTGTATAAAATACCTATTAAAATACGATGTTACTACCTAGATAATTCTAGGTTTTTCATGCCTTCACTTTGGTGCATTCAAATATTCATCACGGATTGTCATTCCTTGTCAAATAGTAAAACCCTAGCTCTTTATCCTCATAGTGGCTATGGGAAAAAATGGGTTAGTGGGCACATTGTGTTGATCAACCCCAAAAACCCCTCTATCAATGGGCACTACTACATGAGGATAAAGAGCTAGGATTTTACTATTTGACAAGGAATGACAATCCATGATGAATATTTGAATGCACCAAAGTGAAGGCATGAAAAACCTAGAATTATCTAGGTAGTAACATCTTATTTTAATAGGTATTTTATACAAAACACCTATGTCTAACCAACATGATTGATGCAACTATCCTAGGCTTATGTAAGTCTCTGAAGCTACTTATGCACTTAATCTGGAATTTTTTGAATGATCCATAATACCTTTTTAGTCTAATTCCTACCCATTAAAAATCTAGATATTAGTATTAGAATTAGCTAAGTACTTGTTTTCATTATCAATGTGAAATCTAGAATACTTTTACTTTTCATTTTTAGCATATTTCATCATAATAAATTTAGTATATGTTATATCTAAGTTTCCCAAATAATCGGCCTCTTATAGATCTATTTATCAATCTTGTATTTATTCATTTCTATATCCTTAAAACATGGAGATATAAACATAATGCTGGATGAAGCATTATGTTGGCCTAGGAATTCTTAGGTAAAGTAATATAGTCACAATAATTAATATATGCCTATATATTAATTTTTTTTTTAAAACCAAGTTACTACAAAATTAAATCACAATAAATAATAAACCATATGCATGCCTAATAAGAAGAGAGATGATATGTCCACACTCCATAATGTAATGGATTAATATTTTTTGGATTATAATCATGCACACAATTTAATCCCAAAAATATTAATCTTTTATGCCTAACTAATTAATTGAGTATTTCTGTGAGCTTTCAAACTATCACTATTTCTGTGAGCTTTCAATTAATTAATTGGGTATTTCTGTGAGCTAAAATGGGGTGATATAGGGATACACTTTTGAAATTTCATGTTCTTTAGTGGATAGGCCCTTATGTGATTGTTTGTACTTATGGCTCTAAAAATTAAAGGTTACCTACACCAGAAGGAAATTGAATTTTTATATTAAATGACAAAATTGTTTTTATTCCACGATAATTTGATTCTAAGTGATCCTTCAATTTGTCACGTGGATTTTATCATGTTTTTTGTTAAGGTGATTTGACTTTATCATCCAATGGACAAGGGAGTTAAATTTAAAGGAAAAAATTTATACAAGGTCAATAATAGATGCAAATACCTAGGCTATTTATTTCATTCTTATTTGACAAAGATCTTATTCAAATAGAGTCAAGTATACAAGACTATTTACCTTTTTTATGCACCTTGAGTGGATAATATATCCACAATAAGAGATGAGTCATCGATGCTCTCAGTAGGTACACTCTTGTCAATGGGGACAATATGATCCTCCAATGTACAAGAAATGATAGGAGGGGGTCAGTGTACAATCTTTGGCAAATTTATATGAAAAACCCTCAGCTTCGAATAAGGTATTTCTTATGAATCAATTATCATTATCATAATTACAAAACTATGAAGTAGGACCTATGAATGCAAACAATGAGACTGATATATGTTATTTACTTATCTTTTAATACAAAACCTCACAAGTAGATTTCTCTATGTGGTAAATTTTCATATCTTTTACATGGGAGCCCAATACTTTTAGGGATGTTAATGGGGATTATTTTTATACACATAAATGTAAATATATTGGGATTTGGAGGCCTTTGCTTCATGAACCATCATTTTGAAGATTCATTTTCAAAGCCTTTCTAAACCCCTAAAAAAATAATTTTGAGAAAAATGGATTTTTTTTCCATAAAATCATCATGGATAAACATTAAACCTTTTAAAATATCAATTAAACTCATATAGGATTCCATAAATTTTAATTTTATGCATGGATTTGTACAGATGAGGGAAGAAATCACATTTTTTATAGGAAAAAACATGTAAAATGAAGTACAAAATAGTTCAATGAAATATAATCAATGGAGCTCAAAACCTAATAATTTTTATTCATCTTAAAATTTTAATATTTTATATAACTCATCACTATGGTGTCCACATTTTGTTTATTTGTCATCAATGGAGATGTGGTATGTTTGGCACTGTTGCAGTAAACAAGAAAGCTCATTTCATTTTTATGAATTCTGCCAACATTTTCTTTATCACCATAAGAAATTTAGGGTTTCTTCATCTTGTTTTCACAAGTCGAGAGAAAATGTTGGTAGAATTCATCTAAATGAAATGAGCTTTCTTGTTTACTGCAATAGTGCCAAACATACCACATCTCCATTGATGACAAATAAACAAAATGTGGAGAATTAATCTCTTTGATATGGTGGATAATACTTTTGAATTTGAAGAGTCTCAAGAGGTCTCATTATCAAAAATGACAAATAAATAGGAATCCAACATTGGTCAAATTAAGGGAAAAGACCAAAATAGGGCTACTAGCCCATACAAACCTTATAGAAGCATAAAATCATCAAGCATGAAATGAGCTTTCTTGTTTACTGCAACAGTGCCAAACATACCACATCTCCATTGATGACAAATAAACAAAATGATGACAAGTAATCTATTTGATATTGTGGATAATACTTTTGAATTTGAAGAGTCTCAAGAGGTCTCATTATCAAAAATGACAAATAAAGAGGAATCCAACATTGATCAAATTAAGGGAAAAGATCAAAATAGGGCTACTAGCCCATACAAACCTTATAGAAACAGCTCACACTTTTCACCTCTCCCTTTTAGCTCATCATCAAGGAATTATATAAATTGGGTCAAGATGAACTCCTACATTGATGTGTCTTAGAACATGAAATAAACTTGAATATATTGCACTTATGTTGTTGATGATGATTTTATCATTAGATGATAAAAACAAAGGATCCAAAATTGAGAAGTAAATGAGGTATTATCTATCTGGTTGATTTATACTCAACCTTCTTAAGTTATAAACTTGCCTAAAATTCCTTATTGAGTATACTAACTATTCTAAACAAACAACTACATCATAAAGACATAAAAAAGAGATAACTTTTATGTAGTAAGAGCAATGGGTAGAGAAGGCAAAACCTGAGCCATAGTGTAGAGAGCATCTCCCCAATGGGAGAGAAGATTTTGAAGGTACCCAAGCTCCATAGCCACTTTATTTGATTGGATTTGAATCTACAAAAGAACATTATTAGATATTTCTATAATCATAACCCATCAAAAATGTGACTACTTATAAATTCTACCACTAGACCCACTACTCTTAACTTATATCTCAGATATTCAATTTTTTCCTTGGGAATAGGTTTGGTGAATATGTCTACAATATGGTCCTTAGTTGTCATATATTCCATTGTGACCTCTTGATCTACAACCCTTTCTCTTAAGAAGTGATACTTGATTGATATGTGCTTGGTTATTTAATGCATCATTGTATTTTTGATATATTTATAGCACTTGAATTATCACAAAGAATATAATAAGGTGATTTATACTCAACCTTCTTAAGTTATAAACTTGCCTAAAATTCCTTATTGAGTATACTAACAATATGGAGTTACCTTTTTAAAAATATAAAAAGGTACCTAAATGTTTTTAATCCTTTAGAATGGTACAGGAATGAACTTCAATATGTAATATTTTTCCATGCTTACTTTGGGCCAACTGATGTTTAGAGATTGAGTGATCTAATATTACTGAAAACTCTCTTAACACATAAATTAGATATTAATTTAGACTAAAACTGATATATTACATTTTAAACATTATAGTATGCCTTAAGTTAATTTAATATAAAATAAGGTTTATTAGTATTTACATGCAAACTCACTGTCCGTCTAAAATTAGACTAGTTCTCACGTATATATTACTGAAAACTCTCTTCACACAATTAGACTAGTTCTAAGTCATAATACTCGACATCTACTAAAATTACTTATTGAGTATACTAACTATTCTAAAGTTACAAGTACATCATAAAGACATAAAAAGAGATAACTTTTATGTAGTAAGAGCAATGGGCAGAGAAGGCAAAACCTGAGCCATAGTGTAGAGAGCATCTCCCCAATGGGAGAGAAGATTTTGAAGGTACCCAAGCTCCATAACCACTTTATTTGATTGGATTTTAATCTACAAAAGAACATTATTAGATATTTCTATAATCATAACCCATCAAAAAACACTATGGCTCAGGTTTTACCTTCTCTGCCCATTGCTCTTACTACATAAAAGTTATCTCTTTTTATGTCTTTATGATGTACTTGTAACTTTAGAATAGTTAGTATACTCAATAAGGAATTTTAGGCAAGTTTATAACTTAAGAAGGTTGAGTATAAATCACCTAATTATATTCTTTGTGATAATTCAAGTGCTATAAATATATCAAAAATACAATGATGCATTCACAAATAATGGGAATATATTTTACAATATTCAATAGATAATTTTATTCAATGATATTTTAAAGTGACTTAAACCTTATATCATAATCTATAAGTATGTATAGGGAGATTACCAATTTTCATATCTTTTATAAATATCTTTAATCTTTTGTGTATTAATTTTTTATAAATATATCAAAAATACAATGATGCATTCACCCCCCATGAATGAAGAAAATTTAATGGAAACAAATAATGATGAAATTAACCATCAAGAAAATTGTATCACTTATTAAACAAGTTTAATAAGTCACAACAAGTTTTCACTTAGTTTAATAAGTCTTATTAACTTAAGAAGTTGTACTATAAGATCTTAATATAATGACCTTGTAGATCAAATATTAGGATTCATGCCCTCCATGCCTCATCAATACCCCTATCTTCCAAATATATATTGCACTTATTTTATCACAAAAAATTATGGTAGGTTGAATTTGTTTCTATGAAATATATATATATATATATATATATATATATATATATATATATATATATATATATATATATATATATATATATATATATATATATATATATATATATATATATATATAATGTGCAAATCAAAGTATTTCATTAAAAAATTTAATTATTCTCTTTATGTTTAATCGTTACAACATCTAACTCTTATTTATTTTTCAACTTATCAATAAAATCATTACAAAAAAAATCCAGAAAAATATTTATATAAATGAAAATCACAATACATCGTCGCAATTGTACATACACAATAAATATTACATTTTACTATATTACTAAAATAGATTATCTTTAACCCTAGTTTTATTATTTACTAGGGTTAAAGATATTTGATTGGAATTATACATGAATAATTTAACCCTTGGCCAACATCTCTTAAAAGGAAAATAGTCCTTTCTTTTGTTATTGGTCATAATAGGTTCATTCTTGGACAAGGTCTCTTGGATCACTTGAATCTACACTTGACTCTAATTACTTCTTACACAATTAAGCTTCCTAACATCCATATCATGCTCTAACCATTATTGCATGTATTCTCATCCTCTTCACAAACTACACAATGTATCTTCCTTCTTATTCACATCCATAGGAGATTTGCACTCTTTATCTCTATCTTCCATCGGGATGGTCAAGCGGGATATAGGGGTATTTGGAAGATAGGGATATTGATGAGGCATGGAGGGCATGAATCCTAATATTTGATCTAAAAGGTCATTATATTAAGATCTTATAGTATAACTTAAGAAGTTGTACTATAAGATCTTAATATAATGACCTTGTAGATCAAATATTAGGATTCATGCCCTCCATGCCTCATCAATACCCCTATCTTCCAAATACCCCTATATCCCGCTTGACTATCCCGATGGAAGATAGGGATATAGAATGCAAATCTCCTATGGATGTGTTGACTATCCCTCATAGGTGCTGGACGGTATTTGCATCTATTATTGACCTTGTATAAATTTTTTCCTTTAAATTTAACTCCCTTGTCCATTGGATGATAAAGTCAAATCACCTTAACAAGCAACATGATAAAATCCACGTGACAAATTGAAGGATCACTTAGAATCAAATTATCGTGGAATAAAAACAATTTTGTCATTTAATATAAAAATTCAATTTCCTTCTGGTGTAGGTAACCTTTAATTTTTAGAGCCATAAGTACAAACAATCACATAAGGGCCTATCCACTAAAGAACATGAAATTTCAAAAGTGTATCCCTATATCACCCCATTTTAGCTCACAGAAATACCCAATTAATTAATTGAAAGCTCACAGAAATAGTGATAGTTTGAAAGCTCACAGAAATACTCAATTAATTAGTTAGGCATAAAAGATTAATATTTTTGGGATTAAATTGTGTGCATGATTATAATCCAAAAAATATTAATCCATTACATTATGGAGTGTGGACATATCATCTCTCTTCTTATTAGGCATGCATATGGTTTATTATTTATTGTGATTTAATTTTGTAGTAACTTGGTTTTAAAAAAAAACTAATATATAGGCATATATTAATTATTGTGACTATATTACTTTACCTAAGAATTCTTAGGTCAACATAATGCTTCATCCAGCATTATGTTTATATCTCCATGTTTTATGGATAAATTAATCAAACTAAATTTATAGAACCAACATTTATTAAATTGAATATAGTGATATATATAAATTAATCAAACTAAATTTATAGAAGCAACATGTTATATCCCTTTGTAAAAATGCTAGGTTTATGAATGGTTAAGTAGAATTAAATGAAATTTTTTGGATAATGATTCACCCCTCCACCCTCTTATTCATCTTTTTTCCAAAAATTGGTATCACATCAGGTCCTTTGGAACATGCTTGATAGCCTAAAGAAGATCCTAAGAAGCAAGGATGACTAGTCTATAAGCTCAAGGTGGTTTCTATACTAGTAAGGCTCCATTATTCATTGGATCTAACTATGACTTTTAGAACATAAAAATTAAGATGTATTTGATGTCACAAGTACATGATATATGGTAGTCTATTATGGATGGGTATATTTCTCCTTCAATTCTACCAATAAATGCAGTAGGCAAGATGGCTAGTGAAAATAACTCTAGGAATATGAATGCCATTATATGTGGCTTATCATAAGCAGAGCTTGTAAAGTTAATGTATTGTGTTTTATCCAAAGACATATGTGAAAAATTGAAGACAATATATTAATTAAATACCAAGGTGAAGATGGCTAAGTTATAGACCCATAGAAGATAGTTTGAAAGCATGAAGATGAATCTATTCCATCCTACATGTTGAGGGTTGATGAAGTTATCAATATCATAAGAGGATTGGGATAACAATTAATATATAAGTATTCATGATAAATAGATGATATTTTAATCTAATGGTTTTGAAACAATAATGATTTGAAACTATTCCATCCTACATGTTGAGGGTTGATGAAGTTATCAATATCATAAGAGGATTGGGATAACAATTAATATATATGCTGATAACAATTAATATATTATCAAACCTTAGAAGATGTGACAAATAGTTATATATTTAATTTATTAACTTCTAACCAAAGATAACAAACTACGAAAAATAAAAATACTTTAGAAACTACCCCAGTCAACCTTCAATTGGTTAGTAACTGAAGTTAGTTGTTTTAGGCTTGACTGGGTTAAGGACAAGGTATATTTTTTTGCTATTTTATTTCCTTTTGTCTCCTTCTCATTATCCTTGTCTTTCTCATCTTTGGCAGCACATTCAAATTTCCTTGTATACAAGGAGTTCATACAATAGCTATGGTCTTTTCCATTTATCTATTTAATATCTGCAACTTATTGAAGGATAATATACTTTTGATTCCAAAGTATATAAATAATCCATCATCATATAATTTTCCATTGTGAATATCAACTAGAATCTAGTCATTATTTGGTAGGGTTATTTTAGGAATAAAAATATTTTGTTTTACCATTAGAGTACAACTGTACATATATTATCCACACATGCATCATAGATAAATTAATCAAACAATAACTAGATCTATAAATTAATAAATAGATCTATAAGAGGCCGATTATTTGCGAAACTTAGATATAACATATACTAAATTTATTATGATGAAATATGCTAAAAATGAAAAGTAAAAGTATTCTAGATTTCACATTGATAATGAAAACAAGTACTTAGCTAATTCTAATACTAATATCTAGATTTTTAATGGGTAGGAATTAGACTAAAAAGTATTATGGATCATTCAAAAAATTCCAGATTAAGTGCATAAGTAGCTTCAGAGACTTACATAAGCCTAGGATAGTTGCATCAATCATGTTGGTTAGACATAGGTGTTTTGTATAAAATACCTATTAAAATACGATGTTACTACCTAGATAATTCTAGGTTTTTCATGCCTTCACTTTGGTGCATTCAAATATTCATCATGGATTGTCATTCCTTGTCAAATAGTAAAACCCTAGCTCTTTATCCTCATAGTGGCTATGGGAAAAAATGGGTTAGTGGGCACATTGTGTTGATCAACCCCAAAAACCCCTCTATCAATGGGCACTACTACATAACCAATACTCCGAAGAGAGCCTCAAAGATATGTAGTTCTCCCTTACATGTTGACTTCTATGTGAATCATGAAATATGTGAAAAGAAATTACAATAGGGACCTAACGTGTAACTTAGAAAATTGAGCTCTTGGATTAATTTTTTAATACTTAAGACATATGTATGTGTTGTTCTTATGACTAAAATTAGAATAGGAGAAAATAAAGATATTTTTTTATTTATTGAATAAGACATTGAGTAGTAATAGATAAGGAGATTTATGTATTATAAGTTTACATTTATATTTTTACTTATAAGGAATATAAAAGTAACAATAAAAAGGTGTAAAATTATACTTAACATTTATTTTAGTAAACCATTTACCCCTTCCAATAGCTCTTTTCTTCTTTTTTGTGAAATGTTAAAGTAATATGTATGTGTTATAGTGTGTACTAATTATATCACATATGTGCTATGTTTTGTTCGAATTCAAAAACCAAGCCTTTTGGCTTAGAAATGGCTTGAATTCCCAAACCAAAGTCTTGGCCTTGTCAAAACAACTGAATCTGGGAGTTTTAAAAATTAACAAAATTCAACTTCCATCACCAAATACAATAAAAATTTTAATGATAAATATCATAAAATTAGTATCATGATGATAAAGACGATTTCCTATTTCCAAATATATGATTTTAATAAATTTTTCATTATTTTAAGGTTTCAATCTATGTTGATTTCTAACAACAATTTTTTTAAGCCACTACATGATGTAAATATACATGCCTATATATGCTCGTGTATCTTTTTTTAGTTGATCCAAATACTAAAAACAATATGTGGTTACAAACTAGGCTTAATTCTACATGCATTAAAGAAAAACTAGTTTTATTTTTTTTTGAGGTAGTTAGGAAGGCCACACTGTTAGCTATCCATTTTTGTCAGTTTTCAAGATATATTTACTTTTAAAATTTATAAAAAAACATTTAAAATTTATAAAAAAAATATAGGTTACAAAGTAGATGATCTTATCTAAAGTTTCAGCAAATGGTTTTAAATAATATTAAATGATGCTAAAAAATGAAGGGTCGTACAGTCAGCTATCTACTCTAATTTTCTAAAAAAATAAGAGTTACTACTCAAATTTTAGATGTTTAACCTATTTGTACTTAACCATTTAAAAAATATATTCTTTTTGGAAACTAGACTCAAAATTCTACAATTCATGTTTTTAACCATCCATGAATTTTGAGTGTAGCCAATTCAAATTATCTACTGAATTAAAAAAAAATTCAATTTTCTAGAAAACCGTGTCCATGAACATATCCCTTTTTATCCCCTAACTTTGTGCACTTACCCAATAACCTACTACTTCAAATATTGAAACACCTCAATTACCATTGGTGTCATCTTCTCCATGTATTCCACCTCCTCCTCTTTTACCTCTTCCACCTCTATATCCAATTCCTTCTCCACCACATGTTTCTCCTTCACTTCAAAATAAAATTATTGTTATTAAAGATTCCATTATTTTCACTCAACTAATCACTCCCCTGGTGAATCCCACCAGTACCCATGAACACTAAAATGGTCATTTCCTAAAAAAATACACAGTTTCCATGGCTACACTAAATAGTTTCCAAGAAAATAAAAATAAAATTCAAATTTGTTGATCCTAATTTTGATATTATTATAAATTTATTATGAATTACCACATTGAAAAAAGCTAATATTACTTCAAGGTTGATGTTAGAATCTTTAAGTGCATAATTTATAAAAATCACTTGACTTATTGCTTAGAAAAATTAAGAATATGACTTCAAAAAATTATGTTGTGATCTAAATCGATCTCAGTAAAGTAGCTCATGAAGTGGATATTCATAATTTTCAAGTATCAGTGGCCAAATTGATCCAAAATACTAAAGAAGGAACACCAACTCATAAATAACTTAATGAAAGAGTGAGTACACTTTTTGCATACATTAGTTCCATTATACAAGTAAGTGAAAGGCCACTTGAGGAAATCCCTTTTGGAAATAGTTTCACAATCAACTTCAAATGAAGATGTTGCTAAAATATCCATTGTCAGAATCTTTAAATTTCAAAGCTATGGAAAATTCAATGAGACTCAGGTTGATCAAATCACCATTGATGGCCTCAAATTCATCAAAGAAGTCATAAAACCATATGTTTTGATTGAATAAGATCAAAATAAAATCAATGAAGACATAAAGAATGTGATGAAAGAAGATTTTTTATAAACATATAACCAAAAATATCCAAGATATGGCTCTTATTGACAAGAAAATTATCATATCTGAATAAGTAATCAACAAAGCAAAAGAAAAATATTCACACATTTGGTCATAAAGCATGGAATGGAAGATTTTAAAAACTTAAAAAAATTATGTCATGATATTAAATATAAATTTTGGGAAGTATCTAGTCTATTCATTTTGATTTGTTTAAATAAGATGATATTGATTCTCATACAACTGTAGAAATAAAAGAATGATTTCATAAAATGATCAAATAAGAAATATTGAATACAAATGTCTTCAATATTGAAGCAATGGGAAAAGTCAATGACATTTGTATTGCTCTCATTCAATGCAATTAAAATTTGCCAATTTTTTTCAAACATAACAAAGAAATAAATGAAACATTGAGGGCATGGATAGTTTACACATCAAACACAAGAAAAAGGGAATAATACCAGTAGTAAAAAAGTTCAAAGCATATAAGATAAAGACATCACAAATTCAAGGACTTGCAAAAATTATAATAATGGGTCACAAGGATGCACAAGTTGATAAATATTCTCTCTTTTCTTAGACTTCTTGAATTTTCTCTTTATACCTCTTTTATTTTTTCATTACTTTGTTTCTTCATTGCAATGTAACTTTCAAACATTGTATTCACTTTTAGTGAATGTAATTTGAAAAATTAAAAGCCATAATATTAGGTTACCTCTAAAATTTATTTATGAGGTAATTACCATCTGATTATGTAGACTTCCAGATTATAAATATAAGTTATACCCATTATAACATGAAATTTTGATCGTGTAAACAATTTTGCATAAAAAATACATGAAGAATCTTTGTATTATTCTTGAGAATGAATACAATAACATTTTACAAGACCCTGTACCTATTATCATTTTGGAAAATGAATAATATTCTTATGTTTATTGTTTCATTCATTTCTAGCTCTTTTATTTATTCGAAGTGTTGATGGTTAAATTATCATTGATCTCGGTATTTCCTAACATGATAAATTAATTGTATTCTATGTTTTTTCAATTAATCATGTTTCATTATTCTAATTTATCTTTTATTCCCTTTAATTTTTTTTCTCTTCCATCTCCTTTCACTAAATTTCATTCTATTCATATGCAAAACACCAAAATAATAACTTTGAATGTAACTATTGTAAATAATATATTTTCCTGCATTTTCCCTTATTTTCAATAAAGGGAGCCTCCTCTGTTAATAGACAAGGGACATTCTTAATTTTACTATTTACCAAACCCATAAATTTTGTATCTTTTACAAATTTTTAAACCAACAACTTTTTACACCCATTGTGGGGCATTTTGTGCTTATCATGCCACCCAAAATAATAAGTTTGAATGTTTTGTTAACATTGACATCTTTGAGATTCAAGGACTTGTCTACCAAACAAATCTTGATTGGATACAAGTGACATAGGAAGATATATCTTCATATATTAGATCCTTTACATGGGATAGTAGAACTAGTCCCATTCAATTTTAAATAAATGTAGCTACATCAGAGGAATAATAAGATTGCATTGATCTTGTAGAAAGAGTTGAAACAATTTTTTTGAAAATAATAAAATGAATAACAAATATTGAAGAGCCATACAACTATCCCATGTACCAATAAAGTAATAAATTCCTTTTACAATGGCATAAAGAAATTTATCTAGGTCTAGCCTAAAATAAGGTAACATAGACCCTTTCTTTAAATTACAGGAAAATTCTAATTTTAAATTCAGTCTGTAGCATTTTTAAAATAAGAAACCTATAAGTAGAAAAATTTCAAGTACTAAAACTAGTCCATATAAAACAAAAATAAAATTTTGGACTCTTGATAGCAGAGATTTAGTTTAATTTAGGATTGCATTTCCCAAGGATATCAACTCTATATATGTAGTTACATTGCACATAACTAAGGAATATGAAGAAAACCCCTTGCTCCATATTCTATTTACATGAAATAATTACCTACATTACGTATAATTATGTAAAAAACCCTTTAAGATGAACAACCCATAACCCTTTTTGTTCTTCATTTAAGAATTTATGAAAAACTAGGTCAAAAATAAAAAGAACAGATAAAATTAGACATTTTATCTAGGAATTCATAAAATAAAATACACAAGACTATATGACACTAGAGAGTGCACCCACCTAGTAAAAATAGGAAAATAAACAAAGATTATTATATATTTGCTGCATAAAACATATTTTAGTACAAAGATAGGTATGGTAGATTTAGTAGTCAAATCTTTACCAAGGAAAATTTGATAACATGCAAACAAGCACCGAATCCATCCTATGACATTCAGACCTCCATATTTTGCATAAAGTTGCACAAGCACCTATATACTCTAGATCTAGTCTCATAATCTTAAGATTATGTTAAAGTGTGTTTATTTCATTGCTTTCACTATTTTTTATATTTCATTACTAGTAAGATTGTTTTGTTAATGATAATTTATTATTTTAACACACTGATTATATATGAATAATGTTTTTAGAGTAATTCATGTTACAGTTTCCTTATGTCAATTTATTTTCTTTATGTTAGTGGTAAGTCACCTTAGTGCACTAAATAAGTAAAACATATTGAACCAATTGAGTAATTGGCATAATATTGTATGCAATTTTGGCCATTCAAACATCATGCAACCATTTTTAAACATTTGATGTTAATTGGGGCTCAATTGGCCCTAATTACATAGCATAGTGAATAAATCTAATTATTGGTTTAATTTGATATGCAATTAGGGTGACCCCAACCTCATGCAACTAATTGCATCCATCTAATGCCAATTGGGGATCGATTGGCCCCAATTTCATACCATATTGAGCCAATTAAGTATTTTTTCAATCTTAACCTCCTAAGCCCTACATAGCCAGTTGTGACCATCTAATTTGAATTAAGGATTGATTAGATCTAATTACATACCATGGTAAACCAGTCAAGAATATGGTTAAATCTAGTATGAAATTGGTGCCAACAATGCCTTGTGATATGAAATGTGACAATATAATGTTAATTGGTGATGGATTGTCCCCAATTACATATTATATTGAACCAATAGAGTATTTTTTTAAATATCATAATAAATTGTGGCCAACTGAGCCTGGTATAGCCATTTTCATCTATCCAATGAAATTTTTTGCTTGATTGGCCCCCGTTACATAGAAAAGTTGAGCTTTATGAAACCAATTATGACCAACAAATTTCAATTAGGGATCAATTATCCCTAATTTCATACCATATTGAGATAATTAATTAATTGGCCCACTATCATATGAAATTCATGGAAATCAAGTCCTCGCAACCAATAGCAATAATCTAATGTCTAATAAAGCTTGATTGACACTAATTACATATCATATCTAATCAATCAAGTAAATGGTTCAATCTAATTTATAATTTCATCAAATTTAACCTTGTGCAAATAATTTTTACCATCTAATTTCAATTAGGTCTCAATTTGACCAAATTATGTACCATTTTGGACTAATCAAGTAATTAGATCAATTTGGTATGTAATTGATGCAACTCAAACCTTGTCTAACCATTTATAGCCATCTAGTGTCAATTGGGCTTGATTGGATAAAATTTTGTACTATTTTGAACTAATTGAGTAATTGACTCAATTCTATTTGAAATTATGGATAATTGAGCCCCATTTAAAGAATTTTGACCACCTAATATCAATAGGGTGTCACCTAAGTGACATTAAAGGGTCACATTTGGGAGGGAGCATTGAGAAAATTATGGCATCAATATTGCAAAATTATCTAAAAAAGACATAATTATGTTTAACTAAGCTAAAATTGGTCATTCAAACTTGATTGAGGGTCAATTAGATAATTTATACAATAAATTTATGATAAGTTGGATTATTTATACAATTGGGGTCGAATAAGCCCCAATTGACACTAGATTACAGGGTGATCTATTGACCCTAACTACATACCATATTGAATCAGTCAAGTAATTAGTTCAATCTAATACAATATTAGGCCCAACCTCACCAAATTTTGACCATCTAATACTATTTTTGGCTCGATTGGCCCTAATTACATACCATACTACACCAATCAAGTAATTGGATTATTCTAGTATTCAATTGGTTTCAAGATGATGCAACTATTTTCTACTATTTAGATTTAGTTAGTGCTTAATAGGCCAAAATTGCATACCATATTGAACCAATTGAGTAATTGTCTCAATTTTATATGTAATTAGGACCAATTACAACCATAAAATGCCAATTGTGATTTGACTAACATAATCAGAAATCATATGAACCATTAAAGTAATTAGTTAAATTTGATATGCATTTGGGTTCAACCAACCCACTGTAATCATTTTGATCCATCTAATGTTAATTACTACTAGATTTACTCCCATTACATACCATATTGAACCAATTGAATAATTGATTTGATATAATACACAATTATGCAACTAAATATAACAATCTAATTTTAATAAAGATTGAACTAACCCAAGTTTTATATAATATTAAACCATTTTTTTATTCGTTCAATCTCATTAACAATTAAAACTAATAACTCCCTTTCCAATAAATTGTGATTATCTAATGTTAATTGTAATTGGGTCTCATTTGACCCCAATTTTATAAAGAGTCCAATTTACCTTATAATTCTTATATAAATAGTACAATTGACCTGAATTAATCTTCAATGGAAACATTCATCTCATTTTAACAAAATTATATCCTTTTCACATCAATCCACTCCAAATGTTTTTTCAATGTTCCTCTAAACGTGAATGTCCCCGTCCTCCCCACCCCCAAAATGTCACCTAGGTGAGACCCGAAAGTCACCCCAACATCACCCTATTATCACAAACTAACAACACACTCCGAAGTCACTTATTTAATGTCACATTGCTACCTAACGTCACCTTATTACATCACATTAATTTTCAATGTCGTGTTTGTTTAATAGGCAAAAACTTCTTCTACAACTATGGGTAATATAATTTCAAACACTAGGATAAGCTACAAAGTAATTAATTATTTTTACAGTGCCTTGTTTATAGTTTGTAAGGATTATTTGATATTGTGTAGAAACATTATAATTTTTTCAATTCAATGTTGTACCTACTATGGAAAATGGGTTCATCTTTCCATATTATTGTCAATTTAAATTTTATATGTACACATCATATTATTAAAATTAATTACTTAATATAACGAGATTATTAATATTTTATAATAAAGGAAAAAACATTTTAATATCGATTTGTGGAAGACTTAATTTTAAACGAAGAAATTAAAACCTTATGCAATGTAATAAAGCTTCATGGTTCAAATTCCATTAAAACATATTGAAAACACAATTAATAATCATTTGTTTGATTAAAAAATGCAACATCATTATGTAATTTTTTTTTATTAAGCACCTAAACAAGTAGGAACAAATATTTGAGAATCATATTCAATAAATAATACATCCTCTACTTTCATATCTTTTATAGATTTTACCATAATATATCTTTGAAGCATCTTTGCCATAGAATTTTCATAATCATTGATGAATCTCATGAATTAACATTTGAGAAGAATAATACTATCTTTCATGAAAGTTATTTATAAAATCAAAAATGTTTTTTAATACTTAAGAATGAATATTTATATAGGTGTAGTCATAAATTATTTTGATATATTTTTTAATATTTATACTACATTAAAGAGACTTTGTATGTTCACATCTTGTGTATGTGGTCATGTTAAAAATGTACTTCGCCAAACATTTCAAGTTTGTGATTGAATATATTCAACCATAAAAATCAAAATGCATATTCCATTCTCAATTCCTTTTTTGAACTAACATTTACAATGCTTAATATAAAAAACATTAAATTTGCATTATATATGTTTGTTGGACATATCACATACCTACAACCTTTAAAAAAGAATGACATATTAAATTAGAGAAGTGGATTATGTAAAGGTAAAGATCAATATTTATTATAATTTTAAGCATCATTATACAAGTTTTTCAGATCATATAAGAGCTCATGATCTTCCTCATTTTCGATACAATAATCTTTATATTGTTTCTTATGTCATTATTCAAGAAACATTCCAACTAAGTTAGAGTCCCTACTTCTTATAAAAGTACTCTTTGAATACTCATTGTCTTCAAAATAACTAAGTCTAAAACCCCATAATGATCCAGAGAGATCCAACAATAAAATAATAGTACCTTAATTACCAAACATCTCTAAAGTAAATAGTGACCTATTATCATAAAAATAGAGTTTTTGATCTACATACATTTTATGAACTTAAAATTCATTATATCTTTAATCTAATATCACTTAAATAAAATTTTTTTTGTGATAAATAATTACAATAGTACCAATAAAATTTTATTGATTAAAAGTTTAAGGAAAGTTACACGTTTGTTTCTAAGATAACATTGTTTTAGTCTTGAAATTTTAAAATATATATTCCACTTAGTGGATAAGAAGATTGTTGTTTTTCTATTTGTCTAACATCCTTTTGTAAATGGTGTCTCTTGAAAATAATATGAAAAATATAGGTCAAATTCAAGAGAAAGCCTTTTTATGGCATAATCTAACATAAAAGCATAAAAGTTAGCATCAGAGGTATTGTTTGTAAATCCCTAAGCATAGGTAGGGTATTTCCAAGTTTTAATAATTTTAAACATTGATGCACGGTATGTTGGTTTTATCACATCAACACGATACTTTGACTTATGTAGCATAAGGAGTAAAAAGTTATATTTATAAGTTTTTAAGATTAATTTTAGTGTAAATTTTAATATTATTAAAAATTACGTTATTTTTAAAATGTGACATAAAAAATATTTATATAAAAAAAGAATTTAAATAATTATATTATAAATTCATCAAAATCTACTAATAATTTAAGATGAAGTTAAATATCTAGAATTTTTATAAATATTTTTCATTAAAATAATTTCAGTTAATAATATGATACAAAAGAAAAATTAATTTATTTTGATCTCAGTCAGTTAATGCAATATTTTGTTCTCAAATCTAAGAAAAAACATGTTAGATTTAACATTTCTTGTGATTTTATAGTATGGTTATATTGATTATGTTTCATTAATGGACATGTTTACTTTTGATAATATCACTTTACATAGCACAAATTAACATCTTCTAGATTTTCCTTGAAAAGCATTTATAAATATATTAATTCAAACAAATTTCTATGAAAATATTTAATGAATTAATGTTAGAAGAAGAGAAGAATATGAAGGTTACAAAGTTTATGAAGCAATAACTTTATATTGAATGTAAGAAAATTTTAAAGTAAAATAATTTGTTACATTTCATTGTACTATGAAAGTAACTTGAAAAAATTTCTATGATTTTTTTTTGGAAGAAAGGAATGAAAAATGGTATGAATTCGTGTCCATATTGATAAAAAATAACAATAAATTTTTAAAAAAAAATTAATAGTTTCAAAATAATCACATAATAAACATATAAAATAAGAAAATCCTAAATATGTAAATCAATCTTTAATAAAAAAATCCTTGTTAAAAAATGTATCACAGAAAAATATCTTACTTACACTTAATAAGTGCTTTCCGAGGTTGGTAAACCTTCACAACCAAATAGTATTGAAAAAATGCAACCTTCATTATAAAAGTTAAAAGATTAAGTTTTAAGGTATAAAATAAATTTGAATCAACATTGATATAAGTACGTTGGGATTTGTCCCTGTAAAAGGGTGTTTCACCAGGCCACTTCTAATCTTTCTAATCCTTCAGCGAGGCACACATAAGAATAAGAATAGGGGCGACAACGGGTTGAAATTGACAGTTGACCCTGCAAGTTAAGTAAGAAAAATTATCCATTCAACATTTCCCCATTCATGAAACTTATCCCTTCTAAATGATACTAGAAATTCCAACCCAACATTTACGCGAATTATAAATGAAA
Organism: Torreya grandis; assembly: GCA_037957365.1. NCBI lineage: Eukaryota > Viridiplantae > Streptophyta > Pinopsida > Cupressales > Taxaceae > Torreya > Torreya grandis. The sequence goes on along the minus strand of JARHVA010000038.1, from coordinate 9,956,759 downwards.
TATCCTCCACGAATAAATGTAAATAATTAACTGTGCAATTGCCGTGTTTTTAAGAGGGCTTTGTCTCACCTGCAACTTGTACTATCAACTCGTATTCTAGACCTATCGGCTATTTATTTTGGGCCGTGCTCCCCAATAAAGTCAGGGTGCCTCTTCAAATTTGGCGCATTTTATGATACAATTAATTCATTTCGTAAAATGATTTTTGGAAAAAATTGTATAATTTGAGATTGACACATTTGGAATTATTATTCCTTATTCATCATCAAATATAAATTATTTTGTATATTGTAAAATATTATATCACTTTTATTTAAAATAAAATATTTTGTAGAGATGATGAAATGTTTGCTGGCATGGCATAGCATACTCTTATTTGATTAGTTAGGTGGGTGTTTAGATTTAGATGCTAAGCAAGGGGCAGCGCTGAGATTTGACGCCCGTTTTGAACATTTTTAAGGGTTTGGAACGTATTTTATGATTTTAGTTCATTATAAACCGTCACCAAAGACTTTCAAATTTTTTTTAATCTTGTCAAAAGGACATGTGCACATGTAATGTCCCCATCATTTTTGCTTATAGCCTTATAGTCTATAGGGCTCACTTGGAACCTTAGAAGTGTCGAATGGTGGACCTCAATTTTATACTATGTTTTTAATAATTTTTTAATTTGCATGTCAGTTTGCATTAAAATGTCATTAATATCTTATGGTTGTTCACATGCATGTGCCGCCACTGTGCATCTATCTACCTCATTTATTTCTTGCTGCTATGTGCTACCTTCAATTGTGTGACACATTTAACTCATTTATTTCTTGCTATTGTTCACTTGCTTTGGACATCTAATACATTCAATTATTTTCTCTCTCTTTCTACATGTTTCCAGAGTCTTCTAAATGCCATTCTATACTCTATTTTTATGTTAATAAATTTTGAGAATGCTCTGCGCTCTTTGGATGTATGAATAAAAGAACCAACAAAGCTCTGCTTGTTTATATGTAGAACCACGGTGAAGGCGAAAAGAAACCCCACAAAGGGTTTTGATTAGAAAACTCCACTACTCAAACGCTTCTTCCAGCTCTGTATGTTTTTATACATCTCAATGGTCATCTTTTGTAATTTAAGTTTTATTGTTTTTGCATAGATCAAATGACAGCAACATTTAAGGCTGAATTTTTTTTTCTATTTCTATTTTTATATTATTCCTTGAGAAAACTAGTACCAGTGGACTATGGACTCAGCTGCTCTACTATGACTTCCATTATTCCCTCTGTGTCGGGGACATTTTCTGATTGTTGTGACATCCTCAGTGCCCTGAAGTGATTCAATGAACCTGTGGGATGTTAGATTTACAAGAAGGAATAATAAAATTATGAGGCAAATACAAGGAAGAGGGCGGAATTGTACAAATACATTGCAACTGACCCAGTCAACCTTCAACATTCAGGGGGTTAGTAACTTAAAGTTATTTGTTTTTAGGCCTAACTAGGTAAAGGACAATATATGTTGTTTTGTTATTTTGATTTTTTTCTCCTTTCCTTTGTCCTTGTCTTATTCATCCTTTAGCAACACATCCAAGTTTATATGCATGTGAGGTGTTCGTACAGTTGTTATGGAGGATCCTCTTCAATCATTTACTTTGTTTCTAAGATAGTTGGATGTGTCTTCAAAAGATATTTACTTATTATCACAGCAATGGTTTTTTCTTTGTAGTGGTTGTGGGGCCCTGTAGATGTAAGCCTATAGTTGCTACGGGAAATCTGTAAGTGAAACCCTGCAGCTTCTATGGGTAACCTGTAGCTAAAACCTTGTAGTTGTTACAGGTAAACTGTAGGTGAAACCCTATAGTTGCTATGGACAACATGTAGATGAAACCATATAGTTGCTATGGGCACTCTGTAAATGAAACCATATAGTTGCTACAGGGAACCTGTAGATGGAATTCCTGTAACTTGACAGTTTTATGGGCAACATGTAAGTGGAAAGCCTACAACATAGTAGTTGCTATGAGCTAAAAGCCCCTTTTGCTGTGGGTTTCTCTATAAATGTTGTGACCAAGTAATATTCCTGCAATCTTATTCTACCCTTTAAATGTCTATTAAATAAGGTTACACAAATATAATCTAATCAAAGAAAAAGCATCATTAATCCATAACACAACATGTATATATTAATGCACACATATAATCATTAATTCATTAAGTTAGTTACATAAGTCATGAATAGTTCTAGAGAATTACATAGGAAAAAGATATATAACTAGGTATGGATGAGGCTATAAAAGGAACAATTAGTGTGAAATACAAGGTGATATGGGGAAACCGAAGTTGCAAATTAAACTTTCATTTTTTAATTTATTATTGATTATATTTTGTATTTTAAATATTTATTGTTTGACAATTTTTACCTTCGGGGAAACAGTATAGAACGATTGAAATTATTGTTTTACCTTTAATTTTATCATTTTTACCATCGGGATAATGAAAATTATTGTTTTACTTTCGAGAAAATTGCAATTTTAATTTTTACCTTCATGGAAATAGCACAAAACTAGGATGAGAAAATTGCCAGTAAAAATTGCATATATTTTCAAAATAATATATGTGAGAGAGAAATAGAACAATTTTAATTATCGTAAAGAGAGATTATAAAAATATATATTGTAGTTAAATATTTTTAAAAAATGTTATTGGAAGATCTAAATAAAAGTAAACAGTCTATTGAATTTTTAGTTGACATGCAAAGGTGAACGTCAAATTTCAGTGCTGACAGGGGGAAACGAGAACGCAAATTAATTCAATGTTGTGACTGTGACTGTGGGGCCTACAACCCTGAGGTCTCTATCTGACATTTTAGAATGAATGAATGAATGAAGGATTTTAATAACGTCCACGAGACTGCAACAGCGTATGGGACCCATCAATTGTGCACATCCCCTTTAAAACGGGACCTCAGCGACAAAACGTTCCCTAAGTTCCCTGAACTTCCTTCTTGAGATCTTCCCCTCTGCTATGAAGTGTGATTACGAAATTCGCCGTATTACCCAACCTTATCGCTTCAAACAGGTTATCCAGGTTGACTATTTTCAAAGTTTCACCATAACTATATCATATGTAACGACTATTTAATTTAGGAGTCACACATGAAATTAAGATGCCCCTTCAAATATGGCGGTGGCCTTCCGCAATATAATTAATTCATATATTGTTGTTTGTTGATGGCTTCTATCCAAGTGTTTTATGTGTATTTTTTTTCACGCATTTTATCGTCACGGCTTTTCTCACATTTCATTCCTGCCAACACACAATAACATCGATCGTATTTTGCTCACTTCTCTCTTCATCATGTTCTGTTCACCTCTGAATTCATCGTTGTATTTTCTAGTTTTCTTTTCCTCCCACATTCTAAATTGCGAATAGCATAAAAATACCGTTAACGGCTTTTCTCACGTTTCATTTCCTGCCAACACACAATAACATTCATCGTGTTTTGCTCACTTCCCTCTTCATCGTGTTCTGCTCACTTCTCTCTTCATCGTTGTATTTTCTAGTTTTCTTTTCCTCCCACATTCTAAATTGCGAATAGCATAAAAATACCGTCAAAATAGCTCGAACTAGGCCCAGAGTTGAAGAAAAGGAGGGCGGAACAGCACAGACAATGCCTAATTCTGTAAAAAGATGGGGGATGCAATTTCACTTGCGGGATTTCAAGAAAGCGAGGCTTAATTTGAAGTTAATTCTGGTCCTGTTCCTCGTCTCTTATGCTGTGACCGTTGTGTGCATAAGCTTCATTAACCCCATTGCTCAACTATGTAAGCTGGATTATTGCCCATAAGATGTTTCTTTATTTCTGCTGTTTCCTCTTTAAAACCCTTGTTTGATACCTGATATGTTTGATATCATTACTGATATCAGGCCGACTGTTTTTTGTTCCTGTTACAGATGCTAGTAGAAAAGAAATATTTAATACACATGTAATTCTACAGACTCGTATTGTCCTTCACTATCATCCTTTAGAGATAACACACAGCAGCTGAAGAGCTCCGTGTCAAAATCAACGCCGCAACTTTATAATCTGGAGTGTTCTTCGCTCATCAACGGTGAGAACAAAAACAACACTTCCCTTTCTTCCTTTTCCAATAAAGTTTTGAGAGTGACAACTTCTGAGGAAGAAATTCATTTTGTTAACAGATATTGGAAAAAATAATGCACTTGGTGGAGACGACAGAGGATTCCTATGCTGTGACCGTTCTCATTATCGTACAGACGTCTGCTATTTGAGAGGGGACGTGAGAACCAATTCTCAAAATGCCACCATTCATGCCCACAATCATAGAAAAGACTATCTGTCCATTCAGGAAAAAATCAGGCCATATACACGCAAATGGGAGGAGAGCATCATGAACACAATCGATGAAATCACCCTCAAAACAGAGGATGATGTGCACACAAATTCGTGCCAAGTCCAGCATGCCGTGCCTGCCATAGTCTTCTCCACGGGAGGATACACAGGCAACGTTTACCATGAGTTCAACGATGGTTTGTTGCCTCTATACATAACTTCCCAGCATCTCCACGGAGAAGTGGTGTTGGTGATTCTTGAATACCATGATTGGTGGATGACCAAGTATGGAGAGATTGTGAAGCAGGTCACCCACTACCCAGTCATCGATTTCAGCAAAGATAAGCGAGTACACTGTTTTCCAGTGATGATAGTTGGCCTCACCATACACGATGAATTGAGTATAAATCCAGGGCTCATGAAATATGGTAAGAGCACTGGGGACTTCCGGGCACTCGTCACCAATGCCTACGCCTCTCGATTAAGTTCCATGGCTGAAAGAAAGACGATAAGTGAAGAACCAGCATCCTCCTTCAAGGCATCTGGGCTTGCGAATGATTCACAAGTTGCAAAGCCCAAATTGGTAGTGATATCTCGGCAGAAATCGAGGGCAATGATGAACCAGAAAGGAATCGTCAAATTGGCGGAGAAAATTGGATTCTACAAGTAACAAGAATGAGTGTTGGTAGAGAAAAGATACATATACAGACACACATTATTTTGAGAGGCTAAAGAGAGAAGAAATTTAATCAGACGCCAAGGAAACCTCCCACAAAGTAACAGATATTTACTTCTCATAAATTAATTTGTTATTAATACTATGAGATTCTAGAGACTATGAATGTTCACGTCAGTCCCAAAATAAACATGAAAATAAAATAAAGTTTGATGTCAACGCCTTTTAAGTCATTTATACTCAGGTTAATTAAATAGAAAAAAAAAATCATTAATTACAAATCAATTTATAATATACGAATAAGAATCATATGCTAATTATCAGGTGTTAAATTTGATGGGTATTTTTATCCATTAAAAAAATATATATATATGATGGTTTTTAAATTAATGTTACTTTGTATTTGAAGTTCATTTTTTATTTTTAACTTTTATTATTTTCATATAAATATAAAAATAAAAAACAAAAAAATTGCTTAAAATAATTGTTGATTGACTAACTAAAAATAAATTAACTATTCTCTTAAGGTTTCATCTATTCTTTACAAAAAATTTGAAAAATGTATGACCATAATAAAAATAATATTAATTATTAAATTAAAAAAAACCAATAATTCTTCCATGAGTAGAAATAGTAGAGTTATAAGGATAAAAAAAAATTGTTGTATAGATGGAAGTTTTAAAAATAAGAGTAAAGTAGAATAAAATTGTTTCAATACTGACAAAGCTCATAGCCTAAAAAGGGACTTGAGAATGTCCTCATTTACAGTGACAGAGCTCACCTACATAGTTCTTTCTATTGCCACTTGCTCCTCTTTAAACACCAAGAAATTAAGTTATGGTGCATGGGGCTCTACATGGAAAATGAAAACCTCAACATTGTTAATCTAAGAATTAGACATCAATTCAAATAAAAAGAAAAGAAAATAAGAATTGAACTCCTATAATGAAAAATTATGTTTGAAGAAAAATGTGTGTTCATTAAAACCATAGCGAACTAGCGAGATTTACCTAGCAATGGGTGTGTTCATTCCACATTCTATTCATATAATCAAAGCTTCTTCAATATACCAATTTTGTTCACTCTCAATAACAAATTAAAATCAAGTCTTTAAATCATTTTATCAAACACTTGCAACTTTAAATACCTCTATGCTCTCTACAATTATTCACCTATTACAAAATGCATTTTTCTAAAAAGACTTTAAACTTAATATTGTTTCTTTCTTTATTTCCATCATGGTGTTCCTTGCAACATTTCACAGCTGATATTTTGGCAAATGCTTGAAGTGCACTCAGCTACTTAACATGAGTTTGTTGTATCTAGAAAAACACTACCAACACTCATTCTTTCAATTGGCATAACTCAATACACACCATGAAACCACTTCGTTACAAAAATAATAGAACATTTCTATCATTTAAGTGATGTAGGCATGCCAACATTTCCATTGTAGATTTCAGATGCCGCATCTAAAAAAAACAATCTATGAATTTATTTTCTTCAAGAATGCCCCCCAGTGTCATTCCTAAGCTTTGCTACTTGACAATAATGTATTGATATATTGGATTGGACAAACTAAAATGTTATGTAATGCCAGTCCCATCGGCCTACAATGTGTATTAATGTGTGGTTTATTTTCATAGTGAAGGCACGACCAAATATAACGCTGCAACCAGGTACTGCTTTTAGACACATATTTCCTACGGTGGAAAAACTATTGTTACTATTGCCAACACCAATACCAACATAGCTACAATGCCATTTCCCATTTTTACCAAGATGAACATGGTCAAACAGGTTCCCAAAAAATGATTCATTGATTTGTGATGACAGCCATTAGGTCCAGGGGGAATTTCAAAATTCAAAATTAAGAAAGGTGGGATACATAAGTTTAAATTCTATGCACAAGTCTTCCCAGAAGCAACAAAATAGCAAAGTCAGAACACAATGCATTCAGTCTAAGGTACAACAAATGTTTCCACTTATATGTGTGGGTTTGAAATACATATAATAACGCTGCCTTCACGTGGTCCCAAATCTATGTATTTTATTTTGATAGTTTTCTCAATAAATAATAAAAACTATAAAAGAGGGGTGATTCATGATTCGCATGGATACAACTTACAATGCATTTGGTCATGTCCCACTCCAAGCCCTCACTCCTCTTAATAATTTTAAAATGCTTGATTTTTTAGGGTGAACATCAATATGCCAAGGTGTATAATTTTTTCATCATCATCTGATATGGTTTAAATTATAATGTGAATGTATTTTACGGGTAAAAACCTCAAAAATGTTTAAATGGCTTATAAGTTTTGGTTACAAGTTTAAAAATTACATTTTATGATTTATCATGATAAAATCATTTATATCATAAAATGTATAACAAGTTAGACCTTCAAACGTTAGTTATAAGTAGTTAAGATGACATATTAAAATGGGTAATTATTTTTAAATCTAATGTGATATCATGAAAAATCTACATGACTCCATTAAAAAATATTAAAATCATAATTAATAAGCATTTTTTTATTGGAAAATGCAATATACTAGATAAATTGTTTTTTATTAAGAACGTACACAATAGGAACAAATATTTTAAAACCATAATCAATAAATAATAAATTTGCTACTTTTATATCTTTTATAGATTTTATCATAATATATCTTTGAAGTATCTTTGGCATAGAATTTTCATGATCATTGATGAATCCCATGAATTAACAGTTGGGATCAATAATGCACTTTCCATGAGTGTTATTTATAAAACCAAAAGAATTCTTAGAATATGTAGGGATGAACATTCATGTAGGTGTGGTCATCAATTATTCTGGCATCTTTATCAATATCTATATCACGTGAAAGAGACATTGCAATTTCACATATTATATATATGGTCATGTTAAATGTGTACTTTTACAAATATTTTAAGTCTGCGATTGAATAAATTAAGATAAAAAAATCAAAATGCATACTCCATTCTCAATTCCTCTTTTTGAACAAACATTTACAATGCTAAATATGAAAAATATCAAATTTACATTATACATATTTGTTGGATATATCATATTTCATGCAGTGTCCATAAATACCAGTATGTCCATGCCTCTAATTCGATACATTAAATGATTAGTTGATAGACAACCATAATATCACATGGGCTTTAGAGCAATTTCACTTTTTTTAACCCTGTCTTGATTCTATGGGCTTCGTAGGAACTTCACTATTTTTTAAACCATGTCTTCATTCTATGGGCTTCCTAGCAATTTCTCTTTTTTTAACCTTTCTTGAAGCTATGGAATTTGTATCAAAATCACATTCTTACACCCCATCCACATCCATGTAATTATTATGTGCCACTTAAGATCGTTTATAAATGCAACTACTTTGCACATGCACTATTTTGTCCATTTATATTGTTTCATGCTTTTATTTTGATATGTTTTATATTTATTTCAATAAAGTTTTGTACATTCTTATATGATTTTCTACTTTTATAGGTGAAGGTGATACATCTATAATAAAAATTTATAACCTCCGACCATCATTGATTAGGAAGGATGGCCAGTGGGTTGAGTGGACATTTTAGAAGGTAGGAAAGAAGGGACACATGAGGAAAAGAGTCAACATATTTGAAATGTTGATTAATGGGAGTTATTCTTTCTCTTTTAGCTCATTATGTTCTTCTTTGAATCAATGACACTTTAAATTAATGTTTGAAAACTTTGAATAGTTTTTTTATGCATGGTCATAGGGATGAAGATAGGGATGAGGATGATATGTCAATTTGTAAATATTGGGAAAGAAATAAAATAATAATATTTATATATTAATATTTTTAAAAACTAAAATGATGTCTCTGTTGCTTTGTATTCTTTATTTCTAACTATAAATAGAAAACAGTGACATGAATGAAGTTGATGTAAGATTTTTTTATTAGGATTTTATTATTAAATTTCACACACACACACACACACACACACACACACATATGGGGTAAGATACATGAATTTTTGGAAACATAGAAGACACCAAACAAAGTCTTGAAGACTTCCCAAGATTTCCTACCCTAGATAAATCCCCTGTATTAGTTTCCATGTTCATAGTTATTCTACTATTTACATCATGAGCTAATTTTTCATATAAATAAAATTACATCTAAAAATTATATATAAATTTAGTTACATATGACATTGAGAGATGCCAAAGTCTATAACACCTTGAGCTTCTTAGGTTAGTGTGTAATAAAACACATTGTGCCATTTTGATTTTGAAGAACATGCCCAATCTGAAACACCATCACATCTGAGTAGTTTCAATACTTTCATATAATTTATTCATGACTTATGATAAAGAGAAAACATAGATATACAATCCTCGGGATAGGAGGATAAATTCTAAGGGTAGTAGATGAATATTTATATATAATTTTCAATCCGTTGATTTGGAAGCACTACTAACCAAGAATACAACTACAACAGCATACATATATACCTTGGTAAAAGTCTACCAATTTATCATCAAGTTTAGGGGAAAGGAAGCACTCTTTGAAGAAGATGAAAAATGTGTGAATATACACAAAATGTTTCACATAAGACCAATATATTGCATTAGCAGTCTGAAAGGAAAACTATATCATAACCAAAAATGCAGGGTAAAATTTTGAACTACTCAAAATTCAACATGTATCATCTTTTATCTATCATGAAAATTCATGTAAATAGATCTATCAATATTTGATAGTGAAATACATTATGTTTGGGACCTTCCAAATCATGAGTCAAAATCAAATTTTGTCTTCCTCCAAATCATTCTAAACCTAACATAAAGCCCTAGTGGAAATGATATTTGCAATGTTTTTTATTCAATGTTTGTGCTAAGAACTTTCTCTCACTGGAATGTCAACACTCATGGTTGCATTTTTTTAGATTCCTTCCTTTTGGGTTGTCTTGTGACTATGACTGCAAGGATCAGCATCGAGCAACATGTGTTCAACTTCTCTCATGTTTGATTGTATCACAGGAAGTTTGTATGTACAACACATCACAATTTTCAAGAACTAGATCATTTCTTCTTGAAATGATTTGGAAATTATTGGATCAAGAACCTAAATATCATCTTGTTATGAATATATTTTCTATAAAATCAAGGAAACAATATCCTTGCCATCACCAAATTCTAGCTTAATTGGTTGTTTTCTAGTAACAAGATCCAATAAAACCACACCAAAACTGAAAATATCACTCTTCTTTGTGACATGAAAAGAATATGAATATTCTACAGAGTGGAAATGAATGTTAGTATCTACCATTTTGATCGATAGACTTATAATCTAGAAGTTTGGATTAAGTGTAAAACCTATTAAAATGCTCACAAAGAATAGAGATTTTGTTGTCTAAAATTTGAATTGGAGGGATATTCAAATTTTGGAGGTAATATTTAAATTTGTGTTTGAATTATATGTTTTTTAATTAAATAGTAAGCCTTACACCATTATTTTTTTGTAGGTATTGGGTTTAATACAAAAGTTGTGCATAATTGTTGAAGTAGGTGACATTGGAGGAGTTGAATGTGTGAACATAGGATTGAAATAGGGGCAGATTAGTATTGTGTTAGTGAATAAAATAAATAAATAAAAATCACACTAAACTAACACCCTAAGCCTATCTCAAAGGGGGAGCTTAGTTTAAAAACTAAAAATGAAAAACACATCTAAAACATGAAAGAAAGACCTTTCTTCACCTTCTTCAGATGCTCCAAAATGCTTTTTGTAGTGGCTTGATCAATTTATGCTCATGAAATTTGTATCAATGGAGTGTGGCTACGTCCATCTCTCCTTGGCACTTTGTTTGGCTTTGACTTGGCTTGGCTTAATATTTGGGCACTATAAAACTATGATGCAATGATTTTGAATGCATTTGGACATTATAAGTTTGGCATAAAAGAGATTCCTTAAAGATATTTGGGAATAATAACTTTGCACCAAAAGATTTTTTTTTTTCAATATGCAAGGCCTCCTATTTATAAATTCTCAAAAATGGTTAGAATCAACTTGAACCATCCATCTCAAGATGGAGATGTGTGGCTAAGGACTAATTCAATTATGTAATTAAAATTCATAAATAGGCTCATCAATATTTGGGATAAAGGGGCATTGAATAGGCATGTAGGGTTTTAATGAGGCATGGGAGTGGTTTAACCTTGATATTTTGTGCATTGATGGCATAAGGATGTCTTTCCAAGAAATGATGTCACTTGATGAGGCAGATATTCAATATTCATTTGTAAAAAGAAATTATTCAACAAGTTCCATGGAATTATTAATTAGGCTCATGATTTGGTTTAATTATCTCTTAAGCATGATTAATCACTTTGATGCAAACTTTGGCTTTTTAATGTAAAAATTACTCAAATTGGTCAAAACGTCTTGTTATTGGCCAAAAATTTGATTAGATTGTAATTGGAAGTTGATGTCAGATGTGTTGGATCCAATATCCTATTTAAGATGTTTTCAACACAAAATAAAAAATGCATGTGTCTCATGCAAGAGATTTGATAAAAAAATAACAATCCAGGGCACCTAGGTGCAAAATATTTATTTTGACTTGAAATGACCTAATCAAAGTTAGTTGACCTATAAATTGAATTATCTCATTTAGTGATACTTTGGCCAAAATTGGAACTTGAATATGTTAGTTTCAAATATTTTAAAGTGTTTAGTATTTTAGGCCAAATTATGCATTTTGATAGAAATTGATCAAAAACCTGGTTGGAGATTATTGGTGGTCAGTTTTAGGTGTCTACAGTTTGCCCCTATTTGAGAAGATGTTGAAAACCATAGGAAAATCAATTTATTTTCAAAGAATGAAAAATGGCCTATATGTCAAAATGAAAATGATGATTGAATAAAAAGCTCTAAATGGTGTTTGGGAAGCCTAGGATGATGCCCCCTTGAAGGAGTGGCCATCACATTTGATGATGGATGGTCCCTCAAAAAGAAGAAAAAAGAAAGGGTTGAATTAACATGTGGTTGAGAGTAATCCAAATGATAAAAATGCTTACATGCATTAATTTAAAAAGTTACTAATTTACACAAAGGCAATTATAATCAGGGATAAAATTCAAAAATAATGATTTGCCCATAGGCAGTTATAATCATTAAGAGGACTTGAATTATTTTATAAAGATGATTGTGCCCTAGTTAGGAAATTTTATCAAGCATAACTCAAGGATATAACATCGAATACAAATTAAATATGAGCGGGTGCAAAGTGATGAAAGAGATGAATATAAGAATAAGATAGATTGATTGAGAATATTTAGTTGTACTTACCAATGAGAAGATGCTCATCCTGATTAGCAATGATACAAAAAGAATGGCCAATGGGTTAATTTGATCAAGGGTGGGAGGATTTGCCAAGGTACCAAAGAGAAACTTATGTGGCTCTATTGCTTGTAGACCTTCTTGAAGCTGATTTTTGCTTTGGCACGTGATGGTATGCATCATGATAGAACACCATGAAAACTATCCCAAAATATGCATAAGGACTGACTCTAGATCCAATAAATAATTAAAAATAATGCACCAATGATAAAAACCATGATGACAATATTGACATATGAATATGGATGGACTCAAGAATATAATGCACATGGAACCACCCAATACATACATACAGAATGAGTTGAGGCAATAGTTTTAAAAGTAAACAAACAGGCAATAAAATAAAGAAACCATAGAAAAGCTCAAAAAAAATCAAAAGAAAGCAACCTAATAATAACCATGCCCTAGTAGGGTGAATCAAGGGTAACTAATTAGGAATAGATATGACAAATATTTTTGGTATTTTTAAATATTTGAATATTTTTAGAATTTTGAGGTATTTTAACTCAATCGAAAATGACAAGATACTTGCTCATAAAATAGTGAGCGCATTTAGATTAGATTGCTCATAAAATGGTGAGAGCATAGCTTAGGGGAACTGAGGTCACCTCAACATAAATTGAGCATGACCTACATAGTCTTGAAATGACATCAAGTAATAGTAATTCCATCCACAAAAAAAGTGAAGAAAAACCAACTAGGTCCCACCAAGTTCTCATATCCAATAAATGGCTAGTCAAATAAAAATAATAATGGCAAGGGGAGATGACAGTACATGATAAACAAATGTTACCCTTAGTTTTCCTATAGGTGGTTGTAACTAGGATACAATGGCATAGATTAATGATACTAATTTGCCCACAGGTGGTTATAATTAGTAGTAAGACTAGTGAAACATTGATTTGGCCATAGATGGTTATAATCAGGCTCACATAAAACAACTTTGATATAGGATGGAAAATAAAATATATCTTGCCAGATCAACTATCATAGTACTTTCATAGACTATTATTGAAACACAACTCTGATTGATTATTGAAACTTGACTAGAATCCCCTCACAAAAAATGTGAGAAGAACCAAAAGAACCAAGATAAAAATAGGATTGGGTAGGATGACTAAAAATAGGCTTTGGTCTAAATAGGAATAGAATCATAGAATGACATGGTCTTGATCTAGGATAATGATGGGTTTTGATTGATTTGATAAAATGGTAGGAGTGTTGCCCCCAAGTGATGGGGTAAATGGTAGGAACATGTGACAATGGCAAATGGATATCAAAAATGACCTATTGAAGTGGAGATGTAGGTCTTGATCAAAAAATGATAAAAATAGAATAATCAATCATGTTAATTTTTATCCAACACCTCATCTAAATAGTTGGTCTATCAAGAACTGACTACAGATTTGGATGCTAAAAAATATTGTTGTGATCTTCATTGATCATTGATTCTGATTCCTTCAAACGTTGAGACAAGGTATCTTTGTAGCCTCTGTAAAGGAAAGTGCGATCATAGATGATAAATAGGTAAAAACAATGGATGGTGGGTTTGATTGTGAAATGGAATGGGTAATGGTTGGGAAACAAATGAAGATCAGGATGTTCAGTCACACGTAATGTTGCTAGTGTCAAATTCGATATAACTTGATATGCAAGTATCATAAATGTATTTAAATTGATGTGCAAGGCATGCGTAACTGATGTTGTAATAACCACGAACATATTCTTCTTTTAAATTTGATTATGACTCAAGGGACTCTAAATTTGATGTTGATTTTGATGTTGATTTTGATTCTGATGCTAAATCTGATGTTAGTCCAATAATAGAACCTAACTCTAACTCTAATTCTTCATCTGATGGGTACTCTATTACAAAGATGTCTTATTGAATGTTTGGTATTGGACAATTAATGACCTGTGATGGCATAATGAGCTCTAAAAAATTGGTTTGTCAAAGTGTGACTCCTCTAGGATGGAAAAAAGGTCAAGAGACAACTCCTCAAAGACTGGCTTATCAATAAGAGGTTCTTGAAAAATAGGCATATGGTTGAGGTAATGATTTACCCAAAGGTGGTTATAATCATTAAAAAGTGACTCAACAAAGACTAGCTCATCAAATTAAGACTCTTTGACAACATGTATAAGATCAATGGGTGATTCATCATATGTTAACTTTTCAAAAGTGGTTGGTTCAACAAAAATATCTCAGATTGGTTGGTTCTCTTGGCCTTCGTTTCTAATGAGTTGAAACATATTAGTTTTGAACACAGCTTGGTCTTCAAATGATTGGATTGGTTGAGGTTTGGATGGGGTTGGTATCAGATGAGGAATGGCCTATGGTTGGATAATTGTAGGCCATCATAGAGCTTGATTACTTGCATGAGCCAAAGGATGAAGTACTGAGATGGTAACAATAGGGCGGTATGGAGCTTGGTTGCTTACACAAGCTAAAGAACAAGGTCTTGTAATGATGGAGTGTTGTGGAGTTTAATTTCTCACACAAGCCAAAGGATGAGGTCCTAGTATAGAAATGGTATGACATTGTGGAGCCTGATTGCTCACACAAACCAAAGGATGAAGTCCTAGAATGGTAATGGTATGCCTTGGATAATGTGGAGCTTGGTAGCTCGTATAATCTAAATGAGGGTTAGAGGTAGCTAATGATCACATAATAAAAGGTTACCATGGACCTTGAAGTCTACCATGGTCCAAGTCCTGATAAACCATATCATCTCAATCTAGAGTTGGATCGTAAGCTGGTTCTTGAATATGTTCTATGTATTAATTATTGTAACGAAGGTATTGATCTATATCCCAAATAATATTATCTATAGTTGGGTCTTCAAAGTCCCCCTCATAAACTTCTTCATACCAGTCAAAGTCTCAAGTTGGATCATAAGCTGGTTCATGACTTTGTTCCCATGGATGATTATTATGAGGCCGATATAAATCTATCTCACAAACCATATTATCATCATTTGGGTCTTGACTAAAGCCATAAAATTTATTTTGTGTGACCATTCTATTATAAGTTGGATTATACATGACTCCACCATAGGTGTAGCTAGACATATTCGTATAAATGATGGAAGTTTTTAAATAAAAAGGTTTAGAGTTTTACAAACTCTTAAAAACTATGTCTAAAGGATGAATGGTTCAAACTAGGTCTAACTTGGTCGAAGGTGGAGTTGTATCTCCAAACAATGATTTGATCATGGATTTATATCTCCAAAATAGTTTGTGCTAAGAGTTAGCATAAAACATTCTAACATCAAATGTCATATGCATAAAATTTCAAGTGTCTAAATAAAAATTGTCATGTCAAAAGTCTAGGTCAAAGTGTTCCAAAGAAGGTATAAACTAGGAAAGAAAAAAGAGTCGCTAGGTCTTTTTGTCTAAATGTGGATTCAAAAGATAAGCTCAAACAAGGCATGTGCTAGGACTCTTGGTTAAATGATGGCAAAATCTATGTTTGAAACAAAGGCATGATGTGATTTGATTTGATCTAACAAGTTTGTAAACAACTTTGACATAGAAATGACACACATAATCAAACATAAACATGATCAGTTGGAATAAGGAATGAGGAAAAAGGCACCTAGAAAAAAGATATGTTCTTCCAAATAAAGGTACAAACAATGATGAGGATAAGCATTGAACAAACAAACCATCAATAGTTTTCAAATTTTGATAATTGATTAAGTGAAGTTATGTAACTTAAAATAGAAAGATCTGTGTATTAGTGTCATGAACTGAGGCCTAAACAGAAATCAATCAATATTTGAATCCAAACATGACAAGATTAATTAAAAACTAAGATTTGACTAAACAAGCTAGACAAGATTAAATAGTATGACAGTACATAAACAAGGTTCAAATGGTATACATGACATTTGTTTAAAAAAAATTGAGTAGCCTAACAGCGTAAGCATGTTCGAATGATGTGATCAATCCTATATTTGAAACGACCCAAAGGCAAAATGGTTTGACATGTTTTGGGCAGCATAAGACTATCCTCTGCAACTCAAATGACACACACACACAAACAAGTTTAGAAAAAAATTCAAGGCAAAAGTGTAGCGTAAAATGGTTAGCATAATGCCTCTTTAGACAAAAGAGTTACATATAAAAAAATAAGTTTTGACATGGTTTATAAACAAACAATCAGGTTTTAGTCTCAAAACATACCAAGCAAAAATGACCAAAATACACTGAGTATAATCGTTCAAATCCTAGGAAGGGTATGACAATGTGGGGTTGACTAAAACTAATTAGTCTTTGAATGTTTCTAAGGGGATCAATTACATAATGACTTTTACATCATGATGTAAAAGAAAATCACATAATTAGGTGTCTGTGGCAGTTGGCTTGTTACAAAAAGCTCTACCCTTTTTGCAACCAATACATCTATAACTTGCTTAGTGTAGTACAATGTCCAAAATACTGATATGTTCTATGTGCAACTCAACACTAGAAGGTGGTTTAATCACTCAAACCTCTGATCTTAGGGGGAGTGGTTGAAGTTAGTTCCAAAAAATGAAACCCTAGGTCAAAGCTTCCCTATAAAACTTGCGAGAGGTGATGAATTCCCCCTTGCAAGTCAAGTTTGCATAAAAATAAATGACTTAATAGAAGGACTTTAGGGTCATTTTCAAGATCACCCAAACTATTACAATTTTTTGGGGAGTGCTTTAGATAACATTCTTTCTATGCCTTGGACTATGCATGTTTGTAATAAGGACAATGCTTTTGATTCTAAAATTTCCCTAAAGGGGACGGATGGAAGAGCATACATGCAATGTCCCTCTTTTTGCCAATCAAATTACAAGTATAAACAACTTTTTAAAACAACATTTGACAAGTGAGTTCAATTTTAAGTCCCAAATGAAAGATTATGTGGTGTTCTTTTGATCCCTTGGTCTTAAATTATAACTTTGAAAGCACAATTTATCAAAACATTCACCTAAGCATCTAAATTTTTTGTTAAGCACCAAAACAAGGTTTCTAATCCATTTTAAACTTTCAAAAAAGTCTAAAAAGCATGTTTTAACAAATCTCAAGCTTGATCCTGCAATAAAAAGGTCAATATGTCATTTATCTTTGAAGCTAATTTGTAAATGAGTGAAGCAACTTCTCAAAACAAGCTCTCTATTTCAAAATCATTGTTACACAGTCAATATCGTTGTTTCCCTACAAAATTGCAATTATAAACAACAATATCGATGTTATTGGTCAGATCAGATAGAAAACACAATATCGTTGTTTACCTATGAAGTCGCTGGACAAATCAACAATATCAATGTCCAAGAACTATATCGCTACCCCAAGAATGATATCATTGTTTTGAGATGAAATCATTGCACAGGTGAACAATATTGTTGTTTTGTGAAATCGCTACCCAGATTAATGAAGTCTCTACCCAAAATGATGAAATCACTGCCCAAAAGGACGATATCGCTGCTCTGGGACAAAATATTGTTGCTCAGGGCTATAAAATCACCATTTAGCCAACAATTATTTTGTTTACAAAATCGCTATTGTGTGACCAACAATATCGTAACAGAAAGCAAAACTGAGGTTTCTAAAAACAAAAACGTTGTTATAAAAAAAAAAAATTTCAACTTATAATTTCACTCTTTTTGGCCTCCAACTCCAAGACCTTGCATAAAATTGGTTAGTAGGTTGTTTGAAAGAGCCTTTGTGAGCAAATTTGTGGGGCTAGCGTCCCACTAGGCATGCCATGGGATGAAATGAATGATTTTATATTCAATATAATTTAAATGGTGCACACTTTGTTCCAATAGTTGAACAAATTTGGAGATATATATGAACAAAAACTTTTGAATTTATATTTACATCGGTTTTTTATTAATAAATATTAACACTAGATTTTTATATTATGTCACTTTATTGGAATAGAGAAACACATATTTTTTATTTGTATTATTTCAAAACATATTCAATTTTAAATTTTATATATTATTGGGTGCATGTATTATTGTCATATGTCAATGCTCTAATAAAAATACATTTTACACAAAGACATAATTAAATGTGTCTACTTGTAAAATAGAAAAAAAATAATTATTGGAGAAAATATATACAACTATTAAATTTAATTAAACAATTGATTGTTCCACCATTAAAACATGCTCAATTATTGCTAACTTTCCCCTAACTTCGTTCGTGACTCCCAAAATAAATAGCCGTTACATATGGAAATACTCTGAAATGTCAGAGACTGCATAACCTCAGGTTTGCAAGTTGGTCAGTCACATCTTTGAATTAATTTGCGTCCCTGTTTCCTCCAGCTTAGCATATAAAGCTAAACACTGACCGAACTAATCAAATTAAAGTCCGCTACGCTACGCCAGCAAACGATTCTTCATCTTCAGGGAATATTTTATTTTAAACACAGGCCAATTAATTGTATCGTGGAAGGCCGCCAAGATTGAAGAGGCCTATAATAAATAGCCGTTTGATCTGGAAATACGAGTTTGTTTGTACAAGTTGCAGGTGAGACAAGGCCCTCAGCCCTGTTTCGACCACCTTACGAGTTAGTTGTACGAGTTCAACTAAGGCGATATAATTTTTTTACATTTATATCATATGAAATCTCCGTGTTAAGAACACTGCAATCGCATTCTAGAATTGTAATTACATTTATTGGTGGAGGATATTTCATTCGTGGCCTTTTATAATTTGGCATTCTAGAATTGTAATTTTCGTCCAAATCCATACAATTCGTGTAAATGATGCGGCGGGACACATGACATACAATCTTATCATTTCGAAGGGATAAATTTCATTAACCAGGAAATAAATGTTGAATGGATAATTTATTTTACCTAATTGGCAGGGTCAACTATTAATGTCAACCCGTTGTCTCCCTATTCTTGTCTGTTCATGGTAGAAGAACAAAAAATTGGGTGCAAACACCATCCAAGAGGTTGAAGGATTAAAAGTAGCCCATTGAGACCCCCTTCTACAGGTACAAACCTTCGTTTGCTTATCAATGTTGATTCAAATTTATTTTGTACCTGAAACTTAATATTTCAGTTTTTATATCATCTCTACATTTAATTAAAAACCTTGAATGCTCATTGAAGGTTGCATTCAATATTAAGTTTAAGTAAGTTTTTTTTTTTTTAAATTTACTTATATATTTTTTATCAAAATTTTTTTTATTAAAAATTGATTTATATATTTAGAATTTTCTTATTCAATATATCTATTATATAAACTTTAAATGTCTTAATTTTTTTTTAAATTTTATTGTTAATTTTGATCAATATGAAAATGAATTCATATCCCTTTTTATCCCTTGCTTCCAAATTTTTTTTCATAAAAAATATTTTTTATAAAATATTTAACTATATTACTTACATAATCTAATCAGATGTAACATTGTTTTGCTTTAAACTTGTTTCACATTCCATATAAAATTATTACTCATTCAAATTCATAACATTCATATTCTTCTTCTACCATAGATTCATTAAATATCTCAAGAGATCTTTTGAATCAATATATTTATAAATACTTTTCAATGAAAATAAAAAAGATGTGATTTTTTTGCTATATAAAATGATATTATCAAAAGTAAACATAATAAATATAACCACCATAAAATCGCAAGAAAGGTTAAATCTAACATGTTTTCTCTTGCATTTGAGAAAAGCATTAGCACATTGACCATGACTTAGATCAAAATAAACAACTAACTTTTCATTGGATGCAAATATCATTTCATTGGCTGTAATTGTTTTCAACTGAAATATTTATAAGGATTCTGTTTATTTGACTTTATCTTAGCTTATTAGTAGATTTTGATGAATTTATATAATTTTTAATGTAATTTTTTTCAATTTTTTTAATATTGATATTATTTTTGTGTTATATTTTTAAAATAATTTAATTTCTTTTAATATTAATTTTTTTATTAAAATAAAATTAAAAAACATTTACATATTATAATTTTTTACTCCTTATATTACCTATGTCAAAATGTCATGTTAGTGTGATAAAACCAAAATAACATGCATCGATGTTTAACATTAACAAAATTTAAAAGTACATCTCCTATGCATGATTTACAAAAAATACTTCTAAAGCAAACTCATATTCTTTTA
Organism: Torreya grandis; assembly: GCA_037957365.1. Lineage (NCBI taxonomy): Eukaryota > Viridiplantae > Streptophyta > Pinopsida > Cupressales > Taxaceae > Torreya > Torreya grandis. The sequence continues at coordinate 9,936,223 of JARHVA010000038.1, read as the reverse complement.
TGTTATATTATGTCATAAAAAAGCTCTCTTCAATTTCACCTACATTTTTAATATTCTTTTCAAAAGACACCATGTCCAAGGGGATATTAAATATCAATCTTCTTATTCACAAATTGGAATATATATTTTGAAATTTTAATACTAAAACAATGTTATCTCAAAAAAAAAAAGGGTGTAATTTTTTTTTTTTTTATTATTATTATTATTATTATTATTAATTTATGTGAAAAAAATTATTTAAGTGATATTAAATTATTTATGATAAATTTAAATTGTAAATATTTCATATTTTATTTTTATAGGTCACCATTTATTCTAGAGATGTCATACAATTAAAGTAATATTATTTTATTGTTGGATCCTTCTACATCATTGTGGGGTTTTAGACCTAATGATTTTGGAGATGATGAGTATGAAAGTACTTTCATAAGAGGTAGGAACTATTATTTGGTTGGAATATTCTTTCAATAAGGATGGAAGAAACACTATAAAGATTATAGTTTCGAAAGTAAGGGAGATCATGAGCTCCTAGATGATCTAAAAAACTTGTATAATGATGCTTATAATCATAATAAATATGGAACTTTACCTTTAAATAATCCACTTTTTGAAGTTAATGTGTCATTCTCTTTTGGGGGTTGTACGTATGCGATATGTCCAAAAAATATATATAATATAAATTTGATGTTTTTCATATCAATAATTGTAAATGTTGGTTCAAAAGGAGGAATTGAGAATGGAATATACATCTTTATTTTTTTGGCTCAATATATTCAATTGCAGACTTGAAATATGTTTGTATAAGTACATGTTTAACATGACCATGTATAGAATATGTAAAAATGCAATGTCTCTTTCATGTAATATATATATATATGTGTGTGTGTGTGTGTGTGTGTGTCAAAATAATAATTGATGACCACCTACATGGATGTTCATCCTCAAGTATTCAAGAACATTCTTGGTATTATAGATAACACTCATGGAAGATGCATTATTGTTCCCAACTATTAATTCATGGGATTCATCAATGATTATGAAAATTCTATACCAAAAATGCTTCAAAGATATATTATGGTAAAAGCTATAAAAGATATAAGAGTAACGAATTTATTATTTATTGATTATGATTTTAAAATATTTGCTCCTACTTATTTACATTTTTAATAAAAAAGAATTTATTTAAGTATACTGCATTTTACAATCAAACAAATGCTTATTGATTATGTTTTCAAGGTATTTTAATGGAATCACATAGATTTGTTGTGGTATCACATTAGATCTAAAAAAATTACTCATTTTAGTATGTCGTCTTAACTACTTATAACTAAGGTTTGAAGGTCTAAGTTATTATACATTTTATAATATAAATGATTTTATTACGATAAGCCATAAAATATACTTTGTAAACTTATAACCGAAACTACCTTTTCAGTATCAATACCTGAGTATTAGAGTACTAATAGTTGACTCATACATGTCATGATGTGATTGACCGCTCTAAATTAATATTAAATAAATGTTGGACAAATAATAGATACTACATATTTAACTTCTAGTATACTATATATGTATCCATACCAATATGTTTCATCAATGAAACACATCTTAACAATAACATTGTTCAATAATTGGATCATGCTCCACTTTTCAGACCTTTTCCCTAAATATATGAAGAAAGTTTCAAACTTTAGAAATGTGTTAAGAAAGTTTCAAACTTCATAAATCGATCCCACCATAAATATTGTTCAATTTAAGCCTCACGCCTGCCCCTACCCTCACTTCTATTTCTATGGCAAAGTTTGTATGATGTTTTTTAGTGGACGGGTTCATCCACAAAGGCCATGTGCACATGACAACTAAAAACATGGCTGAACACATTCGGGGGCATCCTCAAGCCGTTTGCACCACGCTTCAAAGCAATATTCAATGCTGTCTGAGCTCTTTACTAAACATGGGATAGATGGATGTGATAAAACATTTAAAGATTAATAACGCACAAAGGATTTAATAGTTGCAAAATGGCCTACGATTTACCTATTGTAGCCCATAATATTTAAGTTTAAAATAGCATTAACCTATTGTAACCTATCATAGTGAAACGTGCTCAGCTACAAATTCTTTACATATATATATGTAAAGTTAAAATGTTCAACTGCTAATTCATCACTTCAACAGTGAGTGTGTTCAATGACCTCCCATATTTTTACATGTGCACATCAAAGAGATAGCTAGCATTAGGGGTTAAATTTGACCCCCATTTAAACGTAAAATACTGGCAATTTTTTTTTTAAACGTAACATAGGACCGGCAAATTTTTTAAAGCCCTGTCATATTGACATTCAGAAAAAAAGCACCCGTTTTAAGTTTTTATTAAAGGCTGCCTATATGCCCTTGAGGTTGAATGATGGACCGGTGGTCAATCATCTGACATTTTATTTTTTTTTCCCCAGCTACCAATTAGCAATTAGGCTGCCAGCACAACAGACATTAAATCAGTGAAGTTGCCAAGGATCAATTCAAATTTACAATAGTCTTACCACTCTACTCCCGATTCCCCATAGCATTAAATCTTGTAGATTTATTAGAAGAGCATCGTAGCACGCCAAAGTTTTTAAATCTTCACCAAATCATCATCTAAATTCACCTAATCTACTTTTGCCTTCACTTCACCCAATCCACACGCTATAAACTTATCAACATTTATTTCTTTGCAGGAGTCTTGGACGGTGAGAAATTGGGAATGAGATTCAGGGATCATTGAGAAAGAAATTCATTGCAAGTGCTCCCTAAACCCTGAAGACAAAATTATCATATGATTTCAAACCCATGCTGGCACGCGGATAAGGGGAAAGTGGAACCATATGCATAATTGCATTGTCGTGTGGTGTAGGTGCAGTTGTTAGCGTGTAAATTGTAATTTGTAATGCATTGTTTTTGGAGTTGTATCACGACCCAGGAAGAGAGAAGTAAGGACAGAAGGAGAAGATAGGCATGTTGAAATAAGAGAGAAGCATATGGGAGACATATAGAGGGAGTGAGAAAAATTGGTGGAGACATTGGAGAAGATGGTCGACGTAGGAGATCAGGGAGAAGATAAGAAATGTTGTTGGAGAAGGAGGTAGACGCAGAAAGGAAAGAACGTGGCTGTGGTATGAAGGGGAAGAAACTAAAGGAGAGGTCGACGATTAGGGAGTAGGTCATTGAAGTTAACGATGGGTAGGAGATGGTAGTTGTAGCAGGAATCGATGAAGGAAAACCCTGTGTGATGTTACAGAGAAGGTGGATGAAGTAAGGGAGATGGGGAACAAGATAGTTGGAAGGAAGGAGGAGCTAAGGAAACAGAGGTGGATGCAAGGTAAAAGAAGATGACTGTATGAAAATGCATAAAAAAAGAGATTGAATTGGGCATTAAGGAGAAGAGTTAGGGGGATTACTGGGAAGTTTAAGACGTTGCAGGAGGAGGAAAGAGAGATGTTAGTGGAGAGGTAAAGATCAAGAAAAGATGGATATCACTCTTCTTTACTATAACCAAGATTGCAGGAGGTAAGTAGCTAAAAATCCATTATTTGTTTTAATTTATAGATGTAAACAAATCCCATAAAATATATGTTTATACCCTGAGGAGCCACAAATTAACTAAAACCCCTTATTTAATTGATGGCACAAGTGCAAAAAATAACTATAGTTTTTCTAGGATTCAGACTTAGAGATTTGGAGGTATTCTTGTTAAGATTAATTTTTTAATAATGCTTTCCCCAGTCAAAATTAAGGTACTCTATACTAAACTCAATAGATTATTTTGTTATGGGTGGAGTAAGTTTAATTTAATGCTCTATATTTTTCACCTCGTGTTGTTAAGAAATTTAGTAGCTTTTTAAGCATAGAAATTTCATGAATTTTTTTTTTTTTTTTTATGTTGAGAAATTTTAAAAGATATTTTAAGAATTATATGTAAACAAATGATTTATATTTTTACCAGTTATAAAATCTTTAAGAAAATCATTCATACTAACCTATAAAAAACTTTATTAAATTATTAAAAGAAATCTTAAATTATTGAAGGAAATTTTCAGCGCCCACTAGTTTAGGGAATTATTTGTTGAATTGAAATTTTAATGCTCCTATTTTAATAGAAACGATTCGATTTATTCCTATACATTATTAAAACTCCATTAGACCATTCTCACATTGAAAATAGGAACACGAGCCCTTTCAATGATAGAGCATCCTCAAGGTAATGTGTGTAGTCGTAATGAATGTTCTTTCTCTGCAATATAGGCAATAAAAACAAACTTCAACTGATTTCTATACAAAATTATGAAAGTCAAAAACAAAAAATGAACGTCACATGCAAGGTGACATTAATTTGAAAATCATCACAAAAAAATTTCTTGACGGGTAAAGGTGACCGTCAAATTTAACCCCTGGCTAGCATATGGTTCTTGTTCGGACGTGTATTATAAATTGATTTATAATTAATGATTTTTGTTTTATATGTAACTGCCCTGAGTATAAATGACTTAAAGGCGTTGACATCAAACTTTCTTTTATTTTTTTATTTTTTTGCAACTGACGTGAACATTCAAGTCTCTAGAATTTCATATTTGTCGATGATTTGCGTATTTATAAATTATTAAGAACAAATTAATTTATGAAAAGTAAATATCTGTTACATTTTGGAAGGATCTTTGGCGTCCGACTCTCTTCTCTCCTAAGCCTCTCAAAATAATGTGTATGTATATTTTCTCTTCCAAGTACTCCGAGCTCTCTTTGTAATCTATACATGGATACGCTCTCTTCTTGTTACTTGTAATCTATGCATAGGAATAGGCCGCGAGAAGGGTCTTCTTGAAACGCTTCAATGAAGGCTTCACGTTCTGCCTATCCAGATACACACGTTTCGTCTCCCACCATCCCTTTCTGTTAATGGACTCCGGGTCTCTGAGAACAGGGTCATCCCTCCCATACTCTGCAAACAGAGAGCTCTCTTCTGCCAGAATTTTGTATTCGAGATATTTCAATCCTAACTTAGTGGCAGGCTCCCCATAATAGTTAGCGGCAGCCCAGTCTGTGCCCAATGGCACAATCTGTATAAACACGGCACCGGGCCTCATGAACAAAAAGTGTGTCATGGCAGCACCATGAACTCCCGCCATAACATCGCAAGAATTTAGAGCTCGAAACATATCTACCATCTCCGTGTTTCTTTTGGGATTCAGTGTTTCTACTTGGAACCCAATTTTCTCCGCCAATTTGACGATTCCTTTCTGGTTCATCATTGCCCTCGATTTCTGCCGAGATATTAGTACCAATTTGGGCTTTTTTACCTGTGAATCGTTCCGCAGTCCGGATGCCTTTAAGGAGGATGCTGGTCCTTCGCTTATCCTCTCTGTTTCAGCCATGGAACTTAATCGAGGGGCATAGGCGTTGCTGACGAATGCCCGGAAGTCCCCAATGCTCTTACAATCTTTCATGAGCCCTGGATTTATACTCAATTCATCGTGTATGTTGAGGCCAACTATCATCTCTGGAAAACAGTGGACTCGCTTATCTTTGCTGAAATCGATGACTGGGTATTGGGTGAGCTGCTTCACAATCTCTCCATACTTGGTCATCCACCAATCATGGTATTCAAGAATCACCAACACCACTTCTCCGTGGAGATGCTGGGAAGTTATGTATAGAGGCAACAAACCATCGTTGAACTCATGGTAAACGTTGCCTGTGTATCCTCCCGTGGAGAAAACTATGGCAGGCACGGCATGCTGTACTTGGCACGAATTTGTGTGCGCATCATCCTCTGTTTTGAGGGTGATTTCATCGATGGTGTTCATCACGTTCTCCTCCCATTTGCGTGTATATGGCCTGATTTTTTCTTGATTGGACAAGATATCTTTCCTATGATTGTGGACATGAAGGGAAATGGTGGCATTTTGAGAATGGGTTCTCACGTCTCCTCTCAAATAGCAGACGTCGGTACGATAATGAGAACGGTCACAGCACAGGATTCCTCCGTCGTCTCCACCAGTTGCATTATTTCTTCCAACATCTGTTAACAAAATGAATTTCTTCCTCAGATGATGTTACTCTCAAATCTTGTATTGGAAAAGAAAGAAAGGGGATTGTTGTTCTTGTTCTCACCTTTGATGAGCGAAGAACACTCCAGATTATGAGGTCGAGGGTTTGATTTTGACACGGAGCTCTTCAGCTGCTGCTCTGTTATCTCTAAAGGATGATTGTGAAGGACAATACGAGTCTGTAGAATTGCATGTGTATAAAATATTTCTTTTCTACTATCATCTGCAGCAGGGAACAAAAAGTTTCGGCCTCATATCCGTAATGATGTCAAACATATTAAAGTAACAAAAAAGGTTTTAAAAAAGGAAACAACAGAAATGAAGAAACATGTTATGGGCAATAATTCAGCTTACATAGTTGAGCAATGGGCTTAATGAAGCTTATGCAGAAAACGGTCACAGCATAAGAGACGAGGAACAGGACCAGAAATAACTTGAAATTAGGCCTCGCTTTCTTGAAATCCCGCAAGTGAAATTGCATCCCCCATCTTTTTACAGAATTAGGCATTGTCTGTGCTGTTCCGCCCTCCTCTGCTTCAACTCTGGGCCTTCGAGCATTCGCAATTTAGAATGTGAGAGGAATGCAAAACCAGAAAATACAAGTGATGAAGAGGAAAGTGAACAGAACACGATGGATTTATTAAAACAGGAAATGAAACGTGAGTAAAGCCGTGATGATGAAACGTGTGAAAGAAAACACACATAAAACACTCGGATAGAAGCCGTCAAAAAACAATAAACGAATTAATTATATCGGGGAACCCTTACTTCATTCGCGACTCCAAAACTAAATAGCCGTTACATCTGAAATACGAATTACTTCTGAAATGTCAGAAAGAGACCAATCACAGTCACAGTCACACCCACAGCTTTGGATTAATTTCGCCACCAGCACTAATCAAATTAAATTCCGCTACGCCGTGCCAGCGAATATTTCATCATCTTCAGGAAATATTTTATTTTAAACACAGGCTACATAATATTTTACAATTTACGAATTAAATTTATCGTGGCAGGCCGCCAAGTTTGAAGAAGCACTAACTTCATTCGGGAGCAGAGCCCAAAATAAATAGCCGTTAGATCTGGAAATCCGATTTACTTGTACAAGTTGCAGGTGAGACTTTACGCCAACCATCCACTTAATGAGTTGAACAAAGGCGATGTAATTTTTGACATGGCAACCAGTGGTCAAAATTGCACCCGTCACAACCTGTCAAAGGGCTTCGAACCCGTATGAGAAGGCTTTAAGAAAAAATGACCTTAAAAAAATGCCAAATATAAAAATCATGTGAAAATGAGAAAGGGCTCAGCGATTTTTAAAATGACAAAAGAAAGGTTGGCTTTGAAAATGCCCGTCAATAGGTCTGGTTGTCAGCCTACGTGGCAGTGGAAGACCAGTAGGCAGCGATCACGATTCACGAGTCACACTCATGACTGCACTACTCAATTAGCACACTCTCTTAGAGTTGGAGGCTGGGAGTCGAGACTCGGGAGTCGGGATGCATGATGCGGGCAGCAGGGGTAGTTCAAAGTTCGAACTTTGAGTCGAGGCTGCCAGGGTGGAGCAGCGGAGCTTTATGCATTCAGCTGCCAGCATTAAATTTAATGAATTTGGCAATTGCATTTGCCACAGGCCCGCAAGGTTGCACACTTGCACTTGCAGCCGTAGGCGTAAGAGTAAGGCAACACGTTACACATTAAGGCAAATTGGTAAATGGTAAGGTTGCACAGTGCAGTTGGAAGTTTGGAACTTGGAAGTTGGCACGACTGGCCGCTGAACCCTGACGGCACGTGGCAGGGGTAAATCCATGGACGTGAGCAACAAATGCCAATTAATAATGGTGGATGCGGTGCCACTATTACCTATGGCTGTAACTGTAAGTGTAGATGCCTCCGGCTCCGATTCTCATTCCCAGAATCCCAAAGCCTCTTCACTCTCAGTGCTTCTCCAAGCTTTTCATCATCGCAAGAGAAAGACAACGCATTTGATCAAGGTTATTGATGGTGTTGTGGAGAGTCGGAGCCCTGCCATTCTTTGGGTGTTATGCATGCATCATAAGGACTTGAAGCCCGAAAATTTTCTCTTTTCCAATAAGCACGAGTATAGCCCATTCAAGACTTTTGATTTTGGATTGTTTATCTTCTTCAAACCTGGGGAGTTTTCTTTCTTGCTCTTTTTCTTGAATTTTCACATTTTCTGTGGTTTTTCGACTTTGGATGTGTGGATTTAATCTAGGTATTTTCATGATTTTGTTTAGGGCATCTAAAATTGATTTGGGTGTTTTTTTTAAATTTTATTTGGGGCATTAAATATGATTTGAATTTAAGGTATTTGGGTACTTGGATATTATGTAAGTAGTTGTTTGGAATTATTACTCACTATAGATTTCATTATTATTCATCCTCCCACATTACTATTTTTATTCTAAATTTTATTGTCTACTATCTTAAATGTATTAAATAGATTATTTACTATTTTAATATTTATTTTCTCCATGTTGAATTTTCTTAACCCTAAATTATGCATCATATAAAGCATTTTTTACATTTTCATTAATTGAATAAATAGTTGACATCATTTTGCTTGGGTTTTACTCTCAAATGCATAGTCCCATACATGTTGAGCATGATGTTGAACTCATCTTTTTGACATTTTACCTTCCATAGGTTCAATTATTTTTTCATCTATTTCAACCAAATACCTTGGTGTTCATCTTATTATCTTTTTAGGTGTGGGTGTAGGATCTATATTTTGAATGAAATTGGTTGGTTTTACCACTTCAACCATAATAGGGATAATAGAGGATTGACTATGTATATTAGACACTACAAGTGAATTAAATTCTTTTTCATTAGGAGACAAATTATTTGGGGTCATTACTTTATGTTGATTATCATCATACTCAAAAATTCCATTATGAATGGATGTTTCGTTATATTTTTTTTTTCCATATGTTTCATCACTCATTACAAATTCATTACTTACATGCTCTAAAATTTGAATTTTATCGTGCAACAAAGATTGATCGGGTTCTCTTATCTTATTTTAAGACATATAACTAAATTCTATAGAATTTGGCATGTCATTTTCATTTAAAATATTACATGGTATAGAGGAAGCACCTTCACCTTGCTTAGAAAACCTTATGGATGCTCTCTTATGTACTTGTTTTTTTCTTTATTTTTCTCTTTTCTCTTCAATTTTATCAATTGTTAGCTCTTTGATTGGTCTTTTGTGACAAATTATTGACCTCATTACTTATCTTTACCAAAATAAGACAATTGTAGATTTAAATTTGAAGAATTTGTAGTGATTCAAATAAAGTGAATGAATAATTTAGCAAATTCACATAGTTACTATAGAAAAACCAATTTATAATTTGCAAAGAACAAAACAAATGAGTAATTTTCATGCAAAGCTAAGAAAAATTCATGAAGCACACATGCCCTTTGTGATTCATGAATTTTTCTTAGCTTTCACATTAAAATTACTCATTTGTTTTGTTCTTTACAAATTATAAATGGTTTTTTTTATAATATCTATGTGAATTTGCTAAATTATTCATTCACTTTATTTGTTTTATGATCTATGAAAAAGGGGAAAAAATAGTTAATGAGGAAAAAGACGGTTTGATGCCCTTTGCAAATTTAGAATTTTTATTTCCAGTTTCCATCCAAATTTGCCTTGGTTTTAGGTCTGAGGAGTCTAGAACTAGGTCTAAACTCCACCATGAACCAGGCAACGAGATTTATAATTATTACTTGATTTCTACATAACGTACCTCATTATGGTCTATATTCATATCATCACAAATTTTCTTATAATATTTTCAATTTTAATTAATTTTTTATAAAACTTATATTTCAATAATATACACATTGTCAATTATGCTTTAAAAAAATTAATTTTCATGAAGTTAAGGTTGTGTTCATACGCTTGTTATTTTAATTTTTCAATTGTCTTGAATTGTAAAATTATTTAAAAATTATATATATATATATATATATAATAATAAAAAATTAATGAAAAATATTCTCAACAATATTAGACATTTCACTTATCTATATATGAAGTTTCACACTAAAATTTATTTACTCAAAAAAAGTGTGTTCGTATACCTGTAATCTCTTTATCTCTTCAAAAATATGACCAACCTATTATCACAAATGCATCTATTTCTCACACTTTTATCATCTAAGTGTTGAAAAAAATTTAAAATTTAGAAACTAGATTCAAAATTCTACAATTCATGTTATTATGTCATTGTTAAATTCATTTTCGAAGTGCCTCTAACATTCTCTCCAGGTTCAACTATTTTTATTTTTAAGAAAAAAGTGTCATTTTATATCCCCCCATTTGTCCCCCATTATCTTGCATCTACCCAAAGAGTGATTAGGGATGATAAGGGATAGTGAGGGTTAATAAGGGGGTGATTAGGGATGATGAGTCATTGATTAGAGATAATTATGGATGATGAAGTTCAATGAGGGAGTGATTAGGGACATTGAGGAATGAGTAAAGAGTGATTAGTTGTGATGAGGATAAGGAGTAAGTGATTAGGAATAGATGATGATCAAGTGAAATTAATAGATAATGGTCATTTGATGTTCGTAGGTCATCAATGTGACCTATGGTAACCCAATCACACCATTTTAACTTGAATTCAAAGTAAGCAGTTTGTAAATATCAATTTTGACATACCTAGGACTCTTACAAATTCTAGCAAGCAATTCAGAAGGTACAAAGACCTAAAAATGACTATATGTTTACCTTATTATCTATTTTAGATAAACATATTTTCATTTTTAAGTTTTTATTCCTTATAGATTGCTTGATATAATTTCCATGGGTTTTAGGTTTGTAAAAATTGAAGTTTACAAATCACTAACTTTGAATTGAAGCCAAAATAGTGTGATTGAGGTAGCATAGGTCACATTGATGACTTACGCATATCAAACAAGCACTTTTTACTAATTTCACTTGCTCATCATCCCTCCTTCATCCATAATCACTTCCTTTGTATCCATCATCACCCATAATCACTCTCTCATCATTATTTATTATCCCAAATCATTCCATCATTAACCTTCACCATCCCTTATCATCCATAATCACCCCATCATCCCTAATAACTCCATCCTCATCTATCATAATCCATAATCACTCCCTCCTCATCTCTCATCATTCATAATCATTCTTTTATTGACCCTCAATATCCTTCACCATCCCTAGTCACTTCCTCATTATCCCTAGTCACTCCCTCATTATCCCTAGTCACTCCCTCATTAACCCTCACCATCACTCATCATCCCTAATGACTCCCTCCTTGTACCTCCTCATCCGTAATCACTCCCTCCTTTTATACCTCATCCCTAATCACTCCATCCAATACTTTGATGGTGGGTATAATTGCCTCCTACTTGTGCCTTATTGGCTTATGTTCCAATTCAAAATTTTACTCACTTAAATAAGGCCCAAATATCTTTTACTCATCCTCTTTCACTCAAATAAGGAACTCAGATATATTTTTTGGTTGTTCGGTGAGATTTGAACATCTACATGGTGATCCATGCCGATACCGTGGAGAAAGTGTGTGTTTAGAGCATCAAGCCAAAATAAATAAGCAAGAAAGTGATCAGAGGGCGGGATGAAATTATATTACTTACATATATTGATTGGGATTTAGGCATCTAATAATTCCAATCCAAAGTTGAGAATCCCAATTTATATTTATATAAATAGGGGCGACTGGAGACTATTTGAGAATTTAAATCCCAACACCATAGTTGACTTCTCATTTTCTCTATATGTCATAGAGAGTGTGTCTATAGTAAAGTAGATTTATAGATATATAGATAGGAGATCACCAACACAATAATGTGTAATCCAATCTGATAGCTAGTAGAGTGTGTTTCCCAACACAACTTGATCTATACCCAACCTAGTCTATATTAAACTTGATCTATGAATTGAATGAGGGGCATATGCCTTAATACATTATATCAATAAGGGGTTACTTAGATATTGGGCATGGCCCAATTGGCCTAAAGGACAAACTGGGGCCATACTATACTCTAAGTGTGTACCAGTCTCCAATATACTATACCAAAGGATAATGTAAGAATATGGGCCCTACCATAAATATATGGGGGAACCATTCCAAAGGCCCTACTCAATCTTAAAATTTCCCTAACCAAAAAGGCAATGAAAACTTTCCCTATATACTTTATCTATGCCAAGGATTAAGGAAATGGAAGGTTTCTTTCTTGATACCTTGTTTTACTTGACCTAACAACATATCATAAGAAGATTGCCTTATCAATAAATATTAAAGGATCAAGGCATAGCTACCAATGTAAGTTTTCCTTTATGATATCTAACTTTTATTTTCTTTTGGATTAAGGCATAGCTATCAAGGGAAGTTTTCTTTCCAATAGATAACTTTATTCTTATGCTATCTAATTAGTTATGCCCTACCTAATAAGGTAAGGGAAGTTTGCTTCCTAATATATAGCTTCATTATTATCCCACCTAATTTCCATTTATAGAATATATTCTTAGCTATAAAGGGAACCTTTTTTCCTAATTTATAGTTTACACATATTATTTCCTTACCTACTTAGCTATGACCTACCTACTTAGCTTCTATTATTGGTAAGGGATGCTTTCTTCTTGTTAAATAAAATGAGAAATGAAGTTTTGAATCATGTTATGTATGTAATAGATATATACCATTTAGTATTACCTATGTACTTTATGTACTTGAATACATGCCCTACTATTCTACCTACTTGAGTATGCCCTAATAGATTGAATATCTGATCTATATATTGATCTTGAGTATATCATACGTAAATACCCAATTGAATACCCAAGCCATATCTTGAAAGGAGAGGGAGAATTATAACATATATAGAGAAAGGGGTAACTAGGGGACAATTAGGCACAAGCATAAATCCACTACACCCACCATAAAGGTATTGGAGGTAGTGACCTAATGTGCATAATTCCTAACATGGTATGAATGATTTGTGTGATTTAGTACATATCTATACCATATAATAGATTTATTTCATATTTATAAATATTCTATGATGTTGATGTAATAAATAATGAAATATAGTTGTGGGTAACATGATGTGATGGTTAATTCCTACCTTATTAATACAATGTTTGGTTTCAACTCCATAACATCTTGAATGAAATTCACTATGTATGGTTTACATTGGTGTGGTGCATCCATTATTTGCATTTACCTTGATCATAAGTGGATATGGTATTTTTTGTCACTTTTGGCCTATAAGGGACCTAATCGCAAGTAAAATCGACATGAATGGGTGTCTTAGATGCATAAATCCCAATATATATATATATATATATATATATATAATATAATTTCATCCCACCCTTTGTTCACTTACTAGCCTATTGATTCTTTCTTGGCGATCTAGATACAAACTCCCTCCATAGTTTGGGCATGGATTGCCACATATATTTTTGAATCCCACATGACTAAAAAATGATAACTCTAAGTTCCTTATTTGAGTGAAATAAGATTAATAAAAGAAGATATTTTTTATATCTTATTTGAGTGAATAAAATTTTGAATTAAAACATAAGCTAATCAAGCACAAGTGGGAAGCCTCTACACCCACCATCAAGATATCAGAGGGAGTGATTAGGGATGAGGAGGGAAAAGGAGGGATGAGGAAGGAGTGAGTAGGAATGATGATAGATAACGAGGGAATCATTAGGGATGATGAGGGATGGTCAAGGTCAATGAGGGAGTGATTAGGGACAATGGGGAGTAACTAGAGATGATGAGGGATGGTGAGGGTGAATAAGGATGAGAAGAGAGTGATTATGGATTATAGAGGATGAGGGGGAGTGATTAGGAATGATGAGGGATAATGAAGTAGTGATTATTTATGATGAGGGATGGTGAGGGTCAATGATCTAGAGTTATTAAGGATGATGAGGTAGTAATTAAAGATGATGAGGATGGTGAGGTTTAATGAGGGAGTGATTAGGGATGTTGATGGATGAGGAAGAAGTGATTAGGGATTATTAGGGATGATGGGAGATGATGGATTTATTAAGGATGATGAGGGACATTGAGGGTCAATAGATGATTGATTAGGGATGATGAGGGAGTGATTAGAGATGGTGAGGGATAGTGAAAGTCACTGAGGGAGTGATTAGGGATAATGAGGAATGAGGAGAGAGTTATTAGGGGTGATGAGGGATGAGGAGTAACTGATTAGAGATGAGGGATTGAGGATGAGCAAGTGAAATTAATACAAAATGGTTGTTTGATATGCACAGGTCATTAATGTGACCTATGCTACCCCAATCACACTACTCTGGTTTGAAATCAAAGTGAGTGGTTTGTAAACAATCAAATTTAGGACTTATATAAATGCCAACAAATAATCTAGAAGGCACAAAAACCTAAAATATGACTATAATATTACTTAAAATAGATATCAATTGCAAAATTTATGCCTTAAAATCCATAGATTTAATATTGAAACCCTAAAAATGCTTAAACATTGACCAGATTGAATTTAAAAAATATATCTCCCACATCATAAGACATGTAGCTATGAGACCAACTCTACTAGATGAAAAGAGAGCCTAATTTGTTATATTTACTAAAGTAAATTTAAATTATGAATAATATAAAAATATATTTAATAAATATTATTAAATATACTTTTATATTCCTTATACTCAACATTTATTTTAGTAAACCATCTTCCGCTTCCAATAGATCTTTTCTACTTTAAAGTATAAGGAATATAAAAGTATGTTTAATAAATATTCTTTTTTATTCCTTATACAAGTAACATTTATTTTAGTAAACCATATGCCCTTTTCAATAGATTTTTCCTACTTTTTTGGTGCAATATGAACGTAATGTGTTATAAAACATATGCATTATAACATGTACACACTATGGGTTCTTTATATTCCAAGTGCACACACTTTTAATAATTTAAATTTACACTAGAGAAAATGCATATGTACTATAATGTGTATGTGTTATAATGCATATATGTTCTAATCTTAGTATTTACCAATCCTAGGAAAAATAATGTGTAAGCATTATTGCTATAACACATACACATTATTGCTATAATGCATTTGTGTTATGCAATACCACATATACATTATTGCTATAACATATACACGTTATGTAATAGTGCATACATAATATGCAATACCACATATGTGTTAAGTTGAAATATCCATAGAATTGTCCCCCAACTCCATGCATTTACCTTATTATATATTATATTACTATTGGAAATAAAAATGAGTGTCTTGAACTAAAGTCTCAACACTTACTTGAAATGTAACACTTGGAGGTATTATATCTAGCTTCTTTCTTGATTTTAAATAATCACCACAAGTTTTACTTCACATTTACTTCTTATTTGGGTCTTCTTCATCACCTCTATTTCATCGACTTACATTTTTTTTGGACTCTTACAATAGACCTTAATGACAAACTGAGTTGAATAAGAAGAAACTATTTAGTTTTATTTATTTAAATTTTCTCTTTTTAATGAGCCTCTTGTAGGAGTGATTTCAAAAAAAAATTGAAACCATGTTTTTTACCTTTGTACATTCCCCAAGATATGTCAACTCTTGAATAAAATAGCTAATTAGTGGTACACTTATGAATAATTTTTTTAATGAAAATAGGATCAATCATATCACTATTATCATTAAATACACCTTCACTAACCAATTAAAATATTTATTAATTCAACTAATTCAAAGTTATTCCTATATAGTCTCTCTTTCTATCTTAAAAGTCATCCTCACAATCTTCCCAACAGTCTTCAATTTTTGACTGATGTTAATATCTTAAACCAAGATAGATTTTTTTCACATAATATTTGTTGACAAAGGAATATATTTTTATGTGAAATACATCATGAAATTTGATACTGAATTCTCAATATTTTGTGCATCATTTATTTTTTAACATATGTAGTATCTAAAATCTATAAGGAAGAGGATCCAAACTATTTTGTTGTCTTTATATTTTTGTCAACTTATCCCAATTACCTGCATAACTCAATTAAACTTATTTTTTCACTAGCATAACTCTGATGTATGTGAATTTTGAAAACTATATAAAATAACTATCATAATCAACAACCTCTATAGATATTTAAATTACAATATTCCCTTTTAATGTCCTCACAATAAGCATTGTAAATGAATCATTTAGTCTTCTATAATGTTTCTTACTTACTTCATTAATGATTTGAGGGAGATAGTCATAAATCATTCACTCAAGGATATGTTCCATTAGGTGAGAGTCTAGGCCATACTTTCATATTTCCAATCGAATATAAAAAATATGAAGTCATGTAGAATTATTAGATAGATTCCAAGTTCACCAATTGTTTATGAAGGTTGGCATTGATGATTTGACCGAAGTCAATAATTTATTGTTCATGATAAATTATGTTGATGAACATACACATCCAATTATATTATTGATTAATCTCATCATCATCCATTACACTATTTAAGAGTCTTATCATATCAAAAAATATCTATAAAAATATTCACAAAAATTGGACCTATACAGGAGTTTGGGAAGCTTAGATGGTCATTTTTTCTTTTTCCTTAACCAAGACTGAGTAAATATTATTAATTATTTATCTTTATTTTTTTCAAAGAAACTTTTCCTAATCTATTTTTTCATCTCTATTATTTCATCATGATGTGGAAGTTTGAAGACAATGTTTAAGGAAGGACCATCTATGTGTTTTATCTCCACATCTTAAAAAGCCTTGATTTCTCTAGTTTATTTGTTATAATGTTTGGCACAAAAAGAAGGAATAAGTAAATTGTAATGACTTTGGAAAACTAGTTGTGTTTACAAAAACACCCTCAATGATTCGTTGCGCAATGTGAGTTTGTTTCTCTTCTTGCATCCTTTCATAAAACCCTTCTAAACCAACATGGCTTATTTGAGAGTCACATATTTCAAGAAGGTTTGTTTCGAAAATAGACATCTATTTATATTCTAGATATTTGAATTGCATTTTTGTTGGTTTGACAATGTGAAGGGTTGTCTTAACAATAATAGACATAAGTTTATATCCTATATATTTGAATTTCATTTTTGTTGGTTTGGAAATGTGAAGGGTGTTAGGGATTAGCTTTTACATTAGCAGTTAGATTTGATATTTACGAAGAGGTAAATAACATATTGTTTACTGCGTAACCGTATGGATAATTTGGTAAGACATTAGATTGTCGAATATAGGTTAGAATATAATATTATTTAGATATATTGTTACAATAATATATTGTACATAAGAGATTGAGATTTTGGGTGAGAGATTAATGGATAAATATTCTCCATAAATATAGGAATAATTTTCCTATATATATGTGACACCTAAATTTTTTAATATTCAAAGAGTATGGAATAATATATTTTCAGTGTTTGAAATGATTTTGAGATTCTCTCTTGTTCAGTTTCAATATTTATACATAATTATTTGAAGACTTTGATAAACACCATCATCTGGTATTAAAGCAGGACATTCTTGATATGAAAAATTTGAGTTATTAATCATTTTATAGGGGTAGACCTATTGTTTTCTTCTATTTTCCCCATTTAATGAACTCTATCCTTTCAAAGCTGCATCGCTTAACCACTACAAATTTGTGATTGAAATTCCATAGTTTTTAATAAATTAGATATTAGAGATTTTGAATTTGCATGGGATCGATCTATGTTGATTCACATTATTAAAGCAAATTTTTCATATTGGATGAGTTGCAGACCAGTGTGTAAGTTGTCTAATCAGATCGATGATTTTTTTTAGTTATAAATAAAATTATTTATGCTGAACATGCAACCATATGCATATCGAGCTTAGCAAAACACTGGACATCATAAGTAAGATCAATTTATTCATTGTGTTTCCATTGCTCTTGTTATTCATTATATTCATCTACATTATTGTCTAATCCTAAGGACTATCATCCATTATTCCACCATGCATATTAATTCTACCACACATTTTTCATTGAGACATCTGACTAAATTTTGACCTCAAAACCTAGCTCATTGTAGTTCATCTTGTTATAAGTATTCATCCCATGACATGTAGAACATTTCACAAATCATTTCCAACATTATTCTATTTCATCAATCTCTTTTTGGATTGCTTGCCACATTACCAATATCTATTTCATTCCCTAATTTGTGGAGAAATTGTTATTCATCATATAATTTGCACTTTTGTGTAATCTTCATGCAACGTATGATTTTTGTGGAGTCTTCAAATACCAACCGATCTATAATATAAAAATGACAAAACATGCTTGTAAGTTTTCATGTTTAAGTTTCGGTATTATTTGAATTATAGTTTTTCAAAATTGGTTAAAAGGTTATTTGTCTTTAGAGTCGGTTTGTTAAAACTAAGTTGAGTTTTAAATTATCAATGTTGTATTGACTGTTTATGGTATTGTATGTATTTAAATATAGTGGCGAGTTGAACTATATTAATTTTATCTATAGTCAATATTTGAGTCAAGTTCAAAAGAATGATTTTTATGCCAAAGGTCATATCAAAAAATTAAAATGTCAAAAAGTTTCTATTAAGTTTTATGTTTGTCAATAGAGTCTTATTTTAATCATTTTATGTCCAAAAAATATTATAAAGTATTAGTCATATGTCAATAAGTATCATCAAAATAATAGTCTTTATGAGTCTTTGTTGTTATCAAAAAGTCATTGAGTCATCATTTTTCAAAAATATAAAAAATAAAATTAATATTATAAAGAATTCACTATCACTTGTATGCGACGTTCTAATATCAAATGTGTCAGTACTATGGGGAGCGAAGAATCCACTTTATTAAAAGTGACATGTAATTGAACTTCATTGAGACATTAACTAAGTGAAACAACTTCATCAACTGGAAGGAGGATATTGGAGGCTGGAAGTTTCAGAGTCTCTCGTCAGTCACCAACAATGGGGCCCAAAATATTTTGGTAAAATTTTATGTGGTGTATTTTTTATAGTTTTCATTGTGTGTTTTCAAAATAAGAATAGAAGAATATGCCTATTCAAGATATGTAATTTGTGTACAAATCTCAAAAAAAAAAATCTGATGTGAAAATATTATGAAAGGACATAAAGTACTAATGTAAGTCAATTCATGGATCTTGAAAGGGTTTGTGGTAGAGATCTAGAAAACCACCAGAGGTGAATAGTAGATAGAAAGATGTTCATGTCAAGGTTTGTGGTAAACTTATAAAATTATGGGAGAAGTGAGGCTCTCTTTATATCAAGGTCATGAGCCAAATAGGGCATGCCACAAGGGATGAGCATAATGTAAGTGAGAGTGTGAATGTTTTTGCATCATGTAAAAACTAAGGGGGGAATGTTAGGGATTATATTTTACATTAGCAATTACATTTGATATTTATCGATAGGTAAATAGCATATTGGTTAGTGTGTAATCATATGGATAATATGGTAAGATATTATATTGTTGAATATAAGTTAGAATATAATATTATTTAGATATATTATTACAATAATACATCATACATAGGATATTGGGATTTTGGGTGAGAGATTAATGGAGAAATATTCTCCATAAATATAGGAATGATTTTCATATATATATGTAAGACTTGAATGTTTTAATATTTAGAGAGTATGGAATAATATATTGTCAGTCTTTGAAATAATTATGAGATTGTCTCTTGTTCAGCTTCAATATTTTTGCATAAGTATTTGAAGACTATGATAAACACTATCAAAAGGTTGTTTTAGCAAGGAGTGTTTTATATATATATATATATATATATATATATATATATATATATATATATTGAAAATAGTGTGGAAAATATCTTACAATGGCTAATAAAAACAAGGTGCAATGTTTGCAGAGTGAAACCACCAGATTTGATGATAAATGGAGAGAACTGAAGCATTTGATGTTGGTATGAAGGTGAAAGAGAAGTTGGAGAAGGAATTGGAATTGCATCGGATATTTTTGGGATACTGAACACCCTTTTAAATGCATAAAAACCAAATTCAATTCTCCATCAAGCCTATCAAGTTGCATAAATAATCTTTGGGCCAATTAAAATTTCATTTTTTTTCTTTGGATTGATTCTTTCGGGTACTTCTGGTGCTCGAGTCATCTTGAGTACTAAGACATCCTCTGAGTTGTTGAGCTTGTCAAGTCCTTGTTAAATTTTAGTGAGTTTTTAGTTAAAATTCTCGTATTCAATCTAGCAAACTTGGTTTGTTGAGTACCTTCTACCGATCCCAGTCACAACATCAAGATTTTATATTTTTTGATATGTACGAAAATATTTTATGGAATCATTGAAGTACATAGAATGCCAACATTTCTGTTTATATTTTGGAAATAAATATATAATAGATTTATAAGGTTGAGGAAATATACATCTAAATCAGTGAGTTTTTTGGCTAAGCAATTATGAGTAAAGGGTATTTACACTGTCAGAATTACTGAGAACACGATCTTGGGCTTAATTGCTTGACTTTGTATCAGGGATTTAGAGAAATTTATACCTTAGTGAATAGATATAAGCAACCATCATCCTCATCAGTCAAACTACAATCGTTTCAATAAAACTTCAATTTTCAACAATAACATGAATTAACACAAATAATTTTATAATCAAAACATAAATTCTTAAATGCCAACAAGAGTGACATCAAAGAAACCCCCTAAATATTCTATTAAAAATATATTTAAAATAAAATTAAAGACTTCAAAATGATAATATCTTCATTTTTTTCATCTTTTTAATCATTAAATTTTCTACATTAATTATAATTTGTTCTTATCAAATCATTTTTTAATCTACAAAAATTTGTTATAATACTTAATTTAATGAATTAAGAACAATCTTATCAGAGATGCTTCACCAATATGTTTGGCAAGCATACGTATCAACCCTCTCATGCTTCACAATTTGGTGATGCTTTACTATTATTATTTGATGCTTCATCATGAAGTTATCTTGACAAAGCTTATGATACTTGTAAAGCACACAGTGCTCAAGCCTTATAATATGTTTTAATTATCAATGTGTAACTTAGGGCGGAATTTATATAATTTTTTGTCACCTCTTTCCCATAGAAATTATAGTACAGTTTTCAAGGGTGGATTGATATAAATTCTTATAGGCTACTTAAACTAAAATACTTCCTAACGAAAATGAATCACTGGCTGACCGTCTGGCATTGTTCACCCTTATTTCCTTTGAGTCGCTGGTTAGCTGCCGTGTTTATCTTGATATGCTAAGCTGGTGGAAACACCGACGCAATTCTAAACGTGTAATGCGGGTAAGTGCAAGCTGCAACCACCTCATCTCTGTTTGACAGGAATCCGTACTACTCCTTTTCAGATCCAACGGCTATTTACTTTGTGAGTTTCTAATTAGATGTACCTGCAGGCAAGCACCTCGAATTAATTGTTTGCCATTTCCTGCTTACGTTACAATCAGATTTAGTTGTTTTGGGATCCTCTAAAAATATTTCCAAACGTGGATTTACGTTTAATGTAATCAATTTTTTTTTATAGACTTTATTAGGGAATACTTTCTATTCATTGGGGTTTAATAGAATTATTGTTAGGTATGGGGTCAATCAGATTTCATTGTTAAATGGGTAAAGAGAAAATATAAAATTGTGTAAATTGAATAATAATTTTTTAAATATTATATATAAAATAATATTATTTGTTTGAAATTGAATAATTGGATTTTTTTGATGTTATGGATCATTTTACGTGAATAAGACCACATATTAATGGCACGTCAAGGGAAATCTATTTTGCGATTCAAGATTGGATGATTGATGGATGGAAAACAGTAAAATAGCAACAATGGGCATATTTCAAAACTGAAGAAAGATTTTTTTTTTTTTTATTAAAAAATTTTGACGACATATTGGTCATATATTCAAGAATAGAATAAGCTATCTCAAATGTTTTGACAATCCGCCAAATTTGAAAAAATAAAAAGACTAGCGTTGAGGGAGTCGTGGCCGCTGAAAGTGATCAAAATCATTGCCAAATATAGAGAAAACAAAATCTTAAGTACATATGAAGCCAAATTTGTTGCAAGTGATCAAAATCGTTGCCACTTTGTTTGACCTTTACATTGACAAACTTGAGGAATGGATAAATAAAACTGAAGGAGGTGGCATTCAGTTGACTAGTGCTGTAATAAAGCTACTTTTATATGCAGATAATTTTATTCTTATAGCAAAAATTGCCCATGGTTTGAGGGATCATTTGAAGGCTTTAGAGCTATTTTGCCAATATGTCGGGATGCAAGTGAACATTAACAAGACTAAAGTCATGATCTTCTCTCTAAAAAGGAAATAACAACAAACTAATTTTATGTTCGAAGGTAGCCCATTGGAAATCGTCGAAAAATACAAGTATCTTGGTATTGTTTTTCATAACAGGCTCAGTTGGGAAACTTGCAGGGCGAAAAGGATTCAAGGAGGTTGGAGAGCTTCTTACCTTCACCTGAATAGATGCAAGAAAGTGGAACTTTGGGACTGGAAAACCAAGAAAACCCTTTTTGGTTTGCTGGTCACCCCAGTTGTCCTCTATGGTTGTGAGGTTTGGGGAAGCAGCGTGTCAAATCACAGATGGAGACAGTTGGAAAGAATTCAAAAACATCTTATCACCAGTAGTCTTAAAGTTAAAGCAACTGTTCCATATGAGATCCTCTTGGCGGAAGCTGGTACTTTCCCAATGGAAGCTGTGGCAATTTCACAGGGACTAAGCTACATAAAAAAGGTTAAAAACATGGGGAATCACCGGTGGCCCAAAATGGTGGTGAACGAGGTGCTAGATCGGAGGAAGAAGACGTGGATGAAGAAAAACATTAAGTGGCTGGGAAAATGGGACATTAAGTTACATGAGTGCCCTAACTCCAAAGAGGAAATAAAAAAGTTTGTGTTAGAAAAATTCAGGACTGCCATGTGGACAACTCAGATTGGACGTAAAAAAATGCATTATATCAAAGAGTTCAATCCCATTTGGGAGCATGGGGATAAAGCATACCTAAGTGCCGAACTTAAAGGTAATGCTAGGATCCTAATGGCATAATTGAGGATGGGTTCACACCATCTTAGGTGTGAAACTGGAAGATGGACGGTTCCCAAGGAAAGATGGGAAGATAAGACTTGCATTTTTTGCAATGATAGAATGGTTGAAACTGAATGACACTTCATTAGGGAGTGCAATATGTACAAGGATATTCGTATGCAGCAGGATAACAGCGTGAATGTGCGCAGTTTTAGTGAATTATCTGAGGAAGAGAGGCTACACAACATGCCCTCTCTGTTGGTAAAGATTCATAGGAGGCGAGATGACTTCGAAAGGAATATGAAGAATCTCTAATGGTCTTGACACTTGGTCCCATAGACTGTTTGGTCTTGTGGACGTTATTAAAACTCATTTCATTTCATTTCAAAGTAAATTTAGTGGTAATGTTGGTATTAAATTAGTGATGATAATTTGAGAATGGTTTAAACGGTTGGATAATCAACTCGCCAAACTTGGCGGAGAAGAAATATAAAAGATGATTGCTTTGGCAGTGATCCTCAGAAAATAGGACTCTTTGCACTAAATGCGCCATATTTGCGCAATATTTGTCTGATCTAATGCATCATTCGTACAGCTTTGAGATTGGGGAGGATTTGTATCGATTGTGTCATTCACAAAACCACCAAAGCAAAGAAATCAATGAAAGCATGCTCTCATTGATTGGTTTGTTCATTTTAGCCAAGTTGATTTTTTTTTAAAAACAGGGGATAAAAAATGCAGAGATGATTTTAATGAAAAAGATTATTTGTTTTGTGAATGAAAAAACAAAGAGGCACCGGTGATATCTATATGCAGTCCTAAATGATTCAAGATCAAACTACATGTACATTTATTTTGTTTTGTTGTTTCACATCACTAGAACATCGTAGAAGGATGGCGGTTTTAAGGCTGATTTAAGTATAAGGCTTCATTATACATCTCAAGATTTCGGATTTCTTTTCAATATCAATGCTTGTGACAGAAAATCTTGTTAAATCCCAAAATATTAATTAAATCCCAACCAGCCTTTCATTACCAACAAGTAATAGAAACATTGTGTCGCCATTTCTTTTTCAGTTCTGGGCTTGTTTTGTATTGGTCCCGACTTTCTAACTTTGGATTGGTATAACGGTGATCTGCTTCTCATCTGCACCATTTATACTTGCTCCAAGTGCTATTTCGGCCTCAATCTCAAGACCACCTAAAAACCCTATGATGGTGTATGGTGATAGCATGATAACAGGGTGGGAGGTGTGCTACGGGTAATAGGGTTCAAGAACGGGACACCCTAATTTCACTTCGTCTGCAGGATTTGCAATGAACAGAGGATATGAGACGATTGATTAGAGCAATGTTAGAGCTATTCTGTCTGTAGGCAAAAAGGTTACAGGTTTTTTACACAACTGTTATGTTGGCTACATGAATGATAGTATAGAGCAAGGCACTGTACAAATAATTTCTTCATCTCCAATCCAATTGAAATCAAAAGATTTTCTTGTTCATAGATATTTATTAAACTAACTGATTGGTGTGAAACATGCGAGTTGAACTTAATGGTTTTTAAATTGGGTCGAGAGTAAGATTCCTTTGTCTCCCATGCTATTTACAAATTTGTATTAGTGAAAGAAAGTATTATAGATTACATTTATTGGAAAATTGATTATTTTAACTTTTAATCTTGAAATGCAAAGGCTATTGAGTATTGAGTTTTCTATTAGTATATTGGATGGGGTATGTTGTTTGATTTTCATGCTTTTTCTTGAATCATAGGTTTCAACAAATGCATCCACCAAGTGTTCTGCCATTGGTCAAATGCTGCATCACGGGAAGGAAAATATCAAACTGTTATTTGAGTGGTGGGTTGTTGATGCTTAACCCTCTCTTGTTGATGCTCATGCTGATGAGAAAAAAGGCTTCTATTTACTATTTATTAGATTATTTGATTATCAGCTACAATTCCATCTTAATCATTTTAAGATGATTTTGATGGTTTAAGAGGTATTCAAAGATTCAGTAAGATTGATACGGTTTCCATTAAATTTTTTATTTATATTAAAAGAGAGAGTAAATTTTGCAGGCTAATTCAGTGTGGATTTATATCCTGCCATGGGGTTTATACAAAGATGTTATGTATATAAAAAATAAGTATGAAAATCAAACATTGATTATTACTGAAAATAGTAAGTTAAATCTACCCATTACAACATTCTACCTTAAAATTTCAATGTATGGTCGTTTCTCAAATATGATCAAATATATGGTCGTTTCTCATATACCATCAAATATATGGTCATTTATCATATATGATCAATGGTTTCCTGTCCATACATCAGTTGGAAAAGGGTGTCTCCTGCAGTGAGATTGTAAGGCATCCTATGCCCTTAGCACATCATGCCATGCGGTTTATAGAAAGTTGTTATGTATATAAAAAAGAAGTGTGAAAATCAAACACTGATTATTACTGAAAACGGTAAGCTAAATTTGCCCATTGCCAACCTTCTACCTTAAATTTTTAATGCATGGTAGTTTTTCATATATGATCAATGGTTTCCTGTCCATACATCAATTGGAAGGGGCGTTTCCTATGGTAAGATTGTAACACAACCTATGCCCTTAGCACTACTGGAAGCCTCTCCTCCCAGTCATTTCCTTATATACCACAGGTGTTCTGCATTTTTATTTTAAATACAACCTCTCTACCAAAATACAATATTTACATAACTATACCTCACTCGAACTCCAGCCTGTGCATAATCACCTTGTTCAGTGTAGTAAAATAACTCGTCAAACAATCTGTGTAGATGGAAGTCATGGACCATTTCTGTATATACCAACCATTGAATTTACAACAGCAACAACAACTAAATTTTTGTGTACTAAAGCAGATACAAATGACCCTTGCAAAGATTCTATAGATATCAATCTCAGGTGGGTTAATTTTAGCCATTTTTTTTCTGTTATTTTTAAACTTTTTGACAGTGGCATAAGATCTTTGAATTGAAAAAATATTAATGATAAGGTTATAAGATATCCACATTTTCTAATTGGATCTTGAAACACTTTGCATTTTGTCAAATCTTGATAATTCTCTGGCGTTTACACAAGAGATTTCAATTAATTCTTTGATCAATATATTTCTTTTGGTTTAAAATGCTATGGGTTAAACTCCCACACACACAGATGTGACTATAAGCCGGATAGAGTCTGGAATAAGACACGAAACGAATTGGGATGTGCATTTTTCACTTCCCTTCAAAAAAAATTTAGTTTTGCTTGGATGAATTGTGAACAAGAATAATGTTGCAATCATTTAGTGACATGCTATTTAAGATTTTTGATGGCCACAATGGATGAGTTGCAGCTGTATATTCAAAGCAAAATCTATTGAAAGATATTTTGAGTGCCATTCCAGTAGGCCTGAATAGGGATGACTAGTTGGCAGCATTACCAAGGGATATGGTTACAACATTTGTCAAAACAGACAGAGAATTTTAAGTTAAAGATATACAAATCTAGGGAATTTGACATGGAAATTGAAATTTGTGTTATTCTAATTTATTTTTATAAATTTTAGTTCTAATTGACCTGATGGCAATACATTTTTTTTCACATAACAATCATCAAGAACTACAGTTACTTCTATAATAGGAGATTGTTGGACAGTCACAGTGGCATCAGTTCGAGATTCTCCGTGCATTCTTGAATCCCCTGGAGGATTGGTTTCTATTTGTTGATTTTGAAGGAAATAAATGTAGATAGCTAAAATCTACCTTTAGCCATCCCATGCAAAATACATGGATACTGGATAATATTTATATGCCCTTATTTTCATACAAATGGATATGTTGTATAACTTTCACCGTGTCTCTGAAGCATTTATAAATATTTTCAGTTGTTTACTATA
The DNA here is from genome assembly GCA_037957365.1 of Torreya grandis. NCBI lineage: Eukaryota > Viridiplantae > Streptophyta > Pinopsida > Cupressales > Taxaceae > Torreya > Torreya grandis. The sequence continues at coordinate 9,909,096 of JARHVA010000038.1, read as the reverse complement.
GTCACTAGGCTGTGAAATAACCTATATTGAATTTTATTTTGTAGGTACTTATTCAATGTTTGAGCATCTTTTGCAGAAAATTCATTTGTCTTTTTAAGAAAGAAATGCCTTTTACATAGTTACTTCTGTTGAACATAAAATTTACATGAAAAATCTTGTCCTATGAAATTTTGAAAGGATAACATTCTTCTCTAACAATTTTAATTGTCATTGTAGAATCATAGATGGATTCTTGTGCATCATTAGATTGCAAATGCAGTACAATGTATTTTGACAAAAGCATTGTCATATTTTCCTTCTTCTATTGTAAAATTTGTCTTCAGCTCAAGAAATCGTCACCTATTCTAAGTTAAATCATAAAAGTGCCCACTTAAATAATCTGTTTTAGTCACTCATGTTATAGTCTGTAGCCAATGGCATTGAAATACGTTGACGAGAGCAATGCAAAAGCGAGAAAAAACAATGGTAGGTACTTGGACTGCAACATGGCTCTTGTTTATTTGTATTTTGAATTATATATGACGTATAAAATTATTCTCCTATGCACCTCATCATAGAAAATGTCTACCCAGTAAATATGGTAGTGCCCTGGGATGCCTATTACTCTCAAGTGCACTTCACTAATTAACTTTAGTAATACTTGCGGTACAAAATTCATTGGTTATAATATCAATGTTAGTAATGTTTTTGGTACCATTTTTTGGACCATATATCTTAGCATTTGTAATGTTAAATGTAAAATTAACAATAAATCAAAAAAAAAAAAAAAAATTATCATTTATATTATTTTATACGTTTTTTTTATTGAGATAATAACAAAAGGAAAGGCTTGGTCTTAATGCATCCATGAGCAGCCATGTAAGTTTATGTAATGACTTTTCAGCAGTCTCTTATGTTTTGCATAGTGCTTAAAATCTTCTTATTTTTTAATATTCCTTTTAAAAAAATATTTATGTCATTCACACTTGCCAAGTCTGAAAATTTTGGTTATTGGAAAAAAACTTCATATTTGTTTTTGATATGCTCTTGGAAAACATGAAGAAAACCTTCTTAGACTTAGACTCTTTATCAGAGGCTAAATTTGTAGCTTTGGAGAAAAAATTCATATTTGTTTTCAATATGCTCTTGAAAAACATGAAGAACACCTCTCTAGACTCCCTAATAGGGACTAAATTTGATAGTTTTATTTCCTTGTTCATGCCTTCTTTATGTCTTGCTGTGAAAAGTTTTTTTTTTTTTATGTTGTATCTAATCCATGGTAAAATTTTGGGTATACTAAATATACAATTTAACAAATGTGATCTAAATATTACATTGCAACAATGTGAAAGCAGTGTAGCATCACAAAAAAATTGAAAGTGGTGCCATCAAATGCCAGTTTACAATCTATCAATAGTAACAAATGTGAAAGCAGTGTGCCATTAAATATTGGTATATAATCTACCAAAATCAAATGCTAGTATATAGTTTACCAACATCATAACAAAATTGAAAGTAATATCATATGTCACAACCTGATTTCTCTCTAAGCTAAATAAATTATTTAATTCATGGATTATTATGGTTAGTTAGTTAACTAATATTTGATTAAACTTGATGACATATGCTAATCATGGGATAATTTGTGTTGTTTTACATATTAGTTTGTTATAAGTTAGCAGTATTTTTATGTTCATTATATTGTGATCATGTTTAATTAGTAATATAACATTATTTTATGAATACAATGATGATTCAAGATAATTACTTTCATTGGCATGAGGTGGATGTAGATAAACTCTTCCCTTAGATCATGATAGAAGAAGAGTATCATCGGAGAGGGTGGTCTAAGTAGAGACGTTGGGAGTCAGTAGAGAATAAATCTAGAAACATTTGCACATATCACTTAGTATATCATGTTTTGTAATTAATTGTTTAGATAATGTAGCATGTTTTGTGTACTTTTTTTTTAAATACTTGTTAATATGCTTTCTAATATAATATTGATTGTTGATGATGATCATGTTGATTGCTTGATTTATTTTACTAATTTTGTAATCTTACATAGTTCATCTTGTTTGGCTTAACGAGTGAATTTGTTTGTGTTCACTTTATCATTTTCTTATTATGTATGGCTGAATAGTAAAACATTATGATGTTGTGATGGATTTCATAATTGTTACTTGTGCTATAAGATTTAGATAATAATAATTAAAGATTATTATTATGATAATTACATTATAATGTTGAAAAATAATAACATTGTTTCATAAGATATTGTATTTAATTAATTATTTGCTTTAAGGATATATATATATATATATATATATATATATATATATATGTTAATCATTTAATGATTTCAAAGATCATTGTTATGTATGTTGTGAATAGCATTCAATGTAAACTCAAGTCTTGTTGCATTCCCAAAGTTATATATTAATAATTATTATGTTATTCGTTGCATGGGAAATATATTAGTTCATGAATAGTTGATAATCTTCCATGGAATATAACATAAGGATTATTTGACTTGTGTATTTGAGATAGTTGATGATAGTTTGTTTAAATAATTATCATGTAGATTTGATAAATATAAAATAGTTAATTAGAGATTTTATAGATAAGCATCGAGAATGATTAGGTCACTAATCATTCATTGACTTCAATTAAACAATGTTTGAGAGAAAATTATTGGGTTTTGTTGTGTATGCATGGAGGCAAATTAGGAGTTGGTTAAGCTACTTGGGCATGCATAATTTTGAGCAAATTTAATCAGCTAAATAAGATGGAGAAGTGGAAAAAATAGAAGATGGAAAATAAATAAAAGAGAATAGTAGGACTGTGAATGGCACATGGCTCATGGCATATTGAGAGGAGAAGATAAAAGGTAGAGGAGGAAAAAAAATGAATTGGCTCAGTGTTTGCCTTGACATTATTTGATAATCATACATTACCAAATTGGTTTTATAATTCTAATACATGTGTGTGATAACTTTGAAGAATGGCTTTTCATATTAATTTATTAAATTATTTATTATTTTAAAAATTTACAGTGCACTATATATAGGGCCATGTGGAGGGCTCAACCTCCACAAACCCCTATATTCAACGCAAGGTAACCTGGGAAGATTGGGAATAGAAAAATAGGTCTTATCCATGATTTAAATATACTTTTAAAACTCTTTCCTGTCTCTCCTTAGTAATTTGAATTCACTGTTCAAAATGGTGATTTACTCTATTGGGTATATATATAATTCGATTGAGCTGTTTATCTCTAACCAGGGTATATATTCTTTGGAGTATTTTGAAAAATCGGTTTAATTTTATGTCTCATTCAACTGTTAACCAATTCATACTTTTTGGGGTTAAGAATATGAGTTTTTAGTGATATATATATATATATATATATATATATATATTACACACACACACACACACATACACATATATATGCGAATATATATTTGAGTATATATTCAATTAATTCTAATTTTATATAAATTAGTATACTCATTATATATATATATATATACAAATGTAGACATATATATTTATACCAATACACATGTTTGATGAATTAACAAACAAGAATACCTATATCCAACCTAGGGTAATCTGCGAAGGTTGGGAATGGAAAAATAGGTCTTGTCATGATTCAAATAGACTTTTAAAACTTTATCCTATCTTTTCTTAGTAATTTGAATTCATTGTTTAAAATAAGGATCTACTCTATTAGGTATATATACAATTCAATTGAGCTACTTATCTTGAACCATGTTGTTATATATTCTTTGGGGTATTTTAAAAAATAGGCTCAATTTTGTACATCTATAAGATCATTCCATTGTTTATCAATTCATACTTTTTGGGGTTAATAATATGAGTTTTCAATGATATCGAATATATATCTGAGTATATATTTGATTAATTCTGATTTTATATAAATTAGTATACTCATATATATTTGTATATATAAATATAGACATATATATTTATACTAATACAATTGTTTGATGAATTAAGAAACTTAAATGTGACTATATACATGTGTGTGTGTGTGTATAACTGCAAATTTTTAGTTGAAATTTTATTGGATTATGTGTATTACATTTAAAAGATGATATTGTTATTTGATTGGGATTAAATTTTAGTTGGACTTTAAAGCTCAGTTTTGAAATCCTAATTTATCCATAATAGATTTTATGTGCAATTGAGATCCTCTGCATAATCATTTGGTATAATCTGGGTACGAGTAGATGAATAATTTAACTGTATGTTTACTATTTGGTTTTATAAAAATATGAATATTAGTGGAGTAATAAGGTTTTATAGCAAATTTTAGTTATTTTACGAACATTTTTCATACATGAATGGGATTGTGTATGGTTGTTATTAAGATGAAATATGTATATATTACATAGTTCGTAAAGGGACTGGTATACATGTTCATACAGGGTTATTTGCATAACAATATTATTTATTTAGATTTGTGTTGAATTTATCTTAGTCAGCCAAATCTGAGATATTACAATCGATACTCAAGTAGGTATTCGATTGTGTGTTAATTTTTGCTTTGTTAATACCCAATTAAGGTAAAGATAACTATGTTTTATTATATTTGTAATTATGAATATTATTTTTTATTTGATAAGATAAAGGTTACGAGTTTTGAAGATCCTAAAATTTTATACAAAGGAGATAAAGAAGAATCATTTACACACAAAAAATATGACTCTACCAATGACAATGGGGCAAACATAACAAGAGCATGCCAAATATAACTAACAAGATAAAATAGATAGTGGTTCTATCTAATCACTCTCTCTATATTTTCAACAATCTTCTGCTTGCTTTTCACCTTTAGTAACTATATTTTGTGCTTCTATTTTAAGTCCCTTTGAGCCAAGAGTTTTTGCATAGATTCGCCTTGAGTGGAGGGTTATACAAGATGGTTGTAATACATCATTAGTACCTCTTTTCTTTTTATCAATTTTTTTTCAGCCTTCCTTATATTCTACAATAACACAAGGTTAGGATTTGTCTTTCACTACTAGGTCTTCAGATGTTTTCACTCTAGATAAATCCATACCTGGGTTTTTATCAGATGAAGAGATTGGTGCGAAGATGTTGGAGATGTGAAAACATAATACCTCATTTTATTTTAATAGAAAAGCTTGAAACATGTAGTTGTTATGGGCAGCCTATAGATGAAACCTATAATGTCTATGAGCAACCTATAGGTGAAACCCTGTTGCTACAGGCAGTCTATAGATAAAACCTACAGTGGATACGGGTAACCTATAAGTGAAAACTTGTAGTTGTTATAGGTAGTTTGTGGGTGAAGATTGCAGTTACTATGGATAGTTTGTAGATAAAATCTATAATTATTGTGGGTAATATGTAAGTAGAAATCTTACAACTTGATTAGTGCTATGGGGTTCTATATATAAGTCCTGTTATAAATTGACAGGAGCAGGGTAATGTCAAATTTCAGTCCTAATGTTGTGGATCGATATAAGCACTATGTGATATTAGTTACATTGGCCATGGATCTATGTTGATAGGGTCATGAAGGTCTATTGTTAATGATGCTCTTGTAGGCATTGATTGAATATAGAAGAAACTTGAGAACGGTCAGATGATTTATCAACAAAACATGTATCACTATCAAAGTTGTATGACTATTTAAAGTAGTTTATTTTTAATATCTATAAAATATTGTAAACATAGGTAGTTGTGATAGATTTATACTTATTTATTATGCAAAGAAGTTATAACAAATTGTAACAAAAAGAAGCTATAACAAATTTGTACTTCCTTATTTTACAAAGACACTATAACAGATTGTAACTGTAGGAAGTTATAACAAATTTTGTACCTTTTTCTTTAGTGATCATCCCTTTAAAATTATGAAAAGAGGAAATACAATTATGCAGTTGTGAATTGTATATTAAAAAAAAGGTGAGAATGCAATTGCGTAGTAATTGACAGAAAGAAAAAATTTATTTTCAGACAAAGGTGTTACTAGAGTGCTTTGATATAGAGACTGAGAGACAGAAAGTGCTAGGCACTTGTATAAATTTGTTTGGAAGTTTAAATAGAAGAATTGTTGAGTTTCTTAGTGGATGTAGCCCAATATTTGGGTGAACCACATTAAAGACTGTGTCAATATTTTTGTATATTATTTTTTATCATATCTTATTTCTTTATTTTTTGCATATATTTATTATTCCATATTTATATGTTTAACTTATAAGTACACATTTAGATTATTTTTAATATATGGGTTACAAAGTAGATTTTGATATAGATTTATAAACTCAATTATTCTAATCTAGACAATTGAGTAATACTGTATGTAATAAAATCTTGAAACATTTTATATTTAGCCCAAGTGGTATCAGAGCTATCTTTGTGTGGATTTGTCTACTATTTTTCAAGTTGTAAATCTCTATAGGATCTCATATTTAGAGTAATATCTTCTCAAGTGAGAGATCTTGAACAATGGCAAATGATGGAAGAAGAGTGGTTGATAAGTTTAATGGATAGAATTTTATTCTATGAAAGATGCAGATGATTGACTATCTATATTAAAAAGATCTCTATCTACCGCTTGATGGAAAGGTAAAATGATAGGAAAAAAGAATAGATGAGGAATGAAATTTCTTGGATAGAAAAGCTTTGGGAGTCATAAGGTTTTACTAGGGAAGAAGTGTTTCCTCCAATATATCTAAAGAAAAAACTATAGAATAACTTATGACCACCTTATGCAAGTTATATGAAATGCCTTCATCAGCAAACAAGGTGTATCTGATGAAGAGGTTATTCAACCTGAAAATGAATGAGAATTTGAATGTAGCTAAACATCTGAATGATTACAATACTATTACAAATCAATTGACTTTTTTTAAAGTAAAACTAGATGAATAAGTCAAGGTTTTGTTAATACTATGTTCCTTGCCTAAATCTTGGAATAATATTGTGATGGTTGTGAGTAATAACATGTCTAGGAGAAATACTCTTAAAATGGAGGATGTTGTTAGTGTCATAATCTCTAAAGAAATGAGAAGGAAGACATCTGGTGAGACTTTAACAAGCAATGCACTAAATGTTGAATCTAGAAGGAGACAAAAGAATAGACAGAGGAGCAAGAGCCATGGATCAAAAAGAATATATTTAACTTCCAAACATAGATACAAGTCAAAAGGAAGAAGTGTTGTATGTTATAACTATGGAAAGTTTGGGAAAATGAGAAAGTAGTGTTGAGATCCTAAAAATAATCACAAGGAGCAAAAAAATAATGACAATAATCAGGAGGCAAATATTGCCTTAAGTGATACTACTATTGTGTATCAAGATGCTTTAGTTTTATCATGTGGTACAAAGGTTGAGTCATGGGTGATTTACTTAGGGGCATATTTTCATGCTACTTTCAATCTGAAGTATTTTACAAACTATGTAAGTGGCAAGTCTGGCCAAGTTTTCTTGGGAGACAATGAATTCTATGATATTGTTGGTAAATGGTTAGTAAAGATCAAGCTACATAATGGAAATGAATAGATACTTAAAGAAGTAAGACATGTGCCAAGTTTTACCAAAATTTTTACTTTTACAGGTCAATTGATAGAAGATGGATGTACTATTACTTGCAATGTAGAATTTTGGAAGGTAACAAAAGGTAATCTTGTTGTAGCCAGAGGAAAAAAGAAGGCACATTATATTTGAGTAATTTCATTATTCATTCTAATACTACATTAGTTTCTACTTCTGATCTAGAAAGTAATGTATGACATTCAAGATTGGTTCATATAAGTCAGAAAGGTATGACCATTTTACATAAGAAAGGGAAGTTATCAGACTTAAGTCTATTGATTTAGATTTATGTGAACATTGTGTTTTTGGTAAATAAAAAAAGGTTTCATTTTTGAACGTTGGGCCTGAAAGAAAACAAAATAAATTAGAATTAATACATTCTGATGTTCAGGGACCAACCCCTATACAATCATTGGGAGGCTCAAAGTATTATTTTATGTTTGTGGATGATACAACTCATAAGTTTTGGGTTTATTTTATTCAAAATAAGTCTGATGTATTTAGAACCTTTAAAATTTAGAGACACCTTGTAGAAAATGAGTCAAGAATGAAGCTGAAATGCTTAAGATCTAATAATGGAGGTGAATACACCTCAAAATAATATTATACCTACTATGCACAAGAAGTAATCTAAAAATAAGTAACAGTGCTTTGGACTCCTCAATAGAATAGGGTAAGTGAGAGAATGAACCAAATAATTATGGAGAAAGATAGAAGCATGAGACTTCATGCTAGTTTGCCCCCTACTTTTAGGTAGATGCAATTCATACTACTTTTTACTTGATTAACAGAGGATTGTCTAGTGCTTTAGATAATGAGATTCCCAAGGAAGCTTGGATAGGTAAAAGTGTTTCCTACTCTCACTTAAAAGTTTTTAGTTGTGAAGCATTTGTGCACATTGATAAAGAAAATAGAAATAAGTTAGATGCTAAATTGATGAGATGCACTTTCATTAGATATGGAGATAGCTCATTTGGTTATCATTTCTGGTGTTTAGATGATATAAATATTATGAGATCACATGATGTGATCTTTAATGAAAGTGTGATGTATAGGGGCCATCTTGTAGAAAAAAAGTGGAAAGTCCACTTGGTAAATAAAATATTGTCATACCTCCAAGTGTATTTTGAAAAATAAAAGATAACTTATAGTATACTCCATTTACCTCTACAGAATCAGAGAATGGGAATAGGGTCATTAATGATCCAATGAAATATTCTGAGAATATTGGGTCAAGAGAAGTTCAAAGTGAACCAGTCACCGCTGTGGTAAGGAGGTCAACAAGAGTAAGAAAACCTCTTAATAGATATTCTCCATATTTATTTTATATTTTACTAACTAACAGTGGGGAACCTGAATCATTTGTAGAAGCTAAGCAATACAAAGATTGTGTGCAATGGGAAAAGGCCATGAAAGTAGAATTGGATGCCTTAAAATAGAATAAAACATGGGAATTGGTGGATTTGCCACCTGATAAGAAAGCACTACAAAATAAATGGGTTTTTCATTTTAAAAAAAAAATGAGAGTGGGAAGAAAACATATAACGTAAGGCTTGTTGTTAAAGGCTTTGCACAGAAGGCTGGAATTGATTACTCAGAGGTATTTTCTCATGTCAAAATTATCTCAATAAGAACTGTATTAAGTATTATTAATTATAATGATCTTCACTTAGAATAGATGGGTGTGAAGATAACATTCTTACATAGAGATTTAGAAGAATAAATATACATGAATCAACTACAAGGTTTTGAGGTAAAAGGGAAAGAAAGAAAGTTTTGTAAATTACTGAAAAGTTTATATGGTTTGAAATAGGCACCTAGGCAATGGTACCTAAGGTTTGATACTTTCATGTTGGAACATATATGTGCTTGTACTTATAATGATAATTGTGTTTATAGTAAGAAATTTAAAAATGGTGAATTCATTATTCTTCTAATTTATGTTGATGACATGTTGTGTTGAGCTAACATGCAGAGAATAAGTGAATTGAAGAAATTAATTTTTTCAGAGTTCGTCATGAAGGATCTTGGACCAGCCAAGAAAATTATCGAAATGAGAATTGACAGAGATAGATTAGGTAAGAAACTAACTTTAACCTAGTATTAATATATTGAAAAGGTGTTGTTAAGATTTGGTATGCAGAACTATAAATCTATTTATACACCTTGATTGGCCACTTCAAGTTGAGTAAGATACAGTGTCCTAAGTCACAAGAGGAGAAAGATTATATGGCAAAGGATTAATATGCTTTAGCTATGGGTAGTTTAATTTATGCCATGATTTTCACTCATCCATACATATCCCAATTAGTGGGAGTAGTGAGTAGGTTTATGAGTAACCCTGGTAAGCAACACTGGTTAATAGTTCAGTGGATTTTAAAATATTTTCATGGAACCTTTAGTATGTGTTTATGTTTTTAAGGTTCTAATAATGGGTTACAAGGTTTTGTGGATAGTGACATGGTAGGTAATTTGGATGGTATAAGGTCTACCACTGGTTATATTTTCACAGTTGGAGGTAAGGTAGTCTTGTGGATTTTTAAGCTGTAGAAAGTTATTACAATTTCTACCACTGAGATTGAATACATTACTTGTATTGAATTAAGTTAAGAGTTGTTATGATTAAGCATATTTATGGAGGAGTTGGGAGTGAAGAAAGATGGGTACAATTTGTATTATAATAGCTAAAGTGATATTCACTTAGATAAAATATCTTCTTTTCATAAGATGACAAAGCATATAGAGATTCGTTACCACTTCATACATACAATTTTAGAAAGTGGGCAGTTCAATTTCGAAAAGATTTACTCAGAGGAGAATCCTATAGATATGATTACTAAGGTAATTTCAATAGTGAAGATGAGGGCACATTCAACTTCCATGGGAATTCAAGCATGAGCTTGACTAAGAAGAAATTAGTAGTTCTGAGTTTAAGTGGGAGGTTGTAGTAGTTGGTGTTGTGGCCTTATGTCTCCAAGTGGGAGATTGTTGGAGAAGTGGAAACATAATGCCTCATTTTATTTTAATGGAAAAGCCTAAAACATGTAATATTAGTGTAGGTTTTTATTTTTTCCTATTTATTAATTAGGGAAATTGTATTTCTTGTGCATACATGGAGTTTTCTTACATTTGTGGGATAGGCTAGCTTATGTGGAGGTGTGTGTCATAGATGTGTCATAGGTGTCATAAGAATGTCATAAGTAACTCCCTTGATGGGAGTTACTTCTCTATTCTTAGCACTTTGTCACCACCTTTCATGAAAGAGTTATAGTCTATTCTTGGGGTGCCTTGTCCACGTTTTGTGGAGGAGTTATGTACTCTCCTATTTGTAGTCCTCACTTTGGCCATCTCATGTTAATCTGATTTTGATTTTCTCTATTTTGTCTTGTGCAATTTATCTTCTTGTGTTATTTTCAAATTGCTTTAGCATCTATGTGGTATGCACTTGATTCAACTCGTGTGATCACGTCTCTATTTCACTCACATTATCTGAATTCTGGCAACAACTCCAACATGTTATCAAAGCAAGAACGATAAGTGTGTGTCTAGTTATGCTTTTAGTTCATTTTGAAATCAAGAGGAGTGGAGTTCTCTTTATTTTTTAATTTTCTAGATCTGATCTAAAATTAAAAATAAAAACTTTCAAAATCTTTTCTGGAATCGTTTCCTTAGAATCCTTGGCCTTTGCATGTCTTGGTTGTCTTCACTTCAGGGGCTGGTTCAACAGTTGGCTTGGGCACCATTGTTGTGTAAAGAAGCAAAGGGAGGAGCAAAATTCAGTCCATGCCAAACAACAGCAACAGTCTGCGCTCTCCAACAACTGACCAGGGCGTACGACACGCAAGTCTGCAGGTTCTTCCTTCATCACTCCATGCCAAACTTTTGGTCTATGCCAACTTCAGCAAGGCACCTTTAGTTCTACCACACCATCAGTTGTACGATGTCTAAAATAGGTCTATTTTTTTTCTAAATATGGCACATTTTTTGGTAAACCTACTGTGCGTTGAAGTTTGGAAACTCTTTCATCTTTTCTTGCCTAGTAAGGCGCCAAGTAGGCCATATGGTTTCTAATAGGTCTGCATTTTTTTGTCTTTTCTGCATGTTAAATTTTGGACTTTTGTTTTTAGCGCCCCTTCCTTACTTGGCATCCCATGTGCCACCCCTTCGACATGTGGAATCCTTCATTCTGTCTATGCTTCATTATTTTCAGTTAAAAATTGACTTGTAAAACAAAAATCAATCAATCTGACTGAATATTTAATTTTTTAGACAGTCTTGTAATTTGGGGGGGTTTTCATTTAAAACTTGTATCTTTGTCTATCAAAGACGAAGTGTGAGGGCCGGATTGGCGGGAGGCCAATTCCCCCTCACACAAACCTCCTTCGGATTCCTCATTCCATGTCAAATCCAATGAGTGGTTGGAAGGCCACTTTCTCTCTCAAAACAAGCATTTTAAAAATGTTTTAGTGTTTTTTTTGCAAAAACACTAGTTTACAAGAAAATTAAACCTTTAATATCTTGCAAACGGTAGCTCAAATTTGGGTGCCATTTTTTAAAAAGTGTTTATAATTTGATTCTCTACATCATAGGATTTTTATTTATTAAAAACACACTATTTTATAAAGTGCCTAAAATTTGGGTCTCTCAAGACGCATTTTCGGCTAAGTTCGACATCCTGTTTGCTTTAGTCTTGCACTGATTGCTCTAAGATGCATTCTCAGCTAATTTTAACATATTTTTAGTATGCACTTACATATTTTGGGGGGGGGCTCAATATTTTAGGGGGGTGTGCTTGATTTTCACAACTTGCAAATCTTTTTTCATTCTCTTTTTTGCATTATTTCACAACTTGCAATCAACACAACTTCACCTAAATTCAACTCAAAATGGATTCTTTTCAAATTAAACCCCTAATACCCTTCAACTATCATGAATGGAAGGTTAAAATGTCAATCATTCTTAGAAGCAAAGGGTTGTATAGGATCACCATGGGTACTGAAGTAGAACCCAACACTGATGTTGAAAAGGTCAAGTGGTACAACCGTAGTGATGAAGCCTATGGATTATTGAGCTTGTCTGTGTCTCCAAAACTTCTCTTCCATCTAGAATCCTTCCAAAATCCAAATGACATATGGGACACCTTAGAAAAGTTATTTGGGAAGCTTGATGAGATGAGAGGTCATGAGATTGAAAACGAACTCATAAGTCTAAGTCCTAGCAACTTTGACACCCTATAGGACTTCTTCACTAAGTTTAAGGCCCTTAGATTGCAATTGAAAGAATGTGGGATAGAGAAGAAATATGATCAACTCATCCTTTCTATTCTCGCAAAGTTAGGTCCAAGTTATTTAGTCTTTGTCTCCACTTTCCATGCCACAAAAAGTGCCCTTGGCACTACATGGAAAATGCCTTCTTTAGATTCATTCATTGCCGACTTGACTAGAGAGCAAGATAAGCTAATTAAAATGGGCATAATGAAGTCTACTCAACCCCAAGCTTTGATAGCTAGAAATGGTAAGGATAAGACTTCAACAAAAGAGAAGAAGAAAAAGAACAAGGACCAGGAGAAGAAGAAAGAAAACAACAATCTTGTCAAAAACAACACTGAGTCTTCATCCTCCAATACTAAACCTAAGAAGGAGAAGGTTAAGTGTGCCTATTGTAAAAAGATAGGGCATGATGAACACAAATGTATGAAGAAACAAATAGATCACCTAACTCATCTTCTAGAGAAGAACAACATAGGTGTTCCTGAGTCCATCAAGCAGAATTCATCTACCCAAGATTCTATCAAGGCAAAAAGCAAGGGTAAGGAGAAAGAAAATGGCAAGGCCCTTGTAGCTAAAACAGCTTCTACATCTTCATGGGTCATCGACTCGGGTGCTTCTCACCACATGGGCTCTTCAGTAGTTGAGTTTTCATCTTTAGAGCCTTGTATCATGACTTCAATTAATTTGGGTGATGACACATCAGTTTCTATTGTAGGGAAAGAGTCAATTGAAATAGAAGGAGGAACATTCAAGAATGTTCTAAGTGTTCCTTCTCTTTCAAAAAATGTCCTATTAGTGTACCAAATCACTCACATTAGTCGGGGCATGAGAGTTGAGTTTTCACCAGATTCAGTGGCTATCAAGGAGTTACATAGTGATACTACACTGGCAATGGGTAGGGCAGATCATCAAGCAAGGTTATACACCTCACATTTTGCATCAAATTCTTCTCCAACAGCATTGCTGACTCATTCAAATGGAGTTATCAAATTATGGCATGAGTGGTTTGACCACTTTAACTACCGCTACCTTGAGCAAATTTGCAAAAATGACATGGTCATTGGCTTGCCTCATGTCCAATTCTCAAAAGGAATTTATGAGGGGTGTTCCCTTGGGAAGCATCTCGAAGCAAAATTTGACAAAGGCAAAGCTTGGAGGGCTTCACAACCTTTGGAGTTAGTCCACAGTGATGTATCGGGACCCTTTCCCAAACCATCTTTCATAAGGGCCAAGTACATCCTCACTTTCATTAATGATTTCTCTAGGTACACTTGGACATATTTTCTCAAACAAAATTCTGAAGTGTTTGAAAACTTTTTAGACTTCAAGGCTCTTGTTGAGAAATAGAGTGAGAACTCCATCAAGGTTCTTTGAATTGATAATGGAGGGGAGTATGTCAGCATCAGGTTTGAGCAATTTTGCACCACAAAGGGGATTGAATTGCAGCACACAGTCACTTATAGTCTTTCACAGAATGGGGTTACAGAACGCAAAAATAAGTTCTTGAAAGAGATGGGTAGCTGTATGATTCACTCCAAATCCTTAGCACCACAGTACTAGGCTGAAGCCATCAATTATGCTTGCTACATTCAAAACAAGGTTTCTCACAAAGCTTTGAAATGAATAACAACCTTTGAAGCTTGGCATAAAAGGAAACTGGATGTTGAGCACCTTAGCGTTTGTGGATCCCCAGCCATGGCCTGCATTTCAAAGAAGAAATGCAAAGCTATAGAATGTCAATCCAAGCCTTGCATCTTTGTAGGATATCTAGATGGTATTAAGGGATATCGCCTTCTAGATCCAGTCACTCATGAGTTTTTCATCGAGAGAAGTGTCCATTTTCAAGAGAGTCCTAGAGGCTCAACACTTGACACTTCATCTCCCTCATCGGATCTACTTCTTCATGATGATTCCTCATCGGATTCAGATCAACCACAACAAGTTCTTGAGCTAGAGACATCTTCTTCTTCTTTGAGTTCAGATAACGAGGATAGTGATGCAAAGTCATCCACCTCTAGTCAGTCAGAGGATGAGGAGTTAGCACCTGACTTGTCCACTTCCAGGCCACTTTGGGCTAGACAAACACTTGAGAGTACTGGCACTTGGGCAGGAGATCCCACAAATGACAGATGTACTAGGGGGATTTTCAGAGAGATCCACATGCCTTCTTTGCTTCAGTTTTGGATCCACATACTTTTTGAGAGGCATCAGGGGTACCTGAGTGGGATAGTGCTATGGAGGAAGAATATTCTTCCTTAATCAAAAATAACACTTGGGACTTGACTTCACTTCCTAAGGGAAGAAAGATGGTTCAATGTAGGTGGATATATCAGACCAAGTTTGCAGTAAATGGATCAGTTGATAAGTACAAGGCGCGATTGGTTGCCAAGGGTTTCTCACAGGTGGTAGACATTGACTACTCAGAGACCTTTGCACCCATTGCAAAGATGACTTCTATCTGACTCACCTTGGCTATTGCTGTAGCACATGGTTGGGATGTGCATCAGATGGATGTGAAGAGTGCCTTTCTTCATGGAGACCGAGAGGAGGAGATCTACATGGAGTAGCCACTAGGATTTGTTCAAAATTCCTCCTTAGTATGCAGACTCAGGAAATCTATCTATGGCCTCAAATAGGCCCCTCAGGCTTGGTATGCCAAGATGGATTTCTTCCTTCTCACAGTAGGTTTCACTAGGTGCCATTCTGATCCCAATGTCTACTTCTTACGATAGGATGATTCACTCTTGATTTTGGTTCTATATGTTGATGATATTTTGATCACCGAGAGTTCTTCATCGGCTATTGTAGTGGTGAAGGCATCTCTTTAGGATAGATTTGACATGATAGACTTGGGTTTGTTGCACTACTTCCTTGGCATTGAGATCTCACAGTCAGATTCAGGGATTTCTCTTGCATAGCCTAAGCATGCTCTTGACTTATTGGCTCAGTTTCACATGGCTAATTGCAAGCCATCTTCGACTCCCTTTCTATCAGGAGTCAAGCTTGAGGTTGATTTTTATTCACCATTGGTTGATGCCACTCGGTATCGACAACTTGTTGGTAGTCTCATCTACTTGACTCACACCAGGTCTAACATATCATATACAGTGGGACTTGTTTCCAGATTCATGCAGGAACCTCATGAGCTGCATTGGAAATTAGCTAAGAGGATCTTGTATTACATATAGGGTTCACATAGATATGGGATTCATTACAAATTTGGCATAGAGGTTGACTTGGTTGGATATACATATTCAGATTGGGCTGGCGATTCACAGACTCACAAGTCTACTTTTGGTTATAGTTTCTCTCTAGGTTCAGGTCCTATCAGTTGGTCTAGCAAGAAGCATAATGCTATTGCTATATCATCCATAGAGGCAGAGTACATGGGAGCTGTTAATACAGCTACTGAGGCTATTTGGCTTTAGGGGATTTTTTTTGAGTTTGGCATTCCTATCAGGTAGCCCACCATCATTTATTGTGATAACCAAAGTACCATTTAGATTTGGAAGAATCTCGTTCAGCACTAGCAGACCAAGCACATAGAGATTCACATGCATTTCATTTGGGAGCTTATTCATAGTCAGGTCATTGACTTGATATTTTTCTAGTCTTCAGAGCAGGTTGCAAACATCTTCACCAAACCTTTCACCGAGAGCAAGTTCATTCATCTATGAGCTCTTCTTGGGGTGCGGTCTACATCTGCGGCAGCATCATCTTTAGGGGGGCCTTCTAGCCTCTTCATTTATTTTATGTCTCTCTTTTGGGGGGGAGTTTTTTCCTACGGGTTTTCTCCTTTTCTCTATCTTATGGGAGATTGCATTTGTACATGGGTACCTCATCAGGCCTAGTTGTCGGGACCCATATTATATTTCCACATTGCTCACCTAAGCTGCGCTTATGGGGGGGTATTAGTGTAGGTTTTTATTTTTCCCTATTTATTAATTATGGAAATTGTATTTCTTGTGCATACATGGAGTTTTCCTATATTTGTGGGATAGGCTAGCTTATGTGGAGGTGTGTGTCATAGATGTGTTATAGGTGTCATAAGAATGTCATAAGTAACTCCCTTGATGGGAGTTACTTCTCTATTCTTAGCACCTTTTCACCACCTTTCATGAAGGAGTTACAGTCTATTCTTGGGGTGTCTTGTCCACCTTTTGTGGAGGAGTTACTTACATACTCTCCTATTTGTAGTCCTCAATTTGGCCATCTCATGTTAATCTAATTTTGGTTTTCTCCATTTTGTCTTATGCAATTTATCTTCTTGTGTTATTTTCAAATTGCTTTAGCATCTATGTGGTGTGAAATTGCTTCAACTCGTGTGATCACGTCTCCATTCCACTCGCATTATTCAGATTCTGGCAACAACTCCGACATGTAATTCTATGGGAATCATGTAGATGAAGCCTACAGTGGCTCCGGGTAACCTATAGGTGAAAACATATAGTTATTATGGGAAGTTTGTAGATGAAACTTGCAAGGATTATGGGAAACCTATAGGTGAAAACCTATAGTTACTACAGACAACCTATAGGTGAAGACTACAATTACTTTGGGAAGCATGTAGATGAAACTTGTAGTTGTTGTGGACTTGTAAGTGGAAAGCTTGAAACTTAACCAATGCTATATATATATATATATATATATATATATATATATATATATATATATATATATATATATATATATATATATATATATATAAGTGTTTTTATAAATGGATAAGAATAGGTTAATCTCAAATTTTAGTCTTAATGTTGTGGATCGATATAACCACTATGTCGTCATGGTTACATTAGTAATAGATCTATGTTGGCAGGGCCATGAAGGTCTGTTGTTAATAATGCTCTTGTAGGCATTGATTGAATGCAAGAGAAACCTAGGGATGGTTAGATGATGATTTATCAACAACCTATGCATCACTGTCATAATCGTATGCCTATTTTAAGTAGTTTATTTTTAATATCTATAAAATATTGTAAATGTAGGAAGTTGTAACAAATTTTTACTTTCTTATTATGCAAGAAAGTTGTAAAAAATTGTAACAGAAGGAAGTTGTAACAAATTTGTACTTCATATTTTGCAAAGAAGTTGTAACAGATTGTAACTGCAGGAAGTTAGAACAAATTCTGTACTTCCTTATTTTTAGTGATCATCCCTTTAAAAGTGGAAAAATAGGTATAACAATTATGCAATTATGAATTGTAGATATAAAAAATAAATTAAAAAAGGTGAGAAAGTAGCTGCATAGTAATTGATAAAAAGAGAATTTATCTTTAGATAAAGGTGTTGCTAGAGTGCTATGATATAGAGACTGAGGGGCAGGAAGTTCTAGGCACTTGTATAAATTATCTTAGAAGTTTGAATAGAATAATTGTTGAGTTTCTTAGTGGATGTAGCCCAACATTTGGGTGAACCACATTAAATATTGTGTCAATATTTTTGTATATTTTTTTCAGCATCTCTTATTTCTCTATTTTTTACATGTATTTATTACTCCATATTTATTTTTTTAACTTGAAAGTACACATCTATATTATTTTTAATATGTGGGTTACAAATTATATTTTGATACATATTTTTAAACTCAATTATTCTGATCGGGGTAATTGAGTAATACTGTATGTAATAAAATCTTGAAATATTATGTATTTAATCCAACAGGAGAGGACTACCATGTTCAAGCATTTACTTTGAGAGATTAGGTCTTTCAACAGAACATCTTCAAATTGAGGACTTTTAAGGTCTTCATTTAGAATAGAGGGTTTAGGATCTTCCAAAGGTGACTCACTATTAGAACCATTTGAAATCTTCTTCAGCATCCATCTGTAGAAGGCCAATATTGCAATCTTTCCACCAAGAATATTCCTTCGTTTTTACCCTAAGAGAACTGTAGACTTTTTTTAAGTGAAATATATTAAAATAGCTATGAAAAAAAAATATTAAACCTTCATAATCTAGGGGTTGGGACCAAGAGCAGTCTCCAACTTGTAAAGTGATATTTTTAGGCAAATTTTTGGAGGTGTCAATATTCATCAAAATTATGAGAAAATTAGTGTGATAAACATGATTAGCATCAGGATGCATTTGCATGGAATAACCTAGTGAATTATCAATAGACTTTAGAATGGATTCATTCAAAAAATGAAGAGAAAAATGAGACAGGCAAACCCAAATGGGTTTAACATTGAGTGGTTCTGTGAGGAGGTTAAAAGCAAAGGACCATAGTTTGATGGCCAGGGGGTGATGGTTCAAGCACCATAAATTATTTTGAATCTCTTCCTTGTATTTAATATTACAAAATATAATAATAAATAAACTTTCTACACAAGGTTAAATACCAAGAGTACCTATTAGGAGGGGTTACCAATGCTTTAAGATCCAAATATACAACTCTTGATGTTTTGACCAATAATCCATGAATCTGTAGGTGAGACCTTTGGCTGAGAAGAATTATTTTGATCTGATCACTTGTCTAATATCCTCCCCATCAAAGGTCACAACATGATCAAAAGTTGTAAGTTTGATAAGTATCAAATTTGCTTTTAGATCTATCTTACAAGATACTGCTTTAGTGAAAGATAAATGCTTTTTAGGGTTCATCGCAGCTTCCATCTTCATGACATCTAGGATTTTTTTGGTAGCAGGGGTTATACCATTAGCTGGGTAGATTTAAGTTGAGTCAATTTTATGCTTTGCACCTTCTACCACACTCTTTTTCATAATGTCTATCATCTACACAACATCCACTTTTTACACCACTTTGGACTTCTATATAGTGATAGGTTTCTACCTAGAGTCATCAAACACAAAGGGAGATTCTACCATGACCAAAAATTGAAGGAGCATCAGTCTTCCATGCAGCGATATCTATCTACTAAAAAGTGACATACATAGAAGAGATTCTACCATGGGAATGAAGGGAAGCAATGCCTATCTTTCATGTGATGGCCTTCTACCCAAAATTACCAAACACAAGAAAGCTTTAGTCATGAGCATGAGGGGAAGCAATGTAGGTCTTCCATGTAACGATGACCTTCTACCTAGAGTTTCTAGACACAGAGGAAGTTTTTCCTTGAGAAAAAATAGAAGTAACGTTAGTATTCTATGTAGCGATGGCCTTCTGCCCATAAATTATAGACACAAAAGATCTTCTACCATGGGCATGAAGGGAAGCAACATCAATCTTATGTGTAATGACAACCTTATACCTAGAATCGCCAGACATAGGAGATCTTCTACCATGAGTGTGAGGGGAAAAAATATTAGTCTTCTACATAATAATGACCTTATGCCAGAATCACCAGAAATAATAAATCCTCTACCAAGAGTTTGAAATTAATTAATGATAGTCTTCTGTGCAACAATGACCTTTTATCTAGAAACTTCAAAACTAGGAGAACTTCTAGCATGAGCAAGAAGAGGAGCAGTAGGAATCACTATTTATTTTTTCTTGGAAACCTATGGTCATAATTAAAGGGATATGTTACCATATTTTTATACCTTGGTCAAACTTATTTATACACCATTTAATGATTATTTTTCCAAATTCAAACCATTCCTTTGGTCAACTCGTACATTTTGCATGCCAATTTGAATAAAGTTTATATAAAAGCTAGCTATTTAAGCATATTAGGCCTAAGTTTATTCATATTTATCACTTCTCTAGAAAACACTTATTACATTGAGGAATAGATCCTCACTTCCCTAAACCTTACAAATTTGTAAATTCTCAAAGGAACAACTCTAATCCAAGTTTGAATATTATTCCAAGGTCAAAATCATTGGTTTTTAATTTCCACAATCTAAATATATAATTGCACTGGATGCTATTATAACATAATTAGAGCACATACAAAGATATGGAAAAAATATGTGTAATTTGAGCCCTCTTTTGAGTATTGAAACATACACAGTGATCAGCCACTTAGTGGGGATGGTTGAAGTCAACTCAACCAATCATTTCTAACCCATATTTACAAGAAAATTAAATGTCAAAATTAGAGTTAGTGTTTCAAGGAAAAGGGATAAAAATATGAACATGTGCACAACCCAAGCCTTTGATAATGCATAGGATATTTATCTACATTCAAGTACATTAAATAATGAGGAAACTATCTACCACTAATTATAGGAACTTATCCTTCAGACTTTAGATATATTTAGTCTCCATAGGTGTCCAAGCATTATCAAACTTGTCTTAATAGTATTAGATAGTAAATTATAAATAAACCACCTATTTCCCTTATATAATGAACAAAGTTGAAAGTGGTGAGAGAGAAGTTAAAAGTTTTTAGTTGATAATATAAAGTTAACTAGTTGTATTTATGTAAGTCTTCCATATCAATACTGTTATAAAATAAAATCAATTTAAATTAATTTGGTTGTATCAAAGGAGGGAAGTCAAGCTCCAGTCTAAATGATACAGGTCTAACTTGCACAAATTCGATAGTCTCATTTCTCATCTATTAACTTGGTTTAATTATGTAATGTTTGTACATGCATATATTATTTTATCTTAAATAGTTATAGGGTATGTTATCTGATTTCATGATTGGATTCTTTTGTAAACATCTTCTATTATGTACATTCAATTCATCAAGTGTGGGAAGATTCAAAAATAGAGATTCGTATTTTAGTTTCAAAACAATACAAGTTTCTTTCATGTAATTTACTTTTCTACAAGTGTGAATGTTTTTCTTGTCATTTCCCTTCCACAATTTTATTTCCTATATACATTAATTAGGACCCAAACCTTTGACAGTGATTAGTGTCGCACATACAATGTTGACACCTTAAAAAACATACATCTTCAGGTTGACAATTAATGAAGGTAGCATTTATAGTAACCCATATGTTGTCCTTCTGGATCATATCTATCAGCTTGTATGCAAGTGTTGGCTACAACAAGTTTAATTAAGGAAGGGGTTTCACTTATCACCTATGTCTGATGAGGATCCATGTATATTCATATTTCTATAAGTATGTACACGTATACCAATTTGCCTTCTATTCATTTTAAACCCTAGATGTGCATTGTAGGATAATTATAAATCTGAGACAAGATATGAAAGGGAAAGGACAATTGAGGTTGGGAAAAAGTTTGAGAATGATATAAAGTTACATAATTTTTGTAAGACATCCTAAAACAAAAATGGAGCAAATAAAAAATAGCGTTCTAACAAAAAATTATTAGTTCACTAAATTATTTACAAGAGTCTTAGTTATTTTATTTTTCTGAGGTTTAAATATTTACTATCCTTCATTCTTTCATAGCAATTGAATACAAATATAGGGAAGATATGCATATCATACAATGAACATACTTTTGATACAACAGTGAAGTTCAACCCTTGATGATCAATGTTGTCTCTATCAATTGTTGTCTTACTGAGAGTAATTATTCGTGCTTCATGTATGGTTAGATCCCATGTCATTTTGATAGGCATTTGGTGATGATTACCCCATGTAACAAGATGAATTGTAAGATGTGTTGGATTGAAAATATTCCATGGGGGACCAAAGTATTCTATGTAGGAAACAATGACATACATGGGTAAGGAAGCTTGGTTTGGACCCTTATTGTAGACAATGTGAATAATTTCCTCGATGGATCTATGAAATAAAACTACTTTCAACCATATATTGGATGTTAGCATATTATTATTTTTTAAACATAAAAGCATAGTTCATTTGAGTTGAGTATCAATATGGTTAGGTGTGTCATGTTGTCTACTCTATTCTACTTACATATTATAATTGGAATATTTAATAATATTAACATTTGTTTGTTATGCATTGTCGTCAATTTGCTAGATTTATACAAATGTGTTGAGATTTAAAAAATCTTCTTGTTCTTCTAGAGGCATGTAAGACTTTGTTCTTGACATGAGAATATTCTATACTTGTTTTATTGGGTCTATATATTTTTATGTTGGTTAATAAATTTTTAAATAGTATTTGATTTGTCATGCACCCTTGTTGATGAAAATTTATGTGTAATGATACAACTATGTCAAATATTTTCCACAGTGTGTGACCAAATGAATCTCCACATACATTCATATGTCATTTACAAAGGGAAGATGTCATATGTTCCCAATAATTATAATAGAACAACCACCAAAATATTTATTTTTATTTTGATAGAAAGCCTCATGCAATCAAGTATTTATATTGTTGAGTGTCTTTGGCCCTATGGATCTCATTTCATCAATGAGTACATATTCAATATGTCTCATTTATTCTCAAAAAATTATTAGTGTTTGTCCTTCAAGTGCCTTCATTTCTTGGATCCATGAATGTATTGTTGATGCATTCATCTAGTAAAACTCATAATTTAAAAAAGATGTGGAGTTAAAAATGAGAATGATTGAAACTTATGCTATAAGGTTTTATTTGATAGACCAAAGAGTGAACTAACTTTATTATAATGTGTGCATCACATAGCCTGGAGTTTCCAATAAAAGAGATAGATATATGGACAAAATCAATCCATGGTTAGATCAACTCACAAGTAGATTTTATCAACTTATGGCTTTGTAACATAGTCTACAAAATTAACTATAGCTGATCGATGCAGAACCCAAAAATGGGCAAAGTAGACATTTTATTGAGATTCAATTGTGTCACTACCTTGGGAATGATTAAGATGAATTATCTATAATTTTTAATATATATTCATACAAAGGAAAAAACATTTGAACTATGTAGAATGTGTGTAAATTTACCCCTATTTATTATTTCTCATTAAATATAGAAAATTCTTTAAAATGGAAAAGATAAGTTTATGGTGAAATACTTTTCATTTTAAAGAAAAACACAAAAAGTGCCTACACTACCAAGTCTAAAGTCATTTTTTTTAATTTTTTTTATCGATATTCATTTTTGACTAGAGCTACAAACTGATTCTAGGGCACAATTTGAGAGCCTAGTCCCTGAGAACTATTAAACCAATACAAATGACTACCACTGATAACTTGAATTTAATGAGTCAACTCAAATGACCATATCTGGGCTATAAACACCTTATGAGATTCGAAATTGGGTGGCGTTAGGCACAACCAACCCACTTTACCAACCCTTCTTCATCTCATTGGCTACAATTTTTTTGTTATCACCCTCTAAAAATAATCTATATGTCTATATATATTTTATCTTTTAAGTACTCTGAGGTAAAATTTGTATGCCTCTGTACATGTGCTCTTGCTAAACTACAGACAATTCTTCAAGTTGGTGAAAAGATATAACCCAAGCTTTTATGCTCTTGGCAACCATTGACAAACATAATGTATGTAACCTTCTTATATACTAGTTAGTATAACTTTGCAAAGACACCTCTACATTCCAGGACCTTACAACTCATCCATGAATGTATGATCTAGATAGATCTATTTAGTTGATACATGTGTTGATTGAATGTGCTCTCTTCGATCATCTGGTTTCATGTATTGACAACATTCAATGAAGGTCAAACATGATGACATGAGATAGGTAGGTTAGAGTAGTATACGTGGTTGTGATTTTGAGATATTTTGATAGTATTTTAATGTTATTCATAATTTAGAAGGTATGTTGAATAGAAAATGAGAAAATTGAAGTGATGAGGAGAGAAGTGAGCAAAAAGTGATGGATGTTACTGTGTGTAAGTAGGAAATGAAATGCGATAAAATATGTGAGAGAAAACACACATAAAACACTTGGATAGAAGTTATGAATAAATAAAAATATACAAATTAATTATATCATAGAAGGCCACCGCCATGTTTGATGGGGTACCATAGGGGAAAGGTCCTATTAGTCATGCACTCTAACTTTAGATATCAAATTAAGGTGTCATAATTTTACCCATTCTAATATGACATCTTAACTACTTATAACTAAGGTTTCAATGTGTAAGGAAGCTGGGTTTGGACCCTTATTGTAGACAATGTGAATAATTTCCTCGATGGATTTATAAAATAACACTACTTTCAACCATATATTGGATGTTAGCATATTATTATTTTTTAAACATAAAAGCATAGTTCATTTGAGTTGAGTATCAATATGGTTAGGTGTGTCATGTTGTCTACTCTATTCTACTTACATATTATAATTGGAATATTTAATAATATTAACATTTGTTTGTTATGCATTGTCGGCAATTTGCTAGATTCATACAAATGTGTTGAGATTTAAAAAATCTTCTTGTTCTTCTAGAGGCATGTAAGACTTTGTTCTTGACATGAGAATATTCTATACTTGTTTTATTGGGTCTATATATTTTTATGTTGATTAATAAATTTTTAAATAGTAGTTGATTTGTCATGCACCCTTGTTGATGAAAATTTATGTGTAATGATACAACTATGTCAAATATTTTCCACAGTGTGTGACCAAATGAATCTCCATACATTCATATGTCATTTGCAAAGGGAAGATGTCATATGTTCCCAACAATTATAATAGAACAACCACCAAAATATTTATTTTTATTTTGATAGAAAGCCTCATGCAATCAAGTATTTATATTGTTGAGTGTCTTTGGGCCTATGAATCTCATTTCATCAATGAGTACATATTCAATATGTCTCATTTATTCTTAAAAAATTATTAGTGTTTGTCCTTCAAGTGCCTTCATTTCTTGGATCCATGAATGTATTGTTGATGCATTCATCTAGTAAAACTCATAATTTAAAAAATATGTGGATTTAAAAATGAGAATGATTGAAACTTATGTTATAAAGTTTTATTTGATAGACCAAAGAGTGAAATAACTTTATTATAATGTGTGCATCACATAGCCTAGAGTTTCCAATGAAAGAGATAGATATATGGACAAAATCAATCCATGGTTAGATCAACTCACAAGTAGATTTTATCAACTTATGGCTTTTCAACACAGTCTACAAAATTAACTGTAGCTGATCGATGCATAACCCAAAAATGGGCAAAGTAGACATTTTATTGAGATTCAATTGTGTCACTACCTTGGGAATGATTAATATGAATTATCTATAATTTTTAATATATATTCATACAAAGGAGAAAACATTTGAACTATGTAGAATGTGTGTAAATTTACCCCTATTTATTATTTCTCATTAAATATAGAAAATTCTTTAAAATGGAAAAGATAAGTTTATGGTGAAATACTTTTCATTTTAAAGAAAAACACAAAAAGTGCCTACACTACCAAATCTAAAGTCATTTATTTTTTTATTTTTTTTATTGATATTCATTTTTGACTGGAGCTACAAACTGATTCTAGGGCACAATTTGAGAGCCCAGTCCCTGAGAACTATTAAACCAATACAAATGACTACCACTAATAACTTGAATTTAATGAGTCAACTCAAATGACCATATCTGGGCTATAAACACCTTATGAGATTCGAAATTGGGTGGCGTTAGGCACAACCAACCCACTTTACCAACCCTTCTTCATCTCATTGGCTACAATTTTTTTGTTATCACCCTCTAAAAATAATCTATATGTCTATATATATTTTCTCTTTTAAGTACTCTGAGGTAAAATTTGTATGCCTCTGTACATGTGCTCTTGCTAAACTACAGACAATTCTTCAAGTTGGTGAAAAGATATAACCCAAGCTTTTATGCTCCTAGCAACCATTGACAAACATAATGTATGTAACCTTCTTATATACTAGTTAGTATAACTTTCCAAAGACACCTCTACATTCCAGGACCTTACAACTCATCCATGAATGTATGATCTAGATAGATCTATTTAGTTGAGACATGTGTTGATTGAATGTTCTCTCTTCGATCATCTAGTTTTCATGTATTGAAAACATTCAATGAAGGTCAAACATGATGACATGAGATAGGTAGGCTAGAGTAGTATACGTGGTTGTGATTTTGAGATATTTTAATGTTATTCATAATTTAGAAGGTATGTTGAATAGAAAATGAGAAAATTGAAGTGATGAAGAGAGAAGTGAGCAAAAAGTGATGGATGTTATTGTGTGTAAGTAGGAAATGAAATGTGATAAAATATGTGAGAGAAAACACACATAAAACACTCGGATAGAAGTTATGAATAAATAAAAATATATAAATTAATTATATCATAGAAGGCCACTGCCATGTTTGATGGGGTACCATAGGGGAAAGGTCCTATTAGTCATGCACTCTAACTTTAGATATCAAATTAAGGTGTCATAATTTTACCCATTTTAATATGACATCTTAACTACTTATAACTAAGGTTTCAATGTATAACACATTATACATTTTATGATATTTACAATTTTATCATGAGAGGTAATAAAACACACTTTTTAAACCTATGACCGAAACATTTCTTTTATAACACCATTTCTTAACCCCCAAAGCACCAATCACTGAACATAAACAAAGTAATCATAAAATAGTAATACATATATTTATATTCTAAGAAAACCTATTAACAAACCTTCCTCACCCAACCCAAACCAATGTAATCCTAATTAATTTACCTGTTCACCCAAATATAACATGAAAACCCTAAAATCAAGTCATTTTGATATCATAGAATGTTAAGCTCCTTCCTAACAGTGGCCACCATGTACCTCTCTGACCATTTTAAATATCCATAGAATATCTCATTGTGGTGAAAGAGATATGCTCATCAGGGGCTTCTATGTATTTGGCATGTAAGAGAGATGCAAATGGGGAATCATCGAAGAGAAGGATGCTTGTAGAGTCTAGAGAGAGGATGTGATTGGTGATGCAGTCAGAGAGAGGATGTAGACTAATTAAATATATGTGCATGGTTGTAGATGATCTGACACCCTAGGCATGTAAATGTTAGATAGACAAAGATGGAAGGTAAATTTCTCAACATTACATTTAAAAGTTTAACATGGAGTTTCTAGTTTATTTTTCTATATTGGTCTTTACAATTATACTGCATGAAGGTTTTTGCCCTGCATTGTTATGTCAAAATTTTAAGTAATCATTTAGAATCAAACAATCAGCCAAGGATCCACCCATTCTTTTTTCTTTGATGTTTCTCACAGGATTTTGGTTTATTCAAAGGCCCTTTGGATTACAACCTCACAAGATCTTGGTGGCACCGTTGCCTCAACTTTTTTAACTCTTACTGACTAGGTTGGCACCTCTTATTATATCAATTCATAGTACCCTTTTGCTCTATTTTCATGTTTAATGAGTTTACGATATGTGGGTTTTTTTAACTTTTCTCCATAATGTTTTTATAAATTTGGGGATTTGTTTTTAAAAATCTACATAAGCTTTTAAAAATTTGACCAGTTTTTAAGTGTTTAATGTCTTTTGCTTTAGGTTTGAGCTTTAGGTTGGACATTCCTATGATTTGACATTATTGATAGGGGATTGTATGGATGATGATTTTATCTGATGAATAAGAACCACTTAAATTTTATTGTATAGATGATTATTTAGTCTGAAGAATACAAACTGATCGATACCTATTTTGTAGAGGAATGAATGATATATGTCCATATTATTTGTATGGAGGGTTTTGGGTAGTCCCTAGATTAATTAGATTTTGATACAAGATTTTATGCATAATTTAAAGTCTCTACTATTCATGTTTGGATTCTTTTATTCCATTTGATTTCCCCATTTATTCCTCCATTGATAGATAGAGGATGCTTTTTTGAAATGATGGGCTGGTGAATATAATAGAAGACATTTTTAATTTAAATGACTGCCACTATTTTATTTTTTCCTTTTTTTCTTGATGACATTCGGATTGGAGGTTTTGTTGATGGACTTTTTTTTCAAACATTGGAATATGGGGTTTTGGAGATTTTAGCGTAGATATGGTACATAGTTTTTACATTTATTTGGTGCAGCTTATTGTGTTTTTTTCCCCATTTTTAATTGGTAAATGTGTTTTTTTCACAAATATTCTAGGGAAAAAACATAATGTTACATAATGTTTTTTTCCCCATTTTTAAGTTTCTGTGTTGTCAATTTGTAATAGTAACATAAACAACATGTATGTTACCAGGTATTAGTGGTGAAACTAAATGGCGCTATTGAGTGTCCCTTGTTTGCTCTGTATATCATAGACCAAGTATATGCTCAAGCCCTGATACAATTGTAAGGATAATGGAAACATTTGCAGACATAGTTGAGATACCAACCATTTATTTTCCAAAAGGAAGAATCCAAATCTCTTATTTTACTTAGTTAATCTAGAGTTTAAATTTTTTGTTATTGAATATGAAGATATAGGCTTCAATAGATAAACTGAATGATTTGGTTTTTTGATTGCTTTTTTCCATTTTATAAAGTTCCACACTTGTTTTTTTATTTTTCTTCCCAATTTTTTCATGTGATCCTAACTCTGTAGAATATAAAATAATTCTTAGATTATTTTTAAAGGCCAATGTTATATGTCCAAGATAACTGTGTTTGTGGGATTATTCATCTTCATTTAACCTTGTTCCATTTTTTTTTTGTTTCACGTAGGGTTATCATTTTTTTTGTTCCCTTTCTTCCCAACCTTTTTATTATTTTAAAGTTTACTTGGCATGTAACATTATGTTTTTTCCCTAGAATATTTGTGATTGTTATAGCATTTCTAAAAAAAGTGGACTAACTACCTCATTCCTAATATTTGTTATAGTTATGATTTTTATCGCAGTTTTAGAAGTTTGATATGTGTGAATGGAATAAAATTGATATATGAAAATGACTTGATAATGCATTTGTATTATAAAACTGGAATAAGAGTAGGTGGCCTAGAACCAAGAAAAGATTAGATACTTGTTGGTATGTTGTAAGAAGTACAAAAATCTATGTGCTTATCTGATTATTTACTTTTATAGGGGAAGGTGATACATCTATAATAAAATTTTATAACCTCTGACCATCATTGATTTGGAAGGATGGCCAGTAGGTTGAGTGGACATATTTGAAGGGTTGGGTGGAATTATCTCTTGTGTTTTTAAACACAATTTATTATTGGGAATTATTTTTTCTCCTTCAGCTCATTAGGTTCTTATTTGAATCAATGACACTTTAAATTAATGTTTGAAAAATTTGAATAGTTTTCTATGCATGGTCAATGGGATGAAGAGGGGGACGAGGATAGTATGTCAATTTGTAAATATTGGGAAAGAAATAAACAATAATATTTATATATTAATATTATTTTAAAACTAAAATGATGTGTCTCTTGATTTGTATTCTTTATTTCTAACTGTAAATAGAAAAAAATGACATGAATGAAATTAATGTAATAATTTTTATTAGGTTTTTATTATTAAAATTCACACATAGACACACAGACACACACACACACACATGTAGGCTAAGAGACATGAATTTTCAGAAACATAGAAGAAACCAAATGAAGTCTTGAAGACTTGGCAAGATTTCCTACCCTAGATAAATCCCTTGTATCACAAACATAAATATAGGGTAAAATTATGAACAGCTACAAATTTAGCTTGTATCACGTTCTATCTATCATGACAATTCAGGTAAATAGATCTATCAAGCTTTGATAGTGAATTATATTATGTTTAGGACCTTCCAAAATATGAGTCAAACTCAAATTTTGTCTTCCTCCAAATCAGCCTAAACCCAAAATAAAGCACTAGTGGAAATGATATTTGTAATGTTTATTTCTTCAATGTTTGTGCTGAGAACTTTCTCTCACTTGAATACCAATACCCACAGTTGCATTTTTTTGGATTCCTCCCTTTTGGGTTATCTTGGAACTACTACTACAAGGATCAACATCGAGTAACATGTGTACAACTTCTCTCATGTTTGGTCATATCACTGGAAGTTTGTATGTACAACACATTGCAATTTTCAAGAACTAGATCATTTCTTGTTCAAATGATTTGGAAATTCTTGAATCAAGAACCTCAAGAGCATCTTGCTATGAACATATTTTATCTAAAATCTAGGGAACAATATCCTTGCCATCACCAAATTCTGGGTCAATTGGTTATTTTCCAGTAACAAGCTCCAATAAAACCACACCAAAACTGTAAATATCACTCTTCTCTGTGACATGAAAAGAATATGCATATTCTACAGAGTGGAAATGAATGTTAGTATCTACCATTTTGATGGATAGACTTATAAGTCGAAAGTTTGGATTAAGTGTAAAACCTATTAAAATGCTCACAAAGAACAAAGATTTTGATATCTAAAATTTGAATTGGAGGGATATTCAAATTTTGGAGGTAATATTTAAATTTGTGTTTGAATTATATATTTTTTAATTAAATAATGTGCCTTGCACCCTTAGTTTTTTGAAGGTATTGGATTTAATGCAAAAGTTGTGCATAATTGTTGAAGTAGGTGACATTGGAGGAGTTAAATGATGAGATGAAATGAATGATTTTATATTCAATTGAATTTAAACGCTACACACTTTGTTCCAATCACTGAACAGATTTGGACATATATATATGTACAAAAACTTTTAAGTGTATATTTATATCAATGCTTTATTAATAAATGTTAACACTTAATTTTTATATTATGTCACTTTATTGGAATAGAGAAACACATATTTTTTATTTGTATTGTTTCAAAATATATTCAATTTTAAATTTTATATATTATTAGAGGCATGTATTATTGTCAAATGTCAATGTCTTAATAATAATACATTTTACATAAAAACATAATTAAATATATTTACTTATTAAATAAAAATAAAATAATTATCGGAAAAAATATGTACAACTATTAAATTTAGTTGAACAATTAATTATTTGAACCATTAAAACATACTCAATTATTAAGACCTTTCCCCTAATTTCATTAGTAACTCCCAAAATAAATAGCCGTTACATCTGGAAATACTCTGAAATGTCAGACTGAGACTGCATAACCTCAGGTTTGCAAGTTGGTCACAGTCACATCTTTGAATTAATTTGCGTATCTGTTTCCTCCAGCTTAGCATATAAAGCTAAACACGAACCAAACTAATCAAATTAAAGTCCGCTACGCTACGCCAGCAAACGATTCATCTTCTTCAGGAAATATTTTATTTTAAACACAGGCGGTATAATTTTGTACAATATACGAATTAATTGTATCGTGGAATGCCGCCAAGATTGAAGAGGCCCAAAATAAATAGCCGTTAGATCTGGAAATACGAGTTTGTTGTACGAGGCCCTGTTTCGACCAGCTTACGCCAACCATCCACTTAATGAGTTGAACACAGGCGATATAATTTTTTACATCGCAACACGCGGCTAAGATCATATGAAATCTCCGCGTTAAAAACACGGCAATTGCACAGTGAATTATTACATTTATTCGTGGAGGATATTTCACTCGTGGCCTTTTATAATTTGGCATTCTAGAATTGTAATTTTCGTCCAAATCCATACAATTGGTGTAAATGATGCGGCGGGACACATGACATACGATCTTATGGGGTCGGAATTTCTGTTATCCTTTCCAAAGGATAAGTTTGCAGGGTCAACTGTCAATTTCAACCCGTTGTCGCCCCTATTCTTGTGTGTTCATGGTAGAAGAACAAAAGATTGGGTGCAAACACCATCTAAAAGGTTGAAGGACTAAAAATAGGCCACTAAGACCCCCTTCTACAGGTACAAACCTTCGTTTGCTTATCAATGTTAGATTCAAATTTATTTTGTATCCTAAAACTTAATCTTCCAGTTTTTATATCATCTATACATTTACTTTAAAACCCTGAATGCTCATTGAAGGTTACATTCTTTCAATGCTATTTGATTCTAGGTTTGCCAATCTTTAGAAAGCATTTATTAAGTTTAAGTATTATCAATATTTTCTTATTAAAATTTGATTTAAACATTTGAAAAAAAATTATTCAATATATTTATTATGTAAATCTTAAATCTTTTAAAAATCTCTTTTAATTTTATTATTATTTGATTAATATGAAGATGAATTCATATTCCTTTTCATTCTTTGCTTCCAAATTTTTTTTCATAAAAATTAATTTTTATGAGAAATTCAACTGCATTACTTACATAATACAATTAAATGTGACATTGTTTTACTTTAAAATTCTCTCACATCCCATATAAAGTTATTGCTTCTTAAACTTCATAACATTCATATTCTCTTTTCTTCAAGGTATTGCTTCTTAAACTTCATAACATTTATATTCTTCTCTCGTATTTTACCACTGTTTCATTAAACATCTTTAAAGAATTTCTTTTGAATCAATATATTTATAAATACTTTTTAAGAAAAATCCTTTCTGCTATGTAAAGTGATATTATCAAAATAAACATAATCAATATAATCACACCATAAAATCGCAAGAAAGGTTAAAGCTAACTTGTTTTCTCTTGCATTTGAGAAAAGACATTAGCACATTGACCATGACTCAGATCAAAATAAACAACGAACTTTTCATTGAATGCAAATATTATATTATTGGCTGCAATTGTTCTCAAGTGAAATATTTATAAGGATTCTATTTCCTTGACTTTATCTTACCTTATTAATAGATTTCGATGAATTTATGTCATTTTTGGTGTAACTTTTTCAGTTATTTTTGAATATTGATATTATTTTTATGTCATATTTTCAAAATAATACAATTTTGTATAGTACTAGAATTTCTATTAAAATAAGACTAAAAAAACCTTTACATACAGATTTTTACGTTTTATGTTATCTATGTCAAAACGTTATGTTAATGTGATAAAACCAAAATAACATACATCGATGTTTAACATTAAAAAAATTTAGAAATACATCTCCTATGCATAGGGATTTACAAACAATACTTATGATGCTAACTCTTATTCTTTTATGTTAGATTATGCCATAAAAAAGGCTTTCTCTTCAATTTGACCTGCATTTTTAATATTCTTCTAAAAAAACACCATGTACAAGGGGATATTAGATATCAATCTTATTATTCACAAATTGGAATACATATTTTAAAATTTCACTAACAATGTTATTTCAGAAAGAAATGTGTAACTTTTCTTAATTTTTTTAATCAATATAATTTTATTGGTATTATTATAAATTTCATTGAAGACAAATATTTAAATAATATTAAAATTTAGGATATAATAAATTTTAAGTTCATAAAATATATGTGGATCAAAAAATCTATTTTTATGATAAATTTAAAATGGAAATATTTTATATTTTATTTTTATAGATCATCATTTACGTTAGAGATGACAGATAATTAAGGTACTATTATTTCACTGTTGGACCCCTCTACATCATTGTGGGGTTTTAGATCTAGTGGTTTTGGAGACAATGAGTATGAGAGTACTTTCATAAGAGGTAGAAATTATAATTTTGTTGGAATATTTTTTCAATAAAGATGGAAGAAACAATATAAGGATTATAGTTTCGAAAGTGAGGGAGATCATGAGCTTATAATTATAAAAAATATGGATCTTTACATTTAAATAATCCACTTTCCAAAGTTAATGTGTCATTCTCTTTTGGAGGTTGTAGGTATGCGATATATATATATATATATATATATATATATATATATATATATATATATATATATATATATGATATTTTTCATATCAAGCATTGTATATGTTGGTTCAAAAAGCTGAATTGAGAATGGAGTATGCATTTTAATTTTTTTGGCTTAAAGTATTCAATTGAAAACTTGAAATGTTTGTATAATTACACATTTAACATGACCATATATAAAATATGTGAAAATGCAACATTTCTTTCATGTAATATTGATATTGAGAAATATGCCCGAATAATAATTGATGACCACCTACATGGATGTTCATCCCTAAGTGTTCAAGAACAATCTTGGTTTTGTAAATAACACTCGTGGAAGATGCATTGTTTTTCCCAACTGTTAATTCATGGGATTCATCAATGATTACGAAAATTCTGTGCGAAAGATGCTTCAAAGATATATTATGGTAGAAGATATAAGAGTAGTGGATTTATTATTTATTGATTATGGTTTAAAATATTTGATCTTAATTATCTATGTGTTTAACAAAAAACAATTTACCGAAGTAAATTATATTTTTCAATCAAACAAATGTTATTGATTGTGTTTTCAATGTGTTTTAATGGAGCCACATAAATTTATCATGGTATCACATTAGATCTTAAAAAATTACCTATTTTAGTATGTCATCTTAACTACTTATAACTAAAGTTTGAAGGTCTAACTCATTATACATTTTAAGATATAAATAATTTTATTATGATAGTCATAAAATGTACTTTTTAAATCTATAACTAAAACTACCTTGCATATCAATACATGAATATTAAAGTACTAATAGTTGAGTCTTACATGTCATAATGTGATTGGTGGCTTTAAATTATTATTAAATAAATATTGGACAAGTATTAGATACTACATATTTAATTTTAGTATATTATATATGTATCCATACCCATATATTTCATTAATAAAACAAACTTTAATAATAACATTGTTCAATAATTGGAACATGCTCCACTTCTCAAACCTTTCCCCTAAATATCTGAAGAAAGTTTCAGACTTTAAAAATGTGTTATGAAAGTTCCAAACTTTAAAAATCGATCCCATCATAAATATTGTTCAATTAAACCTTGTCCCTACACCTACCTTCACGTCGGCTTCTACGATAAAATTTATATGATGTTTTTCAGTGGACGGGTTCATCCATAAAAGTCCTACACACATGACAACTAAAAACAGAATTGAACACATTTGAGGATATGCTCAGAACGTTTGTACCACACTTCAAATCAGTATTCAATACTGCGTAGGCTCTTCCCTGAATACAAGATAAATGGATATGATAAAACATTTACATATTAATAATGGATACAGAATTTAATATTTAAAAATTAACCCACGATTTACCTATTATAACCCATAATATTTAAGTTTAAAATTCTTTACATATGTACATGCAAAATTAAAATGTTCAACTGCCAATTCATTACATCAGCAGTGAGTGCGCTGAGTGGCCTCCCATATTTTTACATGTGCACAGGGCCTGAAATAGCTAGCATATGGTTCTTGTTCGATAGACATGTATTATAAATTGATTTATAATTAATGATTTTTGTTTTATATTTAACTAACCTGAGTATAAATGACTTAAAAGGCATTGACATCAAACTTTTTTTCATGTTTTTTATTTATTTAGCCACTGACGTAAACATTCAAATTTTTAAGAATAAATTAATTTATGAAAAGTAAATTTCTGTTACATTTTGGAAGGGTCCTTGGCGTCTGATTAACTCTCCTCTCCTAAGCCTCTCAAAATAATGTGAGTCTGTGTATGTATCTTTTCTCTTCTAAGTACTCTGAGCTCTCTTTATAATCTATACATGGATACGCTCTCTTCTTGTTACTTGTAATCTATGCATAGGAATAGGCTGCAAGAAGGGTCTTCTTGAAACGTTTCAATGAAGGCTTCACGTTCTTGTTGAAAAGTGATGCTGAAGTGCAGTTCACTCAGTTCTATTTTTAAACTATTAGTGTAAATTTAGTTTGCATGAACAGTTTTTGTGGAGCTAAATTTAAAAAGTTAGTTAATTTTTAGTTAATATATTTTTAGAAAAAAAATAAAGCCTTAGAAAGGCTAGAGTTAGTTTTAATTGATATTACATGCAAATTATTATTTAAATAAATTTAAAATATTTTATTTAATAATTAGAAAAGCATGTTCACATGCAGTTCTATTAATATATTGTAATTGATCTTTATTTTCAAGAAGAAAGAGAATGATTCCAATTTTTTGAAGAAGAAGTGTTTTTTTTATTTTTGCAATTCTTATTTCTTTTGTATTATGAATATTACATATATTTGACTGTGATCTAATTTTATTTAAAATTCTACATCTGGTAGTAGAGCATGTATTTTTATTTTAAGTTAAAGATTTAGTAGTTGGAATTTTGCCAAAAATTTATCATGTCAAATTATAACTCCTTGCCCATTCCAGAATTTGATGGAAATGAGTATGATTATTGGTGTATCAAAATAATGACTTTTTTATAGGAAAATATTTGTGGGAGATTATTGAATCAGGATATGCAGAGCCAACTGATTGGAATGCTCTCACAATAAATGATAAAATAGCTAAGAAGGAGGCTAAGAAGAAGAATGCTCAAGCCTTATTTCATATTCAAATAGCTCTAGATAAGAGCCTATTTCCATGAATTCCAGGAGCAAAGATAGCAGAGGATGCTTGGAAGACTCTAAAAAAATCTTACCAAGGTAGTGATCAAGTCAAAGTTGTCAAGTTACAGACATTGAAGAGAGAATTCGAGAATTTGAAGATGCAAAAAGTTGAAAGTGTGAGTACCTATTGTGTCAGAGTAAAAGATGTGGTCAATAAGATGGCTACACTTGGTGAAATTGTGAACAATGAAGTTATGATCAAAAAGGTGTTGAGGACTCTCACACCAAGGTGGAACCATGTTGCCATAATCATAGAAGAAATCAAGAATTTATCTACCCTTCAATTTGATCATCTAGTTGGATCTGTGACGTCTCATGAAAAAAGATTGAGAGATTCATTTGGCGAAAGTGATGAGAAAGTTTTTTCCTCCAAATTACAAATCACAAAGAATGAAGATGCCAATAGTAGCATCAAAGTAATCAAGGACAAGGTAGAGGCTAAAATTAGAATTACTCACGAGGAAATAGAGGCAGAGGTGGTTTTCGAGGAAGAGGTGGTTTCAGAGGAAGAAGTAGAGGCCGATTTCATAAAATAAATATCCAGTGTTATCATTGTAATAGGTATGGCCACTTTAATTATGAGTGTAGATTAAAAGAAGGTAATAATGATAAAAGCATTCATTATGCTCAAAAAAATGATGAGAATCCTCTAGATAATTTATTTTTATCTTATGACAAAGCTAAAATTATTTCTAAAGATGTTTGGTATTTAGATTCAGGATGTTCTAACCACATGTCAGGGAATGAAAAACTTTTTTATATAATGGATGAAAGTTTTAAATCCAAGATCAAGCTTGGTGATGACAAATCATTGAAGGTTGCTACAAAAGGAGCTATGGAAGTCCATACAAAAGAAGGTATGAAGAATGTTAAAGGCATTTATTATACTCCAAAGTTAAAGCATAATTTGTTGAATGTTGGACAATTATGTGAAAAGAATTATAAAGTTGTATTTGAAAATCAACAATGTATAATTTATGATAAGAATCAAAGAAATAGGGTGGTAACAGTTGTGCCTATGACAAAGAATATGATGTTCCCATTGAAGTTTGGTGAACATAATAAGAACCTTGTCAATATGGCATATGAGGATACAAGTTGGTTGTGGCATCTCAGGTATGGGCATTTAAATTTTCATAGTTTGAAGATTCTAACATCAAAAGCATTAGTTTATGGTTTCCCTAAGGTTGAAGAGCACAAGGAAGTTTGTGAAGGATGTGCTAAAGGAAAATATGCAAGAGAGAAATTTCTAAAAGGCAATGCATGGAGGGCTCATTATCCACTCCAGTTAGTTCATTCAGACATTTGTGGTCCTATGCAGACAAAGAGTTTGGGTAAGTCATCATATTTCATTACTTTTATTGATGATTACTCACGATAGTGTTGGGTTTATTTTTTGAAGACCAAAGGTAAAGCTCTTGAGACATTCAAGAGGTTTAGATCCCTTATAGAAAATGATAAAGGGTGCAAAATCAAATGCTTGAGGACTGATCATGGAGGAAAATTTTGTTCAAAAGCCTTTCAAGGTTATTGTGATATGCATGGCATTAGAAGACAACTCACCATTGCATACACACCTCAAAAAAATAGTGTAGCTGAAAGGAAGAATCGTACAGTGGTGGAGATAGCATGAAGCATGCTACAAACAAAGAGATTAATCAATTCTTTTTGGGGAGATATAGTTGCTACAATAATATTTATATTCTCAATCGGAGTCCCACTGGTGCACTTGACATGATGACTTCGTATGAAGCCTAGTATGAGAAAAAGCTAAATGTTAATTATTTTAAAGTTTTTGGTTGCTTAGCCTATGTTCATGTTCTTGATAAAATGAGGCAAAAGTTAGATCCCAAAAATGAGTCATGTATTTTTGTTAGATATAGTGAGGAAAGTAAGGCTTATAGGTTATATAATCCTCTCACTAATTAATAAGGTAGTAACCACATGTGTGGGACCCAATTATTAAAGGTATGTCAATCTCACCAAGAACATATTTTGAGATCCTATCAAATGTAATTATTGATATGGTAGAAAGATGTAAATCATGAAGAATGTAACCCAAGTGTGTAAGTAATATCATGGTTTAAATGTTCTTGTTTTCACCATTAACAATAATAACACTACCTATATAGTGTTTATCATGGTATGCTCAAATGAATAAAAAATGAAGATCTGAATCATCATCCTTAAACTCAATGTTATTGAAGGTAATAGAAATTATTTGAACCATAGGAGGTATATGTCACGTATAATTACCATTAATTCCATCTAATGGGTCACCATAATGTGATGGAGGAGGATGTGTATTGTATGCCATTTTCACTTCTAGTTCTTTCTTAGAGTGGTCTTATAAAGAATTGTTATATATTTTCTATTTCTAGTGATCACTACGTTGTGAACCTAATTTATTTAGAGGATCAACAAATGTAATATTTTGGTCATCGATAAAGTCTTGGATCTTATGATTCAAGGTAAAAAAATTGTTCATAAAATGGTCTAGTTCCTTATGATGATCAAAATAAACATTCACGTCATATTCTTTGGGTAGATATTGACTCATATTATCCTTTATAGGATGAAGGAGAGATACAAGATGACACTCTACTAGTTATGGGAGTAATGAAGCGGGAAACTCATGTAGATGTGTAAATTATCTCCTTGGTGCATTAGATAAGATAAGCTAATTTAAGCTTTTATGAAATTGCATTATCTATGGTTTTTTTTTCAATTTTAAGCTCAAGAGGTTTTACCTTATAACCTAGTTTGATTATGAATTTGGCATTAGATGTAGATGTATTCAATTTATTTACTACATACTTAAGTTTTTTCAATGAGTTAAGTTTTATTTCACAATCCTAAAAACATGGCATAAGTCATCAAAATATTTACACTTTTTGAAAATAATAGACTCATATAAAGGAGCAAGAAAACTTTGCTTGAATATCTATTGAAGTTACTTACCTTCCATAAGAATGGTTATTTTATCCAACATTGTCTTGTACCTCAAGACATATTCATTGATAGGTTAATTTTTTCCTTGTTTGATTTTTAAAATTTAGGCATAGGAAACATTTTTGGAGATGTTAATAAAGAAATGTAACAAAAAATGGTCTACAATAGGTTTTAATGATTTTATGGATTGGAAAGGTAAATCATAAAATAACCTCAAAATGTAATCCTTGAGACTCCTTGGAAATAATTTGGTTAAAATTTTATGATTGAAGGCATAATCAAGGCATGCCACATAGAAAGCTAGAAGATGTTGCTTAGGACCACCCATGTCATCATAAAATATAACGTAGGTGAAATAAAACTAATTGGAAAAGGGTGAAAAGATATTTTAAGTTCAAGAGGGTTATGAAACACATCTTGGGAATCAATAGCACAAGAAGACTTTAAATCCTTTTATTCAATGTTTGTAACGTTGTCCTCTAAGGAATTTATAACTTGAAGTAATGTTTGAAATGTAGATCCATTGGGGTTTAAATTATAAATTTGAGTAGTCACCAATAGATAAATGAACATGGTTTGATTAATAATAGGCTTTGAAGCTGGTATTTGAGTTGCAACATTTGTTATCCCCATGGTAGATGAAGCAATAGTAGTTTTAAGAAATAAAGGTTGGAAGACATAATTTATACCTCCACTAGATGTAGGTATATTGATGGGTATCAAATTAGTTTTAGTAAATTATATGTATTCACCATCACTAGATGGAGAATCCTTAGTTTTATCAGCCTTACTTAATCCATATCTCCTTACATATAAGAATGCATCTATTAAGCTCTTGTTATTATTGAGATAAGTGATCAATTCTTCTTTATCTTCCATTTGAAATTGGGTTTTTGAATTAATATTTTCCATTGATTTTTACAAATGAAAAATTCAAAATTTTACAACAAAGTATAACAATCAGGAAAATGAGAAATATAAGACCCTAAACCACCCAGGGTTTTGAGCTCAAAGGTCAGATTCACCAAATGTTTTACCCTAAAAATATAGATTAGGGTATCTAGTGTTAAGGATATAGAAATGAATAAATACAGGATTGATAAATAGATCTATAAGAGGCTGATTATTTGGGAAACTTAGATATAACATATACTAAATTTATTATGATGAAATATGATAAAAATCAAAAGTAAAATTATTCTAGATTTTATATTGATAATGAAAACAAGTACTTAGCTAATTCTGATACTAATATCTATATTTTTAATAGCTAGGAATTAGACTAAAAAGGTATTATGGAACATTCAAAAAATTCTAGATTAAGTGCATAAGTAGCTTCAAAGACTTACATAAGCCTAGGATAGTTGCATCAATCATGTTGGTTAGACATAGATGTTTTGTATAAAATACCTATTAAAATAAGATGTTACTACCTAGATAATTCTAGGTTTTTCATGCCTTCACTTTGGTGCATTCAAATATTCATCATGGATTGTCATTCCTTGTCAAATAGTAAAACCCTTGCTCTTTATCCTCATAGTGGCTATGGGAAAAAATGGGTTAGTGGGCACATTGTGTTGATCAACCCCGAAAACCCCTCTATCAATGGGCACTACTACATAGCCAATACTCCAAAGAAGGCCTCAAAGATATGTAGTTCTCCCCTACATGTTGGCTTCTATGTGAATCATGAAATATGTGAAAATAAAGTACAATAGTGACCTAACTTGTAACTTAGAAAATTGAGTTCTTGGACTACTTTTTAATACTTAAGACATATGTATGTGTTGTTCTTATGACTAAAATTAGAATAGGAGAAAATAAAGACATTTTTTTATTTATTTAATAAGACATTGAGTAGTAATAGATAAGGATATATAGGTATTATAAGTTTACATTTATGTTGTTAATTATGAGGAATATAAAAGTAACAATAAAAAGGTGTAAAATTATACTTAACATTTATTTTAGTAAAC
Organism: Torreya grandis; assembly: GCA_037957365.1. Lineage (NCBI taxonomy): Eukaryota > Viridiplantae > Streptophyta > Pinopsida > Cupressales > Taxaceae > Torreya > Torreya grandis. Next base: position 9,867,178 of record JARHVA010000038.1, on the reverse strand, counting down.
CATTTACCCCTACCAATAACTATTTTCTTTTTTCTTTGTGAAATGTGAAAGTAATATGTATGTGTTATAGTGTGTATTCATTATATCACATATGTGCTATGTTTTGTTTGAATTCAAAAACCAAGCCTTTTGGCTTGGAAATGGCTTGAATTCCCAGACCAAAGTCTTGGCCTTGTTAAAACAACTGAATCTAGGAGTTTTAAAAATTAACAAAATTCAACTTCCATCACCAAAAACACTACAAATTTTAATGATAAATATCATAAAATTAGTATCATGATGATAAAGACGATTTCCTATTTCCAAATATATGATTTTTATAAATTTTTGATTATTTTAAGGTTTCAATGTATGTTGATTTCTAACAACAATTTTTTTAGGCCACTACATGATGTAAATATGCATGCCTATATATGCTCGTGTATCTTTTTTTAGTTGATCCCAATAATAAAAACAATATGTGGTTACAGACTAGGCTTAATTCTACATGCATTAAAGAAAAACTAGTTTTAATTTTTTTTGAGGTAGTTAGGAAGGCCACACGGTTAGCTATCCATTTTTGTCAGTTTTCAAGATCTATTTAATTTTGAAATTTATAAAAAAAATCATTGAAAATTTATTAAAAAAATATAGGTTACAAAGTAGATGATCTTATCTAAAGTTTCACCAAATGGTTTTAAATAATATTAAATGATGCTAAAAAATGAGGGGTCGTACGGTCAGCTATCTACTCTAATTTTCTAAAAAAACAAGAGTTACTACTCAAATTTTAGATGTTTAACCTATTTGTACTTAACCATTTAAAAAAAATATTCTTTTTGGAAACTAGACTCAAAATTCTACAATTCATGTTTTTAACCATCCATGAATTTTGAGTGTAGCCATATCAAATTATCTACTGAATTAAAAAAAAAATTAATTTTTTAGAAAACCATGTCCATGAACATATCCCTTTTTATCCCCTAACTTTGTGCACTTACCCAATAACCTACTACTTCAAATGTTGAGACACCTCAATTACCATTGGTGCCATCTTCTCCATGTATTCCACCTCCTCCTCTTTTACCTCTTCCACCTCTATATCCAATTCCTTCTCCACCGCATGTTTCTCCTTCACTTCAAAATAAAATTATTGTTATTAAAGATTACATTATTTTCACTCAACTAATCACTCCCCTGGTGAATCCCACCATTACCCATGAACACTAAAATGGTCATTTCCTCAAAAAATACATAGTTTCCATGGCTACACTAAACAGTTTCCAAGAAAATAAAAATAAATGTCAAATTTATTGATCCTAATTTTGATATTATTGTAAATTTATTATGAATTACGACATTGAAAAAAAGCTAATATTACTTCAAGGTTGATGTTAGAATCTTTAAGTGCATAATTTATAAAAATCACTTAACTTATTTCTTAGAAAAATTAAGAATATATGACTTCAACAAATTATGTTGTGATTTGAATCGATCTCAGTAGAGTAGCTCATGAAGTGGATATTCATAATTTTCAAGTATCAGTGGCCAAATTGATCCAAAGTATTGAAGAAGGAACACAAACTCATAAATAACTTAATGAAAGAGTGAGTACACTTTTTGCATACATTAGTTCCATTATACAAGTAAGTGAAAGGCCAATTGAGGAAATCCCTTTGGGAAATAGTTTCACAATAAAATTCAAATGAAGATGTTGCTAAAATATACATTGTGAGAATCTTTAAATTTCAAAGCTATGGAAAAGTCAATGAGACTCAGGTTGAGAAAATCACCATTGATGGCCTCAAATTCATCAAAGAAGTCATAAAACCATATGTTTTGATTGAATAAGATCAAAATAAAATAAATGAAGACATAAAGAATGTGATGAAAGAAGTTTTTTTATGAACATATAACCAAAAATATCCAATATATGGCTCTTATTGACAAGAAAATTATCATATCTAAATAAGTAATCAACAAATCAAAAGAAAAATATTCACACATTTGGTCATGAAGCATGGGATGGAATATTTTAAAAACTTAAAAAAATTATGTCATGATATTAAATATAAATTTTGGGAAGTATCTAGTCTATTCATTTTGAGTTGTTTAAATAAGATGATATTGATTCTCATACAACTGTAGAAATAAAAGAATGATTTCATAAAATGCTCATATAAGAAATGTTGAATACAAATTTCTTCAATATTGAAGAAATGGGAAAAGTGAATGACATTTGTATTGCTCTCATTAAATGAAATTAAAATTTGCCAATTTTTTTCAAACATAACAAAGAAATAAATGAAACATTGAGGGCATGGATAGTTTACACATCAAACACAAACAATCCAAAGAAAAAGGGAATCATACTAGTAGTAAAAAAGTTCAGAGCATATAAGATAAAGACATCACAAATTCAAGGACTTGAAAAAATGATAATAATGGGTCACAAGGATGCACAAGTTGATAAATATTTTCTCTTTTCTTAGACTTCTTGAATTTTCTCTTTATTCCTCTTTTATTTTTTCATTACTCTATTTTTTCATTGCAATGTAACTTTCAAACATTGTATTCACTTTTAGTGAATGTAATTTGAAAAATTAAAAGTCATAATATTAGGTTACCTCTAAAATTTATTTATGAGGTAATTATGATCTTGTTATGCAGACTTCCAGATTATAAATATAAGTTATACCCATTATAACATGAAATTTTGATCGTGTAAACAATTTTGCATAAAAAAGACATGAAGAATCTTTGTTTTATTCTTGAGAATGAATACAATATTTTTTTACAAGACTTTGTACCTATTAGCATCTTGGCAAATGAATAATATTCTTATGTTTATTGTTTCATTCATTTCTAGCTCTTTTATTTATTCAAAGTGTTGATGCTTAAATTATCATTGATCTCGGTATTTCCTAACATGATAAATTAATTGTATTCTATGTTTTTTAAATTAATAATGTTTCATTATTCTAATTTATCTTTTATTCCCTTTGATTTTTTTTTCTCTTCCATCTCCTTTCACTAAATTTCATTCTATTCATATGCAAAACACCAAAATAATAAATTTGAATGTAACTATTGTAAATAATATATTTTCCTACATTTTCCCTTATTTTCAATAAAGGGAGCCTCCTCTGTTAATAGACAAGGGACTTTCTTAATTTTACTATTTACAAAACCCATAAATTTTGTATCTTTTACAAATTTTTCAACCAACAATTTTTTACACCCATTGTGGGGCATTTTGTGCTTATCATGCCACCCAAAATAATAATTTTGAATGTTTTGTTAACATTGACATCTATGAGATTCAGGGACTTGTCTACCAACCAAATCTTGATTGGATACAAGTGACATAGGAAGATATATCTTCATATATTAGATCCTTTACATGGGATAGTAGAACTAGTCCCATTCAATTTTAAATAAATGTACCTACATCAGAAGAATAATAAGATTGCATTGATCTTGAAGAAAGAGTTGAAACAATTTTTTCGAAAAGAATAAAATGAATAACAAATATCGAAGAGCCATACAACTATCCCATGTACCAATAAAGTAATAAATTCCTTTTACAATGGCATAAAGAAATTTATCTAGGTCTAGCCTAAAATAAGGTAACACAGACCCTTTCTTTAAGTTACAGGAAAATTCTAATTTTAAATTCAGTCTGTAGCATTTTTAAAATAAGAAACCTATAAGTAGAAAAATTTTAAGTACTAAAACTAGTCCATATAAAACAAAATAATAATTTCGGACTCTTGATAGCAAAGATTTAGTTTAATATAGGATTGCATTTCCCAAGGATATAAACTCTGTATATGTAGTTACATTGCACATAACTAAGTAATATGAAGAAAACCCCTTGCTCCAGATTCTATTTACATGAAATAATTACCTACATTATGTATAATTATATAAAAAACCCTTTACGATGACCAACCCATAACCCTTTTTGTTCTTCATTTAAGAATTTATGAAAAACTAGGTCAAAAATAAAAAGAAGAGATAAAATTAGACATTTTATCTAGGAATTCATAAAATAAAATACACAAGACTATATGACACTAGAGAGTGCACCTGCATAGAAAAAATAGGAAAATAAACAAAGATTATTGTATATCTGCTACATAAAACATATTTTAGTACAAAGATAGGTATGGTAGATTTAGTAGTCAAGTCTTTACCAAGGAAAATTTGATAACATGCAAACAAGCACCGAATCCATCCTATGACATTCAGACCTCCATATTTTGCATAAAGTTGCACAAGCACCTGTATATTCTAGATCTAGTCTCGTAATCTTAATATTATGTTAAAGTGTGTTTATTTCATTGCTTTCACTATTTTTTATATTTCATTACTAGTAATATTGTTTTGTTAATGATAATTTATTATTTTAACACACTGATTATATATGAATAATATTTTTGGAGTAATTCATGTTACAGTTTCCTTATGTCAATTTATTTTCTTTATGTTAGTGGTAAGTCACCTTAGTGCACTAAATAAGTAAAACATATTGAACCAATTGAGTAATTGGCATAATATTGTATGCAATTTTGGCCATTCAAACATCATGCAACCATTTTTAAACATTTGATGTTAATTGGGGCTCAATTGGCCCTAATTACATAGCATATTGAATAAATCTAATTATTGGTTCAATTTGATATGCAATTAGGGTGAACCCAACCTCATGTAACTAATTGCATCCATCTAATGCCAATTGGGGATCGATTGCCCCCAATTTCATACCATATTGAGTCAATTAAGTATTTTTTCAATCTTAGCCTCCTAATCCTTGCATAGCCAGTTGTGACCGTCTAATTTGAATTAAGGCTTGATTAGATCTAATTACATAGCATGGTAAACCAGTCAAGAATATGGTTAAATCTAGTATGAAATAGGTGCCAACAATGCCTTGTGATATGAAATGTGACAATATAATGTTAATTGGTGATGGATTGTCCCCAATTACATATTATATTGAACTAATAGAGTATTTTTTTAAATATCATAATAAATTGTGGCCAACTGAGCCTGGTATAGCCATTTTCATCTATCTGATGTAATTTTTTGCTTGATTGGCCCCCGTTACATAGAAAATTTGAGTTTTATGAAACCAATTGCGACCATCAAATTTCAATTATGGATCAATTATCCCTAATTTCATACCATATTGAGATAATCAATTAATTGGCCCACTGTCATATGAAATTCATGGAAATCAAGTCCTCGCAACCAATAACAATAATCTAATGTCTAATAATGCTTGATTGACACTAACTACATATCATATCTAATCAATCAAGTAAATGGTTCAATATAATTTATAATTTCATCAAATTGAACCTTGTGCAAATAATTTTGACCATCTAATTTCAATTGGGGCTCAATTTGACCAAATTATGTACCATTTTGGACTAATCAAGTAATTAGATCAATTTGGTATGTAATTGATGCAACCCAAACCTTGTGTAACCATTTATAGCCATCTAGTGTCAATTGGGCTTGATTGGATAAAATTTTGTACTATTTTGAACTAATTGAGTAATTGATTCAATTTTATTTAAAATTATGGATAATTTAGCCCCATGTAAAGAATTTTGACCACCTAATATCAATAGGGTGTCACCTAAGTGACATTAAAGTGTCACATTTGGGAGGGAGCATTGAGAAAATTATGGCATCAATATTGCAAAATTATCTAAAGAAGACATAATTATGTTGAACTAAGCTAAAACTGGTCATTCAAACTTGATTGAGGGTCAATTAGATAATTTATATAGTAAATTTATGATAAGTTGGATTATTTATACAAGTGGGGTCGAATAAGCCCCAATTGACACTAGATTACAAGGTGATCTATTGACCCTAAATACGTACCATATTGAATCAATCAAGTAATTAGTTCAATCTAATACAATATTAGGCCCAACCTCACCCAATTTAATGAATTTTGACCATCTAATACTAGTTTTGGCTCGATTGGCCCTAATTACATACCATACTACACCGATCAAGCAATTGGATTATTCTAGCATTTAATTGGTTTCAAGATGGTGCAACTATTTTCTACTATTTAGATTTAGTTAGTGCTTAATAGGCCAAAATTACATACCATATTGAACCAATTGAGTAATTGTCTCAATTTTATATGTAATTAGGACCAATTAGAACCATAAAATGCCAATTGTGATTTGACTAACATAATCAGAAATCATATGAACCATTAAAGTAATTAGTTAAATTTGATATGCATTTGGGTTCAACCAACCCACTGTAACCATTTTGATCCATCTAATGTTAATTACTACTAGATTTACTCCCATTACATACCATATTGAACCAATCGAATAATTGATTTGATATAATACACAATTATGCAACCAAATATAACAATCTAATTTTAATAAAAGTTGAACTAATCCAAATTTTATATAATATTAAACCAATTTTTTTATTCATTCAATATCATTAATAATTAAAACTAATAAATCCCTTTCCAATAAATTGTGATCATCTAATGTTAATTGTGTCTCATTTAACCCCAATTTTATAAAGAGTCTAATTTACCTTATAATTCTTATATAAATAGTACTATTGACCTGAATTAATCTTCAATGGAAACATTCATCGCATTTTAACAAAATTATATCCTGTTGACATCAATCCACTCCAAATGTTTATTCAATGTTCCCCCGACCCCCCAAATGTCCCCTAGGTGAGACCCGAACGTCACCCCTAACATCACCCTGTTATCACAAACTAACATCACACTCTGAAGTCACTTATTTAATGTCACATTGCCATCATCCCCTAACGTCACCTAAAGTCACCTTATTACATCACATTGATTTTCAATGTCGTGTGTGTTTAATAGGCAAAAACGTCTTCTACAACTACGGGTAATATAATTTCAAACACTAGGATAAGCTACAAAGTAATTAATTATTTTTGCAGTGCCTTGTTTATAGTTTGCAAGGATTATTTGATATTGTGTAGAAACATTATAATTTTTTCTTGTATCTACTATGGAAAATGGGTTCATTTTTCCATGTTATTATTAATTTAAATTTTATATGTCCACATTATATTATTAAAATTAATTACTTAATATAACGAGATTATTAATATTTCATAATAAAGAAAAAAACATTTTAATATCGATTTGTGGAAGACTTAATTTTAAATGAAGAAATTAAAAACTTATGCAATATAACAAAACTTTATGGTTCAAATTCCATTAAATAATTTTTTTTTGATAAATAATTACAATAATACCAATAAAATTGTATTGATTAAAAGCTTAAGGAAAGTTACACGTTTGTTTCTAAGATAACATTGTTTTAGTCTTGAAATTTTAAAATATATATTCCACTTAGTGGATAAGAGGATTGCTGTTTTTCTATTTGTCTAACATCCTTTTGTACATGGTGTCTCTTGAAAACAATATCAAAAATATAGGTCAAATTCAAGAGAAAGCCTTTTTATGGCATGATCTAACATAAAAGCATAAAAGTTAGCATCAAGAGGTATTGTTTGTAAATCCCTATGCATAGGTAGGGTATTTCCAAGTTTTAATAATTTTAAACATCGATGCACATTATGTTGGTTTTATCACATTAACACGATACTTTGACATATGTAGCATAAGGAGTAAAAAGTTATATTTATAAGTTTTTAAGATTAATTTTAGTGTAAATTTTAATATTATTAAAAATTATGTTATTTTGAAAATGTGACATAAAAAATATTTATTTAAAAAAAGAATTCATAAAATTATATTAAAAATATTACAAATTCATCAAAATTTACTAATAATTTAAGATGAAGTTAAATATCTAGAATCTTTATAAATATTTTCCATTAAAACAATTTCAGCTAATAATATGATACAAAAGAAAAATTAATTTATTTTGATCTCAGTCAGTCAATGTAATATTTTGTTCTCAAATCCAAGAGAAAACATGTTAGATTTAACATTTCTTGTGATTTTATAGTATGGTTATATTGATTATGTTTCATTAATGGACATGTTTACTTTTGATAATATCACTTTACATAGCACAAATTAACATCTTTTAGATTTTTCTTGAAAAGCATTTATAAATATATTAATTCAAGCAAATTTCTATGAAGATATTTAATGAATTAATGTTAGAAGAAGAGAGAAGAATATGAAGGTTATGAAGTTTATGAAGCAATAACTATATATTGAAAGTAAGAAAATTTTAAAGTAAAATAATTTGTCACATTTAATTGTACTAGGAAAGTAACTTGAAAAATTTTTTATGAAATTTTTTTGGAAGAAAGAAATGAAAAATGGTATAAATTCGTGTCCATATTGATAAAAAATGACAATAAATTTAAAAAAAGTTTTTAATAGTCTCAAGATAATCACATAATAAACATATAAAATGAGAAAATCCTAAATATGTAAATCAAACTTTAATAAAAAACCTTGTTATAAAATGTATCACAGAAAAATATCTTACTTAAACTTAATAAGTGCTTTCTGAGGTTGGTAAACCTTCACAACCAAATAGTATTGAAAGAATGCAACCTTCATTATAAAAGTTAAAAAATTATGTTTTAAGGTATAAAATAAATTTGAATCAACATTGATATAAGTACGTTGGGATTTGTTCCTGTAAAAGGGGGTTTCACCAGGCCACTTCTAATCTTTCTAATCCTTCAGCGAGGCACACATAAGAATAAGAATAGGGGCGACAACGGGTTGAAATTGACAGTTGACCCTGCAAGTTAAGTAAGAAAAATTATCCATTCAACATTTCCCCATTCATGAAAGTTATCCCTTCTAAATGATATTAGAAATTCCAACCGAACATTTACGCGAATTATAAATGAAATATCCTCCCTGAATAAATGTAAATAATCAACTGTGCAATTGCCGTGTTTTTAAGAGGGCTTTGTCTCACCTGCAACTTGTACTATCAACTCGTATTCTAGACCTATCGGCCATTTATTTTGGGCCGTGCTCCCCAATAAAGTCAGGGTGCCTCTTCAAATTTGGCGCATTTTATGATACAATTAATTCATTTCGTAAAATGATTTTTGGAAAAAATTGTATAATTTGAGATTGACACATTTGGAATTATTATTCTTGATTCATCATCAAATATAAATTATTATGTATATTGTAAAATATTATATCACTTTTATTTAAAATAAAATATTTTGTAGAGATGATGAAATGTTTGCTGGCATGGCATAGCAGACTCTTATTTGATTAGTTAGGTGGGTGTTTAGATTTAGATGCTAAGCAAGGGGCAGCGCTGAGATTTGACGCCCGTTTTGAACATTTTTAAGGGTTTGGAACGTATTTTATGATTTTAGTTCATTATAAACCGTCACCAAAGACTTTCAAATTTTTTTTAATCTTGTCAAAAGGACATGTGCACATGTAATGTCCCCATCATTTTTGCTTATAGCCTTATAGTCTATAGGGCTCACTTGGAACCTTAGAAGTGTCGAATGGTGGACCTCAATTTTATACTATGTTTTTAATAATTTTTTAATTTGCATGTCAGTTTGCATTAAAATGTCATTAATATCTTATGGTTGTTCACATGCGTGTGCCGCCACTGTGCATCTATCTACCTCATTTATTTCTTGCTGCTATGTGCTACCTTCAATTGTGTGACACATTTAACTCATTTATTTCTTGCTATTGTTCACTTGCTTTGGACATCTAATACATTCAATTATTTTCTCTCTCTTTCTACATGTTTCCAGAGTCTTCTAAATGCCATTCTATACTCTATTTTTATGTTAATAAATTTTGAGAATGCTCTGCGCTCTTTGGATGTATGAATAAAAGAACCAACAAAGCTCTGCTTGTTTATATGTAGAACCACGGTGAAGGCGAAAAGAAACCCCACAAAGGGTTTTGATTAGAAAACTCCACTACTCAAACGCTTCTTCCAGCTCTGTATGTTTTTATACATCTCAATGGTCATCTTTTGTAATTTAAGTTTTATTGTTTTTGCATAGATCAAATGACAGCAACATTTAAGGCTGAATTTTTTTTTCTATTTCTATTTTTATATTATTCCTTGAGAAAACTAGTACCAGTGGACTATGGACTCAGCTGCTCTACTATGACTTCCATTATTCCCTCTATGTCGGGGACATTTTCTGATTGTTGTGACATCCTCAGTGCCCTGAAGTGATTCAATGAACCTGTGGGATGTTAGATTTACAAGAAGGAATAATAAAATTATGAGGCAAATACAAGGAAGAGGGCGGAATTGTACAAATACATTGCAACTGACCCAGTCAACCTTCAACATTCAGGGGGTTAGTAACTTAAAGTTATTTGTTTTTAGGCCTAACTAGGTAAAGGACAATATATGTTGTTTTGTTATTTTGATTTTTTTCTCCTTTCCTTTGTCCTTGTCTTATTCATCCTTTAGCAACACATCCAAGTTTATATGCATGTGAGGTGTTCGTACAGTTGTTATGGAGGATCCTCTTCAATCATTTACTTTGTTTCTAAGATAGTTGGATGTGTCTTCAAAAGATATTTACTTATTATCACAGCAATGGTTTTTTATTTGTAGTGGTTGTGGGGCCCTGTAGATGTAAGCCTATAGTTGCTACGGGAAATCTGTAAGTGAAACCCTGCAGCTTCTATGGGTAACCTGTAGCTAAAACCTTGTAGTTGTTACAGGTAAACTGTAGGTGAAACCCTATAGTTGCTATGGACAACATGTAGATGAAACCATATAGTTGCTATGGGCACTCTGTAAATGAAACCATATAGTTGCTACAGGGAACCTGTAGATGGAATTCCTGTAACTTGACAGTTTTATGGGCAACATGTAAGTGGAAAGCCTACAACATAGTAGTTGCTATGAGCTAAAAGCCCCTTTTGCTGTGGGTTTCTCTATAAATGTTGTGACCAAGTAATATTCCTGCAATCTTATTCTACCCTTTAAATGTCTATTAAATAAGGTTACACAAATATAATCTAATCAAATAAAAAGCATCATTAATCCATAACACAACATGTATATATTAATGCACACATATAATCATTAATTCATTAAGTTAGTTACATAAGTCATGAATAGTTCTAGAGAATTACATAGGAAAAAGATATATAACTAGGTATGGATGAGGCTATAAAAGGAACAATTAGTGTGAAATACAAGGTGATATGGGGAAACCGAAGTTGCAAATTAAACTTGCATTTTTTAATTTATTATTGATTATATTTTGTATTTTAAATATTTATTGTTTGACAATTTTTACCTTCGGGGAAACAGTATAGAACGATTGAAATTATTGTTTTACCTTTAATTTTATCATTTTTACCATCGGGATAATGAAAATTATTGTTTTACTTTCGAGAAAATTGCAATTTTAATTTTTACCTTCATGGAAATAGCACAAAACTAGGATGAGAAAATTGCCAGTAAAAATTGCATATATTTTCAAAATAATATATGTGAGAGAGAAATAGAACAATTTTAATTATCGTAAAGAGAGATTATAAAAATATATATTGTAGTTAAATATTTTTAAAAAATGTTATTGGAAGATCTAAATAAAAGTAAACAGTCTATTGAATTTTTAGTTGACATGCAAAGGTGAACGTCAAATTTCAGTGCTGACAGGGGGAAACGAGAACGCAAATTAATTCAATGTTGTGACTATGACTGTGGGGCCTACAACCCTGAGGTCTCTATCTGACATTTTAGAATGAATGAATGAATGAAGGATTTTAATAACGTCCACGAGACTGCAACAGCGTATGGGACCCATCAATTGTGCACATCCCCTTTAAAACGGGACCTCAGCGACAAAACGTTCCCTAAGTTCCCTGAACTTCCTTCTTGAGATCTTCCCCTCTGCTATGAAGTGTGATTACGAAATTCGCCGTATTACCCAACCTTATCGCTTCAAACAGGTTATCCAGGTTGACTATTTTCAAAGTTTCACCATAACTATATCATATGTAACGACTATTTAATTTAGGAGTCACACATGAAATTAAGATGCCCCTTCAAATATGGCGGTGGCCTTCCGCAATATAATTAATTCATATATTGTTGTTTGTTGATGGCTTCTATCCAAGTGTTTTATGTGTATTTTTTTTCACGCATTTTATCGTCACGGCTTTTCTCACATTTCATTCCTGCCAACACACAATAACATCGATCGTATTTTGCTCACTTCTCTCTTCATCATGTTCTGCTCACCTCTGAATTCATCGTTGTATTTTCTAGTTTTCTTTTCCTCCCACATTCTAAATTGCGAATAGCATAAAAATACCGTTAACGGCTTTTCTCACGTTTCATTTCCTGCCAACACACAATAACATTCATCGTGTTTTGCTCACTTCCCTCTTCATCGTGTTCTGCTCACTTCTCTCTTCATCGTTGTATTTTCTAGTTTTCTTTTCCTCCCACATTCTAAATTGCGAATAGCATAAAAATACCGTCAAAATAGCTCGAACTAGGCCCAGAGTTGAAGAAAAGGAGGGCGGAACAGCACAGACAATGCCTAATTCTGTAAAAAGATGGGGGATGCAATTTCACTTGCGGGATTTCAAGAAAGCGAGGCTTAATTTGAAGTTAATTCTGGTCCTGTTCCTCGTCTCTTATGCTGTGACCGTTGTGTGCATAAGCTTCATTAACCCCATTGCTCAACTATGTAAGCTGGATTATTGCCCATAAGATGTTTCTTTATTTCTGCTGTTTCCTCTTTAAAACCCTTGTTTGATACCTGATATGTTTGATATCATTACTGATATCAGGCCGACTGTTTTTTGTTCCTGTTGCAGATGCTAGTAGAAAAGAAATATTTAATACACATGTAATTCTACAGACTCGTATTGTCCTTCACTATCATCCTTTAGAGATAACACACAGCAGCTGAAGAGCTCCGTGTCAAAATCAACGCCGCAACTTTATAATCTGGAGTGTTCTTCGCTCATCAACGGTGAGAACAAAAACAACACTTCCCTTTCTTCCTTTTCCAATAAAGTTTTGAGAGTGACAACTTCTGAGGAAGAAATTCATTTTGTTAACAGATATTGGAAAAAATAATGCACTTGGTGGAGACGACAGAGGATTCCTATGCTGTGACCGTTCTCATTATCGTACAGACGTCTGCTATTTGAGAGGGGACGTGAGAACCAATTCTCAAAATGCCACCATTCATGCCCACAATCATAGAAAAGACTATCTGTCCATTCAGGAAAAAATCAGGCCATATACACGCAAATGGGAGGAGAGCATCATGAACACAATCGATGAAATCACCCTCAAAACAGAGGATGATGTGCACACAAATTCGTGCCAAGTGCAGCATGCCGTGCCTGCCATAGTCTTCTCCACGGGAGGATACACAGGCAACGTTTACCATGAGTTCAACGATGGTTTGTTGCCTCTATACATAACTTCCCAGCATCTCCACGGAGAAGTGGTGTTGGTGATTCTTGAATACCATGATTGGTGGATGACCAAGTATGGAGAGATTGTGAAGCAGGTCACCCACTACCCAGTCATCGATTTCAGCAAAGATAAGCGAGTACACTGTTTTCCAGTGATGATAGTTGGCCTCACCATACACGATGAATTGAGTATAAATCCAGGGCTCATGAAATATGGTAAGAGCACTGGGGACTTCCGGGCACTCGTCACCAATGCCTATGCCTCTCGATTAAGTTCAATGGCTGAAAGAAAGACGATAAGTGAAGAACCAGCATCCTCCTTCAAGGCATCTGGGCTTGCGAATGATTCACAAGTTGCAAAGCCCAAATTGGTAGTGATATCTCGGCAGAAATCGAGGGCAATGATGAACCAGAAAGGAATCGTCAAATTGGCGGAGAAAATTGGATTCTGGGTAGAAATACTAAATCCCAAAAAGAAACACGGAGATGGTAGACACGTTTCGACCTCTAAATTCTTGTGATGTTATGGTGGGAGTTCATGGTGCTGCCATGACACACTTTTTGTTCATGAGGCCCGGTGCCGTGTTTATACAGATTGTGACTTTGGGTACAGACTAGGCTGCCGCTAACTATTATGGGGAGCCTACCACCCAGTTAGGATTGAACTATCTCGAGTACAAAATTCTGCCAGAAGAGAGCTCTCTGTTTGCAGAGTATGGGAGGGATGACCCTGTTCTCAGAGACCCGGAGTCCATTAACAGAAAGGGATGGTGGGAGGCGAAACGTGTGTATCTGGATGGGCAGAATGTGAAGCCTTCATTGAAGCGTTTCAAGAAGATCGTTCTCGCGGCCTATTCCTTTGCATAGATTACAAGTAACAAGAATAGAGCGTATCCATGTATAGATTACAAAGAGAGGTCAGAGTACTTAGAAGAGAAAAGATACATATACAGACACATTATTTTGAGAGGCTAAAGAGAGAAGAAATTTAATCAGACGCCAAGGAAACCTCCCACAATGTAACAGATATTTACTTCTCATAAATTAATTTGTTATTAATACTATGAGATTCTAGAGACTATGAATGTTCACGTCAGTCCCAAAATAAACATGAAAATAAAATAAAGTTTGATGTCAACGCCTTTTAAGTCATTTATACTCAGGTTAATTAAATAGAAAAAAAAATTCATTAATTAAAAATCAATTTATAATATACGAATAAGAATCATATGCTAATTATCAGGGGTTAAATTTGATGGGTATTTTTATCCATTAAAAATATATATATATATGATGGTTTTTAAATTAATGTTACTTTGTACTTGACGTTCATTTTTTATTTTTAACTTTTATTATTTTCATATAAATATAAAAATAAAAAACAAAAAAATTGCTTAAAATAATTGTTGATTGACTAACTAAAAATAAATTAACTATTCTCTTAAGGTTTCATCTATTCTTTACAAAAAATTTGAAAAATGTATGACCATAATAAAAATAATATTAATTATTAAATTAAAAAAAACCAATAATTCTTCCATGAGTAGAAATAGTACAGTTATAAGGATAAAAAAAAATTGTTGTGTAGATGGAAGTTTTAAAAATAAGAGTAAAGTAGAATAAAATTGTTTCAATACTGACAAAGTTCATAGCCTAAAAAGGGACTTGAGAATGTCCTCATTTACAGTGATAGAGCTCACCTACATAGTTCTTTCTATTGCCACTTGCTCCTCTTTAAACACCAAGAAATTAAGTTCTGGTGCATGGGGCTCTACATGGAAAATGAAAACCTCAACATTGTTAATCTAAGAATTAGACATCAATTCAAATAAAAAGAAAAGAAAATAAGAATTGAACTCCTATAATGAAAAATTATGTTTGAAGAAAAATGTGTGTTCATTAAAACCATAGCGAACTAGCGAGATTTACCTAGCAATGGGTGTGTTCATTCCACATTCTATTCATATAATCAAAGCTTCTTCAATATACCAATCTTGTTCACTCTCAATAACAAATTAAAATCAAGTCTTTAAATCATTTTATCAAACACTTGCAACTTTAAATACCTCTATGCTCTCTACAATTATTCACCTATTACAAAATGCATTTTTCTAAAAAGACTTTAAACTTAATATTGTTTCTTTCTTTATTTCCATCATGGTGTTCCTTGCAACATTTCACAGCTGATATTTTGGCAAATGCTTGAAGTGCACTCAGCTACTTAACATGAGTTTGTTGTATCTAGAAAAACACTACCAACACTCATTCTTTCAATTGGCATAACTCAATACACACCATGAAACCACTTGGTTACAAAAATAATAGAACATTTCTATCATTTAAGTGATGTGGGCATGCCAACATTTTCATTGTAGATTTCAGATGCCGCATCTCAAAAAAAAACAATCTATGAATTTATTTTCTTCAAGAATGCCCCCAGTGTCATTCCTAAGCTTTGCTACTTGACAATAATGTATTGATATATTGGATTGGACAAACTAAAATGTTATGTAATGCCAGTCCCATCGGCCTACAATGTGTATTAATGTGTGGTTTATTTTCATAATGGAGGCACGACCAAATATAACGCTGCAACCAGGTACTGCTTTTAGACACATATTTCCTACGGTGGAAAAACTATTGTTACTATTGCCAACACCAATATCAACATAGCTATAACGCCATTTCCCATTTTTACCAAGATGAACATGGTCAAACAGGTTCCCAAAAAATGATTCATTGATTTGTGATGACAGCCATTAAGTCCAGGGGGAATTTCAAAATTCAAAATTAAGAAAGGTGGGATACATAAGTTTAAATTCTATGCACAAGTCTTGCCAGAAGCAACAAAATAGCAAAGTCAGAACACAATGCATTCAGTCTAAGGTACAACAAATGTTTCCACTTATATGTGTGGGTTTGAAATACATATAATAACGCTGCCTTCATGTGGTCCCAAATCTATGTATTTTATTTTGATAGTTTTCTCAATAAATAATAAAAAATATAAAAGAGGGGTGATTCATGATTCGCATGGATACAACTTACAATGCATTTGGTCATGTCCCACTCCAAGCCCTCACTCCTCTTAATAATTTTAAAATGCTTGATTTTTTAGTGTGAACATCAATATGCCAAGGTGTATAATTTTTTCATCATCATCTGATATGGTTTAAATTATAATGTGAATGTATTTTACGGGTAAAAACCTCAAAAATGTTTAAATGGCTTATAAGTTTTGGTTACAAGTTTAAAAATTACATTTTATGATTTATCATGATAAAATCATTTATATCATAAAATGTATAACAAGTTAGACCTTCAAACGTTAGTTATAAGTAGTTAAGATGACATATTAAAATGGGTAATTATTTTTAAATCTAATGTGATATCATGAAAAATCTACATGACTCCATTAAAACATATTAAAATCATAATTAATAAGCATTTTTTTATTGGAAAATTCAATATACTAGATAAATTGTTTTTTATTAAAAACGTACACAATAGGAACAAATATTTTAAAACCATAATCAATAAATAATAAATTTGCTACTTTTATATCTTTTATAGATTTTATCATAATATATCTTTGAAGTATCTTTGGCATAGAATTTTCATGATCATTGATGAATCCCATGAATTAACAGTTGGGATCAATAATGCACTTTCCATGAGTGTTATTTATAAAACCAAAAGAATTCTTAGAATATGTAGGGATGAACATTCATGTAGGTGTGGTCATCAATTATTCTGGCATCTTTATCAATATCTATATCACGTGAAAGAGACATTGCAATTTCACATATTATATATATGGTCATGTTAAATGTGTACTTTTACAAATATTTCAAGTCTGCGATTGAATAAATTAAGATAAAAAAATCAAAATGCATACTCCATTCTCAATTCCTCTTTTTGAACAAACATTTACAATGCTAAATATGAAAAATATCAAATTTACATTATACATATTTGTTGGATATATCATATTTCATGCAGTGTCCATAAATACCAGTATGTCCATGCCTCTAATTCAATACATCAAATGATTAGTTGATAGACAACCATAATATCACATGGGCTTTAGAGCAATTTCACTTTTTTTAACCCTGTCTTGATTCTATGGGCTTTGTAGGAACTTCACTATTTTTTAAACCATGTCTTCATTCTATGGGCTTCCTAGCAATTTCTCTTTTTTTAACCTTTCTTGAAGCTATGGAATTTGTATCAAAATCACATTCTTACACCCCATCCACATCCATGTAATTATTATGTGCCACTTAAGATCGTTTATAAATGCAACTACTTTGCACATGCACTATTTTGTCCATTTATATTGTTTCATGCTTTTATTTTGATATGTTTTATATTTATTTCAACAAAGTTTTGTACATTCTTATATGATTTTCTACTTTTATAGGTGAAGGTGATACATCTATAATAAAAATTTATAACCTCCGACCATCATTGATTAGGAAGGATGGCCGGTGGGTTGAGTGGACATTTTAGAAGGCAGGAAAGAAGGGACACATGAGGAAAAGAGTCAACATATTTGAAATGTTGATTAATGGGAGTTATTCTTTCTCTTTCAGCTCATTATGTTCTTCTTTGAATCAATGACACTTTAAATTAATGTTTGAAAACTTTGAATAGTTTTTTTATGCATGGTCATAGGGATGAAGATAGGGATGAGGATGATATGTCAATTTGTAAATATTGGGAAAGAAATAAAATAATAATATTTATATATTAATATTTTTAAAAACGAAAATGATGTGTCTGTTGCTTTGTATTCTTTATTTTTAACTGTAAATAGAAAACAGTGACATGAATGAAGTTGATGTAAGATTTTTTTATTAGGATTTTATTATTAAATTTCACACACACACACACACACACACAGATGGGGTAAGATACATGAATTTTTGGAAACATAGAAGACACCAAACAAAGTCTTGAAGACTTCCCAAGATTTCCTACCCTAGATAAATCCCCTGTATTAGTTTCCATGTTCATAGTTATTCTACTATTTACATCATGAGCTAATTTTTCATATAAATAAAATTACATCTAAAAATTATATATAAATTTAGTTACATATGACATTGAGATATGCCAAAGTCTATAACACCTTGAGTTTCTTAGGTTAGTGTGTAATAAAACACATTGTGCCATTTTGATTTTGAAGAACATGCCCAATCTGAAACACCATCACATCTGAGTAGTTTCAATACTTTCATATAATTTATTCATGACTTATGATAAAGAGAAAACATAGATATACAATCCTCGGGATAGGAGGATAAATTCTAAGGGTAGTAGATGAATATTTATATATAATTTGCAATCCGTTGATTTGGAAGCACTACTAACCAAGAATACAACTACAACATCATACATATATACCTTGGTAAAAGTCTACCAATTTATCATCAAGTTTAGGGGAAAGGAAGCACTCTTTGAAGAAGATGAAAAATGTGTGAATATACACAAAATGTTTCACATAAGACCAATATATTGCATTAGCAGTCTGAAAGGAAAACTATATCATAACCAAAAATGCAGGGTAAAATTTTGAACTACTCAAAATTCAACATGTATCATCTTTTATCTATCATGAAAATTCATGTAAATAGATCTATCAATATTTGATAGTGAAATACATTATGTTTGGGACCTTCCAAATCATGAGTCAAAATCAAATTTTGTCTTCCTCCAAATCATTCTAAACCTAGCATAAAGCCCTAGTGGAAATGATAATTGCAATGTTTTTTATTCAATGTTTGTGCTAAGAACTTTCTCTCACTGGAATGTCAACACTCATGGTTGCATTTTTTTAGATTCCTTCCTTTTGGGTTGTCTTGTAACTATGACTGCAAGGATCAGCATCGAGTAACATGTGTTCAACTTCTCTCATGTTTGATCGTATCACAGGGAGTTTGTATGTACAACACATCACAATTTTCAAGAACTAGATCATTTCTTCTTGAAATGATTTGGAAATTATTGGATCAAGAACCTAAAGACCATCTTGTTATGAATATATTTTCTATAAAATCAAGGAAACAATATCCTTGCCATCACCAAATTCTAGCTTAATTGGTTGTTTTCTAGTAACAAGATCCAATAAAACCACACCAAAACTAAAAATATCACTCTTCTTTGTGACATGAAAAGAATATGAATATTCTACAGAGTGGAAATGAATGTTAGTATCTACCATTTTGATCGATAGACTTATAATCTAGAAGTTTGGATTAAGTGTTAAACCTATTAAAATGCTCACAAAGAATAGAGATTTTGTTGTCTAAAATTTGAATTGGAGGGATATTCAAATTTTGGAGGTAATATTTAAATTTGTGTTTGAATTATATGTTTTTTAATTAAATAGTAAGCCTTACACCATTATTTTTTTGTAGGTATTGGGTTTAATACAAAAGTTGTGCATAATTGTTGAAGTAGGTGACATTGGAGGAGTTGAATGTGTGAACATAGGATTGAAATAGGGGGATATTAGTATTGTGTTAGTGAATAAAATAAATAAATAAAAATCACACTAAACTAACACCCTAAGCCTATCTCAAATGGGGAGCTTAGTTTAAAAACTAAAAATGAAAAACACATCTAAAACATGAAAGAAAGACCTTTCTTCACCTTCTTCAGATGCTCCAAAATGCTTTTTGTCGTGGCTTGATCAATTTATGCTCATGAAATTTGCATCAATGGAGTGTGGCTACGTCCATCTCTCCTTGGCACTTTGTTTGGCTTTGACTTGGTTTGGCTTAATATTTGGGCACTATAAAACTATGATGTAATGATTTTGAATGCATTTGGACATTATGAGTTTAGCATAAAAGAGATTCCTTAAAGATATTTGGGAATAATAACTTTGCACCAAAAGATATATATTTTTCAATATGCAAGGCCTCCTATTTATAAATTCTCAAAAATGGTTAGAATCAACTTGAACCATCCATCTCAAGATGGAGATGTGTGGCTAAGGACTAATTCAATTATGTAATTAAAATTCATAAATAGGCTCATCAATATTTGGGATAAAGGGGCATTGAATAGGCATGTACGGTTTTAATGAGGCATGGGAGTGGTTTAACCTTGATATTTTGTGCATTGATGGCATAAGGATGTCTTTCCAAGAAATGATGTCACTTGATGAGGCAGATATTCAATATTCATTTGTAAAAAGAAATTATTCAACAAGTTCCATGGAATTATTAATTAGGCTCATGATTTGGTTTAATTATCTCTTAAGCATGATTAATCACTTTGATGCAAACTTTGGCTTTTTATGTAAAAATTACTCAAATTGGTCAGAACGTCTTGTTATTGGCCAAAAATTTGATTAGATTGTAATTGGAAGTTGATGTCAGATGTGTTGGATCCAATATCCTATTTAGGATGTTTTCAAGACAAAATAAAAAATACATGTGTCTCATGCAAGATATTTGATAAAAAAAATAACAATCCAGAGCACCTAGGTGCAAAATATTTATTTTGACTTGAAATGACCTAATCAAAGTTAGCTGACCTATAAATTGAATTATCTCATTTAGTGATACTTTGGCCAAAATTGGAACTTGAATATGTTAGTTTCAAATATTTTAAAGTGTTTTAGTATTTTAGGCCAAATTATGCATTTTGATAGAAATTGATCAAAAACCTGGTTGGAGATTATTGGTGGTTAGTTTTAGGTGTCTACAGTTTGCCCCTATTTGAGAAGATGTTGAAAACCATAGGAAAATCAATTTATTTTCAAAGAATGAAAAATGGCCTATATGTCAAAATGAAAATGATGATTGAATAAAAAGCTCTAAATGGTGTTTGGGAAGCCTAGGATGATGCCCCCTTGAAGGAGTGGCCATCACATTTGATGATGGATGGTCCCTCAAAAAGAAGAAAAAAGAAAGGGTTGAATTAACATGTGGTTGAGAGTAATCCAAATGATAAAAATGCTTACATGCATTAATTTAAAAAGTTAATAATTTACACAAAGGCAATTATAATCAGGGATAAAATTCAAAAATAATGATTTGCCCATAGGCAGTTATAATCATTAAGAGGACTTGAATTATTTTATAAAGATGATTGTGCCCTAGTTAGGAAATTTTATCAAGCATAACTCAAGGATATAACATCGAATACAAATTAAATATGAGCGGGTGCAAAGTGATGAAAGAGATGAATATAAGAATAAGATAGATTGATTGAGAATATTTAGTTGTACTTACCAATGAGAAGATGCTCATCCTGATTAGCAATGATACAAAAAGAATGGCCAATGGGTTAATTTGATCAAGGGTGGGAGGATTTGCCAAGGTACCAAAGAGAAACTTATGTGGCTCTATTGCTTGTAGACCTTCTTGAAGCTGATTTTTGCTTTGGCACGTGATGGTATGCATCATGATAGAACACCATGAAAACTATCCCAAAATATGCATAAGGACTGACTCTAGATCCAATAAATAATTAAAAATAATGCACCAATGATAAAAACCATGATGACAATATTGACATATGAATATGGATGGACTCAAGAATATAATGCACATGGAATCACCCAATACATACATACAGACTGAGTTGAGGCAATAGTTTTAAAAGTAAACAAACAGGCAATAAAATAAAGAAACCATAGAAAAGCTCAAAAAAAATCAAAAGAAAGCAACCTAATAATAACCATGCCCTAGTAGGGTGAATCAAGGGTAACTAATTAGGAATAGATATGACAAATATTTTTGGTATTTTTAAATATTTGAATATTTTTAGAATTTTGAGGTATCTTAACTCAATCGAAAATGACAAGATACTTGCTCATAAAATAGTGAGCGCATTTAGATTAGATTGCTCATAAAATGGTGAGAGCATAGCTTAGGGGAACTGAGGTCACCTCAACATAAATTGAGCATGACCTACATAGTCTTGAAATGACATCAAGTAATAGTAATTCCATCCACAAAAAAAGTGAAGAAAAACCAACTAGGTCCCACCAAGTTCTCATATCCAATAAATGGCTAGTCAAATAAAAATAATAATGTCAAGGGGAGATGACAGTACATGATAAACAAATGTTACCCTTAGTTTTCCTATAGGTGGTTGTAATTAGGATACAATGGCATAGATTAATGATACTAATTTGCCCACAGGTGGTTATAATTAGTAGTAAGACTAGTGAAACACTGATTTGGCCATAGATGGTTATAATCAGGCTCACATAAAACAACTTTGATATAGGATGGAAAATAAAATATATCTTGCCAAATCAACTATCATAGTACTTTCATAGACTATTATTGAAACACAACTCTGATTGATTATTGAAACTTGACTAGAATCCCCTCACAAAAAATGTGAGAAGAACCAAAAGAACCAAGATAAAAATAGGATTGGGTAGGATGACTAAAAATAGGCTTTGGTCTAAATAGGAATGGAATCATAGAATGACATGGTCTTGATCTAGGATAATGATGGGTTTTGATTGATTTGATAAAATGGTAGGAGTGTTTCCCCAAGTGATGGGGTAAATGGTAGGAACATGTGACAATGGCAAATGGATATCAAAAATGACCTATTGAAGTGGAGATGTAGGTCTTGATCAAAAAATGATAAAAATAGAATAATCAATCATGTTAATTGTTATCCAACACCTCATCTAAATAGTTGGTCTATCAAGAACTGACTACAGATTTGGATGCTAAAAAATATTGTTGTGATCTTCATTGATCATTGATTCTGATTCCTTCAAACGTTGAGACAAGGTATCTTTTTAGCCTCTGTAAAGGAAAGTGCGATCATGGATGATAAATAGGTAAAAATAATGGATGGTGGATTTGATTGTGAAATGGAATGGGTAATGGTTGGGAAACAAATGAAGATCAGGATGTTCAGTCACACGTAATGTTGCTAGTGTCAAATTTGATATAACTTGATATGCAAGTATCATAAATGTATTTAAATTGATGTGCAAGGCATGTGTAACTGATGTTGTAATAACCATGAACATATTCTTCTTTTAAATTTGATTATGACTCAAGGGACTCTAAATTTGATGTTGATTTTGATTCTGATGCTAAATCTGATGTTAGTCTAATAATAGAACCTAACTCTAACTCTAATTCTTCATCTGATGGGTACTCTATTACAAAGATGTCTTATTGAATGTTTGGTATTGGACAATTAATGACCTGTGATGGCATAATGAGCTCTAAAAAATTGGTTTGTCAAAGTGGGACTCCTCTAGGATGGAAAAAATGTCAAGAGACAACTCCTCAAAGATTGGCTTATCAATAAGAGGTTCTTGAAAAATAGGCATATGGTTGAGGTAATGATTTACCCAAAGGTGGTTATAATCATTAAGAAGTGACTCAACAAAGACTAGCTCATCAAATTAAGACTCTTTGACAACAGGTATAAGATCAATGGGTGATTCATCATATGTTAACTTATCAAAAGTGGTTGGTTCAACAAAAATATCTCAGATTGGTTGGTTCTCTTGGCCTTCGTTTCCAATGAGTTGAAACATATTAGTTTTGAACACAGCTTGGTCTTCAAATGATTGGATTGGTCGAGGTTTGGATGGGGTTGGTATCAGATGAGGAATGGCCTAGATTGGATAATTTTAGGGCATCATAGAGCTTGATTACTTGCATGAGCCAAAGGATGAAGTACTGAGATGGTAACAATAGGGCGGTATGGAGCTTGGTTGCTTACACAAGCTAAAGAACAAGGTCTTGTAATGATGGAGTGTTGTGGAGTTTAATTTCTCACACAAGCCAAAGGATGAGGTCCTAGTATAGAAATGGTATGACATTGTGGAGCCTGATTGCTCACACAAACCAAAGGATGAAGTCCTAGAATGGTAATGGTATGCCTTGGATAATGTGGAGCTTGGTAGCTCGTATAATCTAAATGAGGGTTAGAGGTAGCTAATGATCACATAATAAAAGGTTACCATGGACCTTGAAGTCTACCATGGTCCAAGTCCTGATAAACCATATCATCTCAATCTAGAGTTGGATCGTAAGCTGGTTCTTGAATATGTTTTATGTATTAATTATTGTAAAGAAGGTATTGATCTATATCCCA
Source organism: Torreya grandis (assembly GCA_037957365.1). Lineage (NCBI taxonomy): Eukaryota > Viridiplantae > Streptophyta > Pinopsida > Cupressales > Taxaceae > Torreya > Torreya grandis. The sequence goes on along the minus strand of JARHVA010000038.1, from coordinate 9,842,655 downwards.
AATAATATTATCTATAGTTGGGTCTTCAAAGTCCCCCTCATAAAATTCTTCATACCAGTCAATGTCTCAAGTTGGATCATAAGCTGGTTCATGACTTTGTTCCCATGGATGATTATTATGAGGCCGATATAAATCTATCTCACAAACCATATTATCATCATTTGGGTCTTGACTAAATCCATAAAATTTATTTTGTGTGACCATTCTATTATAAGTTGGATTATACATGACTCCACCATAGGTGTAGCTAGACATATTCGTATAAATGATGGAAGTTTTTAAAATAAAAAGGTTTAGAGTTTTACAAACTCTTAAAAACTATGTCTAAAGGATGAATGGTTCAAACTAGGTCTAACTTGGTCGAAGGTGGAGTTGTATCTCCAAACAATGATTTGATCATGGATTTATATCTCCAAAATAGTTTGTGCTAAGAGTTAGCATAAAACATTCTAACATCAAATGTCATATGCATAAAATTTCAAGTGTCTAAATAAAAATTGTCATGTCAAAAGTCTAGGTCAAAGTGTTCCAAAGAAGGTATAAACTAGGAAAGAAAAAAGAGTCGCTAGGTCTTTTTGTCTAAATGTGGATTCAAAAGATAAGCTCAAACAAGGCATGTGCTAGGACTCTTGGTTAAATGATGGCAAAATCTAGGTTTGAAACAAAGGCATGATGTGATTTGATTTGATCTAACAAGTTTGTAAACAACTTTGACATAGAAATGACACACATAATCAAACATAAGCATGATCAGTTGGAATAAGGAATGAGGAAAAAGGCACCTAGAAAAAAGATATGTTCTTCCAAATAAAGGTACAAACAATGATGAGGATAAGCATTGAACAAACAAACCATCAATAGTTTTCAAATTTTGATAATTGATTAAGTGAAGTTATGTAACCTAAAATAGAAAGATCTGTGTATTAGTGTCATGAACTAAGGCCTAAACAGAAATCAATCAATATTTGAATCCAAACATGACAAGATTAATTAAAAACTAAGATTTGACTAAACAAGCTAGACAAGATTAAATAGTATGACAGTACATAAACAAGGTTCAAATGGTATACATGACATTTGTTTAAAAAAAATTGAGTAGCCTAACATCGTAAGCATGTTTGAATGATGTGATCAATCCTATATTTGAAACGACCCAAAGGCAAAATGGTTTGACATGTTTTGGGCAGCATAACACTATCCTCTGCAACTCAAATGACACACACACACAAACAAGTTTAGAAAAAATTTCAAGGCACAAGTGTAGCGTAAAATGGTTAGCATAATGCCTCTTTAGACAAAAGAGTTACATATAAAAAAATAAGTTTTGACATGGTTTATAAACAAACAATCAAGTTTTAGTCTCAAAACATACCAAGCAAAAATGACCAAAATACACTGAGTATAATCGTTCAAATCCTAGGAAGGGTATGACAATGTGGGGTTGACTAAAACTAATTAGTCTTTGAATGTTTCTAAGGGGATCAATTACATAATGACTTTTACATCATGATGTAAAAGAAAATCACATAATTAGGTGTCTGTGGCAGTTGGCTTGTTACAAAAAGCTCTACCCTTTTTGCAACCGATACATCTATCACTTGCTTAGTGTAGTACAATGTCCAAAATACTGATATGTTCTATGTGCAACTCAACACTAGAAGGTGGTTTAATCACTCAAACCTCTGATCTTAGGGGGAGTGGTTGAAGTTAGTTCCAAAAAATGAAACCCTAGGTCAAAGCTTCCCTATAAAACTTGCGAGAGGTGATGAATTCCCCCTTGCAAGTCAAGTTTGCATAAAAATAAATGACTTAATAGAAGGACTTTAGGGTCATTTTCAAGATCACCCAAACTATTACAATTTTTTGGGGAGTGCTTTAGATAACATTCTTTCTATGCCTTGGACTATGCATGTTTGTAATAAGGACAATGCTTTTGATTCTAAAAGTTCCCTAAAGGGGACGGATGGAAGAGCATACATGCAATGTCCCTCTTTTTGCCAATCAAATTACAAGTATAAACAACTTTTTAAAACAACATTTGACAAGTGAGTTCAATTTTAAGTCCCAAGTGAAAGATTATGTGGTGTTCTTTTGATCCCTTGGTCTTAAATTATAACTTTGAAAGCACAATTTATCAAAACATTCACCTAAGCATCTAAATTTTTTGTTAAGCACCAAAACAAGGTTTCTAATCCATTTTAAACTTTCAAAAAGGTCTAAAAAGCATGTTTTAACAAATCTCAAGCTTGATCCTGCAATAAAAAGGTCAGTATGTCATTTATCTTTGAAGCTAATTTGTAAATGAGTGAAGCAACTTCTCAAAACAAGCTCTCTATTTCAAAACCATTGTTACACAGTCAATATCGTTGTTTCCCTACAAAATTGCAATTATAAACAACAATATCGATGTTATTGGTCAGATCAGATAGAAAACACAATATCGTTGTTTACCTATGAAGTCGCTGGACAAATCAACAATATCAATGTCCAAGAACTATATCGCTACCCCAAGAATGATATCGTTGTTTTGAGATGAAATCATTGCACAGGTGAACAATATTGTTGTTTTGTGAAATTGCTACCCAGATTAATGAAATCTCTACCCAAAATGATGAAATCACTGCCCAAAAGGACGATATCGCTGCTCTGGGACAAAATATTGTTGCTCAGGGCTATAAAATCACCATTTAGCCAACAATTATTTTGTTTACAAAATCGCTGTTGTGTGACCAACAATATCGTAACAGAAAGCAAAACTGAGGTTTCTAAAAACAAAAACGTTGTTAAAAACAAAATTTCAACTTATAATTTCACTCTTTTTGGCCTCCAACTCCAAGACCTTGCATAAAATTGGTTAGTAGGTTGTTTGAAAGAGCCTTTGTGAGCAAATTTGTGGGGCTAGCGTCCCACTAGGCATGCCATGGGATGAAATGAATGATTTTATATTCAATATAATTTAAATGGTGCACACTTTGTTCCAATAGTTGAACAAATTTGGAGATATATATGTACAAAAACTTTTGAATTTATATTTACATCGGTTTTTTATTAATAAATATTAACACTAGATTTTTATATTATGTCACTTTATTGGAATAGAGAAACACATATTTTTTATTTGTATTATTTCAAAACATATTCAATTTTAAATTTTATATATTATTGAGTGCATGTATTATTGCCATATGTCAATGCTCTAATAAAAATACATTTTACACAAAGACATAATTAAATGTGTCTACTTGTAAAATTAAAAAAAAATAATTATTGGAGAAAATATGTACAACTATTAAATTTAATTAAACAATTGATTGTTCCACCATTAAAACATGCTCAATTATTGCTAACTTTCCCCTAACTTCGTTCGTGACTCCCAAAATAAATAGCCGTTACATATGGAAATACTCTGAAATGTCAGAGACTGCATAACCTCAGGTTTGCAAGTTGGTCAGTCACATCTTTGAATTAATTTGCGTCCCTGTTTCCTCCAGCTTAGCATATAAAGCTAAACACTGACCGAACTAATCAAATTAAAGTCCGCTACGCTACGCCAGCAAACGATTCATCATCTTCAGGGAATATTTTATTTTAAACACAGGCGAATTAATTGTATCGTGGAAGGCCGCCAAGATTGAAGAGGCCTATAATAAATAGCCGTTTGATCTGGAAATACGAGTTTTGTTTGTACAAGTTGCAGGTGAGACAAGGCCCTGTTTCGACCTCCTTACGAGTTAGTTGTACGAGTTCAACCAAGGCGATATAATTTTTTTACATTTATATCATATGAAATCTCCGTGTTAAGAACACTGCAATCGCATTCTAGAATTGTAATTACATTTATTGGTGGAGGATATTTTTCATTCGTGGCCTTTTATAATTTGGCATTCTAGAATTGTAATTTTCGTCCAAATCCATACAATTCGTGTAAATGATGCGGCGGGACACATGACATACAATCTTATCATTTCGAAGGGATGAGTTTCATTAACCAGGAAATAAATGTTGAATGGATAATTTATTTTACCTAATTTGAAGGGTCAACTATCAATGTCAACCCGTTGTCGCCGTATTCTTGTGTGTTCATGGTAGAAGAACAAAAAAATTGGGTGCAAACACCATCCAAGAGGTTGAAGGATTAAAAGTAGCCCATTGAGACCCCCTTCTACAGGTACAAACCTTCGTTTGCTTATCAATGTTGATTCAAATTTATTTTGCATCCTGAAACTTAATATTTCAGTTTTTATATCATCTCTACATTTAATTAAAAACCTTGAATGCTCATTGAAGGTTGCATTCTTTCAATGCTATTTGATTTTAGGTTTTCCAATTTTCAAAAAGTATTTATTAAGTTTAAATAAGAAGTTATTTATTTATTTATTTTTATTTTTTTAACTTATATATTTTTTATCAAAATTTTTTTAATTAAAAATTGATTTATATATTTAGAATTTTCTTATTCAATATATTATTATATAAACTTTAAATCTCTTAATTTTTTTTAAAAAAATTTATTGTTAATTTTGATCAATATGAAAATGAATTCATATTCCTTTTTATTCCTTGCTTCCAAATTTTTTTTCATAAAAATTATTTTTTATAAAAAATTTAACTATATTACTTACATAATCTAATCAGATATAACATTGTTTTGCTTTAAAATTGTTTCACATTCCATATATAATTATTACTCATTCAAATTCATAACATTCATATTCTTCTTCTACCATAGATTCATTAAATATCTCAAGAGATCTTTTGAATCAATATATTTATAGATACTTTTCAAGGAAAATCAAAAGGATGTGATTTTTTTTGCTATATAAAATGATATTATCAAAAGTAAACATAATAAATATAACCACCATAAAATCGCAAGAAAGGTTAAATCTAACATGTTTTCTCTTGCATTTGAGAAAAGCATTAGCACATTGACCATGACTTAGATCAAAATAAACAACTAACTTCTCATTGAATGCAAATATCATTTCATTCGCTGTAATTGTTTTCAACTGAAATATTTATAAAGATTTTATTTACTTGACTTTATCTTAGTTTATTAATAGATTTTGATAAATTTATATAATTTTTAATGTAACTTTTCTCAAAAATTTTAATATTAATATTATTTTTGTGTTATATTTTTAAAATAACTTAATTTTTTTATTATTAAATTTTTATTAAAATAAAATTAAAAAATATTTACATATTATAATTTTTTACTCCTTATATTACCTATGTCAAAATGTCATGTTAGTGTGATTAAACCAAAATAACATGCATCGATGTTTAACATTAACAAAATCTAAAAGTACATCTCCTATGCATAGGGATTTGCAAAAAATACTTCTGAAGCAAACTCATATTCTTTTATGATATATTATGTCATAAAAAAGCTCTCTTCAATTTCACCTACATTTTTAATATTCTTTTCAAAAGACACCATGTCCAAGGGGATATTAGATATCAATCTTCTTATTCACAAATTGGAATACATATTTTGAAATAATAATAATAATAATAATAATAATAATAATAATAATAATAATAATAATAATAATAATAATAATAATATTATTATTATTATTATTATTAATTTTTATTATGTGAAAAAATTATTTAAATGATATTAAATTATTTATGATAAATTTAAATTGTAAATATTTCATATTTTATTTTTATAGGTCACCATTTACTCTAGAGATGTCATACAATTAAAGTATTATTATTTTATTGTTGGATCTTTCTACATCATTGTGGGGTTTTAGACCTAATGATTTTGGAGACGATGAGTATAAGAGTACTTTCATAAGAGGTAGGAATTATAATTTGGTTGGAATATTCTTTCAATAAAGATGGAAGAAACACTATAAAGATTATAGTTTCGAAAGTGAGGGAGATCATGAGCTCCTATATGATCTAAAAAACTTGTATAATGATGCTTATAATTATAAGAAATATGGAGCTTTACCTTTAAATAATCCGCTTTTTGAAGTTAATGTGTCATTCTCTTTTGGGGGTTGTAGGTATGCGATATGTCCAAAAAATATATATAATATAAATTTGATGTTTTTCATATCAAGAATTGTAAATGTTGGTTCAAAAAAAGGAATTGAGAATGGAATATGCATTTTTATTTTTTTGGCTCGATATATTCAATCACAGACTTGAAATATGTTTGTATAAATACATGTTTAACATGACCATATATACAATATGTAAAAATGCAATGTCTCTTTCATGTAATATATATATATTGAGAAATATGTCAAAATAATAATTGATGACCACCTACATGGATGTTCATCCTCAAGTATTCAAGAACATTCTTGGTATTATAGATAACACTCATGGAAGATGCATTATTGTTCTCAACTATTAATTCATGGGATTCATCAATGATTATGAGAAATTTTATACCAAAAATGCTTCAAAGATATATTATGGTAAAAGCTATAAAAGATATAAGAGTAGCAAATTTATTATTTATTGATTATGATTTTAAAATATTTGCTCTTACTTATTTACATGTTTAATAAAAAAGAATTTACCTAAGTATATTGCATTTTACAATCAAACAAATGCTTATTGATTATGTTTTCAATGTATTTTAATGGAATCACATAGATTTGTTGTGGTATCACATTAGATCTAAAAAAATTACTCATTTTAGTATGTAATCTTAACTATTTATAACTAAGGTTTGAACGTCTAATTTATTATACATTTTACAATATAAATGATTTTATTACAATAAGTCATAAAATATACTTTGTAAACCTATAACTGAAACTACCTTTTCAGTATCAATACATGAGTATTAGGTTCAATAATTGAATCATGCTCCACTTTTCAGACCTTTTCCCTAAATATATGAAGAAAGTTTCAAACTTTAGAAATGTGTTAAGGAAGTTTCAAACTCCATAAATCGATCCCACGATAAATATTGTTCAATTTAAGCCTCACGCCTGCACCTACCCTCGCTTCCATTTCTATGGCAAAGTTTGTATGATGTTTTTTAGTGGACGGGTTCATCCACAAAGGCCATGTGCACATGACAACTAAAAACATGGCTGAACACATTCGGGAGCATCCTCAGGCCATTCGCACCACGCTTCAAAGCAATATTCAATGCTGCCTGAGCTCTTTACTGAACATGGGATAGATGGATGTGATAAAACATTTAAAAGGTTAATAACGCACAAAGGATTTAATAGTTGCAAAATGACCTTCGATTTACCTATTGTAGCCCATAATATTTAAGTTTAAAATAACATTAACCTATCATAGTGAAACGTGCTCAGCTACAAATTCTTTACATATATATATGTAAAGTTAAAATGTTCGACTGCTAATTCGTCACTTCAACAGTGAGTGCGTTCAATGACCTCCCATATTTTTACATGTGCACATCAAAGAGATAGCTAGCATACGGTTCTTGTTCGGACGTGTATGATAAATTGCTTTATAATTAATGATTTTTGTTTTATATGTAACTGGCCTGAGTATAAATGACTTAAAGGCGTTGACATCAAACTTTATTTTATTTTTTTAATTTATTTTTCAACTGACGTGAACATTCATAGTCTTTAGAATTTCATATTTGTCGATGGATCTTTGGCGTATTTATAAATTATTAAGAACAAATTAATTTATGAAAAGTAAATATCTGTTACATTTTGGAAGGATCTTTGGCGTCTGACTCTCTTCTCTCCTAAGCCTCTCAAAATTATGTGTATGTATATTTTCTCTTCCAAGTACTCCGAGCTCTCTTTGTAATCTATACATGGATACGCTCTCTTCTTGTTACTTGTAATCTATGCATAGGAATAAGCCGCGAGAAGGGTCTTCTTGAAACGCTTCAATGAAGGCTTCACGTTCTGCCTATCCAGATACACACGTTTCGTCTCCCACCATCCCTTTCTGTTAATGGACTCCGGGTCTCTGAGAACAGGGTCATCTCTCCCATACTCCGCAAACAGAGAGCTCTCTTCTGCCAGAATTTTGTATTCGAGATATTTCAATCCTAACTTAGTGGCAGGCTCCCCATAATAGTTAGCGGCAGCCCAGTCTGTGCCCAATGGCACAATCTGTATAAACACGGCACCGGGCCTCATGAACAAAAAGTGTGTCATGGCAGCACCATGAACTCCCGCCATAACATCGCAAGAATTTAGAGCTCGAAAGATGTCTACCATCTCCGTGTTTCTTTTGGGATTCAGTGTTTCTACTTGGAACCCAATTTTCTCCGCCAATTTGACAATTCCTTTCTGGTTCATCATTGCCCTCGATTTCTGCCGAGATATTAGTACCAATTTGGGCTTTTCTACCTGTGAATCGTTCCGCAGTCCGGATGCCTTTAAGGAAGATGCTGGTCCTTCGCTTATCCTCTCTGTTTCAGCCATGGAACTTAATCGAGGGGCATAGGCGTTGCTGACGAGTGCCCGGAAGTCCCCAATGCTCTTACAATCTTTCATGAGCCCTGGATTTATACTCAATTCATCGTGTATGTTAAGGCCAACTATCATCTCTGGAAAACAGTGGACTCGCTTATCTTTGCTGAAATCGATGACTGGGTATTGGGTGAGCTGCTTCACAATCTCTCCATACTTGGTCATCCACCAATCATGGTATTCAAGAATCACCAACACCACTTCTCCGTGGAGATGCTGGGAAGTTATGTATAGAGGCAACAAACCATCGTTGAACTCATGGTAAACGTTGCCTGTGTATCCTCCCGTGGAGAAAACTATGGCAGGCACGGCATCCTGTACTTGGCACGAATTTGTGTGCGCATCATCCTCTGTTTTGAGGGTGATTTCATCGATGGTGTTCATCACGTTCTCCTCCCATTTGCGTGTATATGGCCTGATTTTTTCTTGATTGGAGAAGATATCTTTCCTATGATTGTGGACATGAAGGGAAATGGTGGCATTTTGAGAATGAGTTCTCACGTCTCCTCTCAAATAGCAGACGTCGGTACGATAATGAGAACGGTCACAGCACAGGATTCCTCCGTCGTCTCCACCAGTTGCATTATTTCTTCCAACATCTGTTAACAAAATGAATTTCTTCCTCAGATGATGTTACTCTCAAATCTTGTATTGGAAAAGAAAGAAAGGGGATTGTTGTTCTTGTTCTCACCTTTGATGAGCGAAGAACACTCCAGATTATGAGGCCGAGGGTTTGATTTTGACACGGAGCTCTTCAGCTGCTGCTCTGTTATCTCTAAAGGATGATTGTGAAGGACAATACGAGTCTGTAGAATTGCATGTGTATAAAATATTTCTTTTCTACTATCATCTGCAGCAGGGAACAAAAAAGTTTCGGCCTCATATCAGTAATGATGTCAAACATATTAAAGTAACAAAAAAGGTTTTAAAAAAGGAAACAACAGAAATGAAGAAACATGTTATGGGCAATAATTCAGCTTACATAGTTGAGCAATGGGCTTAATGAAGCTTATGCAGAAAACGGTCACAGCATACGAGACGAGGAACAGGACCAGAAATAACTTGAAATTAGGCCTCGCTTTCTTGAAATCCCGCAAGTGAAATTGCATCCCCCATCTTTTTACAGAATTAGGCATTGTCTGTGCTGTTCCGCCCTCCTCTGCTTCAACTCTGGGCCTTCGAGCATTCGCAATTGAGAATGTGAGAGGAATAGAAAACCAGAAAATACAAGTGATGAAGAGGAAAGTGAGCAGAACACGATGGATATATTAAAACAGGAAATGAAACGTGAGAAAAGCCGTGACGATAAAACGTGTTAAAGAAAACACACATAAAACACTCGGACAGAACCCGTCAAAAAACAACATACGAATTAATTATATCGGGGAACCCTTACTTCATTCGTGACTCCAAAACTAAATAGCCGTTACATCTGAAATACGAATTACTTCTGAAATGTCAGAAAGAGACCAATCACAGTCACAGTCACACCCACAGCTTTGGATTAATTTCGCTACCAGCACTAATCAAATTAAATTTCGCTATGCCGCGCCAGCGAATATTTCATCATCTTCAGGAAATATTTTATTTTAAACACAGGTTACATAATATTATACAATTTACGAATTAAATGTATCGTGGCAGGCCGCCAAGTTTGAAGAGGCACCCTAACTTCATTCGGGAGCAGGGCCCAAAATAAATAGCCGTTAGATCTGGAAATCCGATTTACTTGTACAAGTTGCAGGGGAGACTTCACGCCAACTATCCACTTAATGAGTTGAACAAAGACGATATAATTTTTTACACTGCAACGGTTCCCAAGGAAAGATGGGAAGATAGGACTTGCAGTTTCTGTAGTGATAGAAAGGTTGAAATTGAACGACGCTTCATTAGGGAGTGCGATGCGTACAAGGATGTCCGTATGCAATAGGATAACAACGTAAATGTGGACAGTTTTAGTGAATTATTTGAGGAGTAGAGGCTTCACAACACGACCTGGCTGTTGGTAAAGATTCATAGAAAGCGAAATGACTTCGAAAAGAATATGAATAATTTCTAATGGTCTTGACACTTGGTCCCATAAACTGTTTAATCTCGTAGACGTTATTAAAACTCATTCATTCATTCATTCAACCAGTAGTCAAAATTGCACCCGTCACAACCTGTCAAAGGGCTTCGAACCCGTATGAGAAGGCTTTAAAAAAAAATGACCTTTAAAAAAATGCCAAATATAAAAATCATGTGAAAATGAAAAAGAGCTCAGCGATTTTTAAAATGACAAAAGAAAGGTTGGCTTTGAAAATGCCCGTCAATAGGTCTGGTTGTCAGCCTACGTGGCACTGGAAGACCAGTTGGCAACGATCACGATTCACGAGTCACACTCATGACTGCACTACTCAATTAGCACACTCTCTTAGAGTTGGAGGCTGGGAGTCGAGACTCGGAGTCGGGATGCATGATGCGGGTAGCAGGGGTAGGTCAAAGTTCGAACTTTGAGTCGAGGCTGCCAAGGTGGAGCAGCGGAGCTTTAATGCATTCAGTTGCCAGCATTAAATTTAATGAATTTGGCAATTGCATTTGCCACAGGCCCGCAAGGTTGCACACTTGCACTTGCACTTGCAGCCGTAGGCGTAAGAGGAAGGCAACACGTTACACATTAAGGCAAATTGGTAAATGGTAAGGTTGCACAGTGCACTTGGAAGTTTGGAACTTGGAAGTTGGCACGACTGGCCGCTGAACCCTGACGGCACGCGGCAAGGGTAAATCCTTGGACGCGGGCAGCAAATGCCAATTAATTATGGTGGATGCGGTGCCTCTATTACCTATGGCTTTAACTGTAAGTGTAGATGCCTCCGGCTCCGATTCTCATTCCCAGAATCCCAAAGCCTCTTCACTCTCAGTCCTTCTCCAAGTTTTTCATCATCGCAAGAGAAAGACAACGCATTTGATCAAGGTTATTGTTGGTGTTGTGGAGAGTCGGAGCCCTGCCATTCTTTGGGTGTTATGCATGCAGCATAAGGACTTGAAGCCCGAAAATTTTCTCTTTTCCAGTAAGCACCAGTATAGCCCACTCAAGACTCTTGATTTTGGATTGTCTATCTTCTTCAAACCAGGGGAGTTTTCTTTCTAGCTCTTTTTCTTGAATTTTCACATTTTCTGTTGTTTTTCGACTTTGGATGTGTGGATTTAATCTGGGTATTTTCATGATTTTGTTTAGGGCATTTAAAATTGATTTGGGTGTTTTTTCAAATTTTAGTTAGGGCATCAAATATGATTCGAATTTAGGGTATTTGGATATTATGTAAGTAGTTGTTTGGAATTGGTGGTGAATTAATTTTCTGGGGTTGGAATGTGGGGTTTGATCAATTGACTTCGAAACTATCAAATTTCTGTAGAGAAGAACTCATCTTTCTCGGTAACTCAGTTAACAATAAAATGCTAAACTTCTACCATCCCTGATTTACAATCCTTTGTAGGATTTTTTTCTTGTTTGTTTCTATGTTATTGAATCTTTGAGTCAAATTATGAAAGATGTGTTGGAGAAGAGAAAAAGGTGGTCTTATAAATTTATTCTCTCCCCTAAGTTGAAGGTTGTGACTGTGGAATTTTTGATGAAAATAACTGAGGAATCTCACTTAACAGTAAGGTCCATGTGTCTCAGAAACCATTTTCTAAATAGTATCCACCCAAATCTTCGCTCTAAAAGGGGTTTAGGATTCTAGGAAGTAGGTAGTCTCTATTTTATAAAAATCCAACCTATTAACATCAAATTGTTTTGCATTTTCCCTAATGACATAATCATCATTTAACGTTAATGTCTGGTAACTTATCTCTTCCTTTTGAGCTTTCAACTGTATGCCTTCTGAGCAAAATAACTGGTGCCATTTGATCTGAAAAATAAATTACCTTTTTCAATTTTAAATCTTAATCCATTAATTAACAGTTTGAGGTGTCGAGCTTTAAATGATAAGTATAAGATGTGCCCCTCCACCTGCATGTTGTCAATTAAAATTCATGCACAACCACTTTACCCTTTGTGGAAGCATGAAATTTGACCATGGTACTAAATTGTTCAAGTGCTCTGCTAGGTGCACGCTGAGACATCCACTTATTATTATAAACAGATGTTCCCTAGTATGAAATACCATTTATAAATAGTATATATTTTTCATTTTTATATATTTATATTACTAATTTGTAGTGAATATATATATATATATATATATATATATATATATATATATATATATATATATATATATATATATAGTTTCATTTTTATGGGACCAACCTATGTCAAGTCTAATTGTAAATTAGTATAATAAATATATAAAATTACTTATTGTAATAATTTACCAATCTCACTGAGAATTAGTCTTATAAATATATATAAAAATGAAACAATATAAATTATTATGTGTATAGTGTGATGTGTGTACTGTGTGATGCATGGTGAAATATATGTGAACAATGAAATGCATGTAAACTATTCTGTATATACATTGCACTTTGAAAATTATAAACTTTTAAAGCTTACCTTTCTTTTATCATTTTAATAATGATTATGCACTTCTTGTCACATCATTTGTAACTTGTGTGTTTTGGTATATATATATATATATATATATATATATATATATATATATATATATATAGTGGTCAAATTTAAACTTAGTTACCCATCCTAACCCGTCTAAGTTGATGTAATGAGTATTATAGAGTATACAGTTTGTCTTACAAATTTACAAAAATAATAAATGAATTGTACTATTTATTTTTTATAGACCAATCTCCCTTTGAATATATATATATATAGTTTCATTTATATATATATTTATAAGATTATTTCAAAGTGAGATTGGAATTTGGTATCCCTAACTTCTAAAATTCTACAGTCAGCACTTCTAGAAGAATAATATTGAGTAGGCATAAATTAATTTGATACATTTAATTTTTATTTTAAATTTGTCATTGAGTAGGTATAAATTGAAAGAAAATGGCTTCTAGTGGTTGTCCTAAGAAGGATAAAAGACAACTATCACTTGCTGATGCATTTTATATCTCTCAAAATTCTTATCAAAAATGTTAGTCTAGAAATGAAGACTTTGATGTTCATCTACATGCAAGAAACTATGAATAAGATGGAGAACAAATTTGAGAAGAGGAACAAGCATCAAAGAAACAAAAAAAAAACATTCAAGTCCAAATGAAAAACAAGATATCCATGGGCTTATGCTGTAAAAGATTGCAATGGTGTTGATGTCTAAAGTATAAGAGAGACTCCATTTGCTAAAGATGGGAGTATTACCCTTCAAGTAAGTGGTCTTAAAATACATGCAAAATTTGAGCCTCATAAATTTGCTTTCCAACTTTTGGAGGGAGAAAGAAAATGAAGTAGTATTTCGATAACCAAACATGTAGAACTAATGGTAGATGTTGAGAAGGAGAGAATTATATCTGTGATAAAAAATATATATTTTGTTTCCATATATGATTTACTTTTAGAAGTCTATAAGCTAATTTGCGACTTGAACAGGGATAAAAATACTCCATACATACCTCTAATAGATAAATACTCTATATATACAAATACCACATTTGAAAATGAGTTTTTACAAGCTTCAAAGGAGGTATATTGAAAAAAAGTTAAAAGATGAGATTTTTCGTAGTTTATTTTACTTAATTTTAGTAGATGAAAGTAATGATCAGACTATATAACAACATTTTATAGTTTACATTACATATTTGAAAAATGAAGGAAGAGGTAAAAGTGTAAAAAAAATTATATGCCTCCTTCAAATAAAGGATGGAACAACTCAATCTATGTATGATGATGTAATAAGTTTTTTAGAAGAGATGAATTTATAATTGACAAAGTTAATTGATTTTGGATCTTATGGGGCTTCTACTATGAGGGGTATTCATGAAGGTTTATCTACTAAGCTTCATTGAGATGCTCCTCAATTAATAGATATTTATTGCATAGCTCATTGAGAAGCATTCATAACAAATGATGCTTCATCTTATTTTCTAGAGTTACAATTTATCAATAAATATGTAAATAAAATTTATTCATGGCTTGAAAAATATGTTAAAAGACATGAAGCATTAAGAGATCTAATGGAGTCATTTCAAATTAGTCGATTAGAGGTGTTGCAAATTTATCAAATTAGGTGGCTCTGTAGAGGAAAAGTCATGGAAAGGCTTGTCAAACTCATGCTTATTTTGTTGAGAGAATGGGACTTAGAGAATAAAAAAATGTGTGATTTAGAAAGAATATTTTAAGTACAATTTTGCATCCATTTACTTATAGATATACTTATAAAATTAGATAAGTTGAATACAATGTTTTGAGATGACCATGTTGACATTACTTCTATTGGCACTACTTTAAATATTACTTTTGAAATGCTTCGTAGGAGATTTCAAAGAGATATATTTGAGGTAGGTAAAATACGTATTTCATCTTTTTAAAATAGAGCACAAGGGGGAACTCTTAAGTTTTCAGATGGAGCAGGTACAATACATATACATCCATTGAGATTTGAGAGCTTTCTTAACTCACAAAGATCAGGGATACTAAATGATTGCATTGAATTGGAAAAAAGTTTTATAATGAAGGTTATTGATTTTTTAGATGCAAGGTTCACAGATTGACCTATATTTAATGCTGCTAAGTTTTTCAGTCCACATAATTATTATGATGAGGTGGATGACAAAGACCATCAAACAAAAATATGGTTAACTTTTTTATGTGAAAAATTTAGTGTTGAAAACTCGTTCATTGTAGATACTGTCAAATGTTTAGGTGAGATGGATGAATTTATTTATACTATTTATAAATCACACCCAAAAAAATATATGTTTGGAGCATGGAATATTTGTGGATGTGAACGAGAATGGTTTGAAGGGTTTTCATGTTTAATGCAGCTATGATAAACTATTCTTGTTATTCCAATGAGCATGATAGTATGTGAAAGATATTTCTCAAAGTTAAATAGGATAATGAATGATGATCGATCTAGACTTTCTTTGAAAACATTAGATATGTTAATGTTTCTTTTCCTTTGTGTACCTCATGCTCTAAATGAGGTAGATTGAAATGCTATATATGATTAATGGAATCATATAAAGGCACAAAGGCTTCTTCTTCTAAACCAATAGATCCATTACTATAATAGTTTAGAATATAAGAATATAAGAAAACAAATTGAAATACAAGCTTATATAGTTTATACTTTTAGTTAGCAACATTCTTTAAGTGAAGTGAAATTTGATTGATATCGATTTTAATATTAATTAAGACTATTTTTAATCATTAATATACTATTTATATGTATTTTATTACTGGATTATAAACATGTATTGCTAATTTCCTTCTTGTTGGATTAGGTGAAAATGTAACAGTAATGAGTTAGGTTGGTCTAGAAAGTTTGTTGTGCATTGATAAAGGTGGTGTATATAGGTAAAAAAAAAAACATGATGTTATTTTATATCACATATTTTGTTTTACTTGTATGCATCAAGTTGGCTACTACATTCCTAGTTTCATCTCCAACTGATGGTTGGGGTGGGTAGGGATAGCCTATTACACACTAATGGATGGACTTAAGAGGTGCATGGACTGGGTCTTAGCATATAGAAGAATTACCATTAAATGAATTAGTTGAATATGAAAGTTATGAGTATTTGAGTTGATATTGTAAGTGTAACATTACATAGCTTGATCCTTTGCTCTTTTTTAAACATTTTTCTATCTAAGTCCTTTGTCCTCTATTTTTATTTAATGATTACCGTATGAAGTCTTATGTTTCTTGATACAATATCTTAATCTCCTTTCCTTTATTTTTAAATCTTTTTCTATTTAAATTCTCTATTTTTATTTAATGATTAACCTGTAAAGTCATCATGTTGTTTGATATAATATTTTAATATTCTCTGCTCTAATTTTAATGTTTTTATTTTTAAATTATCTATTTTTATTTAATGATTATTTCTAGTTAAACGTGCTAGATTATTTTTTTATAGTAAGAGGATTTTACAAATTTGACTGATTAAAATTCTATACTATATGGTAGATTTAAACACTGTAAGTAATATGACATTTTATACGTTATTTTATGATTACCTTATTTTTATCATATTTAATTTTTGATGGGCCAAGGTGAAACCATAGGTGCTGAGATTTTCCAAATCTAACCAATTGAGACTCTATACTGTGTGTTAGATTTGATCATTGTGTAGAGTAGGTAATATGGGACTTTATAGAATGTAAACTAATTATTTTCAGTTTTTTAGGTAGGATCAATCATTTGAATTGGTGTGGCAAGTTGGCAGCTATTATAAGATACAAAATATCCTTCTTAGTAATTACATTTTATAGTATATATAGTGTAATTTTTCCTCTTCTTTTGTGACAATTTAATAGATCTGAGATAACAAAATATGAACAATAGCTATTACGGACATCATAGATGAATTATTCCTCTTCCTTTGGGCCTTTTACATTGTCACACACTTTCTATACTTAACTTTTTTTTACAACCATTTTTTTCGCATTTTTGGGAAGGGTTCGAAGCCCTTTGATGTGATGCATTCAAATTTGACTATTGGTTATGATTGTTATAACTTGTGACTCATATCCTTTTGGTCTCATATATATACATATATATATATATATATATGTATATATATAATATATATATATATATATATATATATATATATATATATATATGTACATATATACATATATATATGTATATATGTATATATATATACATACATATATAAAATTTACTGTGAGATTGGTAATTATAGCAAGATTAGTTTTATATATTTACAAACTAATTCAACAAGAAGGGCATTAGTAGAATATGTTCATAGTGCAGTGATGACAAATATATAAATGTAAACATTGTATTACTGATTATAAACTATTTTAAGTAATATTTTTATATATATTTGTAAGACTAATTTGAAGTGAGATTAAATTTGGTAATTAATTTAAAGTGAGATTAAAGCTGGCAATTACAGTAAAATTACTTTTATATATTTAAAATACTAATTCAACAAGAAGGGCATTATCATTTACATTTATATTTGACAGTTATTTTATTTTTGACATTGAATAGTTAAATATTATTTAAAAAAATTTATAATCATTAATATAACATTTATATTTATGTGTTTTATTATTGAACTATAAACAAGTACTGTCAATTCCCTTCTTTTTGGATTGTGTGTAGTATTGCAGATGTAATAATAATGAGTTAGGTTGGTCTTGAAAGTTTGTTGTATATTAACAAAGGTGATGTATACAGATAAAAACAAAAATATGATGCTATTCTATATCATATTTTTTATTTTAGTTGTATGCTCCAAGTCGGCTATTGCGTTCCTATTTCTATCTCCAATCGATGGTTGGGGTGGGTAGGGATTATATACCCGCTTATGGATTGGCTTAAGTGGTGCATTGACTAGGTTTTGACATATAGAGAAATTACCATGAAATAAACCAACTGAATATGGAAGTTATGAACATTTGAGTTGATATTATAAGTGTAACATTGCATAGTTAAATCTTATTCAATCTAGTCCTGTGATTTAAATGTTTTTTTAGCTCATTATTAAAAAAATAAAAGTACATTTGATTTGTATAAAGTAAGATGTTATAAATTATGATTGTTGTATCCTTTTGGGTGAATGCTATAAATAGGGACTGCCAATTCCCTTTTTGTTTAATTAGATGCAGATGTAACAGTAATAAGCTAGGTTGGTTTTATAATTTTATTGTGCACTGGCAAAGGTTGCTATACATGAAAAAATAAAAACATGATGCTATTCTGCATTATATTTTTTGTTTTAGTTATATGATCTAAGTTAGCTATTGCATTTCTACTTCCATCTCCAATCGATGATTGGGTTTGGTAGGGATTATATACCCACTTATGGATGGGCTCAGGTGGTGCATGGACTAGGTCTTGACATACGAAAGAATTATCGTGAAATCAACCAACTAGATATGGAAGTTATGAATATTTTAACTGATATTATAAGTGTAACATTGCATACTTAGATCTTATTCAATCTATTTTTTTGATTTAAATGTTTTATTTTAGCTAGTTATTAGAAAATAGAAGTACATTTGATTTGTATAAAGTTAAGATGTCATGAATTATGATTTTTGTACCCTTTTGGGTGAATGCTATAATTTTATTGAATAAATTTCGTAGGTTTCATTTTCAAAATTTTATTAAGTATTTTATTTTTGTGTTTGAATCGTTCATGTCACCCTATTTGGAATCCTCAACAAATTGAAATCAATGTTTCTTTACATACTTTTAGTGACACATGTAGAAAATTTACTGTTGTCAATCAAAGGGCATTTAAATTTACACTTGTCAATCTAAGGGAAAATATTTTTATAACTTTTCATCACCGAAGGGTTGGATGCAAAAATACCCTTCAGCTTGAAATGAAGGCCATCCCTTCAAATTTGACTGTAGATCGTAACACATGGCTAAGATCATATGAAATCCATGTTATCTTTCTCAAATTTAAAAACATGACAATTGATAGTTAATTATTACATTTATTCATGGAGGATATTTCAATCATAGCCTTCTATAATTTGGTATTATAGAATTGTGATTTTCATGTAAGTAATGCCACAGGATGCATGACATTCAATCTCATGGGGTCAGAATTTCTGTTATCATTTAGAAGGGATATGTTTCATGAGCTATCCCAAATTTTGAAAGGAAATGTTGAATGGATAATTTCAAACCATTGTCATCCCCATTCTTATCTATGTTCATGGAAAAAGAATAAAAGACTAGATGTAAACACCATCTAATAGGTTGAAGGATTAAAAGTAGCCTACCAAGATCCCTATCTACAAGTACAAACCCCACCTTACTTATCAATGTTGATTTCAATTGTATATTGTATCTTAAAAATTTAGTCTCTTAGCTTTTATATCACCTATACATTTAATTTCAAACTTTGAATGGTCATTTGAAAGTTGCATTCTTTCAATGTTATTTGGCTTTGAAGGTTTACTAACCATTGCAAAGTAGTTATTGAGTCTAAGTAAGATATTTTTCTTTGGTGTGTCTTTTATCAAGATTTTCTTATTAGAGATTGATTTATATATTTAGGATTTTCTCACTCTATACATTCATAATGTGATTGCTCTAGACATGTTCTCTTATATGTTGCATGGTTCATTCACAGTTATATGGTTATCTTATCCATTTGAGGTGAGATAACTACTAGTTTATATTCTTATCTCACCTCAAGTGGGGGGCATATTAGTATAGATTTCATATAAATATGGCTTCCATACATATTATAATTTCAAATTTAGTGGAGGACATGTTATAAAGACATAACTTCCATACATTCATAGTTTCAAATATATAGTGGGGGCATGTCTTAGAAACATGTTCTCCATACCTATTCAATATACATCATACCCAGATTATAGTGGAGGCATGTTTTGGAAACATTATCCACATTGGCACTTATATAAATTTTTATCTTTCTTCATGTATAACATTGGCATGTTTTGGAAGTATGTTCTTCACACTTAAATAATTTTTGAATTGGTCAAAACATACAGTTATACGATTCATATACACATTTGTGAGAGAATTATATATGTTGGTGCCATTTTTATACACAATTTCAAAATGAAACATATCTAAGGTGTATATGTTATTCAACATGTGCATTATACTAAAAAATTCAAATTAATTTCAAATTTAAAATACTTTCAGGGACTGTCATTGTGAACATAAGAATACAATAAGGTGAAATTGGTATTGTGTTAGCATAGGAAATCAAATTTGAAAACAAACAAACTAATGAACTAACACCTTAAACCTAGATCTTAAGGGGATCTTAGTGAGGAAAACTCATTAATAAAACACAAATAAAATGCAAGAAAATAAACTTTCTCACCTTCTTTGTATGCTCCAAAGGATCTCCTCATTATCTTGTTTGGTTTGTGCTTCAAAAGTCTTTGTCAATGGAGCTTTAGATATCTCCATCTCCTCTTGGCATCATTGGCTTTGTGGCTTTGGCTTATGAAGCTTGACTCAATAATTTGACATAATAACACTATATCAAAATCACTTTTGAAAGCATTTAAGCATGATAATTTTATCTTGAAAGAGCTTCTAAAATCATTTGAGCATGGTAACTTTACACCAAAATAGCTTACAGATATGAGTGTGAGGTCTTTTATTTATAGATTTTACCATTTGATCAGAATAGACTTGAATCATCCACCTCAAGATGAAGATGTGTGGCTAAAATTCTATTCAATTTTGGATGTTAAAATCAATAAATACCTTTATAAATATTTGAGATAAAGAGGCATTAAAGACAATGGGAGTACTTAATCAGATATTTGTTATAATTATGACTTATGGATGTCACCTCATAGATGATATCATTAAGTGATGTAGTTATTCATAATTGATTTTAATTAATAAAATAATCAATAACCTCCATGTAAAATCCACTTAAGCTCTTAATTCAAATTAATTAGCTTTAAACATGATTAATCAATTTTGGTGCAATTCTTTCGAAATTAATGCTCAATTAATCAAACTGATCAAAATATCATATTATTGGATCAAAATTTGACTGGAGTGAAATTGGAATGTGATATTATATAAATTGAAATCATTATCTCATTTAAGATGTTGCCAACACAAAATAACAAAGGTACATGTCTTGTGCAAAAAAAATGATAGAAAAGAGCAATCTAGAGCACCTAGGTGTGAAATTATCATTTTGATTTGAAATGATCTGATCAAAGTTATGTATTACATAAAATATTTTGCCTCATTTAGGGATACATTGGCCAAAATTGATAATTGTATATGATAAATTCAAACTATTTAATGTGTTTTAGTGTTTTTAGATCAAATTGTGATGTTTAGTATAAATTGGTCTGAACTTGGTTAGAGATTATTGGTGGCCACTTTTACATGTCTATAGTTTACCCTTGCTTGGGAAGGTATTGTAAGTTATAGACAAAGTAACATCTTTTCAAAGATTGCAAAGAACTTATATGATTAAAACTTCAATGAAAATGGATGAACTGTATGTTCTCCCTCGATGGAACTATTGGCAAAGGGGTCAGTAATAGATCCCTCAAAACAAGGAAAAGATTGAACTAAAAAGATGAAAATGATGAGGTGGAAACATAATGGTGTGTCCAAAGTTGGTCAAAATCATTGAGAATATAAGTGGGATGATGTATAATGATTTGCCTAAAGATGGTTATAATCATTGTATTCTAATAGTGGTAATGTGGTATGATAACACAATGATTTGCCTAAAGATAATTATAATCATCGAGAAGATGTAGTTGTCCTAGTTAAGATAGACAAACAGGGTAACAACATGCCACAGTTGGGAAGAAGAAAGTAAATATTAGAATTGGTGATAACACAATGCTTTGCCTAAAGACAATTATAATCATTGAAATTAGAGGTGGAATGGTGTACAATGATTTGACCATAGGCATTTATAATCATTGGACCTTGATTATGAAAAACATGATTAATTGGATAATGATTGAAAAATGATGATAGTAACTTGATACAAAGGACAAAGATGAATTGGGGCAATATACTAATAAAGAGATGCTCATCTAAACTAACAAAAGTTGAAATTCTTTCATTATTTAATTACCCTATTTTTGATATTATTAGGATTGGATCGAGATGTTACTGATGTCAGTGTCGAAGAGATGTCGATGTTGCATTGTTGAGTAGACTTCATGAAATTGATTTTTGTTGTAGTATGTGATGGTAGGCATCATGATAGACCACGATGAGGATTGGGATGACATATGCATAAAGATTGACTCCTGGGATCTAATAGTCAATTGAAAATAGTGCACCAATGATAAAAACCATGATGACAATGTAGACGTATGAATATAGATGGATTCAAGTACAAATGGGCAAATAATCACTTAATAAATGCATATATACTGAATCAAGGCAACAATGGTAAAAAGAAATAAATAAGCACACAAACAACAAAAAAATAAACATGTAAAGAAATAAACAAATAAATAGATAATAGTTAGCCTTAATATTAGTACAAACAACATGAAGAACATTGCCCCTAGAAAATAGGTGACAAATTAACAAACAAAAATAAATGGGGAATAAAATAAAAAGGAATGGGTGGTTGAGCTATCTCCATATGCACTAGTAAAATGGATGCTTCCTACATATTTCTATGAACGTGATGATCAAACAAAAACTTTAGGTCAAATATAGTTCTCTCAAGAATAGTAAAAAAAATGATAACTGATGAAAAATAAACATGATGGATGTGATATAAGAATAGGAATGATCTTGTAAAATGATAAGTACGTGGGATAAAAATGCTATAAAAAAAGGAGAAACTAAATAACAAGTGGTTTGCTTGTAACCTAATAAGGGTTCCCATAATCTTTAAGGCAAAAAAGTGGTCAATATTTTTTGGTTTTCTTTAAATGATTTTCTAATGTTTTTAAAATTTTGGAGTATCTTAACTCAATCAAGAATGATGATATAGTAAATGGTTGAATCTCTTAATATGGTAAGAGAAATGTCTTAAGTTACTAACAAAATGGTGAGAGCATATCTTAGGTTACTCACAAAATGGTGAGAACATATCTTAGGTTACTCATAAAATGGTGAGAGTATGGTGTAGGTTGCTCATAAAATGGTGATAGTGTGGTGTATGTCATGTAAAAAATGACAAGATCATGGCTTAGATTGCTCATAAAATGATGAGAGCATGGAGTAAGTTGCACACAAAATAGTAAGAGTGGGGCTTAGGGGTGACTGAGATGATCTCAATGAGTATTGAGTGTTGCCTACATAGTACTAAGATGGGATCTTAAGTCACTGTAGTTCCACAATATAATAAAGGATTCTAACTAGTGTAGTAGTCAATTCAAATAAAATAGGCAAAGATGGTAAATAAAAAAATACATCATAAGAATGGAAAGGTGATACTTCAAGGCATGATAAATAATTATTGCCCCTAATTTGTCTAGAGACTATTATAATTAGAAAATAATGGCATAGGGTAATGACACTATTTTGTCCATAGATGGTTATAATCAGTAGCATGATAATGAGAGAGAACAAAACAAGAAATAAAGGATATAACTACCAAACTACTATCTTACTGCTCCAAAATACCTCTATCAAAAATAATAAATCCATTGTCAAAATTGAATCTGAATCCTCTTGCTGAAAGTGACTATGGAACCAATAGAATGGAACTAAGATCAAAGGATCGGGTTAGGGAGGGAGATAATAACTTAGTTGATGGGAAAGGAATGGTAGAATGGTAAAGAAGGATATTGATAATGTGGTAAATTTGAAATGGTCCTCATAGA
The DNA here is from genome assembly GCA_037957365.1 of Torreya grandis. NCBI lineage: Eukaryota > Viridiplantae > Streptophyta > Pinopsida > Cupressales > Taxaceae > Torreya > Torreya grandis. The sequence goes on along the minus strand of JARHVA010000038.1, from coordinate 9,818,778 downwards.
AAATATATCATGTCACTTAAACATAGTATTGTTTGAGGTGTATGATGTTCATTAACTCATTAATTTCATCTCCATCTGGTATAGTGAGCCTGTATGCTCTGGTGCCAAAATTTTTAATAATGATGAAAGGGCCTATCCAATTTGGTTTGAACTTGCCTTTATGTTTCTTTTATATTTTGGTATTCTTTTGGTTCTCTTTAAAGACAAGATAACCAAGTTTAAATTCTCTATGCTTGACACATCCATTATACTGTCCACAGAGATGGTTCTGGTAAGCTTATAAATTATTGAGTGAGGCCGTGTATTTCTCATCAAGTAGTTCTATATCTTATAGGCAAGATATTCAATAGTCTTAATCACTTAGGACATGCTTTAACGAGATGCATAGAGAAGCTAACTCAGCCTCAATGGGAAGAATAACATCATTGCCATAAATAAGTGAGTCTGGAGTGGCTCCTGCAGGGTCACGGTGATTAGTGCGATATGCCTAGAGGGCATGGAATATTTGAAGGTGCCAATCATGATCAACATCATTGATAATATTCTTAAGGATGTTGATAATGGTTTTATTGGATGTTTTTTCTTGACCATTACCTTATGGGTAATATGTTGTGAAAAAATGTTGAGTGATCTTATACTTGGCACATAGCAATTTGACATATTTATTTTTGAATGATCTATTATTATCAAATATAATGTCATAGGGTATACCATAGAGGCATACGAGATGGTTAAAAATGAATTTGAAAATTTGTTTTCCAGTCATGTATGTGAGTGGTATAGCTTCAACCCACTTAGTGAAATATTTGGTGGCGGTAAGGATATGTTTATGACCATCTAATGAAATGGAGTTTATCTTTTCAATGAGGTTAAGGCCGCATATAACAAATGACCATGATATAAGCATTGGTTTTAGAGTCTTGTCCAAGACATGAATCAAATTAGAATGTTATTGACATTTTTCACAATGATGTTGCATCTGCATCCATTATAGGCCAATAATCCTTGGTATGTAAGAGATTTTTAGAGAGGACCACCCCACTAGTGTGGGTTTCACATACTCCTTCATGGACTTCCCATAACATTAATATAGATTCTGTTGAAGTTAAACAATGAATTAGAGTTTCATCAAAACTACAACGGTGAAAAGTTGATCCAACTAAGATATAACGAGTGGTTTGGTGAAAGAAGGCTTTAGATTATTTACAGGATACGTCAGGTGGAAAAACATGGTTGTGTAAATAGGTATATAGGTCAAAATACCAAATAGAGTTGGAACCAATAATATCACAAATCATCATAACGGTTGAAGGTGTATGAATTGGCACTAGCAAATTCTCGATGAGGAACTGATACTCTTTGGCCATGTTTGTCAAATCAGAGATTTAATAGTAGCCATATCATCTACAGTTTTGTTACTTACCCTTAGTATATGTTCAAATTGGACATCAACAATCTACCATCTAAGAGTGTCGACCATGGCCTTGTATGGCACCAGCTTGTCATCTTTGGTCTAAAAGTGCTCTATAACTTGATTGATGATTAAGTGAGAATCACCATAAATCTTGAGATGAGATATGTTACATTGTACCATTTGACAAAGCTTTGCAACAAGTGCTTCATATTCAACCATGTTATTGGTATAAAAAAAGTTGATCTTGAATGATTTAGGGATTAGATACCCATGTGGTGTAATAAATAAAAGGCCTACTCTTGATCCATGTGTTGTGAATGATCCATCTAAATATAGCTTCCACTGTTGATCCTCAAGAGCTGTGTCAAGTATGGTCATAATTGATTCACTAGGAAATTGGAATGTGAGTGGTTTTGTATCAGCAAGGGGTGCTTCAATAAGCTGATCTGCAAGAACTTACCCCATAATCGCTTTTTGGTTAATGTACTCGATGTCAAACTCACTAAGAAGCATGATCCATTTGGCCATGCAACCTTGCAAAAATGTTTTAGATAGTAGATACTTGAGTGGATCTACTTTTGAGATAACCAAGATTTTATTGTTTAACATGTAATGGCACAGTTTCTGAACTGTGAAGACTATAGCTAACAAGCTTTTTCAATGGGCATATAATTCTATTCATACATGACCAGTGTATAATTTAAATAGTACATGGCATGCTCCTTTTCATTATCATCATGCTGAGCCAAAAGTGCCCCAAGGTATTGTCTGTAGCCGATAGATATAATAAGAATGGCTTTCTCGATGTGGGAGGCAATAAAACATGTGGATTCACTAAATAGTCCTTTAATTACTGAAAAGTTGTTTCACAGTGATCATCCTAGTGAAATGTGACTCCATTTTTTAGAAGATGCATAAAAAGATGGCATTTATTGACCAATTTTGATATAAAGCATCAGATAAATTGGATCTTACCTTGCGAACTACAAAGTTGCTTCAAACTAGTCGGTGGTGACATCTGATTTATGACTTGTACTTTCACTGGATCAACTTCAGTGCCTCAATGAAACACAATGGGGCTAAGCAATTTGCTAGAGGTAACTCCAAAGATGCACTTCTTAGGATTAATCTTGACGTTTTACTCACACAGTGTTTCATTTATTCTATGGAGCATTGTTGGATGATCAGCCCTGGGCTTTGATTTGCCAAGAATGTCGTCGACATAGTCTTCAATAGTATCATGCATCATATTGTAAAATATGATGATCAGGGCTCTTTGGTATGTGGCTTGGGGATTCTTAAGATCAAACATATTAAAGTAACAAAAAATGTTTAAAAAGAAAGAAACAACATAAATGAAGAAACATGCTATGGGCAATAATCCAGGTTAAATAGTTGAACAATGGGGTTAATGAAGTGCATGGAGACAACGGTCACAACATAAGAGCCGAGGAACAGGACCAGAAATAACTTGAAATTAGGCCTCACTTTCTTAAAATCCTGCAAGTGAAATTGCATCCCCCATCTTTTCACAGAATAAGGCATTGTCTGTGCTATTCCGCCCTCCTCTTCTTCAACTCTGTGCCTAGTTCGACCTATTTTGACAGTATTTTTATGCTATTCGCAATTTAGAATGTGAGAGGAATAGAAAACCAGAAAATGCAAGTGAAAAAGAGAAAAGTGAGCAGAACACGATGGATCTTATTGTGCATAATCAGGTAATGAAACGTGAGAAAAGCCATGACGATAAAACGCGTGAAAGAAAACAAACATAAAACACTTCTTAGATAGAGCTGTCGAAAAACAATATAGGAATTAATTTTATCGAGGAAGGCCGTCGCCATGTTTGAAGGGGCAACCTAACTTCATTCGTGACTCCCAAAATAAATAGTTGTTACATATAATAATAACAATAATATATTTTTTAAGGTCCACAATACCAATTAATGCCTTGGTTATGGTCTACAAAGCATGCCAGCATATGGAAACACGAATTACTTCTGAAATGTCAGACAGAGACCAATCACAATCACAATCACAGTCACAGTCACACCCACAGCTTTGGATTAATTTGCGTCCCTGTTTCCTCCAGCTTAGCATATAAAGCTAAACACCCACAACACTAATCAAATTAAAGCTCGCTACCCCACGCCAGCGAACGTTTCATCATGTTCAGGAAATATTTTATTTTAAACAAAGGCTACATAATATTTTTCAATTTACGAATTAATTGTATCGTGGAAGGCCTCCAAGTTTGAAGAGGCACCCTAACTTCATTCGGAGGCAGTGCCCAAAATAAATAGCCGATAGATCTGGAAATCCGATTTAGCTATACAAGTTGCAGGTGAGACCTTACGCCAACTATCCACTTAATGAGTTGAACAAAGGCGATATGATTTTTTACATCGCAACACACGGCTCAGATCATATGATATCCACGCCATCTTTCTCAAAGTTAGTAACTGTTACATTTATTCGTAGCCTTTTATAATGTGGCATTGTAGAGATGTGATTTTCGTGTAAATTATGCGGCGGGACGCGTGACATACAATCTCATGGGGCCAGAATTTATGTTGTCATTTAGAAGGGATGCGTTTCATTAGCTGTCCCAGCTTTTGAAAGGCAATGTTGAATGGATAATTTCAACCTGTTGTTGCCTCCATTCTTATCTGTGTTCATGGCAGAAGGACAAAAGATTGGTTGCAAACACCATCTAACATGTTGAAGGATTAAAAGAAGCCTACCAAGACCCCTATCTGCAAGTACAAACCCCACCTTGCTTATCAATGTTGATTCAAACTTATTTTGTATCTTAAAACTTAGTCTCTTAGCTTTTATATCATCTATACATTTAGTTTAAAACTTTGAATGGTCATTGACAGTTGCATTCTTTCAATGTTATTTGGCTTTGAAGGTTTACTAACCTTTGGAAAGTTCTTATTGAGCCCAAGATATTTTTCTTTGGTGTATTTTTTATCAAGAATTTCTTATTAAAGATTGATTTATATATTTAGGATTTTCTCATTTTATATGTTTATCATGTGATTACTTTAGATATGTTTTCCTATATGTTACACGGTTCATTCACAATTATATGGTTGTTTTATCCATTTGAAGTGAGATAACTACGCGTTTCTATTCTTCTTTCACCTCAAATGGGGGGCATATTAGCATAAACATGGATTCCACACACATTACAATATCAAATTCAGTGGGGGACTTGTCATCGACACATAGATTCCACACATTCACAATTTCAGATATATAGTTACACAATTTTTTAATTGGCCAAAACATACAATTATAAGATTCATATATACATTTGTGGGATAATTCTATACGTTGGTGCCACTATTACACACAATTTCAACATGAGACATATCTAAGGTGCATATGTTATTCATTGTGTGCCTAATACTGAAAAATCCAAATCAATTTCAGATTTTAAATACTTTAAGGGACTGTTACCGCCTACTAGGTCAAACTTTTATGACCTATATCGAGCCAATCTACTACAATAATTGGTTCACTTTTTTGTATGTTTGAGACAATTAAATCATTTAATCTTGCCAAGGTTTTAGGTTGGACTTGATTGTATCATCCAACCTCACGAACTTGATATTAATATTTGAATTGATTCACTCACACTCACCAGGTTATAAGTTTTACTGGGTTACATAGTTGAGCTAGTCTCAATTATCAGGTGGTAATCCACCTTTTTCTCCAACTTTGGGGTGTGGGTCTCTCTCTCTCTCTCTCTCTCTCTCTCTCTCTCGACCTTCTTAGATATATGCACTTTATAGATTTATATTTATCCTAATCTCAGTTTCAGTGATTCATAATGATACATCTTTCAAATGAAGCTGTAAATAGGCAAGACAGTTATATTGATACATAGGTGTACTCATAAACCTTGCTCTCTTTCAATTTCAATACTTTCAATTTCATATTAGGTATTGATTATATACTATAGCATGCTCTTGGTTTTGGTTCAATCATTAGAAACAACACTCAAGTTAGACTCAAGCAAAGATAAGGTGTGATATACACATTAAGTATGCATTTATTTCTTTTGAAATAACAATTTTATTCTTAGATTAAAAGAGGCAAATGTAGACATTATTTATGAATTAAATACCACCTTAGTCTTGTACACTTGTTAAACTCAAACCTTGGTTATTCCTTTCAATTATAAACCTTTTTATTACTTTTTTAAGTCTCACATCTACTTTTTCTTATGTCCCTTGGCCTATATCTTAGTTTGACTAGTTTTATATTGATGATCCAAGGCTTCTATCTTACCCAGAATGCTTAAAAACTATTTATCTTCCATCTTTGCAAGTTTTGAGCTTGTACATATTTTTCTAATCCTTAAACATTTGAGTCCTGGATAAACACCTACATCAACATAAGTGTTCTACTCTGATTCAACTATCCAATGCATTAAACTCATCTAATTTATGAATAAAATGTATCATAATGATTGACCTAAGTGATTTTATGCGATTTCTTTCTCCAAAGGGATTGGTATAAATATAAGATGAACCCTTATTCATTCTTCACTTAGCACAAACCAAAACAAATTATCAAAAACATTCAATATAACATTCAATATAATAAAGATTTTCTATTTTATCTTATTTTTATGTTAGTCATAGGAGCAACACACACAGAGGTCTAAATTATTGAAGGAACAATCCAAATCCTAATTTTCAAAGTTATAAACTAGGTTGTTGTTGTACTTACTTTTCATATATTATATGGTTCACATACATTCCAAAACATAGGGGATAACTACATAATCCTAATACCCTCTTTAGAGTATTGGCTATGTAGGCAACACTCATTGATAGAGGGGTATTTGGGGTAGCTCAACACTATGTGCCCACTAACTCATTTTTTCCACAAATACTATGAGGATTAAGAACTCAGATTTTTCTATTAGATAAAGAGTGATAGTCTATGATCCAAACCTGAATGCACCAGAGTAAAATTGATGAAAAACTCAGAGGCATCCTAGTGGTTGCATCTTATTTCAACATGTATTCTATATGGAACACTTGCATACAACCTAGACACTAACATTGACATAATCGTCCTAGGCTGAGCTCAAATTTTCCACAATTGCCATCTTGATTGTACCTTATATACCCTAAACCCTATACCCTAAGCCCTAATCCTTAAAGTTCATAATTTCTAAACTCTTAAACATAAATATAAATTATTTAAACCTTGAACCAATCATTTGAGCCCAAAGTAACATCATTTAGACTAAGTATTAAGTTCACAATGCTTAGTTTGGCCTAAATCACATGATTGATTGCCCCATTTAACTAATTCACTCAATATACATGATGACATCTAGGGTATAATGACAATCAAAAAACATATTCTATATTCATAAATGGTTCCAAGTGATTCAAATTGTCCTCAATTATCTTTAAGATTGACCATGTGTACCCTAAACTATTAATACATTAAAACCTAAGCCCTAAACTACAAACCCTAAACACTATACGCTAAATTGTAAACCATATGCTTTCCCTATTTGCTAATCGATTTAGTCTCAATTAACATCCTTTGTAGTAATAATTAGGTTCACATGGCATAGAGTGATTAGATAAATTATATACAAGTCTTTAAACATAAACCATATGCCGTAATCCCTAATCCTTAAAACATAAATTATACGGCCTATGCCTTAATGCCAACTACATACCACAAACATACATGCCTTACGATATATTTGATTTTATCACGAGATGCCATACAATTCATTTTTAAACCTATGGCCAAAACTTAGCCTTTGGAGCTCCAATCTAGCTATGCATCTGAAGTAAATTAAGGCTATTTTGAGCCATTTCAACCTAATTACATGAATATAAAATGTGATTTGGGGGTTGATCAGCTCCAATTTGTAATTGCCATCATGATTGTACCTTATATACCCTAAAACCTATAACCCAATCCCTAATGCTTAAAGTTCATAATATTTAAACTCTTTAAACCCTAAACCAATCATTTTAGCTCAAATTAACATCATTTAGACTAAGAATTATCTTTACAACTGACCTTGTGTACCCTAAACCTAAGCCCTAAACACTATACCCTAAATTGTAAACCAAAAACTTTCCCCATTTACCAATTGATTTAATCCCAACTAACATCCTTTGTACTAAAAATTAGGTTCACACATGGCATAGAGTGATTGGACCTTATACACACCCTTAAACCTAAACCCTACATGCCCTAATCCCTAAACCATAAAACATAAATTGTAATCCCTAATCCTTAAAACCTATGACTAACACCTTAATCCTAAATCCATAATACCTAATTTGTATTAAGTATAATGCAACCATGTTATTTAATAATGTAGTCACATTATTCTTAATATAGGTAACACTCAATTCTCAATGCCAATTACTAACCCCAAATAATTATTAAGAATAATGTGATCACATTATGTAATAATACAATCACATTGTTAATATTTTAGAATAATCTCACTTCTCAATGATTATTTTTAACCTAAATCGATAATTATGTCCCCATAAACATTCTCTACACACCTCTGTAAGATATGTGGTAACTGTGTACTTGACCCCACCTTTGAAAAGTTATCAATTGTCCTTGATGGGTGATGGATCATGTTTGAGGAAGAGGAAGATGTTGAAGAATAAAACACTAAAGGAATTATAAGATTTGAGAGAGAAACACAATATATGAATACAAAAACTTCATGGTAGACAAGGTACAAACCTAAATCTTGATGAAATAAATGTCATACATAATGAGCCAATTAACAATAATGAATTAAATTGACCATGATGAATTGAATTATGATGAAATTGACCATAATAAAATTAATAATATTGAAATTGAAAATAATGAATTATTTAATGTTGGAAGTTTATATTCAAAGTTCCAAGTTTTTGATTTTGTTGTTGATGAGTCTATATATGATGCTTCACCCCCTATGAATGAATAAAATTTTATGAAAATAAATAATGACTAAATTAACCATCATGAAAATTTCATGGAAACATATAATGAAAAAATAAATAATGAATAAAATTTCATCCCACCTCTAAACAATGAAAGTAATAATGATTTTGAAACACCCTCTCAACAAATTCCACCATTACCAACACCTCTAAGAATTGTGCATAGAAAAGACAAGTACTTAATTGAAGTTGATGAAAATATTTTAGAACGAATGCATAACAAAATGTGTAATCTCCATTCAAGAAGGCTATTTCAACAAATTTGGGATACTTTCTTTCATAATTTGGATTATGATAGTTAAAGATGTCAATTATTTATTTCATTGATAAAATTGATTAAGATAGGATCTATAATGTACATATTAGGATTGAGTACATTTAATATAGATGATGACAACAATGAAATAATTGAAAATCTACATGATGCATATCATCCTGTACAACCAAAATCACATGCCAAAGATTGTAATGTCACTTGACGTATACTTACAACTTGTGAAGTAAGTGACAAAATAGGAAAAAAATGAATGGTTTCAAAAACAAGCCAAACACTTAATATAAATAGAAAAATAATAATGAAAATAATTTAAAGACATGAAAGACTTAATGGACCTAATACCAATGAGCTCTAGAAATTCTTCAGTAGATTTCCATGAAAGGACAAGTCTATATCTGATACTCTCAAATAGTTACTTGCTCAATTTTGGAAAGACAATACAAGAATTTTGCTCAATGTATGAGATGATGTGAAAAGAAGAGTTGGTTCTCATAACCATGAATTTCATTAAAAACATTTATTAGATATGACTCAAACATAATAGTGCTCTAAATTTTTGAAAAAACATCCATAAATATCTATTTGTCAAAGATATTTTGAGATGGCAAAACCTTTTTATGTTAAAATAAATCATGCACGCACCATTTGTTGTTGTAGGTAACACATTGATTTTTTAATTCACCATGATGTTTTTCACCATATTCATTGTACTTTGCATATTAACAACATTTTATAAGAGTGTGGCATTAAAGTACCACAAAAATCAACTAGGGAATTTATTCCAACTATCTTTTAAAAAAGACCAGATGGATAATTATTTTACAACAAATCATATTTAAATGGAAAATGTAGCATTTGTAGTGGATTGCCAAAATTAAAAATATGTATCCATGAGGAGATTAAAAGTTCAATTGGATAGGAACTAGTTGGTTTAAGAAAATATAAATGAGTGACTTATCAAGTAAATAATGGCAAAAAATCTAAGAGGTGTGAGCTTGTTATAAAAAAGATACCTATTTTTGAATGTTTAGTCAAATTTAAGGAGAAGATTGTTTATAAGTATACAAGGCACCCACATAGGGATATATGGTTGGATGAACATATCAAGATAAGTAAGGGTTTGATTTTTCTAAAAATTACACATTCAAATGAAAAATGGAAGTTCAATCACAGTATTACAACTCATCACAATTTTCCATATTCATGTATATAACATAAATACATGCACTTAATAGTACATAAAAACAAAATAAAATATTAAGGGAGTGCTATTGTCACCAAATATTTCACCCAAGAAGAAGATATTCAAGCCTCTTCTAGATTTGGGTAACATGGGAATACTTTCAGGTATGTGGATGTACCTATAGTGAAAGTAGATCTCTGTGTTTAAGGGCTAGCTCCCTGAAATTGATTTGAATTGATTATCACCTAATTAAAAAGAGTTATAAGTTTGCATGAAATGAAAATAATCTAAATGGTTGATACACCATAAGGTCTTCCATAATACTATCATACTTCTTTCACAAATAGACAAGGCGTACAACACTAGTCTAAGAGTCCTAAAATTCACTAACATTAGTGTTTTAATATGAAAGTGACATGAATGAAAAATATACAAGGTAAATGAAACCATAGATAATTTTTAGATACTAAGGCTCATTGTACACTTAAGAATAGATTCATAAACTTAACAACACATCATATGACCTACTAGACTTAAATCGTTGGCATCAAACATGGAAGGATTGAGAGAAAACAAGGATAGATGAATATCTCTTAAACATTCACTATACATCTCTTTACACACTTTGACAAGTTTATATATGAACTCAAACCAGATTTCATTTATCATTTTAAGGCAAAGTACAATGTCAAAATGAGAAGGGCTTCACCATAAATGGTGTTGTATTAGTCTACAAGAGCCAAAATTACCACTACTTATAGAATTGGAGACAAAGGAGAAGAGAATTAAGTCTAAGAGTCATAAGAACACTTTTCAAGTATCGAGGAGTTACACATGTAGGAAAATTAAGTATAATATATATTTTTTAATGTATCGTAAGACAAATGTCCTTCCAATTCATGAAACTCATGAAATATGGCATAGGATTCTGCATTGCTTACTCAGAAAACTACCTTCATCATTTGGCCTTCTTGGAATATCCACAACAGACTAGGGATAGATGTGATTATTTAAATTAGGGAGAGGGGTAGTAAACATGCTCCACCATGCATTGGTTTCATCCCTAATAATTAGGATACTTTTGCATATGAGTTATCAATGCTTGTAATCCAAGTAACACCTCTTTTACTCACCCTTCACACTTGACACCAAATTTTTCTTTAGTTTTATAAACCAGTCCATAGATAGGAGCAAATGACAACTATAAATACCCTTAATGGCCTTATATTTCTCAAATAGACCTTAAAATTCCTCCCACTTAGAGTTATCACTCTCCCACTATCTTGGTCACTCTGCCAAATTTGACTAGTTGAGATGAAGGCATTAAAAAAATGACTTAGTAACTTAACTGAGGTAATGAATGAATGTGTTGAGTTATTTTAAGTCCCAATCCATCTCTAAAAGTTGATATCATCTCTTGAAACACCTCTATACCTGCACAACACACAAAACTATCAAAGAAACCAATTTTTTACTCTATTCATATAGGTAGGGTACAACTCAACTTAAGGGGGAGCATATATATAGAGTTTTATGTAAGTTAAAAACACTTTCATGATCATTCCATGCCTCTTATATGAATATTATACTCTTCCCAATCAGGTCTTTGGCAAGGTTTGAGAGGGTTTAGAGTGAGTTTACACTCTAAGGATTGTTCATACAAGTTTGACATCTAATTGGCAAAAAAAAATTCAATAAAACTTTATTAGATACCGTCTCTAACATATCTCAAACTATTAGACTCCCACCCAAGTTTCAAAGTAGATGTGAGCTCTCCAAGTTGCCTATTTGAGCTTTTCTTATCATTCTACACAAGCTTGATTTAGTTTGGATCCAAATATGGTTTCTTAGGGACTTCACCTACACACCAAGGGTTTAAACACAACTTATGTCTTCCCATTAAGGTACTCCAAGGATTTAAAAAGTTAATTTGGTGTTAGAAGTGATGACCACATCTCTTTGGGATCTTATGCCTAGTCAAGGTCTAAAGACCTCATTGTGTCATTGATACCTAAACTTGACTCTTGCATTTCCTAACGGTTTAAATTCCTTTGATATAATTATATATGCTTTTATAAAATTATCACACTTTCTTCTCAATTCCTTCACACTTTTGTCTCACCATTTACCCTATATACCTCTGCCTATAGACCTTTTGTTCTTCTAGAGTACCTTCTGTATGAGATAAAATAGACTAATTTTCATAGCTATATATCACTCATAGACCTTCTAACTCCTCAAGACCTCAAAATAGACTCATATATTGGATAATTGTGCATGAACATGAAAATAGTTGTAGGTTGGGTCATGAAGATTGGCTCTTGCTTTGTTTCCTTTTTATATGGATATCATATGATGGACAAAACCTTCAATGAGATTTTAAACATGCCAACACCTCTTTGTTCCTTGATAAATCCTTCATTTCATACATTACACTTGTCTTGAAATAGGCACCTATAGGTACATGTATACATGTTTGGAACTTGACACAATGCCTCAAAAATTTCTTGAGTTCTCAAAGATAATTTGTCATGAATTTTAATCTATTCCGATCACATTCATATTATCCAACACCAATAACACCATATTTTTAGCTCAGTATTTACCACAGTGAACTATAGTTGACTAAACAAAGGCCCTGTAGATGTTTATGGGGAATAACATCTTGCAAGTTAGACATTATTAATGACCTATATACCACCAATGTGCCCTTTCAAATTTAATTTAATCGCTTATAATGGGGAGGTGATTTTTCATTACCATCTTAGGGTGTAGGGTCATGAAAATTCATTTTCTTGTAGAGAACACTAAAAGTTAGCAGTGAATAAAAGTTTGACTTGGGAGCTTCTAAACATTACGTTCCTCTAGTCATATGTCCATCCCTTGTTGAAAGTTTTTTCCCTTTCATGAAGGCTACAAGATAGAAACATTTAAACTTATCTAGGCATAATATTACGTATTATTTGGTAGCTTTAAAAAGGCATAGGTCTATGTTTTGGGACTTTAGGGGATTTTATCCTTGAACATAGTCACCAACTTAAAGATGACTTCTTCTAAATTGATTTCTTACTTAATGGTTAAAACATGTGTGTCATGACATCATTAAAATATATAAACTTCATTAAGGTATATAAACATGGACAATCTCCTCAATGCCAACCCTCATATCTATGTGAAGCATCTGAAGGTGAATGTACAGTCTATAATGCAGTGGATGTGGAGTGTGAACTATGCCTATGAGATATGCTTCCTCAACTATATCTAAATATTCATGCCAATCCTCTAACTAATATTTACAATCCTGAGGGACATTTTTTCAAGTCACATACCCTATCTGAACTTGGATATCTCTATCAGTGCCATCTATAGGTAGTCATTTGTAGGTATATGGGTAGTGGGTGTGAGTTTACGTAGTGTGCATTGAGCCTAACCTTATAACCACATACATACTCTCTCAAAATTTTCAAATGAGGGTTTAAAACATTTAAAGGCTTGGCATAAGTCTCCATATCCCATTTCAATGTGAAAGATCCTTGAGAGCACTATAGACATGCATATTTAATGTGTTGACTGTGTATATAAATGACATTGACTATCACAGTCCTTCTTGTGCTATTTGGAGGATCTAACTTGATTTATAATGATATGATAATGTTTTCAACACCTTAACAACCCCATGAACATGTTTAATACCCTTCACTTAGTTGATTGTGTATGATAGTCATGGAATAAATTCACGGTGTGGCACTTATGACTATAACTCCATGGATAATTATTTTATAGAATGAGATTGAAATGGGATGGGACAAATATGACATTATAATAATAAATAAAAACCTATCACTATCCTTTAAAACAACTACCAAGATATGAAAACTCTAAAACTGATGAAAACCCACTTGCAACTTTAGTAAGGTACTCTTATTTGCAACCTAAGATGTTTTTCCTATGAAACACTTTAAAAAATGAAACAAAGCATGTAAAAAATGAGATAAGGGATAAAAAATAATCTAGAAACAAATTAACCAATTGAATTATACGTAAAATCTCAAATAAGAGCAAAACCTATAGGGTGTGAGAGACAATAGGTAGAAAAACACAATCAACTTGTTAAAGATGGTTCATAAAGTATAAACCACCATTACTTGAAATCCAAACATGAAATTTAATCTAACCAAGTGTACTATCACCTCCCAAATTCATTTGACATGGAAGTCCTCCTATTGGTCATACCAACCAAAACCCTGTTGACCAATTTTATGTGCATAGTGGAGCAATGGGAGAGAATAATGGTTTTAGCTCATTTTTTCACTTAAAAAGCATGTAAATCATTTAAATTATTTTGAGTAATTTTAATATCCATCCCAAAACCTTCTCCCATGTGCCACTTTCTCTCATAAGCTTTACAACCTTTGAAACTCTTTCTTTTCCACTTACTTTCTTGATTTTTAATTAGCACCTTTAAGTTTTCAGTTAAAAATAGACATGTCTAATAGGTATTGACATATTGGAAATTGAATAGAAGTTTAGAATACTTTTATTTCTTTTAAAACCATACCACTTGCATTTAATGCTCTAAAATGACCCCTAAATGACAACAAATGACACAAGGACTAATTAGACCATGAAAAAAGATAAAATGACATATAATTAAATATGACACACTCTATGACATTATATTATACCCTTATATAAATTTTTAACTATAGGGGGTTAAACCATTTTGACTTATGATCAAAATTATCAACATTCTTAGCAATTTCTCAAGGGTGGTATGCTTGCTATGCCATGATCAGTAGCCTAATCCTATCCATTGGGACATGGAGTTACCTATAGACCATATTGTCACACAATTTACCTTTAAAATACACCAAAACATAAGAAAACCAATAAAATAAAACACACAAGACAATAAATTAAACAAACACACACCTGTGCCACATGAACACTTATGTAACACACACAAAAACCAAACTAACTGAATCAAACACAAACTAACCTGAACAAACACTTCCTCCTAGATCAAAGGGGAAGTTTGAAAACTTATTTTATTCATGAAATGAAATATTTAATGAGGGATATAGCCTTTTGACCCTTGGCATTGATACCTCAATCTTCTTTATGGTGTTTACCAACCTCATTAGCATGATGTTCAATGAAAACCAAGCAGATCCAACCAGTTTATCTATGAAAATGATCTCTTCTTGCATCCAAAAAACCTCAAACGTCTCATAGGACTCCTCAAATATGACATCTAATAGTAGTTCCACAAGACATACCTTATTAGTTTCCATGGTGCTCTCAATAAGGTTGGGTTTATTTTCAGCTGCATGTTCTTCAAGCTCATCAAGGAGATCTACATAGTCTGCCCAATCTTGGTCATTGTCCTCCATGGTAAAATATTTCTTGACCTTCTCAAGTACTTGACCCTCAACTTGGCAAAGATCTTCAAGCTCTTAAAGGAGTTCCATTTGTAGCTACCAATCATCCTTTTTCTCCTTGTCTTCTAAAACCACCACCTCTTCAACCTTATCTTATTGATGTATGAAGTCATCAAGTTGATCTTATTTATGCTCCAATGCATTTGAGGGTGGTTCAAAATCAGTTTGAGGTATTGAGTCACCTTCAAGAACAATAACTTCCACCTTGGTCTCATGAGACTCTTCTAGTAATGCAAACTCTTGAGGAATGGACTAAAGTTTCTCTCTATTCTTGATAACACACTCAACCTCATTATTGGAATGATCATCAACAACCTCATGATCAGATATGGAGTCTTCTTCAAAAACCTCTCTCTTTAAGTCATGGCCACATTCCTCATGGATAGTTGCAAAAGAATATTCAACTTGTTTATCTTCATTCAATAAAGTAGAATTTCCCTTATGTTCACCAAGGGGAGTCCCTATGGTGATTGATTCCTCATAGTCACTCATGACATCTTCTTGATTAGATTTTAATTTATCTCTTTCCTCTTAATTTGCTTCCCTCAAAATGGGCTCCTTCTCAAGGAGGGGTGAGGTGGAAGGTTGATGGATAGGTTCATTAATGTGAGATGGAATATGAGGTGTAGTGGAAGGTTGATGAATTGAAGGAGTGTAATGTGAAGGAGAGGACTTGTGAATGGTTTTTGAAAGGAGGACTATACTAGTGAACTCATGGGGAAGTAATATTTTAGGTTTGTTAGAAGGTAGAACACCTACATCAGCAGGAGTTGCATCTTGCTAATAACCTTTTCGAGGTTCTTCAACATCAACATGTTTATTTCTAGATTCCTTTTCTTCCCACATCTTTAGCCTAATTATTGAGCATTGAGCACACTATTTTTCCAAGTTCATCTGCTCTTTGATCTCCCATTGAGCTCCTTCTAACTCTTCTAACATTTCCAACATCTGCATACAACTATAGGCAATACCTCATAACCATTCCATGATATATTTAGGGAGCACATCATACTCATCATCCCATGTTCTCATATCCTCTTCATGAAATAGAAACTATGGTATGGATGTCAACAAATATTTGATGTAAGATGGAAATAACGAAGGAAGAGGAGGGTAATGATGGGTATCAAGGCCATATTTAACTTGTTGTAATTGATTCTATAAGAATTCACATCTTGCCTCTTAATATCTTGTTTTAGAATCCATGGAACCATCTCATTTTCCATGACAAGAATCATAGGAATCCTCTTGAGATGATAAGCATCATGGTAAGTTGGTAAGACTCATATTGGGGCTGATAAGGAAGCATTCCTTGATAATATCCTTGATAGATTTTCTCAAAAGGCTGTTTAACAACATGATGTCTATATGGAGAGGGACATAGAGGACCATAGGTCTATCATGACCTATAGGATTGGTAGGCATTTTGATAGGATTGTTGAGAAATGTTTTTGGACTATTCATATGAGACACTTGGCATGTTTATGTTCTGCATGTGTGGACTCTATTTGGAAAGAGTGTGAGTCACAAGAGTGGGTGGATGATTGGAGTTCTAAACCTCTAATTACAATCAACACATGAAATTCTAATAACATTACAACTTAAAAATATGATATCATCAAATGACTTTGGCCATGCATTTGATCTAGTGCATCCAGGTAAAATATTTTTCATTATGTATAATTTATTCTCATTATATATCTTCATATTGTCACTAAAAATGGTTCTTTATGATACAAGGCATGTTTTTTTAGTTGTTGTAGATGGGGATAATGAAGATGGCACTGATTACAACTTGTTCCAGTATGTAGAGAGAAAGAAAAAATTGACATCCCCAATTATATATAGAGAAAACATTAAATATCCCACTAGGTTAGTGGTAGTCACTTAAACTTGGTTTTGATGATATCCTATAAAATATTCAGATCAATGGTTGTTTGAAGAGTTTGAAATGCACAAGAAGATACTGTACTATTTAAATTTGATTCTTACAATGAATATCCAATTACAAAAATTTCATGGTAGGCCATTAAATAGGAAACTATGGAAAGTTTGGGAGTCAGACCATGAAGCTATTCCTTATACTATCAAGTTTAGAGTAGATCCTAGTGGTTCATTAGATTTAAATACATAGGTATGCTAAATTTTCAAATGTAGATGTAATAAATTTTACTAGATGTTTTTTTTAATTTAGGTAGTCAATATAAATTTCATTTTTAATTACTTACTAATAATTTTTTGTAGGTTAGTTATGCCAGATAATCTTCCACCTTCACGTGGTTGGCACTATGAGTAGAGAATTATATGGTAGACACCGAAATTGTGTCTAACCCTTGGTCGACTCTCCCCCTTGGTCCCCTTTGTCCCATTCCACTTCTAACCATGCCTAACCTATGTCTTATTAATTTAAAATAATTATCTATTTTGAATTAATAATTCTCTCTCTCTCCCTTGACACCTCACCTCTCTTTGGATGCCTCTCCTTGGATTCGTCCATCACCCCATGCCAAGTCTTAAATGCCCTAAGACCCCATTTCAACCCTTCCACTCATTTCCCACACCTATTAAACTACCTTCGACCATTTCTTACCACAACCAGTTGACCTCGGTAGAAGAAAGAACGGACAAAAGGCTATTTTTAGCCCTTTTTCCTATTCTTTGGCTGCCGACATCGGTCAATAGTCGGCTGACGTCGGTGGTTTTGCCGGTGTTGGTTTCCTTCAAAACTGCATTCAGCACCCTGAATGCAAGATCTTTAATCTTCAACAATCCGACCTTTCAATCCACCAATCTTTCCAATCCTCCAATCTTCTAATCTACTTGACCCAGAATTAGACCTCTCTCTCTCTCTCTCTCAGGCACACACCAAGCACCACAGGTTATAGGAGCTCACATTGCAGGAAGTCTTCTACATCAGCAACCATTCTGCTACACTCTTTCTTCAGCGAGCCACATGTAACTATTTCTTTTGTGTTTTCATTTCAATTATTTAGACTATGTTAGTGATTAGTTTTCTAGTTACTGCTTCTTCTTAACATCATCAACCAGACCACAACCCAACCTGTTCTTTAAGAGCCTTCTCTCACCCTTATCTCCCTATTGCATCTGTCTTCTACCTGCCCCCTTTTTCAGACCATACTCTCTGCCCTGCAACCCTGCACAGAGCATCCAAACAAACCCAAACCCCTTCCAGACCATTCTGCATGACCATAAACCCATCCAAACCCTGCCCAAGGCCGCTGCCCCGACTAACATCGACCATTGCCCTTACCGACGTTGGCAGACTAACCAACATTGGCGACCTTGACCTACCGACGTCAGCAGACCAACCGACGCTGGTGACTGTGGCAGACCGATAACAGACAACAAGTACGCATTATTTGTATTTGTCTAGCTTAGTCTGTCATTATTTCTCATTATCAGACATTCTTTTATCAATCAGTGGACTGACACCCTTCTAGGAAGTCTTTGCACTTCTGGGATCAAGCATCGCTTGGCAGTCCACCTTATCCCTATCTAACAACCTTTTTGTTTGAGTCTCTTTCTTCTGTAGGTGTCATCCTCCACAACCAAAGAGGAGTTCTCACAACGTCTGGATAACGGTGTGCAGACCTCATCCGGGTATCAACTAACCCTAGACCATTTCTTTAGTTTCTCATTTCCTTTTGAATGTGAAAAGTGAACTTGTTTGGAAACATTCTGACAAGCCCGGTGGGACCCTAAGAATTCTCCTTGGGTTCATACTTTTTCTTCTAAAATCAAACCTTTCATATAGGTGCATTAGGTCTCTCCTTGCATCTTTTTCTTCTAACTCTTCCAAAAGACACTATCAACAAAGTTAAAAAGAATCATTCTTTTTCTTTCTTTCTTGCATCTTAGACTAGTCAAAATCATACTCTTCAACCTCTTCTCAACTTGTCTGCATCCGAACACACATTTCTATTTGGGCTTAAAATCTATTGCATCTCATTTCTAATTGCATGCATATTTAGTCCACACATCTGGTAATTAAAAATCACATCATGAATTAATCGTAGTCCACTTATGTTACACAACCAAATCACTTACACAAATCAAATATCTTAACTTACCTGAGACAAGGTCTGACTAGGATTTCATCACCTAGTGGATACTTTACCCATCCTGGCAATCCCACTTGGACTTCACCACCAAGGGGAAAGCCCACTCTGTTCTCTGGCAGAGGATAAACTCTAGGGGACATATATACTGGCTAAACAAGACTAGTTTATCACTGGGCTCGTGAAGTGAGGGGAGCTTGCTCCTTAGCACCAGGCCACATACAAAACCTAATACAAACTCTTGAGCACCGAAACTGACCCGATACCAACTTTAGACTACCTCTTCTAGGACCCGTTCTTCAAGCCAACTTCCCAAACACATTCATCTAAGGCATAAGCCAACAGGATTCTAAAAATTATTCTTAGGAATTAACGTTAGGGTCTGCTTGTCTTGTCTTCTTTTTTTGTTCCTATCTGGTTTTTTGAGCTAGTGAGGATGTTTTCTTCTTTTTTTTCCAAAAACTTTCAATTTTTCTGAGTTTTTGGAAAACACAGTAACCAACATTAGTTTTACCACCAACATCAGCAACCTTTTCCATCGACATCAGTTATCTGACTGACGTCAGCCACTTTTCCTCACCGACATCAGTTTTTCAACCGACGTCGATCACTGTCACATATTTTTCTTCTCAAAATAACAATCTTAAAACCCAGCTTTCTTGCTATCCAACACCCATTCTAGTTTTTTGAGACTAAAGAAAATAGTTTCTGGAACCTAACCCTTCTTGTCTTGAATGGTTTTGACACGCAGTCAAACCAGAACTCTTCTTGACCACGCAAGGCAATGACCACTCCCGCCTTCACCATCTATGCCTAGTCCTCTAATGGAGTATCATTTAGAGACCGAATGAACTCCTACCCGACCAACTCCCAATCAACCTTCAATTGTCCCCGAACGGGACCCAAACTTTGAGAGACTCCTTGACCACAACGTCAAGGCTCTCTAACACTATCATGCAAGAAACCAAACGCGAGACCTTTCAGCTGAAGCAGAAATGACATCAACACCATCCGCTACCCAGCCTTTTATGACTCAGACTATTGCCTCAACCATTAACCCGACCATGGCCAACACGCAAAGTTTGGCCTCGCCATCTATTTTTAGACCGACCTCCATCGGGGTTTCATTACCCCCTCAACCACACGTACTTCAACTAAGTTCTACATCATACCAGAACTTGATTGTCTCGACTCCACACACTCTTGCGCCTATAAATGTAGGAGTGTCTACCTCCCTTTTTGCCAATGCTGCCATGCAACCACCTTTGGCGGTATCTAGTCAACTTATGCCTTCTACCTTCATGACACAACTACCATTGGCTTCTACTTTTGTCCCTATGACTAGTCATCAATACGTTGCACCTATACAGGCACAACCAACTACGTCATACGCCTCTTCTAGCACCTTCCAAGTGCCTTACAACCTAGGGGGCGCCCCATCTGCCAATCTGTCAGCTGATCTCATCAAGATGCTGATGGACAAAATGTCTAGTCTTGAGGCTTCCATTTCCAAGCAATGCTCTTTCATATGACCAAATTTGCAATGAACCCATCCATCCCAATCTGACCGTATCCCAGTCAGTGGGAACTTCTTAAGTTTACTCACTTCAAGAGTAAGGAAGACCCACAACAACATCTATGAGCATTCAGACATGCTTGTTATCTCATAGCACATGACGATGCGTTATTTCTATGCACGTTTCCCATGTCACTTTCTGGCCCTGCCCTCGATTGGTATAGCTCCCTTGCCAATCACTCTATCTTTTCATTCACTCAGCTAGCCCAACTTTTCCTTGACCACTTTTCGATCAATATCACCAAAAAGGTCTCAATCACGGACTTATACTCTATCAAATAGTTTGACGATGAATCCATAGCCAACTTTGTTGCCCGTTGGAGAGGCCTAATAAACCAACTCTCCTTCCCTTTACCTCAACTCGAGCTCATTAGGCTCTTTTCTTGAGCATGTGCCACGCACATCTCATCCACCTTGCAGGTTCAAACATTCTGTACTTTTGATGAAGTTTTCACCATGGCTCGAAAGTTTGAACTCCATGCTATTGAAGAAAACAGGGTCAAACTGTGTAATACCAATGTAAAAACTAATGACCCTTCTTCTTCCAGACCTTATTCTTCCCACTCCAAGTCCAAAGGAGTGGCAAACATTGTGGTCGTTAGATCACCATACTCAACAACAACCGACCAATCTCAGCCTTCAACATCTCAAAGCATCACAAAATAATTCCAACAACGGTACATACAGCATCAGTATACTCCTATAGGAGAATCATACGCTTCCATTTTGGATAAACTTGTCAAGCAGGGGGTCCTCAATCTCCTTCCAATCTGACCACCTCAATTTGACCCTTCAAAATCCATCCCTACATGGTATATGGAAAATGACTTCTGTCACTATCACCGCGTCCAAGGCCATGACATAAACAACTGCCGAACCTTCAAGAACATTGTCCAAGACATGATAGACAAGGGGGATCTTGTTTTGGATAACCTGAATGCGCCATCCAATAAAAACATCGACATCTTTAAACAACCCTTTCCTAACCATCCTCCTAATCAAAACAATGTCCAAACCATGGATGATAGCTCCCAAGAGCATGATATACGCACGGTCAACACGGTCTCGCCTCTTGTCCCTAACCAACCTCCTCCACAGGTAGAAGAGTTTTCTTCTCCTAATCGTCCATCACATGTAGAAGAACCCTCTTCTCCTGTTAGCTCTCCATCGACTGCCCTTATATTGGAGGACGCCTTGACCATACTAGCACCGCTAGCCTCACCTTCATCTTTTCTCCTACCAACGGAGGACCATACCCTTCCTACTCCTCGACCACAAGTAGAAGGCACCATCATCCCTACCCTCTATCCTCTTGAGGAGTCACATTCTCCAATTTCTTCTCCACCAAGGGAAGACCCTGTCTCTTCACCCACTTTGACCAAGGAAGACCCAGTGACGATTTTATCTTGCCTTTTGCCTGAGATCGCTACATCTCACTCACCTCCGTCCACATCTGAACCCAAACCCATGCAGGCATCCACCATGCCAAAAGAGATTAAATCTCTTGGTGTTTGCCCCATATCTAATCTTGCCTCACACAATAGTGGCCCTCAAACCAAACCAAAGAAAGCCACTAAACCACACCGGAGAATTCCTCCCCCACCTTCATCATTTCCCTCCATTTTGGGCCCACATCCATCCACCTTAATAGGAGTGCTTCCTACTCCAACACCTCATAGAGGCAAATTGCCTCCATTATCCCCTTTACCCATTAAACATATATTTCCTCCGAAACGACCAATGCCTCATACGCCTCCAAAACAAAAGTCACCAACCCCTACTGCAACAAAGCACGCAGACCCATTGGCAGGTTCTTATGCCTTGCTGTTACAACAATTGTTGCAGTCTTCTCGCATCAGTCTTCCACCTCTTAAACCATACCAATCTCTTAGACCAAAACTGCCTTGGTTCGATCACACTAAAGTTTGTGCGTATCATCTCACACCGGGACATGACACTGAGCATTGTTGTGCCCTCAAGGTTGTCATTCGCCAATGCTTGGAGAAAGACACCCTTCTTCTTGACCATATTATCAACAAACCTTCAACATCGTCCCATGCTTCCCATACCTCCTCACCTTCACACTCATCAACTCTTGGATCAAGATCATCTTGGTTCGACAACACTAAATTTTGTCACTATCATCACACACTGAGACATGACACTGAGCGTTGTTGCGCTCTTAAAGCTGTCATTCGTCAACACCAGAAAAAGGATACCTTTCTCATCGAGGATCCTCTTGACTACCCCTTTGCCAAATCTTTGACATCATCACATGCCTCACCTAAATCGAGATCTCAACACCAGACTATGGTCCCTCCACCGCCTTTAACCCCATTATTCGAAATCAACACCGTCAACTTGACCACTAGCTCACCAACCCACAAGGATAAAGGGAAAAGACATGTTTCTATCCCTTGGACATCCCCATCTACCAAGCTTTCACCACAACCAAAACCCAAGATTACTGTCTTGGGCACATCTCGACCAGCATCCTCAAAGACAATCCCTGACTCCGTGGTGAAACAACCTCACCACATGACCCCTGTGAAGATGTCTTTGTATGATCTCATACAAAACTCTCCACAGCATCATCAAACTTTGATCCAAGCCTTACAATCGATGGAGGTCCAGCCTGATGACCCCCAACCATTAGCCACTTTAATCAAATCATTACCAACCATTTCCTCTGTCACCATCCGTGATTTTGAGATTTTTGCCTCCAATCTGGTAGATCAGGATCTCACCCTCCTAAACTAAATCTGTCAAACATTCTCCCTAGCAATTGGGGGAATTTGACCTTACCCTGACTATCAACCTCGACCAAATATCAACTGACCTTGACCAAACCTTGACCAAACATCAACCAACCTTTTTATCTTGACCTCGACCAAACCTCGACCAAGCCTCGACCAAACATCGACTCCAACCCACCATTGACCAAACATCAACCAACCAAGCATCAACCAAACAACTTCTTACTCATCTCCCACATGTGACCAATTTGGAACGAAGCAAATGGGGCAAGTTTGCTCCTAATTGACTCAGACCTTGCATCATAATACAGGCATGGGTCAAGGACTTATCAGAACCTGAGCCCCTTTATG
Organism: Torreya grandis; assembly: GCA_037957365.1. Lineage (NCBI taxonomy): Eukaryota > Viridiplantae > Streptophyta > Pinopsida > Cupressales > Taxaceae > Torreya > Torreya grandis. The sequence continues at coordinate 9,794,694 of JARHVA010000038.1, read as the reverse complement.
CCTTGCATCTTTGACCAGTCTACTATTAGTCAAGTAATTATTCACTTGACATTTAACTTGAGCTCGATCCCTTGAGCCATCCCCATCATCATCATTCCTATCTCCCTCAACCCTCAACCCTGCAAACATTAGTCACCCCTTTTGTCAAGCATGAATGCTTTGTCCTAATAAAAGGGAAACCCTCTAAACCTCTATAGTCAAGTCCATGACCAAAGTCCAGTCAAAAACAAAAATATATAAATAAAAGTGGGATGCATATTCCAAGGTCATAAACTATAAAGGTAGACTGCTCCCTCGAATGACAGCTGCATCATACTTGTTGTAATTGATAGACTGATCCCTTGAAGGACAACTATTCAAAAAATTTCATATGTACAAAGCAAAATATAGACCACTCCCTCAAAGGATGGATATACCTAATTATTGATACACACAACATTATCTCAGAAACTTCCTGCATCGATCAGTCTGCACCCAAAAAAAAAATTGACTGACAAACTATAAAGTCATGGACTTGTCTATAGTTGTTCTCGGGGTCACCTATAAAAGGGGAAAAGCTGTTCCTGCCAAAAAAAGGATCCCCCATCCATCCATATCACATAATCACACCCATCTCCCCAATAGACTCAAGGGATTTCGAGCTCACTTAACGTCAAGTGATTCGATTGCTTCTCTAACACAAACACTGGTCAACGATGTAATGCATGAACGGGGCTTTTGTTTCTAAAACAACCCCTTATCCATGCCATCATTATGGTCCTTGTCAATGAAAGAGCAATGCGCATTTCACTTCTTTTATCTTGGTCACATTCAACCAAATCATTTTGCCAACCAAACCAAACTGAACCAAATATTTTCAGACCACCAATATGACATAGCCATTTCACATAGTTTCTATGGAAACCAATACACATGGAAACTATCAACCACACAATTTATGTTAAGCATAAACTAGTACTTGCTGAGGCATAAATAGACTCAATTCATTTTTGGCATACATCCATCACTAATATGGAAAATTTCTAGGGATGAAAGACCCCTCAACCAATGTTACAGAATACACCATCACAATATGGAAAAGGCTGTAACATCATCTTATCCTCATCATTTCAACACATGACCAAACCAATCATAAACCATTTTGACTCTTAGTCTGAACTACATTGGTCTGAGGCCCTAACGACAAGGGCTATGTAGGCAGCACTCAAATGACATGACGTCTGCTGGGGTTAGCTCGACCACATCCATTTGTCATCTATTTGACGGATAAACCATTTCGACCTTTGACCATGAATTTGACCTGACCAAAATCAAACATCAACCACTCCGACCCTCTTCCTCCCTTTTAGGGAGAACTACATTGGCTTGAGGCCCTTCCAACAGGGGCTATGTAGGCAGCACTCAGATGACATGACATCTTCTGGGGTTAGCTCAGCCACACCCATTTGTTCATCTATCTGATAGACAAACCATTTCGACCTTTGACCATGACTTAACCTCGTCCAACCCATCCATAACCTCGACCCTCTTCCTTCCTTTTAGGGAGAACTACATTGGCATGAGGCCCTAACAACAAGGGCTATGTAGGTAGCACTCAGTTGACACGGGGTCTTCTGAGGTTAGCTCATCCATTCCTTCATCCGTCCATCTAATGGACCATCTATCTCAACCCACCTCGACCAATGACCTTGGAGATCATGACTATCTCCTCTAACCTTAGAGATTGCGACTATCTCCTTCGACCTCGACCACTTCCAAGACAACATTGCCTTGGTTGTTTTTGCATGTTTGCTACCTCACGAATGGTTAGTAGAATTGTTTGCAACCCATATTTTGACCCTCACAAGTATAGGATCGCGAGAAAGTTGGTCCCCACTACTTGTGACTTTTCGTGTTTCCAAGAGCACTTCTTGATCCTGGGATACTTGGAACACGACGACCATTGGAGCTACAACTTAGATCGAATAACCCAATCAACTACGACTAAATGCTGGGGCTTGGTTATTTCAATTTTGGCACTCCTTGACCTTTGACCTATGACAATTTTACCTGACCATCTCGTGAAGTGGTATGGGCACAATCTCAACTTTTGCAGCATTCACCCCACCTTCACCATATCCATCCACTCTCTATCAAATCAGCACCCGATTCCAGGTTCCCTTCCCTCAACTCCTGCTTTGAGGGGGAATACCTCATCCCATAATCAGGGCAACCAACATTCATTTTTGTCTTGCAGTTCAACAGAACCAACAAGATGAAAAAGACCTCATCCCATACCTTGGGCAATCAACTCCTATTTTTGTCTTACAGTTCATCCAGAACAGCCAATAAGACAAAAAGAGGCAAATGTAGACACCAAAATCGTGTCTAACCCTTGGTCGACTCTCCCCCTTGGTCCCCTTTGTCCCGTTCCACTTCTAACCATGCCTAACCTATGTCTTATTAATTTAAAATAATTATCTATTTTGAATTAATAATTCTCTCTCTCTCCCTTGACACCTCACCTCTCTTTGAATGCCTCTCCTTAGATTCCTCCATCACCCCATGCCAAGTCTTAAATTCCCTAAGACCCCATTTCAACCCTTCCACTCATTTTCCACGCCTATTAAACCACCTTCGACCGTTTATTACCACGACTAGCTAACCTCGGCAGAAGAAAGAACGGACAAAAGGCTATTTTTAGCCCTTTTTCCTATTCTTTGGCTGTCGACATCGGTCAATAGTCAGTCGACGTTGGTTTCCTTCAAAACTGCGTTCAGCACCCTGAATGCAGGATCTTTAATCTTCAATAATTTGACCTTTCAATCTGCCAATCTTTCCAATCCTCCAATCTTCTGATCTGCTTGACCTAGAATCAGACCTCTCTCTCTCTCTCTCTCAGGCACACACCAAGCACCATAGGTTACAGGATCTCACATTGCAAGAAGTCTTCTGCATCAGCAACCATTCTGCTACACTCTTTCTTCAGTGAGCCACAGGTAAGCATTTCTTCTGTGTTTTCATTTCAATTATTTAGATTATGTTAGTGATTAGTTTTCTAGTTACTGCTTCTTCTTAACATCATCAACCAGACTGTCAACCAGACCACAACCCAACCTATTCTCTGACAGCCTTCTCTCACCCTTATCTCCCTGTTGCATCTATCTTCTACCTGCCCCTTTTTCAAACCATACTCTCTGCCTTGAAGCCCTGCACAGAGCATCCAAACAGACCCAAACCCCTTCTAGACCATTTTTCACGACCATAAACCCATCTAGACCCTACCCAAGGCCACTGCCCCAACCAACATCAACCATTGCCCTTACCGACGTCGACAGACTAACTGACGTCAGTGACCTTGACCTATCGACATCGACAGACCAATCGATGCTGGCAACTGTGGCAGACAGACAACAGGTACACATTATTTGTATTTATCTAGCTTAGTCTGTCATTATTTCTCATTATCAGACATTCTTTTATCAATCAGTGGACTGACACCCTTCCAGGAAGTCTTTGCACTTTTGGGATCAAGCATCGCTTGGCAATCCACCTTATCCCTATCTAACAACCTTTTTGTTTGAGTCTCTTTCTTCTGCAGGTGTCATCCTCCACAACCAAAGAGGAGTTCTCACAATGTCTGGATAACGGTGCGCAGACCTCATTTGGGTATCAACTAACCCTAGACCATTTCTTTAGTTTATCATTTCCTTTTGAATGTGAAAAGCGAAAACTTGTTTGGAAACATATATATTCTTGAAGCTAATCAAAGCTCAGGTTAGAGGTGATCAAAGCTCAAGAAATGACTTACAAGGTTTATTTTATGGGTGTTTGAACTTCGGTTAAAAAATGTATTTTTCTTACATTGGGACGAGTGTTCTTAAGGCCAAAATGCTAGAGGTACAATCACTAAAAGGGGGTGAATTAGTGAGCCAAAATAATCTAAATTCAATTCTAACTTTAAAAAATACTTAATCAACTACCACAACCATTCATGAAGCATATTCAACATTTATAGCAATGAGCAAGAGAGATAATACAAGATTAATCACATAACACATGACATACATGGGAAACCCTCTTGGGGAATAAAACCCACTTGACCCTGAATTGGACTACTATCCTATAATAATAAGATCCAATTTATACCATCTATAATTGATCAGGGAACTACAATCCCTATTTAATGAGACTATAATCCCACAAGGTGCTACAACACTTATCTAGTTGAGCTATAATAACAACTAAACATTTTAGCAAGTTTCACCTTATAAGGAGGTTGCAACCACTTTAGATGTTGATATGCTACAACAACACCTTTAAACACTTCCACCTTTGAACTAATGCCAACAACATCTAATGATGGACCTCAGCTTATCACTCTTCTCCTTCACTCACACTCAAACAACAAGCACACTATTCTCCTAACATAATTATGACCAACAAGTCATACAAATAGTCCTCAATTTTTTTTTCTACTCAACTCGTCCTTAGGGCACTCTACCCCTCCTTCACTCCACAAAACACACACAAGCCTCTCTCTAATGGCTCCTTAGTCTCTCACACAAAGTTAAGAACCCATCATCTTTGGTTCCACTATTTATAGAGTAATATTGATAATCACTACCTTCATCAGCCATTAAGCATGCTTTATCTCTTAAGGCATCTCTCACATGAAGACATAGCTCAATATAATCTTCATTAGTTCACCATAGCACCTATGGGTCACCCTTAAGGAACTATACATTTTAATAAGGCCCTTGTAGTCCTTATAGGCCTCTTGAGAACCCAATCACTCCTTTAATACTCTCTCAAGCAAAATAAGAACACATGACCACTTTAAAATACATGGGTCCACTCCTTTTATCCCCTTCAATATCCTAAAATGATCACAATTACCCTAGCTCACCTCTACGTATGCTCAAATATCTCAAACAAAAATTTATACATAGGAACACCATTACCAAACATACAATCAACTTATTAATAATCATTCATACTCAGGATAGATTTATCACACTTCCAAAATCCACATAAAACATCCTCGTGTAGTTTACAACACACCCCAATAGTTAATTCATTATGAGACATTGAAACACCATCAATACAAGCTTGAATATCCTTCTCGGGTCAATTGTAGAATAAAAATGAAAACATAGTCAACTTTTAGGATCAGTATATTTGTTTGTACACACTTTCAGATCTTCAAATCTATATAGCTAGATGCACCTTGGAGTCCTCTACCACTTTGCTTTTTACTTCATGAGAAAATTCAACTTTTATCAAAATATATGGATAAAATATAGAGTTCTATTTTTTTCTATGTTAAATTCAAATATTTGAATAGCAATGGTCACAATTAACCTTTGAACACAATGCTCAAATCCCATGAACTCTTAGCTCAAGATCAATCTCGCACATTCAATCTTGTCCGAGCTTTAACATATAAACCGTCAAAGCCAAATCTTAAACACCAGTCACATTAACCTCATCTCATGTAATAAAGGAACTTTGAATCAATGCACTCCATTAATCTCTATGGATTAGTCATGTCTTTAATGATCAACTCTCACCATTTGATCAACTGTATGAACACCCATTGACCATTAGATCATTATCATATACCTTTTCTCAATCATTAAACATCATGCACTTATCCTCATCTCATTGCCTCTTGGCTCCTTGGATCAATATGCACCATCAGTATTTCTCAAGCTTTAACTCATTTAAAAATGACTATGGGAATCCTATCAATATGTATGAGTAGCCATTTTTTATCGTTAATAACTTCTTTTGTGCTTCGATGTAGGATCTCAAATTTAAACTAGATGATTTCCTCTCATAGGATAATCTAATCATGTGATGCACTGCTCATGAAACCCTCACATGTGAGCCATTAAAATGCCTTCTCAAAATCTTTTGTCACATAGCCAACCATTTCCAAATATGCTCGAGAGGCCAAATTTGGGAAATCATAACTTTTTCCATGCTTCCGCAGATGAATTCAAATTTATCAAAAATGATCTATGCTCAAAACTAAACAAACCCATATGATTATTTTATCTTAATACCTTCACATGTGTAAGATATAACACCACGAAAATGCTCACTCAACTCTTTCTACCACATTGTAAAATTGTCTAAGTATGGGAAAACACAGTCAAACTGCTTAGGAGACCATCTTTGCATTTGCATATATTTTTGATGTGCTACATTGCATGATCTAAAAATTAGCACAAATAATATAGGCACAAAAATGAACAAACCCATATGATCATTTTATCTTGACACCTCCACGCGTGTGAATGCTGACCTCATCAACATTGCTTACTCAACATTTTCTAGCCAACTGGAAATTTGGCTAAGTATGGGAAAACAATGAATTTTGACTAAGAAGCTAGATTTGCACCCTCATAAATTTGATCATGTTTCAAAAAAATTCTTGAGATCTAGTGCATAAAAATTAGGGACTAATATGATAACAACCATATGATCCACTCCCCTTGACTCCTTCTCATGTGGTAATGGTGATGTCATCAAACTGTCTACTCAAATTTTTTGCTACTGGACCAAAAATGTCTAGATGAAAACTATGATCAACTAGATGAATTCCACTTGTGAACATAAGCTCTCAAATCATAGATAACATCTTAGGGACCTATTTCACATGCTCAATACTCTATACTCATCCCTAAAAATCTCTAGCCATGTGAACACTGAATATCAACCAATCATCCTTTAAGCATACAAGAACAAGCACATTGCATACTTTATCATTATCCCTTAGACTATCAATGCACTTCATCCACTCAATATGACTCTTCCATGACAAAACTGTGACATCATCATGATAACTCTCCACCAATCTCCCCCTTTGTCATCGATGTCAACAACCATCATAAATAGAAATATATAACTTATCTTCTCTTTCTTCAAAGCACTCCTATAGTAGGAACATTCTCCCCAATAGGAAATTTCTCCCCTTTTGACACAATGATAAAGTGGGCACACACAAATTTTGAGGATTTGACAAGACTATCAAATAGGAAAAGACCATCTTAGAAAGATGAAACAAACTCCCCTTTACTTTGAGCCTACTTATGCTTATCTTAACAACCTCCTCTTGCTCCATGCTAACACTTTCTTCAATCAAGCACTACAACCAATCAATAAAGAACACACTCAAGGAAATTATCATGGTGACTTGGGCCTTCATGATGCTATTCACATGCCATCAAACAATGGTCAACCTAAGGGAATGGATGCTCGTGGTAATCATCCCATAGATCTCTAGTCCACAAGTGATCAAAATCAACATGCTCATTTGAAACTCTAAAATAAGGACTAGGAGAATGGGAGGACTCCTCATGATGGAGATACCTCACCGAGTTGGATTACCTATGTCCCATAACATGAACATGAGGGGGTTCTTGTTTTAGAGTCTCCTTTTAGAAAAGAGGTAGGGAACTCAAATGAAAACTAGTTGAGGCACTCAAAACTAAATGGGTACAATCTATGTCTCCATAAGGACATTGCCTACTCCTAGGGGTAAAGGGTGCACTTCATTCACCTAAAGGCATCTATGATAATCATCAATGATCACACATAGCTCATCAGGCCTTAATCATGTAAGAGGGTCCTTATTTCCTTGAATGGGTGAATGAATCATGGCATGAGGCTGAGGGGAACATCCTTAGAAGAATGAAGCTCAGATTGGTGAAAAGGGGACCGAGTCTGTTGGTTATAGACCTACCAACCTTATTCCCTATGGAATGCGAGAGGGTTTAGATCACCACGCTGGGTAGAGGGAACCTCTTGGATCCTATGGTGTGTATGGAGATCAATTGTAGTTATGGGTTGCTCATGAGTGAGCTCAAGGATAAGGCCCTGAATCCAATGGGATTGGCATCCTAAAGGTGGGAGGCTAACCATGGATACAATGAAACAAGAAAAACATGGGAGAAAATAGAAAAGGTAAACTGAGGGAGAACCATTAGGGAGAATGACATAAAACCAAAGTAGGATAAAAAAACCAAGGTGAGAGATAAAACATAATTGAAATCAAAGCCTTACAGCTAACAGAGGGGAGTTAGCTAGGAGAGCTCTAAATAAGATAGAAATAGCATAAGACCATATGTGATATCCCATCAGGTGTGCTAAGATGTAGTTCCAAGAATATGAACCAAACCACTAGTATTTGGTGGGGGGTATATAGGGTGCTTAAACAAATAACTAGAAGGCTAGAGGGCTCAAGGCTTCTATGGGATACAAGAGATCTATAGAGGCTATCTAGTTTGTTGGCTTACACCAAGCTATAGATAGACTTGTAAACCATGTTAAGGCTAGCTTGATCAAGCGCACAAAGGATACAGGTGTCTCTAGTGGGTATAATCATAGTAAAGTAAGTAGCTAAGACTAGAATACTATTTGCATATAAATTATGAAAATTACAATGTTGAATAAAGAGAGCTAACAAAAAATTAGTAAACTTAGAAGCAAAGTTAGTTTTAGGCCAAATGAAATATGTTTTAAAAAGTAAATACATTTTCAAGCAAGTGTGTAAGAGAATGCCTAATCTAAGTTTGAGCTAACTCGTTACTTTCAACACTATTATTACCTAATGATGCAATTTGTTGGTTTAGCAAGAGGAGAGATTGTTTATGCAAGTTGTATAGATTGTTTTGAGCTTGTAGTATTCTACTATATAATGAAAAATAATTAAAAAGAGAAAATGACATATAATAGAGGATAATTGAAGCACTAAAACATATATTTAACCACATACAAATGCATAAAAGATTTAGAAACTATCCTAGATAATGCCCTAAACAATCTAAATCTCTAAAAAAAGTGAAACCTAACATGTATACTATTACAAACAAACAAGAATTTCACTTTGCATAGCAAAGTTCCTTCATATCAAACTTAAAATAAGTTTGTATAATTTATACCAATCGATTATCCAAGCTAGGAAGCAATGATGGAGGAGGATTAGGTCGTGTGTAGGCTAAGTCCAAACCACGAGCTAGAAGTTGTGGGAGGGGTGAAAGAAAATCTGCCAACTAAGAGAGATCCAATGTAAGGAGCACAAAAATAGGTGAATTTGAGTATTGAGGTATCTAGGAGAAACCCATAAGCTTTAGGAACACTATAGAGAGAAATGTGAATTACCAAGATAAGATGTAGAATAGTAAGTCATCCCCTATCATAATGAAAGCTGAGAGTGCCAAGAATGAACTAGGTGAGATATAAGATGGCAACCAAGCTTTGAATGTGATGATAAAGTGGGAAAATCAAAGTAAAAATGTATGAGAGAGAGGGTAAAATGAATTATGAGGTGTCATATATGTCAACCCTAATCTGTGAAAGGCCAAAAAGTAGTTGTTTCTAGCCATTTGGGCAAATTTGGGCCCTTTTTTGCACTTTCTGCGTAGGCCACAACCTAGTCCATGAATTTTATGAAGGAAACATGTGTCTTAGGCCACAATTTTCCTCTATAATATATGTCTTGGGTTAAAATTCCACTCTGGGTGGTCAATAAGCCTTTGAAAGGGTCCTAAGAGGCATCGAGATAGTCTCTCTATGCGTAAAAGTGTGGTAGGATGCTGAGGATGTCTAGGGGATGAATGTATGATGTAGGAAAGGTCCATGGAAGTGGAAAATGACTCAAAGTGTGATAACCAGGGTTGGTATTCTACACATGAGCTGATGTTTAATCAGAGGGAGGAGTAGGGTCATGAGAAGTATGATTACAAATTACATTCTATGATAAAATCAATACAAACTTTAAAATCATTGCATAGTTGATCACACTGATGTTCTAATTAAATATAGACATCACATTGTTAATTATTAGATTCTAATCATTTAGGAAATGAGGAAGCATCATAACAATTATTGAAATCAAGACACTCACATTCTATGGATATAAGTTAACTATGTTTACATAGTAATACATGATCATTACTTTGTAAATCTAAAGGTATAATATCATTATTTATTTGTATACCACATTAATTTGTATCCTTTGATATTTCAAGATAAAGGGAAGAAGTATCATTATATTTCATAGCATTCTTTAATTTTTTAGACAGGGGTAAATAAAAGGGACTTGAAATCCCCCCACAACCTTGTACAAAGCTAACTAGATAAAACAAAATAACACTAGCTAAAAACAAACTTAAAACATGCCATAAACAATTATAACAACCCTCTTTGTGCCATCCACAAATCTTCTATAGAATATCACCCAACTTATAGAGACCATATAACCAAGAAAATTCTAAAGGAGAAAAATTATCACCATGTTTTATCTCATGAACCATATCTCTAGGGGAATCATCTACCTTTTATATAGAGAGAGAGGGACTAACACACTCATTTATGTCATTTTCCATTTCTGTGCAAGGATTATGCAATGTAGTGAAGTAGAAAAAATAAGAGGTTAAAATTCCTCACTAATTATTTATTTTTCTCATTTTGATTGTTGCAAAAGATTAAGGGAAATAAGATATTCATTATGATTATATTTTTTGTTTAGATTTAATAGAATAAGAGTATAATACAGGAATAGAGGGAGTTGAATTTTAATATTTTGAATTAGTATGATTATTTTCCTCTTCTCTGTATTATTTACTATGGTACCAATCATATTTATTTTCACTAGTGTAAACATACTCATAGTCATATTCATATCTTTCAAAATCATATTCTTCATTGATATAAGGAACACAAGAAATTGTATAAATGTGATAATTAGTACATTCATTATCATAATCATGAGGTGTATCATTTTTATATGATATTAATTATAAAGGATAGAAACCAATGGACATTTCATATTTATAAGCTATTTTAAAATTTTCAACCACAATACAACATATATGACAAATATCAAACTTACTGCTAGTAAACAACCAATCATATATAAATAAAGGATATCAATAGGAAAAGAGTGTTTACATTTTAGGATATCAGATATATTAATCCCAATTTTAAATAGTGAACATGACCCAAAAAGACACTAACTATGGAGGATTCCACTCTCATGTAGCTACACTATCTAATCTCTAGGACACATTGAGCGCAAATTACCAAGGCTAACCACTTACCAATGCACTATGAGAATAAATGGTCAAAGGATTCCTATGGATAAAAAATAAAACCTTTGGAGTTTAATATATTCTATGATGTTTTTTAAAACTAAAATCTATATATAGTGTTACTTAATTACTTGAGTATTGATGTAGTACCCCTCACATCATGACTACGATAAGAGTGAAGACTATTTTAACCAAAATTAAAATTCCAATGAGTTTTAAAATTATATAAACACATTTTATGGGAAAGTAAAGAAAGAAAATGAAATTGAAATCTGAAAATGAAATTGAAAACCAAATCAAAAAATAATGTTTGGTCTATACAAATAAAAAATAATAATCTAAAACCCTAGGATAAAAATTAGAAAAGTAATGCTAAAAAAGTTGGGTTCACCAATGTGTTTTACACTATTTTTTATTAAAAATTAATATTATGTGATAATATTTATAAAAATTTAAATATATCAAAATTCTAAAGATGTAAAATTATTAACAAATTTGATTTTAGAAATTAAATTAATATGAAAAATTGCTCATTTTGGAAAATACTAAGAAGAAAACAATTTACCTAAATCAATGCTTATTGACTCTTCTAGATATTGGAAGTAAAAAATAAACAAAGTATGTGAATGTGACTACTTAAGTTTAATAACATTTTCTCAAATTTTTTGAAGGCAACTTTGCACTATCTGGAGAATAACCTAGGGCGTTGTTTGTGTGGATTGTGATGAAAATAGAACTATTTGACAACTTGTGCATATTTTTAGGAATCCATTGATATAATTTCATTTCCAAAATATCATATAGGGATAAATTCAATAAAAAAACCCTAGTTTCCTCCACACAACCCAAATGATATTAAGTAGGGGCAATTGGGTAAAATTGATTGAGCTAGACTAACCTTGGTCAATCCCTATTAAATGACTAAGCACTCCATTACATTTACAATAATTTAAAGAGGAATAAAACTCAAATCTATTTTTCCCACTTAAATTTATGGGTGACATTGTTATTTCAATTTTTGATTCTCTTTCTCCTATTTTACCCTTGGCATAACCATGAAAATGTGAATTCAATTGGGCATACGGGGGAAGTCATTGTACCAGTAATAATTTTTTCAAGGAATAATATATAAATAGAATTGGAACAAAATCCAATTGGGCATAAAGGGGAAGTCATTTTACACACCATCAAGGTATTTTAGGGAGTGATTGGGGATGTGGAGATATGAGGAGGTAGTGAGTAGGTATGATGAGGGAGTGATTAGGGATGATGAGGGACAGTGGGGGTCAATGAGAGATTGATTAGAGATGATGAGGGAGTGATTAGGGATGATGATAAATTGTAAGGGTCAATGAGGGAGTGATTAGGAAAGATGAATGACAATAAGGGATTTATTAATAATTATGAGAGTCAAAGAGGGAGTTATTAGGAATGATAAAGGAGTGATTATGCATGATGAGGGACAGTGAGGGTTAACAAAGGAGTGATTAGGGATGATGAAGCAGTGATTAGAGATTATAAGTGATGATGAGTTTTAATGATAGATTGATTAGGGATAATGAGGAATGAGTAGAGAGTGATAAGTTGAGATGAGGATAAGGAGGAAGTGATTAGCGATGAGGGATTGATGATGATCAAGTAAAATTAATAGATAATGGTCATTTGATGTTCATAGGTCATTGATGTGGCCTATGTTGCCCCAATCACACTACTTTTTCTTGAATTGAAAGTAAGTGGTTTTCAAACTTTAATTTTGACAAACCTAGGACTCCTAGAAATGCCAACAAGCAATTCAGAAGGAACAAAGACCTAAAAAATGACTATATGTTTACCTTGATGCCTATTTTTGGTAAGCATATAGTCATTTTTAGGTTTTTGTTCCTTTCAAATTGCTTGATGGCATTTATATGGGTTTTAGGTTTTTTAAAATTGAAGTTTACAAACTGCTAACTTTGAATGCAAGCCAAAGTGGTGTGATTAGGGTAGCATAAGTCATATTTATTACCTACACACATCAAATAACCACTTTGTGTTAATTTAATTTACTCATCATCCATAATCTCTTCCTCTGCATCCCTCATCACCCCTACTCACTCTATCATCATTCTTCATTATCCATAATCACTACCTCATCGACCCTCACTACCTCTTATCATACAGAATCACCCCATCATATCTCATCATCCCTAATAACTCTATCCTCATCCTTTATAATACATAATTGTTTCATCATAATCCCTCAACATTTATAATCATTCCCTTACTAACCCTCATGAACCCTCACCATCCCTAGTCACTTCCTCATCATCCCTAGTCACTCCCTCATTAACCTTAACCATCCCTCATCATCCCTAATCAATCCTTCCATATTCCTCCTCATCCTTAATCACTCCCTCTAATACCTTGATGGTGGGTATAATGGATTCCTACTTATGCTTGATTGGTTTGTGTTCCAATTATATATTTTATTCACTTTAAGTCCCAAATAAACTCATCATTTACTCATCCTCTTTCACTCAAATAAATAACTCAAATATATTTTTTGGCTATTTGGTAGGATTTGGACATCTACATGGTGATCCATGCCAGACTATGAAGGAATTATGTCTAGAACATCGAGCCAAAAAAAAAATGCATGAAAGTGAACAAAGGGTGGGATGAAATTGTATTAATTACATATATAAATTGGGATTTGTGCATCTAATAATTCCAATCTAGAGTTGAGAATACCAATTCATATCTACATAGATAGGGCGAGTGGAAACTATTTGAGAATTCGAATCCTAACCCCATAGTTGACTTGTCATTTTCTATATATGTCATAGAGAGTATGTCCATATTAAAGTAGATTTGTAGATAAATAGATAGATAGGTGGTCAATAATTCAATAGTGTGTGTTTCAATTTGATAGCCAATAGAGTATTTTTCCCAACCCAACTTGATCTATACCTAACCTGATCTATACTAAACTTGATATATGAAGTAAATTAATGGAATATGACTTAATCCATTGTATTGACAATGTCTTAGATCCTGGGCATGGCCCAATTGGCCTAAAGGAAAAATTGGGGCCCTACTATACTCTATGTATGTACCAATCCCCAATATAGTATACTAAAGGATAGTGTAGGAATGGGGGCCCTACAATAGATATATGGAGGTACCATTCTAAAGGACCTACCTAATCTTAAACATTCCCTAACCAACAAGGAAATGGAAAATTTCCCTATATACCTCATATATGCCAAGGATTAAGGAATATAAGATTTCTTTCTTGATACCTTGCTTTGTTTCACCTAACAACATATCATAAGAAGACTACCTTCTCAATAGATAGTAAGGGAGCAAGGCATAGCTATCAATGTAATTTTGCCTTTTTATATATAACTTTTATTTTCTTTTGGATTAAGGCATAGCTATCAAGGGAAGCTTTCTTTCTGATAGATAACTTTATTCTTACCCTATCTACTTAGCAATGCCATTCCTAATAAGGTAAGGAAAGCTTGCTTCTTAATATATAGCTTCTTTCTTATCCTACCTAATTTACCTTTATAGAATAGATTATTAGATATAAAGGGAACATTTTTTTCTTGATCTATAGTTTACACATATTAGTTACTTACCTACTTAGTTATGCCCTACCTACTTAGCTTCTATTGTTGGCAAGGGAAGCTTTCTTCTTATAGATAAAATGAGAAATGAAGTTTTCAATCATGTTATATATATATATATATATATATATATATATATATATATATATATATATATATATATATATCATTTACTATTATCTATGTACTTTATCTACTTGACTGCATTCCCTACCTACTCTACCTACTTGAGTATGCCCTACCAGATTGAATATTTGAGCCATATCTTGATATTGAGTGTATCATACCTAAATACCTAATTGAATACCTAATCCATATCTTGAAATGAGAGGTGAATTATAACCTATATAGAGAAAGGAGTGACTAGGGGATAATCAGGCACAAGTAGAAATCCACTATACCCACCATAAAGGTATTGGAGGTAGTGACCCGATATGCATAATTCCTAACATGGTATGAATGATTTGTGTGATGCAGTACATATCATATCATATAATAGATTAATGTCATCTTTATATGTATTCTATAATGTTGTGATAAATAATGAAATCTAGGTGTGGGTAACATGATGTGATGGTTAATTGTTATCCTATTAATACAATAGTTTATTTCAACTACTTGACATCATTGAATGGACTTTATTGTGTATGGTATGCATTAGTGTGGTGCACCCATTATTTGCATTTACCTCGATCATAAGTGGATATGGTATTTTTGTGTCACTTTGGGCCTATAAGGGACATAATCACAAGTAAAATTGATATGAAGGGGTGTCTTATATGCCTAAATCCCAATATATATATTTAAGTATATAATTTCATCCCACCCTTTGTTCAATTACTAGCCTATTGATTCTTACTTGCGGATCTGGATAAACACACTCTCCATAGTTTGGGTATGGATCACCATATATGTCTTTGAATCCCAAAAGACACTTAGATAATATCTCTAAGTTCATTATTTGAGTTAAATAAGATGAATGAAATAAGATTTTTCTTATATCTTATTTTAGTGAACAAAATTTGGAATTGGAACATAAGCTAATCAAGCATAAATTGGAAGCCCTTGCACCCACCATCAAGGTATTAGAGGGAGGGATTAAGGATGAGGAGGGATAATGAGGGATGAGGAAGGAGTGAGTAGGTATGATGAGAGATAATGAGGGAATCATTAAGGATGATGAGGGAGTGATTAGGGATAATGGGGAGTAACTAGAGATGATGAGGGATGGTGAGGGTGAATGAGGATGAGGAGGGAGTGATTATGGATTATGAAGGATAGGGGGGAGTGATTAGGGATGAGTAGGGATAATGAAGGAGTGATTAGGTATGATGAGGTATAGTGAGGGTCAATGTGAGAGTGATTATGGATGATGAGGTAGTGATTAGGGATGATAAGGGATGAGGAGTGATAAATAAGGAGTGATTAGGGATTATTAAGGATGAGAAAGGAGTGATTAGGGATGATGAGGGATGGTGGAGTGATTAAGGATGATGAGGGACATTAAGGTTCAATGAGTGAGTGATTAGGGACAATGAAGAATAAGGAGAGAGTTATTAGGGATGAGGAGTAATTGATTAGAGATTAGGGAGTGAGGATGAACAAATGAAATTAATAAAAAGTGTTTGTTTGATATGCATAGATCATCAATGTGACCTATGCTACTCCAATCACACCACTTTGGTTTGAAATCAAAGTGAGTGGTTTGTAAACAATAAAACCTAGGACTCCTATAAATGCCAACAAATAATTTAGAAGGCACAAAAACCTACAAAATGATTATAATTATAACCAAAATAGATATCAATTGGAAAATTCATACCCTGAAATCCATATATATAATATTGAAATCCTAAAAATGCCTAAACACTAGCCAGATTGGATTTCAAAAAACTATCTCCCACATCGTAAGGCATGTAGCTATGAGACCAAATCTACTATATGCAAAGAGATCCTAATTTGTTATATTTACTAAAATAAATTTAAGTTATAAAGAATATAAAATTATATTTAATGAATATTATTAAATATACTTTTATATTCCTTATACTTAACATTTATTTTAGTAAACCATCTTCTCCTTCCAATAGATATTTTCTTCTTTAAAGTATAATGAATATAAAAATATGTTTAATAAATATTATTTAAAAAAATAATCCTTATATAATTAACATTTATTTTAGTAAACCATATGCCCATTTCAATAGATTTTTTCTAAGTTTTTAGTGCAATGTGAAAGTAACGTGTTATAACACATATGCATTATAACATGTATGTGCTATAGTTTATTTAGATTCTAAGTGCACGGACTTTTAAAAATTCAAATTTACACTAGATAAAATGTATATGCACTATAATTCATACATGTTATAACATGTACATTTTCTAAGGTCAGTATTTACCAATCTTAGGAAAAATAATATGTAAACATTATTGATATAACACATATACATTATTGCTATAACATATATGTGTTATGAAATACCATATGAATTATTACTATAACATATATACATTATGTAATAATGCATACATATTATACAATATACATGTTATGCTAAAATATCCACAAAATTATCCCCCAACTCCATGCACTTACCTTATTGTGTTGTATTATTGTTGGAAATAAAGAATCAGTGCCTTGAACTAAAGTCTCAACACTTATTTGAGATGCAATACTTCGAGGTATTATGATATCTAGATTATTTCTTGGTATTAAATCATCACCACAAGTTTTATTTTATATTTGATTCTTATTTGGGTCTTCTTCATCACCTCCACTTCATTGACTGACATTTTTATTTGGACTCTTAGAGTAGATCTTAATGCTAAGATGAGTTGAATAAGAAGAAACTATTTGGTTTTATTTCTTTGAAGTTTCTCCTTTTAATGAGCCTCTTATAGTAGTGAATTCAAAAAAAAAATTGAAACCAAGTCTTTTTAACCTTTGTAAAACAAATTTTGTACATTCCTCAAGATATGTCAACTCTTGAATAGAATAGTCAATTGGTGATAAATTTATTAATTATTTTTTTAATGAAAATAAGATCAATCATATCACTATTATCATTAAATACACCTTCACTAACCAATTCCAACCTTTATTAACTTAAATAATTCAACGTTATCCCCATATAGTCTCTCTTTCTATCTTCAAAATCAATTTCACAATCTTCCCAAAAGTGTTCAATTTTTTACTAATGGAAATATCCTAACCCAAGACAAATATTTTTTTTCACATAATATTTGTTGTCAAAGGAAAATATTTTTATGTTAAATACATCATGAAATATGATATTGACTTCTCAATATTTCGTGCATCATTTGTTTTTTTACTTTTGTACGACAAATGTTGTACATTCCTCAAGATATGTCAACTCTTGAATGGAACAGTCAATTGGTGGTAAATTTATTAATTATTATTTTTAATGAAAATAAGAACAATCATATCATTATTATTATTAAATACACCTTCACTAACCAATTCCAACATTTATTAAATGAACTAATTCAAAGTTATCCCCATATAGAGTCTCTTTCTATCTTCAAAGTCATTCTCACAATCTTCCCAACAGTCTTCAATTTTTGACTTATGGAAATATCCTAAACCAAGACAGAGTTTTTTTTTCACATAATAATTATTGTCAAAGGCAAATATTTTTATGTGAAATACATTGTGAAATATGATATTGACTTCTCAATATTTCGTGCATCATTGATTTTTTTACATATGTAGTATGTAAAACCTATAAGGAAGGAGATCCAAATTATTTTGTTGTCTTTATATTTATGTCAACTTATCCCAATTACCTACATAACTCAGTTAAAATTATTTTTTCACTAGAATAACTCTGATATATGTGAATTTTGAACACTATATGAAATAACTGCCATGATCAACAACCTCTATAGAGATTTAAATTACAATATTTCCTTCTAATGTCCTCACAATAAGCATTGTAAAGAAATCATTTAGTCTTCTAAAATGTTTCTTAATTCATTAATGATTTGAGGGAAATAGTCATAAATAAT
Source organism: Torreya grandis (assembly GCA_037957365.1). Taxonomy (NCBI): domain Eukaryota; kingdom Viridiplantae; phylum Streptophyta; class Pinopsida; order Cupressales; family Taxaceae; genus Torreya; species Torreya grandis. The sequence goes on along the minus strand of JARHVA010000038.1, from coordinate 9,775,970 downwards.
TCACTCAAGGATATGTTCTATTAGGTGAGAGTATAGGCCATACTTTTATATTTCCTATTGAATATAAAAAATATGAAGTCATGTAGAATTGTTTGGTAGATTTCAAGTTCACCAATTGTTTATAAAGGTTGGCACTGATGATTTGACTGAAGTCAATAATTTATTTTCTGTGAAAAATTATGTTAACAAACAGACACATCCAATTATGTTATTGATTAATCTCATCATGATCCATTACTCCATTTAAGAGTCTTATCATATCAAAAAATATTTTTGAAAGGCATGATATAAGGCTAATGAAGGGGGAAAATAGTGAAAATAAGTCATAATAAGGATCAAAATACTAAAGTGGCCATGTGAACAAGACTCTCATTCACCATTAAGAACATCCTATTAAAGAGATATAAAACACATAGTACTTTTATTTTATTGAGAAATTAAGGTGTGTACATTTTCCTCCCTTTTTAATGTAATGGAATGAAAGTAATAGAGTAAAAGAAAAAGAAAATGTGTACCTACACTTACCTATGTGATCCATCCATGTAGAGAATATATGTGCTTTGGACTCGACCCACTTGTTGGCCAGATAAGTGGATGGGAATTAGAATGATGTTTTTGAAGATAAAATCCATAATGTGGGTGTCCCATGTACTAAGTCTAAGTAATCAAATGAATTGTGAGAAATAAAACCCTATTTTTCCCCCACACTGATATGTAAATCAGACATATAAAATGACAATGTCTAACTAAACATTACTTTGACAAAAGTTTTCAAATAGTTATTGATCTCTAGGATCAATCAAATTCATACACACCACTTGATCAGATTACCTTCATCTGGCATTGGTGATGCTAAGTAAGTTGATGAATTTTATTTCCCAAAAATTAGACCTATGCAAGACTTTGGGAAGTTTAGATGGTCATTTTTTTTTTCTTAACCAAGATTGAGTAAATATTGACAGGTATTTATCTTTAATTTTTTCAAAGAAACCTTTCCCAATCTATTTTTTCATCTTTATTATTTCATCATGATATAGAAGTTTGAAGACAATGTTTAAGGAAGGACCATCTAAGTGTGTTATCACCACATCTTAAATATACTTTATTTATCTAGTTTATTTTTTGTAATATTTGGCACAAGGAAGGAATAAATAAGTAAATTGTACCGACTTAGGAAAACTAGTTGTGTTTACAAGACCACCCTCAATGATTCATTGTGCAATAGGAGTTTGTTTTTCTTCTTGCATCCTTTCATAAAACCCTTCTCAACCAACATGGCTTATTTGAGAGTCACATATTTCATGGAGGTTTGTTTCTAGAATAAATATCTATTTATATCCTAGATATTTGAATTTCATTTTTGCTAGTTTGACAATGTGAAGGGTTGTCTTAGTAATAATAAGCATGTGCTTATATCCTAAATATTTGAAATTTATTTTTGTTATTTTTGTTGGGATTTAGTCCTAACATTTAGATATGAAAATAAAATAATACATAGAATAAATAAAAGTGATTTATTTAAATCACATAGAATTAAGATAGGATTAGTTTTATCTTGTATTTTTTAGGAGATTAATGTCCTATTTATTATATTTTTTTACATTCAAATAAATATGTTAATGATATTTATTGAAATATATTATGCTTTGCACATTGACCATTAATGGGGTAAAACCCATCATTGGTATCAGAGCAGGTGTCAGACCTCTTTGAGCACAGTGATTTGATGATATGCAAACTATGGACAGGATGGGTGAGAAAAATTATGGATAGAGATGAATAGGGTGGAAGAGAGAGAAATATGAATGATGAGTACCAAGAGCTTTCATGTGGTCCACAATATAGGAAATTGGTAAGAGGAAAGCAAAGTTGAACAAACACAATGATGGAATTTGTTCATGGTCTACATAGCATAGCCATAGTGTTGTGTGGCATTGTTTTACCACACAACACTATGGCTATGCTATGTAGACCATGAACAAATGCCATCACTGTGTTTGTTCAGCTTTGCTTTCATCTTACCAATTTACTATAGTGTGGACCATGTGAAAGCTCTTGGTACTCATCATTCATATTTCTCTCTCTTCCACCCTATTCATCTCTGTCCATAATTTTTCTCACCCATCCTGTCCATAGTTTGCATATCATCAAATCAAGAAATAAAAAAATATAGAGTATTTTCTTGTGTGTTTTATTTTTGGAGCAGTTTACTTCCAACACTTGGAAAATAAAAAAAATTCTTTGTATTAAAAAAATAAAAAATACCACGTATTTAAAAAAAATCAAAAGTGTCAAGTTTAAGGATTATTGTTATTTTTTATATTTGTTATCATCATTTAGTTTTTTATGTGTCAATTCAACTTCTCAAGCTTTTAAAATAAGTCTATAAAGGTATTTTTAAATAAAGCAAAAATAAATTTTCTTGGCATTGTAATAAACTCTCCAATTAAATGTATTTGGATGCATTATCGGTTATAACCGATGTCCCTAAGTTCACATTATAAGAGGGAATGACCAAATAATTTAATTTGAAAATTTTATTAATATGTGGAGCATTAAGAAAAATATTGTAAGTGAGATATTATCTCACATAGATTGTATAGGGAGAGAGATATTAGAGGAGTTGAGAGATTCTAGAAAGAGTGTAAGATAGTAAGTTGTTAAAATAACTTTCCTATTTTCTAGGTGTATGGTTATATAAGGATATTATAATGTAAAACATTACAATGAATAAAATTATGTTGATTGATTAACCTCCAAAATATTTTTTTTGTGCTTATGCACTTCTGAATCACTATTGTGTCAAGATTGGTATCAACCTGGTCCACCTGCTCAACCTGATCTGATACCAACTTGTCAGGATCTTGCTCCACAAATAGAGCACATATGATTACTTATTGTATTAGCAACTAAACATAGAATTATACTAGAATCAATAAGTAACTATAAATATGAAACAACACAGGAATATGAGAGACAATACACAATTGTATTAATAATCACTCGGAAGAATATACAATAAGGAAGATGCCACTTCTTCCTCCACCTCAAAGGTTCACCACGCCTCAAGACCTTGTTCCCTCTCTCTCTCGATCACAACAATTAACTCCAATATAGAATTGATGTTCACCTCTCCAACCAGTCAGTAACACGCTACTAGTACACCAAGTACACAACCGTACTCCAAGTAGATCTCCTGCTCTCTGCTGCTACCTGCAAATCACTAGACCTTACTCACCATGTAGATATCTCTACACCCCTGAAGAACCCTTGTCCTTGCCTCACCAAGTCCTTATGATTCTTCAACCAGTATCCCGGTGGATCAGCTCCTAGACCTTGCAGACCTTGCAACTCTCCCTGATCATACACACTCAGCACCCCTTTGGAACTAAGAGGAGCTACTCTAGCTCTCTCTAAAAGCTCTATGGCTTTCTAGCACACTTTTACAATACAACCATGAGTCTATTATATAGATCTCATCCAAATAATAATTAGACATCTAATACAATAATTAGATCCATAGCTCTCAGTCTAAAATTAGCTCTAAACATGCAAACACTTGGTTCGTCAACCAACTGCCCATAATAAACTTGCAGCTCGAACCACAGGTGACTGACGTCGGTCCCTGTCTGCCTGGGGGTGCCGACGCCAGCTGATCTAAGACTGACATCGGTTGCCTTCTGTCTATACTTTGCTGATGTCAGTTGTCCTGACCGACGCTGGTGACTGCAACATTCAGCAAACACTCTGCAACCTCCCTAACTTCTCCTGTTCGCATCCTGGTGAAGCTTTTAGCTCCACAACCTAACAATCTCCGACTTGGAGATAAAAAGCTGCACCTATACCTGTATCTATAGCCCATCTAATCTATTTCCTGGCTTGTATCCCTCTTCAAGATCAATCCTGAAGATAACCCACCACACAACCTGTGATGCTATCCCTGTCATTCAAGTAACCTGCCACATCTGAACCTACATATCCATGTAGTGAAGAACTTGACCCTGCATAACAAGAATCCCTGCTGCTAGTCCCACTGAACTGCCCTTTAGTACTCCTTCCTCGAATTGGCTCCATACTTTTTGACAACCCCCACTGATTGGGAAAACTCAGGTCTACACTAGACCTCATGTGATTTTGAACCCTGTTTCAAGCTAAGCTTGAACTGTCCAGCCCTTGGTGTGCTTTCTGATTCTGCATCCTGCATAATGAACTTTGCCAACACCTGATTCACATCAGCTCCCACTGGAGATAAAATCTCCATGTCTCTTATGCCAAAGAATTTCGCTGCTCTAAATTCTTCATGACACACCTCTGAACTAACCTTACCTTTTAGCTCAGCAAATCCTTGTATGTACAAAACCTGATAGCAAACCATCCACATACAGTAACTAGATAATGTCACGACTCATCATCCACCTGGTAAGAATAAAACCACAATAGTTACACTAACATTGACTAAAGCCATGCTTTGTCATCCACCTGTCAAAACTTGTACCACTGTCCTGCAGCTTCTTCAAGACCATATGCCTTGGCCTTCCGTCTCATGTATCCATCCACTCTCTTCTTTAACTATGGGAATCCGTCCATCTCTCAGTGCTTTCTTCCAGCTGACAACTCTACCAACAAATACTTGTTTGGTTCTTCTCCAAGGACTCACACTCCTCATCCATGCCAAGCTCCCACTGTATCTAGATTCTACCTGCATTGCCTCTTCACATCTTCCTGGTTCTCAACCATCAGTAAGCAATATAAAGAAGGTGAACAATGAATATGAGGTTCACTTACCCTTTCTGACCTCAACATGAGTGTTTGAGACTTGTTGACAGCTTGCTGTTTGCCCAATATCCGTTCCAGTGACCGATCTTGGCCATCTCTCAGTCTGCTCCCGATCGATGTCGGTTTCCTGCACTGACCCTGACTGCTGATGTCGTCTCCCTGGCCAACGCCGATATCCTTTCTACCGACATCGGTTTCTTCATGACCGACGTCAGTATTCATTTTGTCGATGTTGGTTACTGTCTGACTGACGCCGATACCTGTGTTCGTCTGTGAGTGATAACTTTTTACCCGTGAGCTCTCCGTGGAACAAAACCCTATTTAAATCAACATAGCTCTGCTCAGAATAATTTAGTTCCCTCACCTGATCTCTGTCCATCATCTCCTCCATGAACACCAAGGCTTTCCAGTTCTTTAGCTTGTCAAAAACATCTGTCTTCCACTTCAGAACATGCATTCCCCTCCTACATATGTAACCAAGCCTACAAAGACACATCTTTGTAACAAAAGGTGAATCAGTAATATAAGTAGATAGATAAAGGATACCTACTTTCTTACCCCCGTCTAATTCAAGTGCATCCACTGTGAGAGTTACTGTGCATCTCCCATCACCTAACTTTCTTGAATAAATTAGATTCATCTCCAAGACTGGTACCTGCATGACTTCCTTCAACCACTGTGTGTCATCCGTCTGCAATTTTAGCTTCACTTTCCCTTTGCCAATTCTTTGGCAAGGCTCACTAGCTCCTCTCCCTGGGGCTGCATGGAAAGAGGCAACATAATCTGTTATCCAAGATTCAACTTTATCCAAGAAACCTCCCAAAGCATCCTGTGCAATAACACCTGCAACATCTGCATCTTCAGCTCCTTCATGTTGATCTGCTACCAACCAACAATATCTTTTTCCCTGCTCTTTCTTTCCATCAATCAGACCATTTGTGCTATTCAATTTCTCCATTCGTAGCTTACTTTCTTCTGCCATTGCTATACTCCCACTCAATGAAAAACCCCTGTGAGTAACCTGTAATCAACAAACACTACCAGATCTGAAACCACCTGTTAGTAACCCAACCAAAAGCTTTGATACCACCTTGTCAAGATTGGTATCAACCTGGTTCACCTGCTCAACCTACTCTTATACCAACTTGTCAGGATCTTGCTCCATAAATAGAGCACATATGATTACTTCTTGTATTAGCAACTAAACACAGAATTATACCAGAATCAATAAGTAACTAGAAATATGAAACAACACAGGAATATGAGAGACAATACACAATTGTATTAATAATCACTCAGAAGAGTATACAATAAGGAAGATGCTACTTCTTCCTCCACCTCAAAGGTTCGCCACGCCTCAAGACCTTGTTCCCTCTCTCTCTCGGTCACAACAATCAACTCCAATATAGAACTGATGTTCACCTCTCCAACCAGTCAGTAACACGCTGCCAGTACACCAAGTACACAACCATACTCCAAGTAGATCTCCTGCTCTCTGCTGCTACCTGTAAATCACTAGACCTTACTCACCATGTAGATATCTCTACACCCCTGAAGAACCCTTGTCCTTGCCTCCCCAAGTCCTTATGATTCTTCAACCAGTACCCCAGTGGATCAGCTCCTAGACCTTGCAGACCTTGCAACTCTACCTGATCATACACACTCAGCACCCCTTTGGAACTAGGAGCTACTCTAGCTCTCTCTAAAAGCTCTATGGCTTTCTATCACACTTTTACAATACAACCATGAGTCTATTATATATATCTCATCCAAACAATAATTAGACATCTAATACAATAATTAGATCTGTAGCTCTTGGTCTAAAATTAGCTCTAAACATGCAAACACTTGGTTTGTCAACCAACTGCCCGTAATATACTCGCAGCTCGAACCACAGGTGACCGATGTCGGTCCCTCTCTGCCTGAGGGTGCCGACGTCGGCTGATCTAAGACCGACATCGGTTGCCTTCTATCTGTACTCTGCCGACGTCGGTTGTCCTGACCGATGCCGGTGACTGCAACACTCAGCAAACACTCTGCAACCTCCCTAACTTCTCCTGTTCGCATCCTGGTGAATCTTTTAGCTCCACAACCTAACATATTGGATATGGGGTGATTCCCAAATAGGTTTGGCAATGTGAAGGGTTGTCTTAGCAAGGAGTTTACACACACACACACACATGTATATATATATATATATATAGATATATACACATATGTATATGTATATGTATATGTATATATATACACATATGTATATGTATATGTATATATATATATATATATATATATATATGTATATGTATATATATATACGTATATGTGTGTGTGTGTGTGTGTGTGTGTGTGTGTATGTATATGTATATGTATATGTATATGTGTGTATATATATATATATGTATATATATGTATATATATATATGTATATATATATGTATATATATGTGTGTGTGTGTATATATATATATATATATATATATATGTATATATATATGTATATGTATATATATATGTATATGTATATATATGTATGTATGTATGTGTGTGTGTGTGTGTGTGTGTGTGTGTGTGTGGGTGGCAAGAATAAATGCTTGTATGGGTAGAAAGGCCAACTCACAAAGTTCATAAAAACAAGACTTTCATTAGGGTTTGCCTATAATGCTTTGAGATATAGAAATTTAAAATCACAATATTTTAAGTTAAAAATTTAGGGTGAGCAGAAAAGGTTGAAAATAGTGTGGAAAATATCATACAATGGCTAATAAAAACAAGGTGCAAGGCTTGTAGAGAGAAAACACCAGATTGGATGATAAATGGAGATAAATGAAGCATCCGATGTTGGTATGAAGGTGAAAGAGAAGTTGGAGAAAGAATTGTAATTTCATCAAATATTTTTGTGATACTGAGCACCCTTTGAAATGAATAAAAACCAAATTCAATTCTCCATCAATCCCGTCAAGTTACATAAATAATCTATGGGCCAATTAAAATTTCATTTTTTGCTTTGGATTGATCATTTCAGGTAATTTTGTTACAAAATTCATCTTGATTATAAGTTATTATTGAATTTTAGTGAGTTTTTAATTAAAATTTTCAAATTCAATCTGGTTGGTTTGGCTTGTCGGGTACCTTCTACCAATCCTAGACACAACATTAAGATATTATATTTTTTTGATATGTATGAAAGTATTATAAGGAATTACTGAATTATATATAATGTTGACACTTCTATTTATATTTTGGAAATAAATATATAATGGATTTATAATGTTGAGTAAGTATATATTTAAATCAGTGAGTTCTTTTGACAAAGCAGTTATGAGCAAAGGGCATCTACATCAAAATTATTGAGAGCATGATCTTGGTTTTAATTGCTTGATTATGTGTCAAATATTTAAAAATATTTATAAATTTATGGATAGATATAAGAAACCATCATCCTCACGAGTGGAACTTCAACCCTTTCGATGAAACTTCAATTTTCAATTTTCAATGATAACATGAATAAACACAAATATTTTTATAATCAAATTCTAAATTCAAAAATGATAACAAAAATGACATCAATGAAACCCCCTAAATTATCCTGTAAAAAATATTTAAAATTAAATTAAAAACTTCAAAATAATAATATCTTCAATTTTCATCTTTTTAATCATTAAATCTTCTACATTAATTATATATTTTTCTTTTGAAATGATATTTTTATCTATAATTTTTTTTTTATAATACTTAATTTAATGAATTAAGAACATTCTTATCAAAGATGCTTCACCAACATATTTGACAAGCATACTTATCAACCTTCTCATGCTTCACAATTTGGTGATGATTTACTATTATTATTTGATGCTTCATCATGAATTTATCTTGACAAAGATTATGATAATTTTAAATCACACAATTCTTAAGCCGTATAATATGTGGTTTTCTCTATGCATGCCATGGTTCCTCGCTTGTCCAGCCATGGTTCATACCATGGCCTTAAGCACCTATGAGACTGAGCATTAATTACAATTTAGGTTTTCTCACCTTTGTGTGAGGTCATTATTTATAATGTCCTCCCCCATTCTATCTCAACTATTTAAATTGTAGAGAAGAATGCAGGAGCACCAATCAATAGCCCCTTACAAGTGCCTGAGTAAGTTTATCCTAAAAGTATACCATGAGGTAATGTTTCAAAAACTGATGTTATACTACCTATTACCAAATTTAATTATGCATGTTAATGGTTAGATCATTTTTTCTTAATATTTTATTTTGTAGGGAGAATCCCCTCTGAAATTATGTTATGCTCCTAGGTTCAAACTCACTATGCATCTCACAACATCAAGTTGGAGAGCATCCAGAATATGACAAAGGGTTTTTTCCTCTTCTAGTTATCTGACCCAACCCATGCTGGAGGAATCTTCCATAAGTATACCAATTGGTATGTCAAGAACTTACTCATGGTCCTCTCCCTTAGACACAATAAAGTTAAACACCCACTGCACTAATCAAATTAAAGTCTGCTATGCACACCAGTGAATGTTTCATCATCTTTGGGAAATATTTTATTTTAAACATAGTATACATAATAATTTACATTATATTAATAAATTATATCATGGAAGGCCACCAAGTTTGAAGAGGCACCCTAACATCATTCAGGACCAGCGCCTAAAATAAATAGCCGTTAGATCTAGAAATCTTATTTAGTTATACAAGTTGCAGTTGAGACCTTACACCAACCATCTACTTAATGAGTTGAAAAAATGTGATATAATTTCATACATTTTAACATGCATCTAAGATCATATGAAATCCATGCCATCTTTCTCAAAGTTAAAAATTTGAACATAAGAAGAAGATGACAATGACTTGCCAAGTTTGGACTGGGGTCCTAATGATATGGATCCTAAACTTTTTGTCCTTGTTATGGTAGGTTAATATTTTATCTTATGATGTCATTATAACTTGTTTCTAGGTGGGGCCTAGTTATTTTTGCTATTTTTTTTCCATATGCTTTGTCTAGTTTGATGTTTGGGGCGTGCTTCCATACCGCCTATTCTTTTTTAATAATTATTTGTATAATTATTTTGTTATGTATATAGAGATATATTTCATTAAAATTAGAACATGGAAATTGATTAGTTAATTATTAAATTTATGCATGGAGGATATTTCAGTCATGGCCTCTTATAATTTGGCATTCTATAATTATGATTTATGTGTAAATGATGCAGCAGGATGCATGACATACAATCTCATGGGGGCAAAATTTCTATTATCATTTAGAAGGGATGCATTTCATGAGTTGTCCCAAATTTTGAAAGGCAATGTTGAATGGATAATTTCAACCTATTGTCACCCCCATTCTTATCTGTGTTCATGGCAGAAGAATTAAAGACTGGGTGCAAACACCATTTAACAGGTTGAAGGATTAAAAGTAGCCTACCAAGACCCCTATCTACAAGTACAAACCCCACCTTACTTATCAATGTTGATTCTAATTTATTTTGTATCCTAAAACTTAGTCTCTTAGCTTTTATATAATATATACAATTAATGTAAAACTTTGAATGATCATTGAAGGTTACATTCTATTAATGTTATTTGGCTTTGAAGGTTTATTAAACTTTGGAGAATACTTATTGACCCAAGTAAGATATTTTTCTTTGGTGTATATTTTATCAATATTTTCCTATTAAAGATTGATTTATATATCTAGGATTTTCTCACTCTATATGTTCATCATGTGATTACCCTAGACATGTTCTCCTATATGTTGCATGGTTCATTCATAGTTATATGGTCATCTTATCTAATTGAGGTGAGGTAACTACCAATTTATATTCTTCTATCACCTCAAATGGGGAGCATCTCAGTATAGGTATGTCATATAAATAATGATCCCACACCCATTACAATTTCAAATTTCATGGGGGACATGTCATAAAGACATAGTTTTCACACATTCACAGTTTTAGATATACAGTGGGGGTAAGTTTTAGAAACATGTTCTCCATACCTATTCAATATACCTAGATTACAGTGGAGACATGTTTTGAAATCATTATCCACATTATCACTTATATAATTTTTTAGATTTCTTCATGTATAACATAGGCATGCTTTGAAAGCATGTTCTCCACACTTATATAATTTTTGAATTGGCAAAATAATAGTTAGCTAATTCATATACATATTTGTGGGAGAATTTTATACATCAGTGTCATTGTTATACATAATTTTAACATGGGACATATCTAAGGTGCATATGTTATTCAATGTGTGAATAATACTAAAATATCCAAATCAATTTTAGATTTTAAATATTTTTAGGGACTGTCACCACCTACCAGGTCAGAATTTTATTAACTATATTGAATCAATCTACTGTAGTAATTAGATCTTGTTTTTATATGTTTGAGATGACTAAATCACTCAATATTTTCAAAGTTTCAGGTTGGATTTGATTGTATCATCTAACCTCACCAACTTGATATTGGAATTTGACTTGGTTCACTCACACTCACTAGGTTATAGGTATTACTAGGTTACATGGTTGAGCTATTATGAACTGTCATGTGGCAATCCACCTTTTTATCCAACTTTGGGGCATGGGCCCTCCTCTCTCTCTCTCTCTCTCTCTCTCTCTCTCTCTCTCTCTCTCTCTCTCTCTCTTTTAGATATATGTACTTTATATAATTATATGTATCCTAATCTTAGTTTTAGTGATTTATAATGATACATTTTTGAAATGAAGTTGTAAATAGGTAAGGAGATTATATTGATACATATATGTACTCCTAAACCTTATTCTCTTTTAATTTCAATACTCTCAATTTCATATTTGGTACTGATTATATATTATATCATGCTCTTGGTTTCAGGCTAGTCACTAGGAAAAAACTCAAGCTAGACTCAAACAAAGATAAGGTGTGATATACACACTAGGTACGCATTTATTTCCTTTAAAATAACAATTTTATTCCTATATTAAAAGATGAAAATGTAGACACTATTTATGAATTATATAGCACCTCAATATTTTACACTTATCAAACTTAGACCTTGGTTATTCCTCTCAATTATAGACCTTTTCTTACTTTGTAAGTCTCACATCTACTCTCTCGTGTGTCCCTTGGCCTATCTCTTAGTCTGACTAGTCTTATATTGATGACCTAGGTCTTCTATCTTACCTAGAATGCTTAAAAACTATCTATCTTCCACCTTTGTAAGTTCTAAGCTTGTACATGTTTTTATAATCCTTAAACACTTGAGTTCTAGGCAGACACCTACATCGACATAAGTGTCCTACTCTGATGCAAGTGTCCTACTCTAATGCAAGTGTACAAATATTATTTACTTATTATATACTATAACATGCTTTTGGTTTCAAGCCAGTCACTAGAAAAATACTCAAGTTAGACTCAAGCAAGGATAAGGTGTGATATACACACTAGGTATGCATTTTTTCCTTTAAAATGGCAATTTTATTCCTAGATTAAAAGAGGCAAATGTAGACACTATTTATTAATTATATAGCACCTCAGTTTTGTACACTTATCAGACTTAGACCTTAGTTATTCCTCTCAATTATAGACCTTTTCTTACTTCAGTAAGTCTCACATCTACTCTCTCTTTTGTCCCTTGGCCTATCTCTTAATTTGACCAGTCTTATATTGATGACCCAAGTCTTCTATCTTACCCAAAATGCTTAAAAACTATTTATCTTCCACCTTTGCAAGTTCTTAGTTTGTACATGCTTTTCTAATCCTTAGATACTTGAGTTCTAGATAGACACCTACATCGACACAAGTGTCCTACTCTGATGCAAGTGTTAAATGCATTAAATTCATTTAATTTGTGAATGAAATGTATCCTAATGGTTGACCTAAGTACCTTAATGTTATTTATTTATGCAAAGGGATTGGTATAAATATAACATAAACCCTCATTCATTCCTCACCTAGCATAAACCAAAACAAATTATCCAAATCATTCAATCAAGCAATCATTAAAGCAATGATTTCCTATTTTATCCTATTCTCATATTCGTCATAGGACTAACACATACATACATCTAAATTATTTAAGGAGTAATCAAAGATCCTAATTTTCTAAGCTACAAGCTAGGTTATTATTGTACTTTCTTTCCATATATAATATGATTCACATACAATCCAAAATATAGGTGATAACTATAAAAACCTATGATCCAAAACTCAAGGTTTTTGGTTGAAATATATTTCAAGAACACAATTATCATAATAATGCTATCTCTAGGAAGAGATGTCTTCTTACTTACAAGATTATAAATAAAAACATATGCTTATCTCTGGGAAGAGATATCTGATCCCCTTCTTGGGTTGCATCTTTATTTATAAATATTTTGAAGGTAGGAGGAGGATGTGGAAAGTCACCAATCTCAAGGGAGATAAAGTGGTTTGACTTTCATGTTCTACAATAACATAGAATTTGAGAAATTACTATTTTTAGATAGCACTATTAAAATTGAAATTTTGGGTACTTCCATTAGATTTTAATGGGTCAAAAACAACCAATCATATATTTCTTCTATCTCATCATGTTCTCCTTATTTTTAGTTTTTCAATGATTTGAATGGGGAGAAAAATGGAGATATGGTTCAAAAGTTATGGCTCCCAAAATTTTTGCCACTAATTAGGGTAAAATTATCACTTGAAGTGTTGTTCAGATCATTCCTCCCATTCTTGAAAATTAATGGTCCCCATTGCATCAAGATTCCCCATCAAGTGTGGTAGTTATGTCTTGATTTGATTCTCTATGAGCCACTCACCTTGGTGGCTAAGCTTTCCCCTTTTGACCACCTAGTAAAGGGGAATAGAGTGCCCTCTTATTTTCTTCATCTAGGTGTCCACAATCTAATCCTCCTTCACTAGAGAAAAACTTTATAGATCATGCTCATCAATGTCTAGTTTCTCTACTACGATTGAAGTGTCCAACATAGGTGGATGATATGGTTTGAGGAGATCCAAATTGAATATTGGATGTAAACCAAGGTAGGTTGGTAGGTTAAACTCAAGCATTTCTCCAACTTTTTCAATGATGGTGTAGGGACCATATCGCAGAGGTTAAATTTTTTTGTGTGGGCCTATGAGTCATTCCTTTTGAATCCATAACCAAATCTTATCACCTAAAAAAAAATGGTGTGCAACCCTATGTTTGTCATGGCATTGCTTATACTTATGATTCATCTTCTCCAAGATGTCATGAACCTACTGTTGGGTGTGTTGGATTTGTTCAATGAGCTTTGTTGCTTTTGTTGCTTCAGATCTCCCATGAGGTGTGTATTCCATGGTGGATAATGGAATGGATATATCAATTGGTGACATGGGTTAGAACCCAAAGCATACTTAGAATGGACTATGCTTGATGGAACTATCCAAGGCCCAATTATGTTCATGTTGTATGAAAAGAAGCCCCTCATCCCATGTGCATGGATGTTTGGAGTGATACATCTAAAGCATATGGATAATTAAGTGGTTCACCACGTATTTCTAAACATCAATCTATGGATGGAAGTTTATGTACTTCATTAGCTTGGTATCCACCATCTTCCACAGAGTGGACTAGAAGATACTTAGGACCCTATTATCTCTATCTGAAATAATGGACTTGGGAAGACCAAAATGGAGCCATACATGACTAAAATACAGTTGAGTAGTTTACTCAATAGATATATTTTACTTACAAGAAATCATGATAGCCATTTTTAAAAAATGATTAACAATAACAATAATACAGTCCTTGCCATGTTTTGAAGTGGGCAAACCTGAGAGAAAATCCTTGAGACAAATTTCCAATGCCTAGTTGGTTCTAGTAATGGTGTGCACAATCCTTGCTTCTTATTTGTTGGCTTGGCTATCATACATGAGGTTCAATATTTGAGGTACCTTTCCATATCCTTCCACATATGGGGCTAGTAGAAGTGTTTTTGAAGAACTACCAATGTCTTCTCTACACCAAAGTGCCCAATTGTCCTACTAAAATGTGCTTCTCATATCATCTTTTGTTACTCTACAACTAGAACATAGACGTGCCCCATGTGATAAAGGACATTATATTGCAAATAAAAATTAGAGATATGTTTAATTTCTTGAAGTACTTGATAAGTATTAGTACAGGTAGGATCTAATTCATACAGAGAACCCCAAGTGGCAATCTCATGTCCGTACAAATCAGGAACTATTGTGAGTAAAGTAATTGGTGGGTGGCTCAGATAATCTATGGTAGTATTTGAGCTCCCCTTTTTGTGTTTTATTATCAAATAAAATTATTGAAAATATGTGGCCCACTTTTAGTGCCTCTCATCTTGTAATTTGTTATGCATCTAGATGAATTCCAATAGTTTATGGTCAGTGTGGATTACCATCTCTTTCCCCAATATGTAGTGTTTCCATTATTTGTAAGCTTGCATAATGGCATAGAGTTCCTTATTATATATCTAATATTTCTTGACTGTATCATTGAAAGTTTCACTTTGATATGCAATAGGATGTCCATGTTGTATGATGACAGCTCCCATGGCATATTTAGATGCATATGTCATCAACTCGAAAGGTTGATACAATTCTAACAAGGCAAAAATAGGATATGAACAAAGTCTATTTTCAAATTCTCTTTGTTGTATTTTGCTCCACTAAAATGTAGTTTTAGTTCCTCCTTTAGTCACTTAATTTAGTGGCCAAGAAACATGTAAGAATCAAAGAACAAACCTATAATAAAAATTTATAAGACCCAAGAAACTGTCAAGTTCTATGAGGGTCCTTGGTATAGTCCATTCTTGAATAACCTGAATCTTCTCTAGGTCAACATGGACCCCTTCTTCATCCACAACATACTTGAGGTACTGAATTGTTTTCATCTTGAATGTGTACTTGTCAAGATTTGCATATAACTTGTGCTTTCAAAGAGTTTGAAGTACCTTATGGACATGTTACAGGTGTTCTTCCCAGGTTCTATTGTAGATGAGTATGGCATCCATGTAGAAAACCATGAATGATTTGGTGAAGGGTTGAAAGGTTTCAACCATCATCCTCGTGAAGGTTTTAGGTGTATTTGTCATGACAAAAGTCATAAACAACCATTCAAAGATCCCCTCATTAGATTTGAATGCAGTCTTCCATACATTAGTGGGATTGATAAGAATATGGTGATAGCCAAATTTGAGATCAATTTTGGTGAAGAACTTCACACCATGGAGTTGGTCTAGCAGGTCATCAATCCTAGGGAGGGGTAGCTTATTCACAGTGATTTTTTAGGGCTAGATAGTCAATGCAAAGACTCCATGTTTCATCCTTCTTTGGCACCAAGATAATTGGGCTTCCATAGGGTGAAGATCTTGGCCTAATGTGACCCTTTTAGATCAATTATTTAATCTATATTTTTATCTCATCATTCTCCAGAATTGATCTATAATACACAAGGCTATTAGGTAAAGGTGATCCTAGAACCAAATCAATAGAATTTTTTACCTAACAATGAAGTGGAACTCTCATGGGTGACTTGAATAAGTCATCATATTTTTCCATGATTTGACCCATCTACTTTTGTTTGTGTGTTGATTGTGTAGTCAAAGTTGTAATATAGGCCTTCTTGAATCTCTGTGGCTTGACCACTATAAGAATGAATTACTTTGTCTTCTCTACCAATATTTTACATTACTTGGCACTAATTAGGGACATAGATGTGGGAGGTGATACCTTGAGTATCTTGTACTGCTACATTCCAAGAGTGAGGGTGATCCTTTGGGTTCTTGATTCATATATGCCATATCGATCATACATGAATGGATGACCAAGGAGTATATCACAAACATCCATATTGACCACATCACACAAGACCTCATCTTGGAAAGGTTTTATTGCATATGAAAGAAGACACTAGTGGGTGACACAGATGTCTCTCCCTCAGCTCAACCATCCAATATTGTATGGCTTTAGGTGAGGCTTCATGGATATATATAGACTTTTCACAACATTAGTAGAGATTAAATTATTTTGACTCCCACTATCAAGAATGAAATAGAGAGGCTTACCTTTCACCCACAACTTAGAGTGAAACAACCTTTACTTATCATCTGGCCTTTCCTCACAAGTTTATGATGAAGTAATGATGATATCAGTATCAACATCTATAATCTCTTTTTTATCCTCTTTAACTATAGGGTGTGTATAAATTAAAGCAGTAGATGTTGAGGATTGTGACTCAGAAAGAAGGGACTTGATGGCTCGACACTCTTCTTTGAAATGAGTTCCAATTTTTTGATAATCACATGATTTCCCATTCTTCTTATTCTAGTGTTTTTTTATCTTATAACTCCTTTTTCTTTCAATTTTGGCCTCGTGTTTGACATTCTTTGTCACTTTTCCATTTTGAAGGCTGACTCTTCATATTCTTTCTTCCATACTTCTGATGAATATTCACTGTGAACTTGTATGCCTCACCAAGGATTTTCAAACTAAAGAGTTCTATTTCCCCTGTATATACCATGTTAGTCCACTATGATATTTGAGAACCTTGTGTTTCTCACTTTCCTGGATGCTCAATCTCACAGACAAAAAATAAAAAATGTCAGTGTATTCTTGAATAGATTGTTCCTTACCTTTGTGAATTTGTTGCCACTATATATAAAGATCATCATATACTCCAATGGGGTATTATTCTTCCTTTACAACTTCCATGAAATCATCCCAGGTAGGTTCTATCTCAAGGCCAATGTCATCCATACTAAACCTATTCATGTACACTTCCCACTAATTTGTGATGGGAAATGATGCTTTCAAAAGAGCAAAAGTGATCTTCTCTCCATTGGTAAATTTATTTACAAAAAAATAGGAAGATAATTGATCTAACCAATTTTTGATTGCATCAACATTGATTTTTACTTTAAATGTAGGGATATCAAAATACACCTAAAGCTTGAAGGGTGTTGGGGCATTGAAAGGACGTTCCATGGATGGGGAGCCAGGGGTACAAATGAGGAGCCAAAATTTTCCATCAGGATTTATTAGAAATTTTGGGTGAATTATTGTAGCATCTATGTTTAATACAACTGGATAGCTTCATTCAACATTTACTTGAAAATATATAATGTCTTGGGGTTGTACACCATTTGAGGTCTTTTAGAGACAACAGGTGGATAGTTTGCGGAATCTATTATTTTCCATCCAAACTTCTTGTACCCTGACCTCATGCTCAGGATCATAAACTCTCAAGATAAACTGCTCTGATACCACTGATCTAAAACTCAGGGTTTTTGGTTGAAATATATTTCAATAATAAAAAAATAAAAATAATTATCATAATAATGCTATCTTTGGGAAGAGATGTCTTCTTGCTTACAATATTATAAATACAAACATATGCTTATCTATGGGAAGAGATGTCTGATCCCCTTATCAAGACACATCTATATTTATACATATTTTTAAGGTAGGAGGAGGATTTGGAAGGTCTCCAATATTGAGGGAGATGAAGTAGTTGGAATTTTATGATTTACAACAACATAGAATTCAAGAAATTACTATTTTTAGAAATTTTTTATTTTTAGACAGCACTATTAAAATTGAAATTTTAAGCACTTTTATTGATTTTTTTGGGGTCAAAACCACTAAGCATATATTGTGACATCTCATCATGTTCTCTTCATTTTTAGCTTTCTAACAACTTGAATAGGGAGTCAAATGGAGCTATGGTTCAAAAGTTATGGCTCCCAAAATTTCTACTACCAATTGTGGTAGAACCGTCACCCGAATTATCACCTGAAGAGTTGCCTAGATCAACTTGATACCCTCTTTAGATTATTGTCTATGTAGTCAATATTCATTTATAGAGGATTTTTTGGGTTAGTTCAACATTTTTTGCCCACTAACCTATTTTTCTCATAGATGCTACAAGTATTAAGAGTTAGAATTTTTATATTAGATAAAGAGAAATAGTCTATGACCCAAATCTGAATGCACCAGAGTGAAATTGAAAAAAAACTTAGAAACATTTAGGTGGTCACATCCTATTTCAACATGTGTTCTATATGGGATACTTATGTCCAACCTAGACTCTAGCATCGATGTAACCATCCTAGCTGATGCAAGTGTCTGAAGCTCAAGGGACACTTAATCTAATATATGGTGACTATTCTAGAATCCTATCTCAATCTACTTCATTCATATTTCACATCCATATTTGTATTACCATCAGAATCAATTAAGTACTTATTTTCATTATTATTTTGATATCTAGCATAGTTGTACTTTCTATTTTTAGCATATTTCAACATAATAAATTTATTATATATTCTATCTATTTTTGACAAATAATTGACCTACTATAGATCTTTTGATCACCCTTATATTTATTAATTTCTATATTCTTGACTCTAGATACCCCAATATATATTTTTAGGGTTAGATAATTGCATCACTCCTTTTGATACCTTTATGGTGGGTGTAGTGGTTTTCTACTTGTGCTTGATTGTCCCTTAGTCATTACTTTCTCTATTTAGGTTAGAATGTACCCTCCTTTCAAGATATATCTTGGGTTTTCAATCAGGGATTTAGGTATGGTATACTCAAGATCAACATATAGCTCAAATATTCAATTGGATAAGACATATTCAAGTAGGTAAATTAGATAGAGTATTTTCAAGTAAGTAAATTAGGTAGGTAATAATCAATTATATATATATATATATATATATATATATATATATATATATATATATATATATATATATATGATTCAAAACTTTATTTCTCATTTTATTTGTCAATAAGCAAGCTTTCCTTGCCAATAACAAAAGCTAAGTAGGTAAGGCATAGCTAAGAAGGTAGGGAAAGAATATGTGCAAGCTATAGATTAAGAAGCAAGCTTTCCTTGATAGTTAAGAATCTATTCTATAAATAGAAAGTATGTAGGATAAGAACCAATATATATATTAGGAAGGAAGATTCCCTTGCCTTGTCGATTAGGGCACAGTTAAGTAGGCAGATTAAGAAAAAATTATCTTTCAAAAAGCATTATTCCATTGATAACTATGCATTAATCCAAAAGGAAAGCAAATATAGATATTAGGAATTCAAACTTACTTGATATCTATGCATTAATCCCTTGTTATGTATCGAGAAGGCAGTTTTATCTTGATAAGTTATTAGGTGAAGCAAAACTAGGTATCAAGAAGGAAAGCTTCCCTTGCCTTACTCCTTGGCATAAATGAAGTAGGTAGGGAAATTTTTCATTTCCTTATCGATTAGGGAAATTTTGAGATTGGGGTAGGGCCTTCACAATGGTTCCCACTATGTATCTATGGTAGGGCCCCCATTCTTACATTTTCCTTTGATATATTGTATTGGGGGTTAGGGCATACTTAGATATTGGTAAGGGCCCATTTTGGACTTTAGGGCTCATCGAGCCATGCCCTATTTTTGAGTATCCCCTCCTTGATACAATGGATTAATGGACATGCAATTATTTCACTTCATAGATAAATTCTAGTATAGATTAGGTTGGGTATAGATCAAGTTGAGTTGGAAAACATATTATACTGGTTATCAGATTGGAACACACTCTAACATATTAGCGACCACTTATCTATGTATAAATCCACTCTACTATGGACATAATCTCAATAACATATAGAGAATAAGAAAAGTTGACTATGGGGTTGGTATTAGAATTCTCATGACTAGAGACTAGTTGAGAATTCTAATACCAACACCATAGTCAACTTCTTTTATTCTCTATATGTCATTGAGATTATGTCCATAGTAGAGTGGATTTATAAATAGATAAATAAGTGGTCGCTAATTTGGTAGAGTGTGTTCCAATCTGGTAGTTAGTAGAATATGTTTCCCAACCTAACTTGATCTATACCCAACCTGATCTATACCAAAATTTATCTATAAAGTGAAATAATAACATATCCTTTAATCCATTATATAATAAATATCTCAATGACATATAAAGAATAAGAGAAGTTGATTATGGGGTTGGTATTGGAATTCTCAACTAGTCTCTAGTCACCCCCATATCCATATGAAGAAAAGTCGACTATGGGGCTAGTATTAGAATTCTCAACTAGTCTCTGGTCACCCCCATATTAATATGAGGGTGACCGAAGACTAGTTGAGAATTTCAATACCAACCCCATAGTCGACTTCTCTTATTCTCTATATGTATTAGATGCCCAAATATATGGGAATCTCAAATCTTGGATTATGATTCTTAGATGCCCAAATATTAATCTATGTATGTAAGTAATATAATTTCATCCCACCCTTTACTTGTTTTCCTTCCTATTTATTCTGGCTCAAAGTTATAGATACACACTCTCTCCACAGTCTGGGAATGGATAGCCATATAAATGTTTGAACACAACCAAATAATTCCATGATATCTATAAATTCATTATTTGAGTTAAATAAGATGAGTAAAATAAGAGTTTATTATGGCCTTGTTTGAGTGAGTAAAATCTAGAATTAGAACAAAATCAAATCGCGCACAAGGGGGAAGCCATTGTACCCACCATCAAATTATTATAGGGAATGATTATGGATGTGGGGAGATGAGGAGGTGGTGAGTAGGTATGATGAGGGATGATGTGGTATGATGAGGTAATAATTAGGGATGATGAGGGAATAGTGAGGGTCAATAAGGGAGTGATAAGGGATGATGAGGAATTGTAAGGGTTAATGAGGGAGTGATTAGGAATGATTAGGGAGTCATTAGTGATTACAATAGATGAGGATAAATTTATTATGAATGATTAGGGATGATGAAGGGGGTCAATGCACAAAATTGGGGGACAAAAAGTATGACATTCTCCCAACTTTCAATTTTTTTTATAAGGAGCGTAAAGCATAAAGGGCGTATGCCTTCTATCATTTTCATTTTGTTTTTATACAAGCAAATTGGTGTCCATTTCATTTTTCTCTTTCTCCTCTCATTGTTTATCAAATTCAGATTCACGTACGTGCTTTGGAGTTGCATCCCACCAATGAGATTCAACGTTCAAGTTGTTACAAGGCAAGTGTGTTGATTTTTGGATTTTTTTCTTGTTTATATTTATATTTATTTATTCAATTAGGGTTTTGAATTTATGTTTGCATTAAATTCTCTTGTATTATCTTAAAAACGTTGTATTTTTATATAAATTTAGATACACAAGTTAGATGGATCCATTGCATGAAGAAAATATTAGACAAACCTCCAAATAGTTTGATTTTGCACAAGAAGAAGTTCAATTGTATGAACAATACAATTCAAAACGTCAATAATTACAAATAATCATCAATGGTTTACATCACTCTTCAACTAGTAGTGCACAAATTTCACTTACCAATACATTAGAGATTATTTTTAATGAAGTGGGAAATGTAGCTTCACAACTTGATTCAATATTGCATTGAAGAGAAGCCATGAAACAATTTTATTCTGACAAATTATCATATGAAGATGTTAATAAAAAACTAACAAAAGAAGATATGTGGAAAAAACCATCATTGAACTCATGCTAAACGTTGTTGGACTTGGCACGAATTTGTATGCGCATCGTTCTCTGTTTCAAGGGTGATTTCATCGATGGTGTTCATCACGTTCTCCTCCCATTTGCGTGTATATGGCTTGATTTTTTCCTGACTGGATAGGATATCTTTCGTATGACTGTGGGCATGAAGGGAAATGGTGGCATTTTGAGAATTGGTTCTCACGTCCCCTCTTAAATAGTAGACATCTGTACGATAATGAGAACGGTCACAACATAGGAATCCTCTGTCGTCTCCACCAGTTCCATTATTACTTCCAAAATGAATTTCTTCCTCAGACGACGTCACTCTCAAAACTTTATTGGAAAAGAAAGAAAGGGGAGTGTTGTTTTTGTTCTCACCGTTGATGAGTGAAGAACACTCCAGATTACGAAATTACGGGGTTGATTTTGACACGGAGCTCTTCAGCTGCTACTGTGTTATATCTAAAGGATGATTGTGAAGGACAATACAAGTCTGTAGACTTACATGTGTATAAAATATTTATTTTCTACTACCATCTGCAACAGGGAACAAAAAAGTTTTGGCCTCATATCAGTAATGATATCAAACATATTAAAGTAACAAAAAATGTTTTAAAAAAGGAAACAACAGAAATGAAGAACAGGACCAGAAATAACTTGAACTTAGGCCTCGCTTTCTTGAAATCCCACAAGTGAAATTGCATCCAACCATCTTTTTACAGAATTAGGCATTGTCTGTGCTGTTCCGCCCTCCTCTTCTTCAACTCTGGGCCTTCGAGCTATTTTGACAGTATTTTAATGCTATTTGCAATTTAGAATGTGAGAGGAATAGAAAACCAGAAAATACAAGTGATGAAGAGAGAAAATACAAGTGATGTTATTGTGTGTAAGCAGGAAATGAAACGCGAGAAAAGCCATGACGATATAATGCGTGAGGGAAAACATAGATAAAACACTTGGATACACGTCGTCAAAACACAATATATGAATTAATTATATCGGGGAAGCCTGTCGCCATGTTTGAAGGGGCATCCTAACTTCATTCGTGACTCCCAAAATAAATAGCCGTTACTTCTGAAATGTTGATTCAAATTTATTTTGTATCCTAAAACTTAGTCTCTTAGCTTTTATATCATCTATACATTTAATTTAAAACTTTGAATGGCCATTGAAGTTTGCATTCTTTCAATGTTATTTGGTTTTGAAGGTTTACTAACCTTCGAAAAGTTTTTATTGGAGCCTAAGTAAGATATTTTTCTTTGGTGTATCTTTTATCAAGATTTTCTTATTAAAGATTGATTTATATATTTAGGATTTTCTTATTTTATATGTTTATCATGTGATTATTTTATATATGTTCTCCTATATGTTATGTGGTTCATTCACAGTTATATGGTTATCTTATCTATTTGAGATGAGGTAACTACCAGTTTCTATTCTTCTCTCCCCTTAAATGGAAGGGGGGGAGGCGGCGGGGGGAGACGGGCATATCATTATAGGCATGTCATTTAAACATGGCTTCCACACACATTACAATTTCAAATTCAGTGGGGGATACGTCATAAAGACATAGCTTTCACACATTCATAGTTTCAAATATATAGTGGGGGCATGTTTTAGAAACATGTTCTCTATACCTATTCAATATACATCATAAAAAGATTACAGTGGAGGCATGTTTTGGAAACATTATCTACATTAAGACTTATATATATTTTTAAATTTCTTCATGTATAGTAGGGGCATGTTTTGGAAGTATGTTGTCCACACACAATTTTTTAATTAGTCAAAACATACAGTTATACGATTCATATACACATTTGTGCACGAATTTTATACATTGGTGCCATTGTTATACATAATTTCAACATGAGACATATTTAAGGTGCATATGTTATTCAATGTGTACCTAATACTAAAAAAACTAAATCAATTTCATATTTTAAATACTTCAGGGACTATCACTGCCTACCAGGTGAGACTTTTACGAACTATATTGAGCCAATCTAGTACAATAATTAGGTCACTTTTTTGTATTTTTGAGATAATTAAATCATTCAATATTGCCAAAGTTTTAGGTTGGACTTGATTGTATCATCTAACTTCACCAACTTGATATTATGATTTGACTTGGTTCACTTATACTCACCAGGTTATAAGTATTACTGGGTAACATGATTGAGCTAGTCTCAACTGTCAGGTGGAAATTCACCTTTTTCTCTAACTTTGGGGCATGGGCCCTCCTATCTTTTTATTTCTCTCTCCATCTCCTTAGATATATGCACTTTATAAATTTATATTTATCCTAATCTCAGTTTCAGTGATTCATAATGATACATCTTGTAAATGAAGTTGTAAATAGGCAAGGCAATTACATCGATACATAGGTGTACTCCTAAACCTTAATCTCTTTCAATTTCAATACTTTAAATTTTATATTAGGTACTAATTATATACTGGAGCATGCTCTTGGTTTCGATTAAGTCATTATGAAAACACTCAAGTTAGACTCAAGTAAAGATAAGGTGTGATATACACACTAGGTACACATTTCTTTCTTTTGAAATAGCAATTTTATTTCTAGATTAAAAGAGGCAAATGTAGACACTATTTATGAATTAAATAGCACCTCATTATTGTAAAAATTTTTAACTCAGACTTTGGTTATTCCTCTCAATTATAAACATTTTCTTACTTCTATAATTCTTACATCTACTCTATCTTGTGTCCCTTGGCCTATCTCTTAATCTGACTAGTCTTATATTGATGATCTAGGTCTTTTATCTTACTTAGAATGCTTAAAGACTATTTATCTTCCACATTTGCAAGTTTTGATCTTGTACATATTTTTTTAATCCTTAGACACTTGAGTCTTGGACAAACACCTGCATCGACACAAGTGTCCTACTCTGATACAAATGTCCAATGCATTAAAATCATCTAATTTTTGAATGAAATATATCCTAATGGTTGACCTAAGTGCTCTAATATGATTTATTTCTCCAAAGGGATTGGTATAAATATAAGATAAACCCTCATTCATTGTTCACCTAGCACAAACCAAAAAAAATAATCAAAAACATTAAATCAAGCACTCAATAAAATAAAGATTTCTTATTTTATCCTATTCTCATAGTAGTCATAGGAATAACACATACATAGGTTTGAACTATTTAATTAGCAAACCCAGATCCTAATTTTTCAAGCTACAAGCTAAGTTTTTGTACTTGCTTTCCATATATTATATGGTTTACATACAATCCAAAACATAAGGGATAACTATGGGTAAGTAAACAGAGTTGGGGGATAATTTTGTAGACATTTTACATAACATGATCACATTATTTAATTAATACAATCATGTTATTTAAATTATAGCTTGATAATTACCTAGTCATAATGTGGTTATGTAATCGATAACACAATTGCGCTAATAGATCATGTGATTACGTTATTTTAAAATTAAAATGCGGTCACATTACTATTATTTTACACATTTAAAAAATTTGAGTGAATGTTGGTTAACAATTAACATGATCATGTTCTTATTATTTTGTAAACAAAAGCATGTGAGAGTTGCACATGAAAGCAACTTTGGCCAAATCTTATATTTACTACTATAAATGTTAAGTATAAGAAAATAAATGTAACAATATAAATGTAAACTTAACTTATAATTTAAATTTATTTTAATAAATATAATAAATTAGGGTCACTCAGCATCTGATAGCGTTGGTATCATAGTTATACATCTTGCAATGTGAAAAAAATTGAAATCTCATCAGGTCAATACGTAAGCTTTTTCAAAGTCTTAAGTATTATACCTAGGGATGTTAAGACATAATTTTTTCAATTGATATCCATTTTTGATAAATATATAGTAATTTTTAAGTTTTCATGCCTTTCAAATCGATTCCTAGCATTTTTAGGAGCCTTAAGTTTGTCAAAATTGAAGTTTGCAAACCACTCACTTTGAAATTGATGCAAAGTGTTGTAATTGAGGTAGCATAGGTCACATTGATAACCTGCATACATCAAATAACCATTTTATGTTAATTTTAGTTGTTCATCATCCCTCTCTCATCTCTTATCATTTCTTACTCATGCCTCATTACCCCTAATGACTCTCTTATCATTATTAATTATCCCTAATAACTCCCTTATTGAACCTCATTGTCCTTAGTCATATCTAATCACTCCCTCATCATCTTTAATTACTCCCTCATTGACCCTCACTATCCCTCATTTTCCCTAATCACTCACTCCTCATCCCTCATCACTCCTTGATTGGCTCTGACCATCCCTAATTCTTGCTTCATCACCCTTGCTTCATCATCCCTAATGACTCCTTCATCCCTCATCATCTCTCATTATCTTTCACCATCCTTAGTCACCACTTTATTATCCCTAATCACTCCCTCATTGGCTCTCACCATCCCTAATCATTATTTTATCATCCTTAATCACTTCCTCCTCATCCCTCATCATCCATAATCACTCCCTTATTGACTCTCACCATTCTTCATCATTTATAATTACTCCCTCATCATCCCTAATCACTCCCTAATTGACCCTCATCATCCTTCATTATCCTTAATCACTGCTTCATCATATCTCATCACCTCTAATCATTCCCTCCTTAATCCTCACCATCCCTTATAATCCCTAATTACTCCCTCATCATTCCTAATCACTCCCTCATTGACCCTCACCATCCTTCATCATCCCTATTGACACCCTCATCATCTCTACTCAATTCCTCCTCATCCTTAATGACTCCATCCAATACCTTGATGGTGGTATTTTGTTGGTAATTAACAATGTTAGGAGTTACAAGTGGAGAGTTGAGTGCCAGTATAAAATACAAGACATAATGATCAAAATGATGTGGAGGTAAACTTGAAACATAAATATTTAACACCTATGATAAAATATGGGCCTATTAGAAATGATGTAATTCATAATTAAAAATCTACCAAAAAAATATAAACAAGTAAAACCACCATAGCACCAAAAATAGGTAGTAAATATATGAGGATCACCAAGATATGTGATTTCATGAAACCAATCAATTGCTTTCCATATGAAGACATTTTAGGATCGTATTAATTACATTGAAGGCCTTTTATTTATATGTCTATTGATTGGGTCATCATACAAGAGAGTAGAAAATAAATTTCAAGTGATTAAAACAAGTAGATCAAGATTGGAAAGTGGTGCTTAATTCATAAATTCAATATTCAATCCAATGAAGAGTGCCACACTATGAGATCTCTACTTGAACATCTTGAGAAGTGGGTACAAATTATCTACCATTATAAAAAGGTAAGTAGATAATAAATTATGAACCCAATGATATGGTTGGTACTAAAAATATCTCTACTTCCTCAGACAAGAAATTGAATGAATTAAAAATATTATTTCATTAATAAATGTAGATCAATGGCGAGTCAATACACGTCATCATTTCCAATGGAAGTTATAAGAAATTTATTTCTCCTAAACCATATTTTTAAAAATTGAACTTGAAATTTATACATCATCTATAACCATACGCTAGTGTATGGTCTAGTGTAGGCCTTGAGAAATGGATCACCTAGTAGTGTCACTTGGTGTACAAAATCAAAAATTTTAAAGATTCAATCATTTGTGACATATCACCATTACATCTATGTGATGTATTACATGTGGTCAACCATATATATACCATTATGCCTTTTATGTTAACTCATGTAACGAATTCATTCATTTCAAGATGTTGAATGATATCCTCAGGGCCTTTACTTGTATAATTTTTGTAATCTACCTTGATGACATCTTAATATTTAAAAAATATGGGATGAACATCTACACCATGTTGAAATAATGTTTCGCATTTTGAAGAAACATATTTTTATGATAACATGAACAAATGTTTGTTTTTCATGTAAGAGATAAAATATTTGGGACACAGTACACACACAAAGAATGCATGTGTGAACTTGACCAAGGTTCAAATCATACAGTAATGGTAAACACTAAATAACTTTACATATAATTTAAATATTCTCAGAATTAAAAATTATACAAGAGATTTGTGTTTAATTTTTATCTTTTAAACTAAACTACCAAAGGTGGAATCGAATAATTTTTTATCTAGTCAGCTGCACAACAAAGATAATTAGATGAACTAAAATTCAAACTCTATTTTGTGTTATTACTTATGTTAATTGAATATAAATTTGGAAGATCATCCATTTCATTTAGTAATAAAATTGACTATCACATATGGGTATTGACAACACAAGTCCTAGAAAAGAGTTAATTTATATTATAGTGGATTAAATAATATATGATTGGAATCAAAGATATATTTAGATTATATACTTATATAAGATGATGAGGAATATATTAGTGATGGTAAGGAATGGTGAATACCAATGATGGAGTCTTGAGGGATGGAGAGGGTCAATGAGGGAGTGATTAGTGATAATGATGGATGAAGAAAGATTGATTAGAGATTATGAGGGATGAGGAGGGAGTGATTAGGGATGATCATGGATGGTGATAATAAATGTAATTATTAGGGATGATAGGCTCGAGTGATTAGAGATTATGAGATATAATAAAGGTCAATGAGGGAGTGATTAGGGATGAGGAGGGAGTGAATAGGGATAAGGAAGAAATTAAGGATGATGAGTGATGAGGAAAGAGTGATTAAGGATGATGAAGGATGGGGAGAGAGTGATTAGGGATAGTGAGGGTCAATGAAAGAGTGATTATGGATGATAAAGGAGTGATTAGAGATGACTAGGGATAGTGAGGGTCAATGAGGGAGTGATTAGGGACAATGAGGAATGATGAGAGAGTGATTAGGGGTAATGAGGGATGAGTAAGAAGTGATCAAAGATGAGAGAGGGATGATGAATAAGTGAAATTAATACAAAGTGGTCATGTGATATGCGTAGATCATGAATATGACCTACACTACCCCAATCACACCACTTTGGATAAAGTTCAAAGATATTAGTTGTTAAACTTTAATTTTGACAAACCTAGGACTCCTATAAATGTCAAGAATCAATTAAAAAGGCACAAATTTTTTTAAAATGATTATATGTTTATCAAAAATGAACATCAATTACAAAATTTATGTACTGAAATATTTAGGTTTAATGCTTAGACCTTGAAAATGTATAAGTACTGACCAGATTAGATTTTAAAAAATTATTTTTCACATTGTAAGGCATGTAGCTATGAGACCAACTCTATCAGATGCTGAGTGACCCTAAGTTTTTATAGACGTTATGGGATAATGAGAGATGAGGATGGAGTGATTAGGAATGATGAGGTATAGTGAGGGTCAATGACAAAATAATAACGGATGATGGAGTGATTAAAGATGACTAAGGATAGTGATGTTTAATGAGGAATTTATTAGGGACAATGAAAAATGATAAAAAAATGATTAGGGTGATAAGGCATAAGTAAGAAGTGATCAAAGATGAGGGAGGGATGATAAACAAGTGAAATTAACACAAAGTGGTCATTTGATATGTGCAGGTCATCACTATGAGCTAAGATACCCCAATCACACCACTTTACATCAATTTTAAAGTGAGTGGTTTGCAATGTTTAATTTACAAACATGCATGCCTATACATGTTCATGTAATTGGTATTTCATTAATTCAAGTGATATATATATATATGTGTGTGTGTGTGTGTGTGTGTGTGTGTATACATAGATACATATATATGTATGTTGTATATATATATATATACATACATACATATATATATATATGTATGTATACATATATATATATATATATATATATATATATATATATATATATATATATATATATATATATATATATATATGTATACATACATACATATATATATGTATGTATACATACACACACACACACACACACACACATATATATATATATATATATATATATATATATATATATATATATATATATATATATATATATACATGTATGTATACATACATATATATATACATACATATATATATATATGTATATATATGTATATATATATATATATGTATATACATATATATATTACATATATATATATATATATATATATATATATATATATATATATATATATATATATATATATATATATATATATATATATATATATATATATATATGGTGACATAGTTAGCCTAATTCCACACACATGTTTAAAAATTTGATTTTCATTTTTTTTTGAGGTAGTTAGGTGTGTCTCACGGATGGTTATCCATTTCTTTGTTAGTTTTTAGGATCTATTTACTTGCACAATTCATAAAATAAAAGTATTGATTGAAAAAATATAAAAATATATAGGTGATGTGATAGAATATTTAGTCTATATTTTCTTGAAAGGATTTCAAATAATATTAAACATTGCTCAAAAAATGGTGCACATCACAACCGTCTATCTACTATATTTAAAAAAGAAAATAAGAGTTCCTCTTCAAATTTTAGATTTTTGACCTATTTATACTTAACAATATTTTTAAAAAATCATTATTTTAAAAACTAGACTTGAAATTTTACATTTCATGTTTTTACATCATCTTCAAATTTGGAGTGTAGATATCTCAAATTATCTATAGAAGTTCAAATTTATAAAATTTTAGAAAAATCATGTCCATGGGTAGGCCACTTTTTATCCCCAAACTTTGTGCACTTACTTATACATAATCATGATACCCTCTTTGGATTATTGGATATATAGGCAACACTCATTGATAGAGGGGTCTTTGGGATAGCTCAACATTGTGTGCCCACTAACTTATTTTTCCCACAGACACTACGAGGATTAAGAACTATGATTTTTCTATTAGATAAAGAGTGATAATTTATGATACAAATCTGAATACACCAAAGTGAAATTGATAAAAAAAAATCAGAAGCATTCAAGAGGTTGCGTTCTATTTTAACATGTATTCTGTATGGAACACTTACATCCAACCTAAACACTAGCATTGATGCAACCATCTTAGGATGATGCAAGTGTCTAAAGCTAAAGAGGCACTTAATCTCAAATTTGGCCACTATTATAGAATAATATCCTAATTTTTTTCATTCCTATTTTAGATCTATATTTATATTAGCATCAAAATCAATTAAGTACTTATTTTCATTATCATTTCAATATCTAGCATAGTTATCCTTTCCAATTTTAGCCTATTTCAACATAATAAATTCATTATATATTCTATCTATTTTTCATAAATAATTGGCTTGATATAGATTTTTTGATCACCCTTATATTTATTCATTTATATATTCTTTACCTTAGATACCCCAATATATATTTTTAAGGTTAACTAATTGGATCACTCCCTTTGATACCTTTATGGTGGGTGTAGTGGTTTTCTGCTTGTGCTTGATTGTCCCCTCGTCATTAATTGCTATATATAGGTTAGATTTCACCCTCCTTTCAAGATATGGCTTGGGTGTTCAATTATTTATTTAGGTATGGTATACTCAAGATCAAAATATAGCTTAGATATTCAATTAGACAGGACTTCATTTCCTTCTTGTTGCTAGGAGGTGTCAGCTTGGATATGCCTGAACCCAACTTGGATCAATGGAGATCTCATCTTTGGTGATGAAATGTCCCAATAGCATACCTTCAATAACTCCAAAAAATTTCTTTGGGTTGAGAAATATCCCATACTTTCTTCACCTATTTGACACCTTTCAAAGATGGTCTACATGATCAACTTTGTCTTTTGAGAACATGGTGAGATCATCCATGTACAAAGAACCATTGGAAAGTAAAGTCCATATATCTCTATAAGATTTATCCTACATGAATTGGGATAAATTACATCCTCTTGTATGCAAAAGTATCCCACTTTATTATGAAGGCAATCTTCATCTGATCCATTGCCTCTATCAGCACCTAAGTATAATAAAAAAAATCCATCTAAGTAGGACAACATCTATAATCCACTTACCATTTTAATTACCTCATCCAATGAAGGAATGGTGTAATAATATTTCTTTGACAGTCTATCCAGGTTCTTAAAATTGACACAGAGCTTGATTCCTCTATTTTTTTTCTTGATTGGTACCAAATTGGCTACCCACATAGAGTGCCTAATTGGGAAGATAATTTTAGTCTCCATTAGTTTCTAGACATCTATTTGAATGAAAAGTTATATAATTGGATTTATTGTAATTTTTATCTACCTTAAAGGTTTATGATATGGATTTATTAAAATAATGTGTGTAATGACTCTGGGATTGAATGTTTTTAGGTCTTCGCATATCTAAGCTATCACATCTTTGTATTTTACTAGCATGTCTTTCAAATATAGTTTCTCAATTTTAGTAAAACTCAAGCCTACATTCACATGTTGAGAATTTTAATCAATACCCAAATTTTATTTGACAAAATTTGATTCAATTTCCCTTGGTGTTTTTTACTTCTGAGCTTGGGGGTTTAGATCAAAATCTCTCTCCAAGATGACCATGCCTAGATGGATGAGGTTCTTATTTAATTGTAAAATGCCATATTCTACTAGGCCTTCACCATATATGGGTTTGACATATTTCTCATCTATTATTTGAGCCTTAAAATATCCTAAGTTGTTCATGAATTTCACATTCTATTGGTCATCTGTAAACACCTGGAAGTTGTCAACATTATCTAGGATATAGGAGTAAGGAACTAACTCCACTGAGAACTTCTACATCTTGGACTATTGGAGTGGTTCCAAATTAGCATCTAAATCTAATAGAAATTTAGTTGCTTGGTTTTTCTCTCTGGGGATGGATTTTATGTTTAATCCTTCAAAGGACTTAATCAAGTCCCACTCTAAATGTTTATACTTGCTTAAGTAGGTGAGCTTACACTGATACTTGTTTCTAATTTGGTTAACCACCAACTTGGAGTCACCAAAGATCTATAATTATTTAACATTATTATTCAGTGCAAAATATAAGCCAAGAATTAGATCTTCCTATTTTACTTTGTTGTTGGTATAGGGGAACTA
Organism: Torreya grandis; assembly: GCA_037957365.1. Classification (NCBI taxonomy): domain Eukaryota; kingdom Viridiplantae; phylum Streptophyta; class Pinopsida; order Cupressales; family Taxaceae; genus Torreya; species Torreya grandis. Next base: position 9,742,642 of record JARHVA010000038.1, on the reverse strand, counting down.
TAACTTATAAGTAGCAAGATATTTCTTACCATCTGGATTTTCTAGTGTTATGACAACACTACAGCCTTATTTTGATCTAGATCCATCAAAATGGAGAGTCCATAACTGAAATGGACCTTCAAATTATTATATAGGCATCTCTTGTTTGGTGGTGAATGTATAAAATCCTACATGTGAAGACATGAAGTCCACTTTATCGTTAGTAGCATTGTAATCAGTAATCAAGTATTTCATCTTTGGTTCTTTGTCCACTTTAATCTAATTTTCCACTCATTTCTAGGGAAACCACATGTGATAAAATTTGGTGGCCATGTACCCATTTAGTTCCTTAGACCAATCATTATTTATTAATAAACTATATTATTATGGAATGTTGATGACTAAGATTTTGATGGTCTACTGCACACATGGTTCAAATGCCAGCTGAATGTGCATGTTTGTTAATTCTCCAACACATAGGATAAAAGACTTTTCCAATTATATGAGTACCCTCTTTGACTTAACTAGAGTCAAACCCAACTTATTGCACACAACTATCAACTTCACATTATCTAAGGCATTTGAGTCAAACAAATAGTTGTGCATGTTCTTTTTTAACATTTAGACAGTTATAAAAAATAATTATACTTTAGGTTTATATTCAAATACCATCACATTTGCATGTGTATCTTTGTATTTGTCTGAGGTAGAGGATCTCTCAATTATGGATTTTATAAATAATTATATTTTTTTAGTGATCTAATCTAATTTATGCAGGGTGGTATTAGCCTTGATATTTTTCATGTCCTCAACAATGTTGTACCCAACCTTGCTCCACACTTTTGCATTCTGCAACTACTCATCTCTCTGGGGGAGGTGGATTATTGTTGGCCTGAGAATATGTAGGAGTATTAGAATTATTTTTCATAGGTTTTGAATTATTTAAAGTTTTCTTGCTTATTATATCATAATTATTATTTTAGAATAATTAGAATGCATGTATCTCATCTATATTATCCTCTGATTCATTATCATCATCTTCTTTAAATAGAAGATAATAGGTTTAAAATACCATTACTATATTGGAATGTCTAGGGTTATTAGAAGAAGTTTATGTTTTATGTGAAAATCCTTGTTGCCTATCCATCTCCTTCTGAAAGATCTCAAAGGTTGTGTAGAACTTGATGCAGTACAGCTCACCATGTTGTGTAGTGTTATGAATTCGGTGCCAATTTTTAAGGGTTTCTTATATGATTTTATATTTGGCATCCTATTTGGTAGGTGATGTTTTGTATTTTTTCCATACCTATTTAAAGGTATGTTGTACCTCTAGAATTTGAAACTCTAATTGGTATTATGTCCATCAGTGTTAACCATGCATTTTTGTATGTTCATAAATTCATCACTTAATTTTTGGGCCATCCTATGGATTGATTCCAATTATATTTTTTATGGAATTAGAATTAATATCCTATTATATAGCATTATTGATTGTTATTTATGATTGATACAAGTTTTGTTGGTTAGACCTAGGCACAAAATTATTGAGAAAACCAAGATGTTAATTAGGTGGAGCCTAGGTTAAAGGCAACTAATTATACACACAGTTCTTATTTTGAGACATAATATTCTGATTTGTATTTGTAATTGGACTAAAACCCAAAAAAATAGGGCAAAGATTGCATATAATAGTTTAATTGTTTATCTATGTTGATATCTTTGACATAAACCAAAGGTAGTGTATCAATACCAATAACTCTACATATAAAGATAAAAATCGCTGGGTCCATACCATTCTTGTAGATATTGAGGGCCAATACCTCATTGAGTTTGTAGGTAGTCTCAATTTGTTTTATACATCTTCTAAAATCTAGCATTGAAGGCTCAGATCAGCTTGTTTGGCTCTCTTTTCATGCTAGAAATGTGTTGATAAACAACTATTACACTAGTGACCTAACCAAATTATGCTAAAAATGTTTTTAAACATTATTCCCTAGATATTATTGAGCCTTATGGGATATTAATAAACTAGTCATAGGTTGCATCTAGTAATGCCAATGTAAATAGTCTACATGCCACATCTTAGTGGGTTACATTCAATATCCCTTAAGTAGTTTTAAAGGCCTTAATATGTTCTTCAACAGTCCTTCTTCCCGACGGAGAAAAGTAATGGAGATACTTCTCAAGGTTTTTAGGTGGATCATGGACATCCCTAACAATGTTTATGGTAGAACCAGTTAGCCAGGTTGGATCTTGAGCTAGAGCTAGGGGCTGAGCCATTGGGAGTAATAAAAGATGAGGTTATCATCTGAAGAGAATTATTGAACCTAATTTTGTCTCCTAAATCCTTTTTTAGACCTAAATTTTCTATAAATATCCAAAGGTGGGAATAGAAATTTAGTGTATGAGGTTGACCTTGTTAATATTTTGAGTGTTTCTAATGGAACTTAAATGATTCTTTTCAAATAAAATAGAGGAGAAGGTTCAAGCCCTCCTTATAGCACCAAATAAATTTGTTATTTATGTGGGTTTTATGCACAATGTATAATTTTTTTACGAGGTAGCCTCTAACATTTTAGGATCAGTGATAATTATTCACTCCAAGGCACAAGTTGTTAGGTTTTATTTTATACACAACATGTTGGTGGAATAATAAGAAGCAATTAATTTTGTTTACCATAGATGGGTCAAATATGGATGAATCTAAATCTACTTGAGATGGGTGGACTAATTATGGTTATAACTTAAATTGGGTATGAATCCAAAATAAACTCAAAAATAAGGAAAGGTAGGGTAGAAAAGGAGGCTTGTACAACATAGTATATGAAAATTTTGTAGACAAAACTTAAACTAGAGGTTGGACAAGGAATCAAAAACCAATATTTTATTCAAGATACTATAGCACACCAACAATAAAACACAATTAGGATTCAAAGGGAACTAAAATACAACATAATTGAACACATGGATTTAAAGGTTGTTGCATTTGTTAAATTGTAATAGTACATCTACAAGGGGGGATTATGATTTGTATGTAAAAGGCATTCAGATAAGTAATAGATTAATGTGAATAAATATATATTAAATAAAAAACTCATGCAAAACTAAAATACTAAAATTGAAATGATAAAGTTTCTTTCACAATCCACAAGTTGGAGAAGAATCATATTTTGCACATCAAGAATAAAATTGTATAACTTCTTAAAATTTCTTATTAATCTTAACAACCAAAATTATCCTCCATTTAGAAAAGGAAGATATAGATATAACTAATCTTAGGATGGGGAAGGCCTCATATATCAAGAAAAGTCTAAAAATACATGTCTAAAAATAGCATTGTATGTCAATCTCATGCAAAGTATGCATGCACAATAATAATTACTCAAAGTAAAAAAAATTATTTAAAACATAATATATACAAGCTAAATGAATTAGTAATTAATAGTTCCATCTCAATTAGAACATGTAAATATATATGTATATTTATAAATTGATAATTCAACACTACTAAAATAAGAAAACTACAACATATTCAGAGTAGATGCCAAATTTGGTGGGACTAGAGTTGCAACTGAAGTAGACACTAGAATTGAAACTACACCCTTAGTAGTTGTTAATGCAATTATTGTTATAGTCGCTACAAGTGGCACATAATTAGGCCCAATTTGAGTATTCACTAGTGTATATTTGGGAAGTTGAGCACTCTAAGGTGGAATAGGCATAACCCTTGTTGTTAAAGTGGATTGCTTGGCTATTTCCATTTTTAGGTAAAGTGTGTGACTTTCTTAGAAGTTGACATCTATGGTCTCAAAATGAAGGAAATCCATTTTGAATAATTAAAGAAGCTTGTACATCAATTTCTTATCTAAGTCCAATACAACTTTGACCTATACATGTAGTGCCTTAGTTCCTATAATTTTGTCCCTTGAAAAATTGACCAATTGCATTATTTCATCACTGGTTCTATAGATAGTGCCTTCAATATCTTCTATAAAACTATATAGTTTTGCTTGTAGAAGATTCTCAAAATGGGTTTTGCCACTAATTTCTCATGTGAGGTGATTATTTAAGTAACTCTTAAGTCAGTCAAGATATAGATAGTTTCCCTCTACTAGTTTTTAAATTATTGGACCCAAACTTGCATCTCTTGATGTCACTCAAGTACACTAGCCTTTTGTGCACAATTCACTTCAGATGTTATTATTAAATTAAGGTGGGAAAAAGCCTTATTCATCATTGCTTGGATTATAAAATGTATTTTTCCATCAATATCTTTTATTTTGTTGAATAATTGAATAATATCTCCCTTCTTGGGTTGGGATGTAGCCTTTGTAAACCATATTAAACCAATAGTGTCAAATAATTTCCTGACTATCCCCTAAAAATTATCCACTATGTATTTAGGGGCTTGGATAGTACTCACCTATGGTTTCCTTTGTATAGGCTGATCAAAACTTCTGAACATCTCTTTCATGAATCCCACAACATCATCGACAAAATTATAAGGGTCCTCCTTATATCTGTCTAGGTTTGAGGGATTTATTTTCCTTCTTTTTATCAAAGAGAATATGTCTTCTCTTTCTTCCAACTTGACCTTGTGTCGCTTAACAACCATAGTTTTCCTCTTCACCTTTTTCAAGGTGTTTGTTTTTATGTCAAAATAGAACTTTAATGTGGATTACTCAGTTATCACCAAATCTTGTCTCCCTACTTTTGCTTGTTGTAACTATCAAATACACAAAGGGATGTCCAATGTAACTTATTTATCTATATGTTATACTTCTTATGTTTTCCATGTTTGTGCTACATGATTTTATAAAGGGGATTGTCATGGAGGTATCATGGCCATTGGTGAGGATGTCCCTATTATATGAAAAGTAGGAATGAATTTCCTCCATCTAGTAACTTGCATCTAGACTGTTATGTTAATTACATACTTGGCCTTCCCTATTACTTTTTGGACTAAGATGGTAGGTGATTCTACCTAGGATGTTGAGCCAATGGGAATCTCTAATTGTATATTCAACCTCTAAGGGGTAGCTAGGGTAGCAAAAATTGATGTGGACACTAGGTTTTCAAAATGTATCCATTTGTTTAGCTCTAGGGACTAAGGACTGATTCCACTAAAGAATGAGTAAGTTATTAGGATGCTCAATAGATTTATTAAATAGTTAATAACATAAGTATATGCACCCCAATTAGTCATAATAGTGGTGGTAAGGCCTAGAGTAGAAAGCTGGGTTGTGGTAGTTAAAATGGGCATTGCAACTTTCTGGGGTTGATTTATTTGGCTTATATAATGCAAAGAATGTAAAGAATCTTCTACATCACTAGTAATTGCAATAATTGAGGAAGTTTCCAAATAATGTGCATTATGAGGACTTACAACCAAGGGAGAGATACCTAGTGTATTAATTTATGTAGGTGCCCTTACAATAATCTAATGTGGAGAGTTTGGAGGTGTAGTTTGGGTTGGACCCTATGCTGTGATGTGAAGCTTATAACATATATTCATAAACAATGTAAATAAACCTAATCAAACTTAAAACAATAATATATGCATACTTAATTGTTAAGTTGTAATAAATTAAAAGGGAATGGTTTTGAAGAATATCAAGTTTCACACCAATCAAACAATACTCATCAAGATTAGACAATGTAGAACAAGTCCAAACAATAAGGTAAATAAAACCTATAAAATCTAAGGAAAATAAATATTTCTTCAAGAACCATCACAAAGACTTTTAAAAGAGTAGGACCATTCATGAAGCCATGAGGCCAAACATGACAAATAAAGAATATTTAACAAATGATTTAACAAATTTGTTTGGCTATTCTAGGGGTCCAAAAACTTCATCTCATTTCTAAAAATTTGTGTAGATATATGGGAAACTCATCTCCTTAAAACCCCTAATAAGGTAACTAAACTTATAAATGGATAAGGAAAATGGTTATTTTGTGGCTTGTGTTTTTAAGCACTAACTACTTACCAAATCCCTTTACACATCATAAAATTATAAGCAAAGAACCAAGTATAAATAATTTCATCAAAGAAATCCAATGATGGTAGAGTGTACTTTATATGACTTTTGATGTTATAATGAATGCTTGTTTTACTAATAAATGTTTCACATTTCCTTAAACTCTTGAATCACTACTCTAAATGCTTGAATTTATTGCTTTCACACATTCATTGTATATCTCTTCAATGTCCTATATGCTAATACATTTATTATATTTATAGACTTATTGAATTCAAATTAGGACTTTATTAACACACAAGACAACACACAACAATAAATAAATCCAACAAACCAAAATCACATGACACAAGAGGCCCAAAATAAGGGTCAAAAGGGCTCACCCCCAAAATCATACATGATACACTTTTGGGGCCAAAACCACATGATATACAGTTTTGGATCAAATCTTATAAATTCAAGGAAACATGAGGGAAGGAGAGAGGAAAGAGAGAGGTAGTTATGGATAAAATGACATGAGATAGCCAAAACATAGAGAAAAAATGTTCTAATAAGAGCCTAATCTAGACTATTAATTGAAAAACATACTAGTGCCCTAGAATAATACAATATAATGACTAATAAACACAACCATAACAAAATTAGGTGTTTATGTATTAGCTCAAAAGATATTCAAGGGGACAAATTGGTGACTTTGAGTCAATAGTGTGGGAACTGAGCCCTTGCATTAGTTAGAAACACAAGGAAAAGTCCTTCTCCTATTAGAAGGCAGATCTACTTTTATTAAAATCCAAAAAGGAAAAAGTAGGGGAAAAGATATTTACAGGGAGCTAATGAAAATGATAATATTATACAAAATCATTCACTATTTGGGAGAATTACCTACCATTTCAGAACAATGGATTTGACTTATGAACTACGAACACATTTAATAATAGTAACCAAGCAGGTGGGAAGAGGAACTTACAATTATCATTCACATAGGGATGATCATGAATGAAAAAAATAGAAATGTTTTTCTATTTTGAAATGAAAACATTTTGAATTTTTTAATCTTTTGTGAGCACTTTTAAGCAATACCAAACTTTTTCCATATCTTCTTGGATGGCTTCAAATGCATTTGTGACAAATATAATATCTAAATTGGAGAGAAGTGTGTCTTATATATATATATATATATATATATATATATATATATATATATATATATATATATATATATATATATATATATATATATATATATGAGGTGAAACAACAATATGATTATCTTGTAGAATGAATGAGGTGTTGATATTCTTTTCTAAATTGCTTTACATAGTTTAAATGAATTCATCATTAGACGAGTCATCATCATCTGTGTCAATTTCTTGTACCTTATATTTCACTTGTAATGATTATTGGGCACCATTAATTTTATTCTGCATTGATGTCTTCTTTGACCTCAACTTTAGACTGATTATGATTTTAAATTTTCATAGGTTTAATTTCTTTGGATTTAGATCCTATGGAGAATTCTTCTATGGTAGAACCTAAAAATGAAATAGCTGAAGAATCTTCATTTTTGACTATTGAGTCTTTCATTCTGAAAGAGAAGGGATCTTCTTCTTTATAGAAAACTTTTTCAAGATAACCCTCTCTTTTAAAAAGAAAAAAAAAATCACACTCTGCATTATCACTCTTTTCTATTTGTGGTTCCTTAAATGGCTCATTTTATCTCAAAATTGTGGGGTTTAAGAAATTTGGTGAAATAGGTAAATCTTTACCCTTTTCTCCAAGTGGGGAGTCAAATTTTTCATTTGTTCTCTGATCAATTATTAGTTCTTCCAACTATTAACCTTCTTCCATAATTGTGAAACTGAAACAATCATATGTGATAGGTATCACTTTTTCTTTTTCTCTATTAGAGTTCCAACATGCTTGATCAGGAACTTGCCTTTGAACTCTCTTTTCTCAATATTGAAGACTCTTGATTGTATTAGGTTTCATTATTTATTCCTTATCATTTGTTAAAGGTTTAGCACCTTTTGAAATCACTTTCTTCAATATTCTAGACATGATCAAATCATCTTCAATCTTGATGGCATCTTGTTGTGTACCCACCAAGACATTTACCTTATTCCTCATCAAGATGAACTTGATCTCTGGGTTAAGAGAACCAATGAAAATTTAAAGTTGATTGTTGAGACTTGGCTGATTTACCCAAATAATTAATCTCAACAATTTGTTAAAATATGCTATGAACTCTCTCATCTATTCATCATCTTGATTTTAAATCTGGAATAAGTCTAACAAAAGTACACACATTCATAGTTAACTTGAATTTGTCAAGGAACCTATTCTTCAAATAATTCCAATCTATAACACATCCATCTTCTAAGTTCCAAAACCACTCAATAGCAATTCCAATGAAAATTTCAACAAAAATTCTCACAAAAACATCCTCATACATAACTCCCAAAATGTTACAAGACACCATCAAGGCCTAGATATGTTTATCTATGTCTTGACCATTTTATCCACAAAACTTCAGTATTTTCTTCTTCGAGCCTGATGGGAACTCATTATATTGGTCCAAAGTCAATGTCCCAAAATGTTTTTCACATGGGACATAAGAAACATTGGGTTTGGGGTAGACCAATGCCATTTTTGCAATTAAAAAGGTGAAAGCACTAGGTACTTTTTTAAAACAAAGTCGCCATCCTCCATTCTAGGGGAGGTTCCTTGAAATGTCTAAAAATAATGTGTGTAAAGCACCTTGATCCCCAATAGAGTCACCAAAAACTATTGGCTCAAAATTTTGTCAGGGGGACAAATTGGTGACTTTGAGTCAGTGGTGTGGGAACTAAGCCATTGTGTTAGTTAGAAACACAAGATAAATTTCATCTCCTATTAGCAGGTAGAGATACCTTTATTGAAAGCCAAAAAGAGAAAAGTAAGGGAAAAACTATAAAAACTATTTACAGTAAAATGTATTTTATGGGGGTTTGATACTTTTAACTGAAACATACATAAAAGAGATAGAAAGGAAATGAAGGAAAAAATGGGGAGAATGGAAAAATGAGAAAGGAAAAAAGAAAGGAAGAATGAGATTATTATAGCTAGTTAAACACATAAGCTACTATGATAACCATAGAAAATATGAAGGATAACTTTGGATAGCTAAATACAAAGACTCACCAAAATATTCCAAGATTTGAGGTCTATCAGAGGAAGCATTTTTCATGAAAAGAGATGGGAAAGAGATATACTAAACATATGGATATGATACATACACTAAGGAGATTTGACAACCTTACAAAGAAATATATTCAACAACCTTGTATTTCTCAATAAAAATAGGCATAAAATCTTATTCTTAATCTCACCAAGGATTCCCAATGACAATGTTCCTAATGTAGATTCAATAGAACTTTCCACGCTTAAGAACTTCACATTCATTAACTATCTAACAATACCATTCTATCAAAATGAAAGAACAAGAATCAAAGTGAACTGATATACTCATGCATATCATCATTCATAAAATCTCATGGAACAAATTCCTATAAATCATTTTTTATTGATTCTTCATGGGATTTTACATACAAATTCCTTCCTTCCACTTTTCGGGTTTCTATTAACCCAACTGGTATAAAGTCAACCTAAGCCCAGCTGAAGCTAACCCTTTACAAATGAACCCCAAGCTCCTATTTATAGGTTACAATAGGTGTAACCAGCCACAACCACTTTCATAACCACCTTTATGGTAAAAGGTTTATATTTCATAGTTACTTTATCTCAAATGAATTTAAAAAGGTAAAACATAACCTTTTTAAGTTATTAGAAAAAGTGCAATAGATAAATATAAAGACAAAGACTTTTGGTGGTTATTGAGAAAAAGCCAAGTCCTTTTACTGAGTAGGACCCTATACTACCACTGTGATAATCTATGATTCCTCTCACTTTGTCAAGTTTTATTTCTCCCTCAAGCATTCTATCCTGACATACACTACAAAAATTCCATCCTCTATTGCTCATCTTTTTCAAACTGGTCAATCACATTTTATATCAGTTTGAACAACTTAGTCACTTTTGTTCATGTTGTGCTTTTGCACAAATCCTTCATACAATTGAGATTGTCTCAAAGGTAAATAATCCATAAAAAAAAAATTCACCTAATAAAATTGCATATGTACCATCCAACACAACATTTGCAACATCGATTGCTTTTGCACGAGTTGGCCATAAATTATCCATCATACTGTCAATAATACATGTGATAATAGTTAGATTTCCATCCATATTACATTTGTGAACAATAGCTTTTCTAAATAAAAACACCTTTTCTAGTGGAAGATCTATCCCTAAATTTCCATGTGAAAGAATGATTCCATCTACTTCTTGCAAGATCTCATCAAAGTGATCCACACCCTCTATATTTTCAATCATAAAAAATATTTGAGTCTAACAAAAGTTCCCAAGCTCAACAAAACAAGCATGAGTTTGTCTAATGTCTTCATCATGTTGGGTGCATGATAAATAAATAAATTCAATTTTGTCACATACTCCCCAAGTTGTAATAACATGTTTATTTGCATTACTTAAAGTGGGAAGGTCGATATGAATTTGAGATATGAGCATCATAAATAATGATCCAACAAGCATGGAACTATTTTTGATAACATAAATTACATCTTGTTCTTGAATATATTCAACCTCAAGTTGAATGCAAGTAGTTTTGCTTCTAGTAAATAGATATTACCCAACAAATATTGCATCTCCTTTCCTCACCACCTGGGCATGTTCTCCAAAGTTTATTGGAAACATTTAAGATGATGTTTCTTTGCTCTGATCTGGTGTCAAAGTCACAAATGCATCAATATCCAACATAATAGATTGCTCACTCTTGTTAAAAACTTGAAATTCTACACCAATAATATCCAACATGACAACACAAAATATTTTATTTTTTTTCACATCAGTTCTCATATTTTTAAGAGTCTCTTGATCATAATCATTCTCTCCTTGAGAGAAATCAAAATGAGCAATAGACATTCTAGCCTTGAGACATGCTTCAATCACTTTGACATATCATGATTTTGGCCCAAGGGTACCAACAATCTTTGTCATTACAGGGTAAACATTAGTCTTGGAAGGCTCCAAAATAGATGCCATGTGAATATAAACTCCTCCAAAAATAAATGGGCTCCCTATATTTTTTTTACTTCAATCTTTTTCTCTTCTACTACAAAAACATTTTAATAAATTACAGTTGTAAGGAGTTTTGCGTCACTTTGAAGGTAATAAAACATGTTTTAAGGCCTTAAAAATTCCACAAGGTGTAAAATAAAATATTAAAACCACAAGAAACAAATGGATGTTGCATGGAGGGAGAAAATGAACATTTTTATTGGTTTGCAGAGTTTCTAGGCTAATTTTACATAGTGGTGGGTTTTGAAAAGTCCAATGAAGATTTACGTGGAGGAATAACAAAGTTTATAAGTGAAAGCAAAGGGAAATACCGTATTAAGTGGTATAAAACAAGTTTTTTTAAAAATGGAAAAGGATAAAATTTTATAATCACCCTTTATGAAAAAATAAAGCCATGTAATAAACTCATTTACTTAAAATGGAAGACCATCTTTTTTTTTAAACCATATTTTACATGGAATACTATGAATTTGGGTGGAAAAAGGACTTTGAAAATGACTTTGGTGGGTTATGTGGAGGGATAAGGGGGAAAGTTGAAAACATATGTGGGTTATTAACGCTCACCAACATTATGTTAGATTTTAAAGCTTATAAAACATAATGCAATTTTTTTAAAGCTTACAAAACACTTTCGGGTTTTGAAGGATTATCAAACACTTTGAAAGTTTTTAAAACTTATGAAACACTTTTCAAAATTTTGAAGTTTATAAAACATGATGCAGGTTTTTGAAGTTGTTTTTGTGTATGTTGTAGGATTTGAAGTTGATTTTTTGCATGTTGCAAGATTTAAAGGTGCATTTTGCATGTTTTAGGCATAAAGGTACATTTTGCATAATGGAAGGCTTTTTATAATATTCAGACCAATGTCAGGATTTATGACTCTACTCAACAAGGTAATGGAAACTGATGTGCCTTACATAGTAATAAAACCTAGCAAAGCTAGACTTAGGCAAAATTTAGCTTCTTTCTTGATATTATGTCAACTCTGTCCACTCTTGTACTTCTTCATGGATACCTCAAAGCACACATAGGTATAAAAGACATATTATCCACCACCTTTAGCCATCTTAAAAGTGAAAATTCAAATATCATTCAAAGTTGATCCAAAGTAGACCAAATACTATCATGAGAAGATAGCTCACCTATGTTTATGTCATAAGAGTCATTACACACCTTGTGTCTACACTAAGTGCTGACACATTTTTGTGCTTTCATGATACAATAAATGGTGAAACCATCTTGTAGTATCTCATCCTTCATGAATCCTCATTCATACATCCAAGGATGAGAACCTTGTATGTAGCATCATCCAGCATCATGTGTCCCATTATGACTATCATGTATAACTTTGTTTTCAAGTATGAGACTTGGCTCCAAGGCATGATCTTTTGTTGTCAAAAGGGATATAGTCAAGAGATCATTAATATACTCAAATTTGTCACTCAAAACTTCTTGAAAAGTATATCTCAATATATGACTCAATCTTTGTCCATTAGGCTATGGAGTCGATGTCCATTTTGCAAAAAAATTACCATCCCAGTTATTGAAACACCTCCAATTACTTGTGAGAGTGAAATTGAGGGTGTTTTCATCAAATTTAAAATTTCACAACATCACTAAATTAACAAAAAAGTTTTAAGGTTGTCCCTCTCAATTGGAATAAGTTTTTTGAATGTAATCAAGATAAGGCAAGTACAAAGTGATAAAAGAATAAAGAGGATGTATATGGGAGGGAGGAGACTAAATTAGTTTGGGAAGGTGAAGGAAAAATGGATGACCAATGGCTAATAGTACATTAGGGTATGGTGAGAAATAAATTCATGTGATTAATGACCAAGAGGAATAAAGAGGTGGTAGATGAAAATGGATGGGACTAAAGTCAAAAACATACTTGGGAAGGTGAAGGGCACATGAATGACTAATGGTTAATAGTGCTTTGGATATGGTGAAGAATGGGCTCACATGTGATAAATGACCAAGAAATAAATAGGAGGTTGATGGGAGGTGGGATAATATTTAGTTAAAACCATATTTTATAAGATGAAGGGAACATAAATGACCAACTAATAGTGCATGGGTATGGTGAGGAATAGGCCCATGTGTATCATGTACTCACTTATAACCTAGGTGTACTTAGAAGGGTCTATGACAATGTAAGGAAAGAGGTAACCATAGTAGGTGGTACTCTTACATACTTTACAAATCATGTAGTGGCCAATTAATCATAATATAGGTAAAACTATAGGCTTTTATCCAATTAATGCTTAGACATATTCTAGAATGAAACATTTTCACTATAATTGTTTTATATGTATGTAGGGGATAATAAGCATGAATGAATGGAAACCTACACTAGTATTAATAATGGATGAATTGGTATGATAGTCTCACATGACAAGTGGTCATAAAGATGATATTTGAGCAACATGTTCTCTGTTAATTATTTGTTTTAGAAGAAAGTGTTAGATTTGTTATGATATAAGATATTAATTCAGAGATAACATATTGCTTTTTATTCAACCCTATCAATCGATTGTTACAACCATAAACCATACTTTTATCACAAATGTAAACATGAAGGTAATTAGGGCCAATATGAACCCATTTAACCTAATTACAAGTCTATAATGTGATTTGGGGCTAAATTAGCCGATATTTTCTAACATATTGAGCTAATTAGTCAATGTTTGGAATTAGTGATGCAAGTTGGATGAAATTGAACCCCATGAATGTGATTTTGCTTATACATGATGCAATTTGGGGGGTCAATCAACCCCAATATCATAACAAAATAAATCAAATAGTCCACCAATTCTATCATGAAGGAAATTGGGGCCACTTTGAGGCCTTTCAACCTAATACAAGAGTAGGACATGATTTGGGATAAATTAGGTTTTATTCTATCATGAATTGATCTAATTAGTCAATTGGTGCAATTAGGGATGTGGTTTGGGAAAAATTGAGCCATGTGAACATAATTTATGGTTCAATCAATTGTATAGGATGAAAAATATGGCTTAACCACTCCTAATTTTATTACAAATGGAAACATGAAGGTAATTGGGGCTAATATAAACCCCTTGAACCTAACTGCAAGTCTACGATGTGATTCTAGGGGATAAATTACCTCTTAAATCCTGACATATTTACCAAATTAGTCCAGTGTTACAATGCTTGATGAAATTTTAATGAAATTAAACCCTGTGAACCTAATTTTTATTATATGGAATTAATTTTGGGTTCAATTTGCCCCATTACCATAATAAAATAAAGTAGAAAGTCCACAAATTTAGTCAAGAAATAAATTGGGTCTAATTTGAGCCCCTTTAAGCTAACTGGACAAGAGCATGAGTTGATTTGGGAATAAATTAGTCATGAATTGATCCAATAAGTGGTTTGGTGCAATTAAATACATGATTTGGGCCTAAATTAGTCATGAGTTAATCTAACTAACCAATTAATCCAATCAAACATGTGAGTTAGGCCAAATTGAGCCCTATGAACCTAAATTATAGATCATATTGTATAGGATACAATATATGGGTAAACCAAACCTAGAATAATAATATGGCATAGGTTTACATCACGTAATATAATCATATGTCATAATAATATGATATATGATTGTATATGCATACTATAAATAACATGTACATGTTATATTATAATGTGTACATGTTATTGTCACAATAGACATACTATAAATAACACATAGATGTTATATTATAATGTGTACATATTATTATCTCAGTAGACAATAAGTCATTGTCCAACATTTATTTTTTAGGGTGTTTCGAGAATTATGACCCCATAGAAATTCTTTGCATCATTCTTTGTTTTCCACAAGTGAAGATAAAAGGAATCAAATTGTTCTTTGGGTCCCTCACCATTAAAAGGATTTAAATTGTTATTTGGGTCCGCACCATCAAAATAATTTCAAATTGTTCTTTGTCTAGTCATGGGTGATAGAGTTCATTCAAAGAAGAGGAAGAAATTAAATCACAAAACACCGAAGTAATTAGAAGAGTTGAGAGGAAAATAAAAGGTGTGAATATAAGCATTTTGCTTTATACAAGGTATAAAAAATATCCCTAATGAGCTAATTGTTGTAGATAATGATGAAATTGAAAGTAATGAATTGAATAACAATGATGAATATTTACCTATAAGTCTAAATTATGTTGCAAGTCACATTCAAAGTATAAATTTTTAAAATTTATTGATGATGAATCTATGCATAATGGTTTACCCCTATCAATGAAAATAATTTCATTGAAACACATAATGATGAAAGTAACAATGAATAAAATATCATCCCACAACTAAACAATGAAACTAAAAATGAATAAACTAGTAGTGAACATAATGATTTTGAAACACCCTCTTAAAAAATTCCATGATTAACAAAACTTACGAGGATTATGCATAGAAAAGGCAAGTACTTAATCGAAGTTGGTGAAAATATTTTCAAACTGATGAAATAAAAAAAAATTGACCACCATTCAAGAAGTCTGACTAAAAAAATTGGTATAATTTCTTTGATAGATTACATTTTGATAGTAAAAAATGTCAAGTGTTTATTTTGCTGATGAAATTGATTAAGATGATACCTATAATGTACACCCTAGGACTAAGAACATCTAACATGGATGATAAAAACAATGAAATTATTGAAAATCTACATGGCACATATCACATTGTAGGCCCAAAATCATGAAACAAATATTGTAATGTTTCTTGATGTATAATTACAACTTGTGAAATAAGTGGTCAAAAGGGAAAAAATGATTGATTTGAAAAACTAGTTGAGCATTAGACATAAATAAAAAAAGGTTAATGAAAGCAATTGGAAGATTTCAAAGACTCGATGATGCCAATACCACTGAGTTCTATGCATTCTCTAGTAAATTTATAAGAAAGGACAAGGCTATAGTCGGTGCTCTCAAATATTTACCTTCATAATTTTGGAATGGTAATACAATAGTTTCACCCAATACAAGAGATGTAATGAAATGAAGATTTGGTTCTTGTAACCATGAACCACATCCAAAACATTTCTTGGATATAACCCAAACACAATTATTCTCTAAGATTTTGGAAAAATATCCATAAATTTTTATTGGTCAAATATATGTTGAGATGGCCAAACCATTTTATGTAAAAATAAATCACACATGCACCACTTGTTATTGTAGGCAACATGTTGAATTTTCAATGCACTATGATTTTTTTCATTATATACACTATTCTTTGCATAATGAAAATAATTTTTAGGAGTGTGGTAGAGAAGTTCTGTCAAAATCAACTAGGGAATTTTTTCCAACCATTTTTTATGAAAGATCATATGGACATTTATCTAATAACAAAGCATGTTTGGATGTAAATTGTAGCATTTATGGTGGATTTCCAAAATTTAAAAAATGTATCCATGAGGAGAGTACAAGTGCAATTGGACATGAATTAGTTGGTTTGAGAAAATACAAATCTATGACTCATCAAGTAAAAGATGGAAAAAAAATCTAAAAGGTGTGAGCTTGTTACAAAATATATACCTATTTCATAATTTATGGTAAAATTATAGGAGGAAATTGTTTAAGTATGCAAGGCACACACATAGGGCTAGATGGTTGGATGAACATTTCAATCTAAGAAAGGAAAAAATCCCACTTGGTTCTATTGTTTTGGTAGGCAACTTTTTTGAGAATTACACATTCAAACCACAAATAGAAGTTTAGTCATAGTATTAAGACTCAATATAGGGTGTCATATTTGTCCATATAGCATTCATGCATGTACCTATAATATAAATCAAGATCAAAAAATATGAAAGGAGTACCATTTATTTATCAGTGATGATCGATAAAATTATATAGAGTACGTGAAAAGTTTTTTGAGATGTGCTATGGATAGTTGACTGAAAGGAACATTACTTTCAATGCACATTACATTTGGTCAAATAATTGCACACCAAAATTAAAGAATACACGAATGTTTTATTTGTTGAAAAAGATTCAAATTACCATTGATGTAAAATATATTTAGAATTTCACTGAGGCTAGCCATGGAAAAGGGGAACATGACGGTACTAGAGCATGTGTAAAAAGAATTATTTTAAGATAGGAGTTGAAGTTTGAAGATGGTGTTATTTTGACTAAGGTAACAACTATTGTTGAATAGTGTAATGAGAAAATGGGCAATGGTGCTCAATAAAATTTTACTATTCATAGATATTTCTATTTGATAAAGGAAAAAATTTGGCAAAGTATGAGGATTGTATGACTGTAATGGGATCAAGTGAGCTTCACTCATTTTGTAACTCAAATGCAAGTTTTTGGACTATTCGTACGAGACACTTGGCATGTTTTTATTCTTCATGCATGGACTTTATTTGGAATGAGTGTGAGTCAAAAGAGTGGGTGGATAAATAGAGAAGCAAACCTCTAATGCCAATCAACACATATCAAGTTATGCCAGTATTAAAACTTACAGATATGACATCATCACATGACTCTGACCATGTATCTGATCTAATGTAACTAGGTATAATATGAATCATTATATATTATTTAACTTAATGTCATTAAAATTTTGTTTTTTGTGATACGAAACCTATTTTCATAGTTATTTCTGATGATGACAATGAAGATAGAACAAATTACTAATTATGCAGTGTGTAGAG
This sequence comes from Torreya grandis, assembly GCA_037957365.1. NCBI lineage: Eukaryota > Viridiplantae > Streptophyta > Pinopsida > Cupressales > Taxaceae > Torreya > Torreya grandis. The sequence goes on along the minus strand of JARHVA010000038.1, from coordinate 9,724,810 downwards.
GTAAATAAAAAATTGAGTTCCTAAGTCATTTATGGAGAAAACGTTGACTATCCCACTAGGTCTATGGTTGTCACTAGAAATTGAATTTTATTGATAACCTATTAAAAAATTATATGTATGGTTATTTTAAGACTTTGAAACACGTAGAAAAATACTACACTATTCAAATTTGGTTCTTGAAAAAAAATATTCAATTGGTAAAATATCATGGGAGGCCATTAAATAAGAATATATTGAAAGTTCATGAACCATACCATGAAGATATTCTTGATACTATCAAGATTAGAACAGATTTTAGTGGTTTGTTAGATTAAAATTAGGCTAAAAACTACATTTTTCTTGTATTTGGAAGGAAATTCTTGAGGCCATAATGGGTGGTACATCCCTTGATTAGGCATGATCAGAGCCATATAACATGGTCTTGGATGTTATCCTCCATCCTAGACATATTGGCAACACCTGTTTCAATCCATGAAACACCAAAAGTAGAGTTTTCTAACTGTCACTTCAACTTTGACAACATTTTTTGTCAGTGTTTCCACACTCCTAAATAGTAGTGAAAACATGCATATAAATATATTTCAAGGTCAAGGTCATGAAATCACATTTAATTTATATATATATACATGCTTGAAGTTATATATTTTTACTTGGAGGTTCTGTAGGTAGAAATGCTAGTTGGAGGACAAGCACTTGTCTCTTCACTGCAAAAAAGTTATATTTCAAAACTCATCACTGCAACTTGTGCCACAGATCAGTCTGTAAGGTTCCATGAACATGATATAGGATGATATTATAGGGATTATAAATAAATTCAAGGTTTCTTTTGGTTCATTCCAATGACCTATAGTTTCCCTTTTATGCACGCCTAAAGTTAGGCTAAAATTTATATTTTTCTTGTACTAGAAAGGGCATTCTTGAGGTCGAAATGGGTGATGGGTATCTCGATCGAGCATGATCAAAGGAAAATAATTTGGTACTATACATTATCTACCACATCATATGTTTTTAAATTTCCAATTTCAATCCATGAAGCATCAAAAGTGGATTTCTCTAACTACCACTTCACCTTTGATAGCGTTTATTGTCAATGTTTTCATGCTCCTGAACAGTAGTGAAAACATGCATCTAGGTGGATTTGGATTTCAATGTCATGGGATCACATTTCATTTTCCTATCTATATGTTATTAAAGTGTGTATTTTCACTTAGAGGTTCTGGAGGCAAAAATGTCAGTTGGAGGACAAGCACTTGTATCTTCACTAAAAAAATGTTACATTTTAAGACCCGTCCTTGCAACTTGTACATTGAATTGATCTGTAAGGTTCCATGGATGTTATATGGGTTGAAATCATATGGATTATACACACACATAAGGGTTAATTTTTTTTGATAATGACTTATGGATTCCATTTAATGCACACCTAAATTTATGGCTTAAAAACTATATTTTATTATATTGGAAAGGGCATTCTTGAGGCCGAAATAGGTGGCAAGTATGTCTATCGGTCATGATCAGAGACCAATAATGTGTTAATATATGTTATTAACCACCTAAAATGTGTTTTTATAATAATTTTTTATCCATTAAGCACTAGAATTAGAGTTCTCCAAATACTACTTCAACTTTGACAACAATTATTGTTAGTGTTTCCATGCTCCTGAACAATAGTGAAAACACACATCCGATTGAATTTAAAGGTCAAAATCATGGAAAAACATGTCATTTTCCTATATATACATGATATAAGTGATTTATTTTTACTTAGATTTCTCAAAGGTAGAAATGTCAGTTAGAGGACAATCACTTGTCTCTTCACTACAAAAAAGTTATATTTCAGGGTTGTCACTGAAACTTGTGCCACATATTGGTCTAAAAGTTTCCATCAAAATGATATGGGGTGAAATTATATGGATTATAAATTCATAACAGGATTTTTTTTTGTACCAATGCCTTATAATTTATATTTTACACATGCCTAAAGTTAAGCTAAAATTACATTTTTCTTGTTTTGGGAAGGGCATTCTTGAGGCCAAAATGGGTGGTGGGGGTCTTGACTGGGTATGAACAGAGGCCAAAAAAATGGTCTTAGATTTTATCTTCCACTTTGGATTTGATGGTAGTGCTATTTTTGAGCCATGAAACACATGAGCTGGAGTTATCTAACTACAACTTTAACTTTGACAACATTTGTTGTCAGTGTTTCCACACTCCTGAACAGTAGTGAAAACACACATCTGGGTGGATTTGGATGTCATGGTCATGGGATCACATGTAATTTTTCTATCTATATGTGATAAAATAAATTTATTTTCACCTATAGGTACTGGCGGCATAAATTTCAGTTGGAGGACAAACACTTATCTCTTCACTATAAAATAATTGCATTTCAGGACCCGTCACTGTAACTTATGCTACAAATTATTATTGAAGGTTCCATCAACATACTCTAGGGTGAAATTAGAGGGATTATACATGAATGAGATGGTTCTTTTTTTGTGTTCAAATGACTTAAAGTTTAAATTTTATAAAAATTAAAGTTAGACTAAATATGCATTTTTTTTGTTTGGGGAAGGGCATTCTTGAGTTCAGAATGGGTGGTGAGTCTCTTGACCAAACATGATTAGATTCCAATGATGCTAAAAGTGAAAACATGTCCAATGATTCAAAGGTAGAGATAGACATGGTTTTTTATTGACCATAAATCTATTAAGTATGGATATATACATGACACACATTGCTTCATCTGGGTCTCAACCACCCTATCTAATGGTTACATTAATCTAGGAAAATAAATATATATTGAAAAAAAACTAATTGTTTTTTTGATGCCAAAAAATTCTATTGTACCTACACTATTTTATATGTTATATATGATTATGACTATTCTCTTGTTTCATATTGGAGGGTCACAAATCTAACTTATTGAAGGTGTGTTAGCCATCTCTATACAAAGTGTGCATGTATGTGTATATACATATGATTTTTATATCTTAGGTATATGTATGTATTTGTCTTTGTGTGTGGGTACATTTTTAATAAATTTAAATTATTAAAATAATGCTCAAATAGACACACACACACATACACACAGGTACATAAATATATGATTTTTTAACTTGCATATACATATGAAAAAATTGGTATATCTAAATTTGAAGCATGATGGAAACTGATCAAGCTCTTTTTCATAATTTTTTTAATCACGTGATTAAATATAATACTCTATGTCTTATTATTTTATTCCAAATACTCAGTGTTAATAACCCAAATAATATTGGTTTTTATGATATGAAAATGCCCGAAGTTGTTTGAACCCATTATTTTAATCTTTAGATAAGGAACTTGCCATGAAAGTAGTAGCCTTTACTAAAGGTAACAAAAAGAAGCCAAAAGAAGTGAATGATCATAAACCATCAAATGCAATCATTGAGGTGATTTTGAATCAAAATAACATGTTTGGATATGATGCAGAGATCAATCTTTTGAACTTGAAATGCAACCAATCGAAGATGAACATGGAGATTTATCAAATGGTGAAGAAATAATTGTCAAAAGTGATAGAGAAACATGAAATGGCCAACCTAAGTGTAGTGTAGAGAGAATATAATATTGCACTACTTCAAAGGGCCAAATAAGAGTCTCCAAAAAAGAATGCAAAGCATCTCCAAAGAGAGAACATCCCAAAGAAGGAGGTAGAACATAACCACTTCATCAAACATGCATAAGTAAAATGTATAAGGGCATCCGAATAAGCTATGAAAGAGATGAGAATTTCATTTTTTAATTTGATCAAGTAATTATAATAGAAATGTGGTATGTCTATAAATTCAATGAATTAAAAAATGTGAATATCAAGTCCCAAATGATAGTAAACCAGTGTAGCAAAGGTATCCACATTATAAAAGTGATAAATGGTGTAGGCTAATTATGAGATGTACTTCACATTAATATATGACTCTATCCCAAAAATTATACTCTTTTCTTCCATATAGTTTTAATTGTAACACATATTGAAATATTGTAAATTAGTAGTAATATATTACACGAAGGAAATATGAAAGATGATCATATCTAAATATGGCCATACAACCATCAAATTTAGTTTTACAATAATAATGTAAGCCAAATTTTATGGGAATTTTATCACCATAAAATGTTGACATATATATATATATATATATATATATATATATATATATATATATATATATATATATATATATATATATATATATATATATATATATATATATGAAAGATGATCATATATAAATATGGCCATACAACCATCAAATTTAGTTTTACAATAATAATGTAAGCCAAATTTTATGGAAATTTTATCACCATAATATATATGCGTGTGTGTGTGTGTGTGTGTGTGTGTGTGTGTGTGTGTGTGTGTGTGTGTGTGTACCTCTAACATTGTATACCTCAGTGAGTCCCTGTGCATATGACATTATAGAAACAATGTTTGTGTTTGTCTCTTCTCATAGATATGGATAAGTGTTAACTGTAATCATAAGATGAAAAACAATCTCACTTAGTTTTATAGAGGACCTAAGCTATTGCATATTATGTGTTGGGTGAATATTTTGTCGGCCATCTAACTGGTGACCAAAATAGTTCATATCACCATAGCATAGGGAGATTGGTCAGCCAGTTGTGCAGGTTTACTACATCAATATGGAACAAGTCTCTCCTCTCATCAAGGGGAGGTTCCCTATAGATACGTAGGAGCTATATACAGTATAAATAAGCAAAAAGTAAGACACAAGGGTGGGATAAACCATCCATCTCTCTTCTTTTAGAGATGATGCTCATAGACAAAAGAGAAATCCTAGTGTAAACACTGAAGGCACTTCTCTTCTTTCAAAAGTGTTCTTGCAAGAAATACTAAGAGTTTCTTTTAGGTAGTAAGATAAGAAACCAGTGACCAAAGGGCATAGTAACAACAGGATGAAATAGAGCACAAAGTCTCCACCCCAACTGCTTAAAGAGTATATCACAAAGGATAATGGGGGCACAAAGTTGCCGCAGAATCCTCAACACAAAAAGAAAAGGAAAACACAGACTAAAATCAATTTTGAAAGCACAAAGTCTTCCCACAGTTGGTTTCAAGACACTTCCCTATTACCTTCACTAATTCTGCGTACCAAATTTAATGAATAAGGATACCTTCAGAAGACAGACATAAGAATGATCTTCTAAAATGACACAAGTCAGAACAGCACAAAGTCTATGAAAAACTTGCTTTCTCATTCAGATAAAAATGAAAATGAAATTACAACCTGAGCTCAAAGTCTCAGTCTTTCTCTTTCAAAATGGGCAGAGTTTCGCTCTTGTAAAATGAAAAGTCTCCTTTGTAACAAATGAGAGATTACAATATATAGCGCTCCAAGAAAGACTTGGGTGCTTGTTTTCCATAGAACAGCCCATGATGTCCATTTAATGCCTTGAATGCATTTCTAGGTTTGTCAAAGGATTGTGTTGAAAATAGGGCAACTATCTTAACTATGGCGTGTCATTTCATCCCATATGTCTTCTCCCGAGTCTGGATCATCTGGTCTATCCCTTCTGACATCTGCATAGCTATCCATTTGTCTTTACTTCATGGAAGGGAAAAATAGGCCGCATCCTTAAATTACAAGCCAAAATACTTGCCTAGTGGACTATTCCACCTAATGAAATTACTTTTGCACATACATTTCAGGATTTTCCCTCTTTCTTCTTTTGTCTTTTCTAGCTTTGTCTCTTCTTATTGTGATTTGAGCTATCGAGCTATCTTTTTAGCCAGTCGCTTGGTTCTTCCTTCAAGTTTTGCGCTTTATTTGAGTTTCAACGGATATTCCCTTACCTTAAATTTGACGTCTATGCGGACATCATTGGTCAACTGTTTCAATAGTTTAGGCAGCCTTCTCGACTCCTTGGTTCAATCGCTTTCTTGCTTCAATCACTTTATTGGTTCAATCATTTTCTTGCTCCTTGGTTGAACCATCGCTTTCATTTGAACTTGCCTTTGGAATCATCCATGTTGCTTCTCTCTTTGCTTGAGGCTACCTTTGAACTTTTGAACCATGTTGAACCATTGAACTTTAAACTCTTTCAATTCAAAGTTCAATCATTTCATTGGTTTATTCTATGTCTCACTCAAACATTGCTTCCTTTATCTTTCTAAGCTTTGGTTGAACCTTTGAACCTATCGATTGAACCAACTTTCGTTCAACGATTCAATGGTCCAATCGATTCATTCTTCATTATTTGGCTAAGTTTTGAACTCATTTCTTTCCTTCAGAGTCTGTAGAAACCAACCTTGAGAGTCCATAGATTTGAGCTTGCCTGCAGAGTTCATAGATTCAAGTCTACAGAGTTTGTAGATTCAAGCTTGTAGAGTCTGTAGATTTGAGCCTGCAGAGTTCGTAGATTTGAGCCTGCAGAGTTCATAGATTTGAGCCTGCAGTGTTCATAGATTCAAGCCTGTAGAGTCTATAGATTTTTGGAAAGCTTGAAAAATGAAGAACCTGAATGCTCAAAATAATTTTTGAAAGGGGAAGAGAGGATTTTAGTCTGTAGGACCAAAATAGTTCAAATGTTGTCCCAAAAATGAGTGATATTTTTGGGGGACAACAGCTGGCTCTAGTTGGGGAACTTCCTTCAGATGAGAACTTGGAACAGCTAAGGGGCGTAAAAACCAGAATCTCTAGTGCCTTGAAGTGTGCCATTGGGATACGGAGTCGAGCTACCCAAAAAGAAAGGTTCCAAAAATGAAAATGAAACAAACAAAACAAAGCAAAAGACTATACAAATATACATATGTATAGGGGAACTCATCCGATACTTAAAGATTTGAAGTGCTTCAGATGTTTCCCATTGTGAGGCAGAGAGAAGAGAGTGCCATCTTGATACTTCAACAAGAAACTATTTTTACCATTGAGTTGATGAATAGTAAAAGGTCCCCTCCACAAGGAATCAAACTTTCTGTGTATCCCCTTTGGTTCTCTTCTCTTGTCCCACAGTACGACTTGATCTCCAATCTAGAAATCATGATTCTTTGCTTTCTAATCGAAGAGCTTCTTCAGCAGACTTTGATGGATGATGATTCTGTCTGCCACTGTAGTTCTCTACTCATTCAGCTCAGTAAGGCACATGATCCTCTTCCTAAGTGAGCTCTCATACGTTTGATCTTCAATTTCCTTAGCCAATTTCAATGCTAGCAATTCCAAGGTGATTGGTATCTCAGCATTAACACCATACAAAATTTGGAAGGGAGACATACCAATTACTCTCTTTGGTGTAATTTTGTCTGCCCATAGAGCATCAACCAATGCCTTATGCCAAGTCCTTTGGTTTTTATCCACCAGCTTCTTGATGATAGTCACCAAATTTTTATTGCTTGACTTAGCCTATCCATTCCCTTGTGGAAAGTAACTAGAGGAGTGGGAGAGTGTAATTCCATAGTAGAAGCAAAATTGAGTAATCTCTTGAGAAGTGAAATAGGCTGCATTGTCAGTGACAATTTTGACTGGGACCCCAAACCTAGATATGATGCTCTCTTTGAGGAAATTGCATACTACTTCTGAAGTAGCATGTTTGGTTGGAACTGCTTCCACCCATTTAGTGAAGTAGTCTGTTACTGTAAGGACATAATCATGTCCAGCACTTGATGATGGGTTTACAGCACCAATAAAGTCAATACCCCATTGCTGGAAAGGCTCCTCAATGACCACTAGTTCGAGAGGCAGAGCAGCTAGCTTGGGCCTTCCAACAAACTGCTGGCATAGTTCACATCTCCTGACCCACTTGTACGCATCTTGAAAGAGAGTCAACCAATAATACCTGGCTCATAGGATCTTATGGGCAGTCACAGGGGCAGAAAAATGTCTTCCACAGGTTGAATTATGGAAGGACTTCAGAAGTTGGCTTTGCTGCTCCTTGTCCACATAGCAAAGGAACGTTCCATTAAAGCTCCTCTTGTACAGGCCATTGTCCCAGAGGACAAAATTAACAACTTTCAGCTTGATGGTTCTCCTTTCTTTATAAGATAGGTTTGTAGGACATTCACCATAAGTAAGAAAATGAGCAATACCTAAGTACCACTCATTCATGGTGGAGACAAAGAGGACTATTGGTGTGTCATCCTCATCCACTTTTGGTTCTTCATGTTTTGTTCCTCTTGGCTTGTTATCAGCAATTAGTTGGCATAGCCCCTTTCCACGTACCAGCTTTGTTGGCTTGATGATCAGATTGAAATCCTAGATCTTTGCAACCCAATTACCTCTTTTCATCCCAAACTCTTGTTGAGTCAGTATAGATTTCACTGTGGTGTCAGGGACCAAGGCAGTAACTCAAGAATTGAGGATGTAAAAACAAAAATGTTTCATAGCCTTCACCACTGCGTAAGCATGCTTCTCCATATTTGAGTACTTCACCTCATGAGCTTTGAGAGAATAGCTCATGAAGGAAATAGGAGATTCCATACCTTCTTTATTCCATTGAACCAGAATTGTTGAAATCGTATGTTCTGAAGCATAGATGTAAATGGTGAACTCTTTGCTATAGTCTGGACAAGCCAAAATTGGAGCATGGGCAATGGCAGTCTTGATATCCTCAAAATCTAACTTGCCTTCTTCAACCCAGCTGAAGGTGGCCTTTCCTTTCATCATATTTATAATGTGCCTGGTCTTCTCTGCAAATTCAGGGATGAATCTTCATAAGAAATTCACCTTTCCAAAGAAAGAGTGAACAACAGTCTTGCTTGTGGGCAAGTAAAGTTCTTGGATAGACTTGAATCTATCTGAGTCAATCTTTATGCCTCTTTTGGACACAATGTGTTTGAGAAGTTTTCCCTCTGTTACTCCAAAAATTGACTTCTTGGGATTTAAGGAAATGCCATTTTGGCGACAGCATTCCAGTTTTGCTGCAAATGGCTCACATGATCTAGGCGATGCTTAGAGAAGACAGTCAAGTCATCAAGATAAACTATGATGAACTTACCCATCTCATCCTTGAAGTCAAGGTCCATTGCTCTTTGGAAGGTGGTGCCAGCATTTATCAAGCCAAAAGGCATTCTTCTATATGCAAACGTGCCCCAGGGCATGGTGAAAGTAGTCTTATGTTGGTCTACTTAACCAACTTCGACCTGATTATATCCTGAGAAGCCATCTAACATTGATAACATCTCTGAGCCTGTCACTATCTATAGCACTTGATCCATGATTGGAAAAAGAAATTATCCTTCAAGGATGCCTGATTCAAATTCCTAAAATCCACACAAAGGCAAATTTCACCATTCTTCTTTCTTACAGGCACTATATTGGCAATCCATGTGGAGTGATGGATTGGGAAGATTATCCTAGCATTTAGCATTTTTTGTATCTTAGATAAAATAGTACCTGATATTTTTGGATTATAATGCCTAGTCTTTTGCCTGTAAGGTGTTGAATCAGCCTTGAGAGGGATGTTATGTCGAATTTCATCAGGCCAGAGTGATTTTAGGTCAGCATAGGAGTATGCTAGGACATCCAAGTATTCATTGAGAAAAGAGGTGAACTTGAAACACTCTGCAGGAGTACATCATTTCCCAATGTTCACCATCTTGGGGTCTTCCTTGGTTCCCAAATTTACTTGATCAAATTCCTGAGATGAGCTTGAATCCATTGGCTACTGTCTGATGAATCTATCATGCTTATCAAATAGCTTCTTAACGGAAACCAGGCCTTTGGGAATCTTATTCCCTTTTAATTGCAAGAACTCCTCACTTGTGTCTGCATTTGATTCAGGAGTTGTTTCACATTTTTGAGGTTCACTGCCTTCAAAATGTAGCCCCTCAAAGCTATCTTTTTGTTCCATGAAGGCAATGATTTGATCATCATTATTAAATACCTGCCAATGATTGGCATTATCAGGTACACTTGGCCAAAAGACCAGCTTAATCATGTACTTGTCTCCTTTGAAATCTAGGTGGGGGACCAAGAGAGTAGCTGAAACAACCAATGCATCCCCCCAGTCATTGAATTCTCTAAGAACTGCAGAGATGTTGAAAGCATCAAAGTTTTCAAGCTGGTCCTAGAATAGATTGTGGTAATGATGCAATCTTTCATTCTTGGTTTGGTATAGGTTCCTCACCTGACAAACCACTAGTTCGGCATCTCCTTTAGCATGAAGGAGCTTGATGCCTTTGTCTTGAGTGGCTCTTAATCCAAGCAATAGAGACTCATATTCAGCTGTGTTATTCGTGTTGCTGAATTGTAATTTATAAAATGAGGGAAAAATATCTCCTTGAGGAGATATTAACACAACCCCAGCTCTTGAACCAGTGGAAGAGTAGCTGCCATCAAATTCAAGAATCCATACCTCATTTGATACTGATTTCTTTTCAGATTCTTCTTCATCTGGGGGTGGAGATACTTCCACACTTGCCTTGTGCTCAACCAATTCCTCTACTATTCCAGCTGACTACTTTTCTAGGCTGTCATCTGTAGGATCTTCATCAAATGTCCCATGAACTCCATCTATATACAAAAAGTAGTTACCCATGCCTGAAGACTCAAACAAAATTTGATCTTCAGGTGCTGAGGTCTGGGTAACCACATATTTTGCTTCCTTCTCAGGGAGTAGCCTCTTCATAACACCCTTGACTAGAATCCTTGCCTCTGATAAATCCATGCTCAATTCACCACCAACATCCCTACAGACATTCTGCCCGAGAAGGATGCCATATGATGTTGGGACGTCTACTACCAAGACAATCATCTTAATTCTTTTGTCTAGAAAGGCAGCAAATGCAAATTGGGCATCTTTAATTTGTCCCAGCAAAGGCACTTGCTTATTCTCCATGGAGAAGCATCTACCAAAAGTTTTGGTCAATGTGAGATCAAGGGATTCGACCACTTTAGCAGGCATGACATTGTCTGAAGCTCCAGAATCAATGATGCAATTATTCAATTGATGTCCATTTATCAGCAATGAGACATAAAAAGGTTCAGTCCTGCCAGGAGTAGCAGGGGGAGCGGTGACAAGGTTGTTCTTGGTGGGTGCATTCTTGGTAGAATTATGTGTCACTTTGGGAATTGCTCGTTCAATAGGGATGTTTTCGTTTTTAACGCATTGAACTAGTCTATCTAATTGCTCAAGATGGGACTGTAGAAATTCAAATTTAGACATTTTAATTTTGCTTTTCTTAATATGGTCAATTATATCAAATGTCTAGAACGAGCTAGGAGCAGAGGATGGGAGTTCATCCTTTTGATTTTTGAAAGGGGGAGGACTGGACTACGAAATTGAAGTAGAAGGCATAGGAGCATTTGGGGTATTTACCTTTTTTGAAATCACTGGATCCTTTGGCTAGAAAGGAAGAGTGGATCCTCGCTTAGCAATTGAAACTGTTGGTTGAGGTCACTCCTCTACTTTTTCCTTATCAGCTTGTTGAGATGATTGATTCTTAGACCGAGTGAATACAGCATATGACCCCTCAGCTGCATTGTCTTCACTTCTGGGTTCATCCTGATAGTTCAAGAAACTAATATGGGAGTTGCTAGCTAATTATTCTTCCTCCTCAGTAAAGAGATTAGCATCATCTTCAGGATTCAATTCAGGGTGGAGTGAGAAATATGCTTCAGCTTCAAGATATCCAACTTCTGAGTTGTTTGGAGGCACTTCAAGGGCGAGGTTCCTCTATGAAAGAGGAAGGTGATTTTGTTGTCCTTGATTCCTGGCAGCATTGCCTTGGTACGATTGATTCTGAAATGTCCTCCTGGGCATATCTCTGTATGCAAGAGCAGATGACATCCCTTGCACCATTTGCTTTTTGAGAGCTAGCATTTCATTTGCTAGCTTTTGTACCATTGGGTCAGTGGTGACTGCAGGTGAATACTCAGAAGATGAAGAGTATTTACCTTTATTAGGGTCTCTCCTTATCTTTCCTTCCAAGATAAGGTCATCTTCTACCTTAGTAGCCAAGTCCTGAGCAGTAGTAAGTTCTATGTGTCTGGCCTGTCTCAGCAAGAAACCCACTTTAGGCAATTTTGAATTGATGAAGAAGCATTTGAGGTTCTGAGGCATCGGCTGGGTGACCATGGGAAATTTGTGCCTCAGCTTGTCGAACCTGGCAATAAAATCCCTCATAGGCTCATGAGGCTCCTTCATCTATGTGAGTTGGGCTAGCAAGGCATGTGCATCTTCTGCAGGCTTAAACCTGGCTTCAAATTTGTCTTTCAAAGTGTCCTAGTCAGTCACTGATCTAGCCTACAGGTGGTAGAACCAGTCTACAGTAGTGCCTTGTAGTGTCTCCATGAATAGCTTGACCGTTACATCTTTGAATTCCACCCCTATTACACCGCAGGCTATGCTGAAAGCTACAATGTGTTCATTAGGATGAACCTTCCCATCACCAAAGAATTTGGGGAAATTCTTCTTTGAACTATGTGGAAGCTCATGCAGAGGTGGAGTCAATTTTAAGGGACCAAAATAATTACCCCATGGGCCTTGAGCCATGATTTGATTATGCAAAAGTGGGATCACTAATCTAAGTGGAGCGTGGATAGGTAAAGCTCAGCCAGCTCAAAAAAAGTTATGCCTTGTGTTGGTGGCCTGGTAAGGCTAGGAGGAAGACTCTTAGTTTATCTAAGGTGAGGTTGTGGAGGAAACAACTCAAAATTACTCTGCTGCACCAACTCAAAAGTAGGGTCAACAACACCTTGGAATTTCTAGCCTCTGGTATAATGTGGATTTGCCAGATTAAAGAACAAAAAATGGAAAAGAGCAGGATCTACTTCATCTTGAAGTTTGAGACTTCAAAATTCACGCTCTTCCCTAGCAGAGTCACCAAAAATTGTTGGGTGAATATTTTGTTAGCCAGCTAACTAGTGACCAAAATAGTTCCTATCACCATAGCATAGGGAGATTGGTCTGCCAGTTGTGCAAGTTTACTACATCAAAAGGGGACAAATCTCTCCTCTCATCAAGGGGAGGTTCCCTATAGATACGTAAGAGCTATATACAATATAAATAAGTAGAAAGTAAGACACAGGGGTGGGATAAACCATCCATCTCTCTTCTTTCAGAGATGATGCTCATAGACAAAGAAGAAATCATGGTGTAAACACTAAAGACACTTCTCTTCTTTCAGAAGTGTTCTTATAGGAAATAGTAGGAGTTTATTTCAGGTAGTAAGATAAGAAACCAGTGACCAAAGGGCATAGTAACAACAGGATGAAACATAGCGCAAAGTCTCCACCTCAACTACCCAAAGAGTATATCACAAAGGATAATGGGGGCACAAAGTCACCCCAGAATCCTCAACACAAAAAGAAAAGGAAAACATAGAATGAAATCAATTATGAAAGCACAAAGTCTTCCCACAGTTGGTTTTAGGACACTTCCCTATTATCTTCACTAATTCTGTGTACCAAATTAAATTAATAAGGACACCTTCAGAAGACAGACATAAGAATGATCTTCTAAAATGACACAAGTCAGAAAAACACAAAGTCTATGAAAAACTTGCTTTCTCATTTAGATAAAAATGAAAATGAAATTACAACCTGAGACTCAAAGTCTCAGTCTTTCTCTTTCAAAATGGGTAGAGTTTCACTCTTGTAAAATGAAAAGTCTCCTTTGTAACAAATGAGAGATTACAATATATAGCGCTCCAAGAAAGACTTGGGTGCTTGTTTTCCATAGAACGGCCCATGTTGTGCATTCAATGCCTTGAATGCATTTCCAAGTTTGTCAAAGGACTGCATTGAAAACAAGGTAGCTATCTTAACTATGGCATGTCATTTCATCCCATATGTCTTCTCTTGAGTTTGGATCATCTGGTCTATCCCCTCTGACATCTGCGCAGCTATCCATTTGTCTTTACTTCATGGAAGGAAAAAATAGGCCGCATCCTTAAATTGCAAGCCAAAATACCTACTTAGTGGACTATTCCACCTACTAAAATTACTTTTGTGTAGACATTTCAAACTTTTCCCTCTTTCTGCTTTTGTTTTTCCAACTTTGTCTCTTCCTGCTACAATTCGAGCTATCAGGCTATCTTTTCAGCCAATCACTTGGTTCTTCCTTCAAGTTTCGCACTTTATTTGAATTTCAATGGGTATTCCCTTACCTTAAATTTGACGTCTGTGGGGACGTCATTGGTCAACTATTTCAATGGTTCAGGTGGCCTTCTCGGCTCCTTGGTTTAATTGCTTTCTTGCTTCAATCGCTTTCCTGCTCCTTGGTTGAACCATCACTTTCATTTGAACTTGCCTTTGGAATCATCCATGTTGCTTCTCCCTTTGCTTGAGGTCACCTTTGAAATTTCGAACCATGTTGAACCATTTAAGTTTGAACTCTTTCAGTTCAAAGTTCAATTGGTTCATTGGTTTATTCTGTGTCTCGCTCAAACACTACTTCCTTTATCTTTCTAAGCTTTGGTTGAACCTTGAACCTATCGATTGAACCAACTTTGGTTCAGTGATCCAATTGATTCATTCTTTTTTATTTGTCTAAGTTTTGAACCCGTTTCTTTCCTGCAGAGTCCATAGAAACCAACCTTGAGAGTTTGTAGATTTGAGCCTGCCTGTAGAGTTCGTAGATTCAAGTCTGTAGAGTTTGTAGATTCAAGCCTGTAGATTTGAGCCTGTAGAGTTTCTAGATGTGAGCCTATAGAGTTCATAGATTTGAGCCTACAGATTTTATAGATTCAAGCTTGCAAAGTCTGTATATTTCTGGAAAGCTTGAAAAATGAAGAACCTGAATGCTCAGAACAATTTTTGAAAGGGGAAGAGAGGATTTTGGTCTGTAGGACCAAAATAGTTCAAATGTTGTCCCAAAAATGAGTGATATTTTTGGGGGACAACATTATGCATGATACACACAAGGAAACAATCTTGAGGATTTGGAAGATAAGTGATGGTACTATAGGTAGCAATGAAAATATTGAGTAATTAAGAAACACTATGAAGAAGAGATGATAATCAAGAAAAATGTGAAGCATTAAAAGAAGTTTGAAAAGGTGAAGGAACAAAAATATGATTAGAATAAATAGGAAGAAGAATATATTTAGAAAAAAATATGAGAAAGTCATCATTAGACATTGAAGGAGATTGTCTAGAAGGTTGATCATTATTAGGTCACAAATTTTTTATATATCTTTCAACACATCTCACACATATAATTTATATTCACATCATTATCATTCAAATTTTAATTTGAACATGTATGATTGTTAGTCAAAAGAATATATCTATATAAATAAATAAATATAAATAGAGAATAATATTAACTAAAAATTTTACCTCCATATATGTAAATGGTGGCCTAATAACATCGACATCTAAAGTAGTGGATGGCCCACAAGTTGGATCTATAAATGAATATGTAGGCATCATCTCCTCCTATAGTGTAAAAATTACATATATATTATTTAATTTATTTTTAAATTAATTGTTAGATTTTAAATACAAATATAACTTAAATTTAACATGACATTTATATAAAAGATACTTGCATGTGTGTAGTGATTGAAATGTGTACCCCAAATGTGCATGCCAAAAACTAATTTAAAACGAGTATATCATCAAAGACATCAAAAAAACCACCATCATCATTTGAATATCTAGTGTATATATCACCACAATGTCTACAATGGTGAGGTTGAGTATGCACACTAGGTGGAGTATCTCTAGCATTAGTCTTACAAATCCTACCTGTAGGTTGAATGAGTGTATCAGTAGAAACACTAAGTACATGCAAAGTGTCAATCTTCATGACCTCCTTCACCATAGAAGGGATTTAAATATGAAGTGGATTTTGGGCAGGGATCCTTATAATTTGATTAGGTGTATGATGTGTACCTAATCGATCCTACGCAGAGCCTTTCCCTCGACCCTAAAATTTACCATAGTCAAAATAGTTGGGATTCTCATTGAGGATAAAGTTGTAGTAGAGTTTCCTTAAAAAACAAAATGGGAACTCATGGTTGTTACAAGATGGGTAGTCAAACACCATCCACCATCAATCCCAAAAATTATTTCTAATCAAATTATGTTGGTATCAGTGGCTTGGAAAAAAGGTGTATTGGTTGTGTTATCACTTGGATTTTCACCCGTTGAGGAGATTCCTCTCTCCTAATCCAAGTGGCACAATGGAGACATTTCTCTTGTTCTGGGTAACAATTTTTTGAGATGAATCTCTAGAAGGGCTAGTTCCCTTGATGCATTCTTTGAAGTACTTTCTTGCCTATCAATTTTGGATGAAAAGGGTTGAGAAAATAAATAATAAAGATAAAAAAAGGTAATTCACCAATATTGTATTTCCTCCTATGAACTGAACTTATACTACTTATAGATAAACAAGGCTACTTTTACACAAAACTCATAATTCAAGTTGCATTGTCACATCAGTGTTTCATAAGGTAGGTTCAAGAAGGTATTTGATACTTAGGATAAAAATGAATGATTATTTGAGAGAACACAGTCATAGATCACTTATAATACATTCTTACACTTGAAAATAACACTAACAAAGACCTATAACAATCACTCTTCTACACACTTGGTGAACAATCAAGGATAACATGCTAGAAAAGATCATCTTCCACTAGAGAAGACCAACAAGATTGAAATAACACCTAATTGTACAGCATGTAGGTAGGTATAATCAATCTTTTATTTCTTAAATATTCATTAAATTAAAAAAATTTCTAAGGTTTCACCATCAACCAACAGAGACTTCCAAAAAGAGCCAAAAGAGTCAATATTTATAGCTTTTGAGAGAGAAGCAAGACAAAGGAAGTATAAAGGTCACTTGGAAACTTTTAAATCTAATAAAATGGGTTAAAATTACATGATAAATATATATGGTATGAACCATGAAATTTTAGGAGGACCAAGTGTCCATACAATTCATGAAACTTATGAAAAATGGCATAAAACTCACAGTCTTGGCTCAAAAAATTACCTTCATAATTTGAACTTGTTTAAACATCCCACCACTAAGTAGGTATAGGTATGATGATTTTTATAATATGGAAATTGTTTAGGCATGCATTTCTATGTATCGGTTGCATTCCTACTCATCTGAAAACTCCTGTAAGGAAGCTCTCACTATCTACAATCTAAAAAACCCACTTTTTAGTCACCCCTCACACTTGGCATCAAAAATTCCTTCATTTTTCCACAAAAATATATGTGATGGAGTTAATTACACATTTAAATACCATCCAAGGACTTAGAGCCATTAGGCATGCTTTAAAAATGCTCACACTTGTAGTTTTCACCCTTGTGTCCACTATGCCAGTTTTGACTCGCTAAAAGGAAGGCTATTGTTTGAACACTTAGAAGATTTTTTATTGAAATAAATTAATATAGGGAGTTATATAATTTTTAAAAATTTATCCCAAACTTTATTTCATCTTTAAGTTTCTCCTATAACCTGAAAAATACACAAAATAGTCAAGAAACCCCAGTTTATCATGTTATCCATACAATTCCGTACAACTCATTTTGGTGAGAGATATATTTATGTATTCATATACATTTTATAATGTATTTAATTTCCAATATATGCCATTAGGAAAGCTTTCCAAGCTCATTTTCTCCATCAAGTCCTAGTTGAGGGTTTAGTAAGCTTTTAGGTAGTTTTTGGTCTTAAAATTTGTTCATAAAGCTTGTACATTTAACCTAACAAAAAATTACATAAAATTGACTCCAAGGGACCATAATAAATGTTCATAATCCCTCTATTTATCATAAAAAACTTTATAAAATATATGAGCATTTGGAAACACTTCTTTGAGCTTGTCCCTCATGTTTTTTGTGCATACTTGTGTTCTCTCTGAGCTAGACAAGGATTTCCAATGGGTTTATTTACATACTATGAGTTAAATAATGTGTATATCCACCTACATAACATTCCTAAATCATTTTTATAGTCCACCAATGGGTGTAAAATTAAGTTGTACTACCATTTGACACTAGGTCTTCTCAAAGCCTAATAGGTCTAATAGGCTAATATGTCTAATAGGTACCCTACTAGATTTGGTTGATAGGATTGATATATTATAGGTAGGTTGGTTTATTATGAATAATTACATATAATTTTATCTTAAAATATCATTACTTAACCATCAAATCACCTTTATTCATCTTCTTTCCTCATTTTCCAACTAGGCCTAGTAGAAGTTTGTCATGTTGGACTGTGTGCATGAGAAATTTGGTCACCCTGAGGGGTTTTATATGTATATAGTTATTAAATATCATAAATTTTACTTCCATACACCTTATTATATTTTTTAATTAGGTTTCCAAAGATCCATGTCAAGTCTTTTGCTCATTTTGCACTCACTAGCTCACTTTACCAAAGTCTAATTTTCTTAGATTGGCTGACCTCTGAGACAAAAAAATTAGGTATATCGCTCATTCCCATTGAAAATTGAATATTTTTGGATATTTTAAAATTAAAAATTATAATTTTCAATAAATGGTTTTGATTTATTCCATGTTTTAGGTATATATCCATTTCTAAATGCCTAAAAAAGCCTCAAAAAACCCTGTGTTCATGTATTTTTTCTTCAAATCCATCAAGTATTCACTCTTCCAAGATAAAATAATGATTATATTCCTCTTAAACATGTTTTTAATCCTATATCCATGCTCATGTATCTTTTATTTCATCCAAAAACACTTTTTCCTTTGGATTTTCCATACTTGCCTATTGAGTAACATGGTTTCTTGGAGCAAATATATAGACTGATGGCTTTTGACCAAGTAGGAAAGGTGTATGATAAAATTGGTAGTAAATTGGACTTATTTTAACAATATATACCTATATTCAACCACTTTTTATTGGTTTAAACCTCCCTTTATTCCCTAGACAAGTTCATGTCTTCACTTGGCTTGCTAGGGTGTACCTTGTTGTAGGTGTGAGTAGGGGTCTTCGGACCCTATAGGTGCCCTATTCCTCCTATTTTTTTAACTCTTTAAAAATAAAACTTTCCACTAAGGTGTTAACCTACCTGATATATCATCCAAATTGTTCCTTTGGGGCCTAAAATGCATTTCTAGTCCAAGTTGGGTACCCTATTCTACCTTGGCTAAGACCCCTATTTTTGAGGCTTGCCTATAGGTTTTTTTTTTTGATTGAGGTGATTAGTGATGAAAAAACATATTTATTTAACCTTGAAATCCAACACCATTCTTGATCACTTTCACTCACCCTAGGTTACCAAAAGAACACCATAACTCATGCCTATACCATTGTTTGTATCAACTCACTTATCTGACATGTAGGTGTGTATTTAACCTCTTGGCCCTAGAAGATGATAAAAAAAATAATTATCCATTAATTAATGAGATAACTTTTATATTCACCAATTAATTTATTCACCTTGACATGAATCTAGGTTTAAAACCTTTACTCTCCAAAATTTCCTTCTTGGTAACTGGGATACCCCTATTGTAGGTCAACATCTACATAGTGTACAGAGTGGGGAATGTCCATAAAAGGAAAATAAAAATAAAAATATTAATTTAAATATATTTTAGGTCATGAGTGTCCTTTAAGATATTTGAAACCAATACCAAAGTTGGTATGACCTAGGATGGTAAATCTAGAGCATAAGGTCACTTTTGGGTTTAGGCCTATAGATATCTAAACATGAATTCAGTGGTTTTATAGGAAACTTTAGGCCTCTTACTGACCAATATCCATTAGTTATCTATCCCAAATATTTTACAAGTTTATTGACCTATGAAGGGGCTGAAAAAAAGGCTAATGGCTACCTTCAAACCATTTTCCACCATATCATATGTTAATAACCAAAACCCTCATGACCTTTGTTTTACCTTTCAGGGACAAAGGGTCTAAAATAGTCCCTAAGTTATCTGACATGGTTATACAACTCTTTTACACTTATATGGGTATGCCAAAGCTTATTTATCATCCCAAATCCTTAGGTAGTTTTTTAGTTGCTTATTTATTTCCATGAAAACAAGTTAGTACCTTGCTCATCCACCTGCAGGTGAATGCTTTTATATCCAATAGTGAGCTAGGTATGAGCAATATGAAATATCCCATGAATGTGAATTTTGTATGCTTCCATTATTCATGTCAATTCACCTTTATAAATTTTAAGATTTTGGAAAACCTCTTTTGTCCTTTTACACCTCAGTATGACATCAGCAAGATCCTATAGGTGGATGTTTTGGTTGTGTGTAGATAATAAGGGTATGAAGTGTGGAAAAACATGGTGAAATTGGATTCAAAACAAATCAAAATTCATTTTTAAACTTTCAAATAGATTATATCCATCAAGAACAATTTGAAATCAATTTAAAAATGCCTTTTTCAACCTAAAACCACTTGCACACATCTAGGATAAAGCAATCATAAGCATCTCGTGACTATTTCAGCATGAAAATTGAGCATTTGACAACATTGCAACTCTTTCACAAGCATATAAATGAACTCCTTCCAACTCCTGATGGTTTGAACAACTAGTATGCTCTGATTACAACTCCATGAACAAGTTGAATAAGCTCCTACACGTGACTGCAAGTGAAGCCAAACATGAAGTTGATAATAGAGGAAGACAAGCTTGCAAACAACCCAAGGGATGACATATTGAAAATAAAGCATAGAAGGAGGTGAAAATATGAATTCTAGGAACATAGGACATGCTTTTCCATTCAGACAAAACCTAGGTAGAAATGACTGTAACCTCACTCGTTCACTCCTCCTTGTAAACTAAGCTAGTTGGCTCTTCAAATCAAAATAAAAGTGAAACCAATCATGTATGACACAAATTAATGGATTAAACATCCTCTAGAACCAATCTTAGCAAGTGAATTTTATAGACTTTCACAAATAAGAGCAAAACTTGCAGGGTGTACAAATTAGCAAGTAGATTTGAAAGGTCAACTTCTTAGGAATGGTTCATAAAGCTCAGACCACCATTTCTCTAGAAAAAAACATAAAATATAATCTCATTGAGTTTATAATACACAACCAAGAGCATTTTCTTGAAACCCCTTGTGTTGATCATACCAATTACAAATCTACAAGTTACTTTTACTTACCAAGAAAGGTGAAAAGGAGTAGAAATGTTTTGGCATTAAAATAACACTTCCAGATTATCTTAAATTTGGATTTGAGCATGGGTAAGTTTAATAGTCACATTTCAACCCTTTACAAGTGGCACACTTTCCAAGGAGGTCATACAATTGTATTTTTCTTCTCCTTTCACTAGAAAGCTACCTTATCTTCTATATAACCTAGCATATTTTAGTTTTGTCAGTTAATTAAGACTTATATGGGCACATGGGGCATGACATCATCTTTTTTAACCTTCACATTTCCCAAAAAACCTATACAAAGCATTAAATGCACCCCTTTGACCCCTAAAATGACTAAAAATTACATGTTAGGTAATAAAATTCATGACCAAGGCTAATATATCATTGAATAACATTAAATGATCTATGAAGCACCTCATGACAAGATATTATGCTCCCCAAAATATCATGAAAGCCATGTTTTTACCTAGGAGTGTCCCAATTTGACCTAAAAGTCAAATTTGGTCAACAAATTAGTGACTCATAGGGGGTAGTATGCCTGCTATACTAACTAGAACAATAGCCTTATCTTATCATGGGCCAATGGATTCAATGATTTATTTAATACAAATAGAAATGACTTACCTAAAAATCACACAAAACAACCACCACACACTAAGAAAACACAAGACAAAGAAAGAAACACAAGACTCACACATGTGCATAAGCACTTAGGGAAAACAAGGAGAACAACAAACTATGTACAAGGAGAGAAAATGACCTTAGTATCAATCTTTAAGATATATCCGATTGACTGGGATATGAATTTCTTTTGCATCCAACTTTGAGATTTGGAAATCATTGTGTTGCTTACATTAGGTGATAACATAAGAAACACTCCACAAAGTCGCAAACTTTGTGTGTCTTCTAGGCTTAGCCCTATATTCATCCCACTTTAAAATAATGTATCCCTCTTTGAAACTCCTTGGCATGGATTTTTTTTCAAATTATCTCTTTTTTTGATCTTGGTGAGACTTCATAGTTTGTATAGCTTGATCTCTTATCTCCTCAATTTCCATCAATTCACATAACTTGACTTCCATGCTTTCATTTTACATCAATTCCAGTTGATAACTAAGATCTAAGGCTGGTAGCTCAAATGAAATAGGCAATCTATCTTCTCTCCCATAAACAAGTGTGTATGGTGAGTTTCCAATGGTTGTTTTTGAGGTGATCCTGTCAACCCAAAGAGTTGTCTTTAACTTGGAATGCCAAGTCCTTTGGTTCTCCTCCATTATTCTCTTTATGATTATGATTAGGTTCTTGTTTGTGGACTTAGCTATTCCATTCCCTTGTGGATAATAGTTAGAGGAGGTACTAAGATATATGCCATGTTTCAAATCCCATTCACTTGTCTTCATCCCAACGAAAGCCAATGTATTATCTAAAATTATTGTTGAAGGAGATTCAAACCTTGTCACTATGCCTTCATAGAATTCCAAAACTAAACTTTCATTATCTTCCTTGAGATAAATATCCTCTACCCACCTTTTAAATTAATCTATAGTATTCAACACCCATTTATGGCTAACACTAGAAGGTGGGTTTATTAGGCCTATGAAATCCAAACCCCATTGCATAAAGGGTTGACCAACCTAAATTGGATGAAGAGGCAAGGTGTTAATATTTTATTTACCATCAAAGAGAGCACACTTTTGACACTTCCTTACCCAAGCATTGGTGTCTTTGAACAAACTAGGGCAAAAGTATCAGTTCTCATAATCCTAGCAGTTGTGGTTCTTGGAGCAAAGTGACCACGAGATGGTCCATTATAAAACTCAAGCAAAATTCTCTCAATCTAATCTGATTCAACACACCTCAATAACACACTCGAGAAGTCCTTCCTAAATATTACTCCATCAACAAGTACATAAGGAATGAATTTCAATCTAAAGTACCTTCTTCTAGCTCCATCAAGGCCTTGTGGACACTCACCAATTTGAAGAAAATGGATCATATATTTTGTCTAAATCCTTATTGATGAAGGTGCAGTTGTCATAGGTTCATCATGGAGTGCTAAAACAACCTCCTTTTATTCCTTCAAATCTGAAGCAAGATGTTCACATAACCCTGTTCCTTTCACTAGCTTGGTTGTCTTAATTTCCACATTATACTCCATCACTTTTGTGATCCAACTAGCCCTTTTTTCATTCAAATCTCTACTCAAAAGGAAGTATTTGACACTAATATGAGGTACCAATATGTAAATCTTGTTTTTAGATAACATATGACTAAACTTCCTTAGACTTCTAATAACTACAAGTGCTTACTTCTCAACATAGGTGTATCTTACCTCATAGCCTTTTGAACCTTGAATAGAAAAGGTAATAGGTTGCTCTAAATTATCTTCATTTTATTGAGTAAGAATTGTAGATATCACCTCCTCATTTACAAAAGTATACAAGTTGAAATCCTTTGATAAATTAGGACTTGCAAGAGTTTGATCTTGGGCAATGGCTTGTTTAATCTCTTCAAAACTTTCCTTCCTTCTTCTAGTCCAAGTGAACACTTAATTCTTCCTAATAATAGAGGTTAGAGGCTTGACTAAATTACAAAAAT
Organism: Torreya grandis; assembly: GCA_037957365.1. NCBI lineage: Eukaryota > Viridiplantae > Streptophyta > Pinopsida > Cupressales > Taxaceae > Torreya > Torreya grandis. The sequence goes on along the minus strand of JARHVA010000038.1, from coordinate 9,701,153 downwards.
TAGGGATGAATCTCCTTATGAATTTAATTTTCCCAAATAAACTTTGCAAACCTTTCATATGTTTGGGCAAAGCCAATGCCAAGATTGCACTTACCCTTTTAGGATCTATGGATAAGCCCTTATTGGAGATAATGTGTCCTAAAATTTTGCCTTCATGGAAAAAAAACACACACTTATTTGGTTTGAGATATATTCTAAACTCTCTACATCTCTCAAAAACCTGCCTAAGGTGATTCAAGTGATCCTTTGCATCCTTAGAAAAAACTTTGACATCATCAAGACACACCAACACAATATCATTTATTAGTCCTTGAAAATCCATATCCATTGCACATTGAAATTTAGCTCCAGCATTAGACAATCCAAAAATAATTTTCTTATAAGCATATTTACCCCATTTAGTAGTAAAGTTTGTCTTATATTGATCACTTTCCTTCACCAAAATTTGATTGTACCCAGAATATCCATCAAGGAGAGAAAACATTTCACTCCCTGCCACAACTTGCAAAATTTATTCCATGAAAGGAAAAGGATAATGGTCCTTCAAGGAAACTCTATTCAAATCTCTAAAATCAACACATAACTTGATTTCTCCATTCTTCTTCCTAAAAAGGACTAAGTTTGCCAACCAAGATGAATGCTTAATAGGAAAAATGATTTTGGACTCAATCAACTTAGTAAGCTCTTTCTTCATAAGAGGCTCAATCTTAGGATTGAATTTCCTTTTTATTTTCTTGATAGGCTTATCATTCTCATATAAATCTATGGTATGGTAGATTGAGATAAGTTTGGATTAAATCCCTTTAAATCACTATATTCCCATGCAAAGACATCAAAAAACTCTTTTCATAACTCAATGAAATCATGTTTCTCTTCACTTGTACATACCTTCCCAAGTGCAAGCAATTTTTCCTTAAAGATCTGTACTTTTTCATATTTTTCTTGGTTAGTAGACATGTTTACCTTTTCCCTCTTCAATTGGTCATCATCATTGATGACTAGGCCTCTAGGGAGCTTGTTTGACTTCAACTGTACAATCTACCCTCCATATTGTTGTTATAGTTTGGACTGATTCTTGGAAGAAAAATTCAATATCCTCTTGTATAAAAATTTATATTTTTTGGTCACTATCAAACAATTGCCAATTAGTGACATTATCTAGGATGGAGGGCCTTACAATCACCTTGAGATGTGGTTGGTTCATATCTTCTCCTATCCCCTTTGCAACATCAAACTAAGCTCCAACTACTGCCAACCTATCAACATATTTGTTATCTTCTATTGTTATAGATGTGATGTTGAAATCCTCCACAAGATCCCACACTCTATGCTTATAGGATTTAAACAAAGAGTTTTGAGTCACATTTTGGTCTTACTTGATTTACAATCAACTCACTATCACCATATACTTGTAACTCCTTCACACCTCTTTTCCTATCCCACTCAAGGCCATGAATGAGGGATTCATATTATACCACATTACAAGTATAATAGAATTGAAATTTAAAATTGGAATAGTACATTTGATTAGAAGGAAATACCAACATTGCTTCACCACCTGCCCTAACCTTACTTCTAAAGCCATCAAAGAAAAGTTTCCATAAACCATCCATGTCTTCACTTGGCTTGACCAATTTTATCATGAAAGAGTCCTCTTCATGCATAAAATATACTCCAAGAATATCCTCTTCTATTGATTTCTAAGGATCATACTCATAATGTTCATCTCCCCATTCATCTAAGTACAAATTAGAAACTCCCTCAAGAGAAGATGTTGGAGATTGATCTATGTGAATTTTCTCCTCATCAATAATGACATAATTGATATTTTCCACTTTATGCATGTAAGGATACAAGTTATTTTTATGTTTAAGTTTTTATTCAATCTTCACCTTAGTACCATACTTTGTCCTAAAAACCATATAGGACCAATTGGCTGCCAAGTATCCACCTATCTTAGCTTTAAACTCTTGTGAAAAATAAAGAACAAAGTATGGAGGTAAATCGACCACAACCACATCATGAAGAATGGAAAAGGTAATACAATCATGTAAAATCAAGTTCAAATCTTTTACTACTCCCAAGGTCTTTGATGGTGATCCATCCAATTTTAAAACTCCTCTAGCCATTGGCTCATACTTGAGGCTTAGTTTATCTGTTATACACTTGGGCATAACTGAAGTACTAGCCCCACTATCTATGATAAAATTTTGAAATAATAAATCACTAATGATTAAGGATAGGTATAAATGAGGAGTTTTATCAATCTTATTTACTTGTCCATCAATGGGCTGAGCCCCACTCACCAAGACAACATTCTCATTCCTTGTTGATTCAACTTGCTTACCAAGTCCTTGTAATTATTTTTGAATAATGTCATTTTGCCTAGGTATTGTTAGTGAATCCCATAGTGAAATATTTATATGCAACTTCTTCATTTGATACAAAACATTAATATAATGATTTCTCACTTTGGAAGGCTCTTTGGAAGCACTAGTACCTTGTGGTGTAGATTGTGGAGGTGGATGTGTAGGAGCAGGCCTTGTTTTCTATTTTTTTTAATTTTAATACACCTTAGGATCTGAATTATATCCACCCAATATTGGAGATGTAAGATTCAAAACATTTCCTTGATTATCCCCTTGTGTCTCTTCAACAACCCTCTTCTTAGACCTAGTGTTAGAAGCCACACTATTATTCACATTTATTGAATTTCCCAAATGATTGATGACACAAAACTCTCCCTCCAAATGATTTATGAGATTAGAATCATATTGTGTTTTTCCACTCTTCATTACCATTTACATTCCATTTTTCAGTGGAATCTCAAAAGTGGGAACTTGAGATGCTTGATTTCCTTGTATTGTCATGTCTTGACTAGGTATTTCATTGGCATATGCAACTTGGCCTTGATTTTGGTCATAGGAGGGATAACATGGTTGTTCTTGTACAAATTTTTTTCGAGTGGGAACAATAGCTTTGTAATCAGAGGCATCATTATCATTGTAACTTTGGTAAGGTCTATCTTGAGTGATTTAACTTGTCCTTGAGCATTACCTTGAAAAGGAGGTCTATTTCCTTGTCCAAACTGATTATAGAGCTGATAAGGTCTATAAATTTGAGCTTGTTACCTTTTGAGGGAAACCAATTCATTAGTGACACTTTGGAGAAAACTCTTGACTTCATGAATCTCATTTATGGGAGCAATGGCAGATGTTTTTTGACTAGGCAAAGGAGACAAGGTAGGTAATGCAACTTGACTAAGAGGCTACAAATCAAGGAACAATGGCATTGGTAGCCTAGGATCAATATTCCTTGCTTAAAAAATATAATTCTCAGCATTGATGGCTATCTCATATGAAGCAGGGATTGTATTCCCACCCATGGACTGAATCATCATAGCTACATCACCATTCAATGCTTTTAAATAGTACAAGAAGCCATAATTTAGATTAGGTTTCACAAAGGGTTGGGATCCTATCCAATGTATTTTGAAATATAGTGTTAAAATATTGCATAAACTCTTATGGTACCCTCTTTATAGGGGTTAATTTCTCAACTAGTGATAGATGATCACTCTTCTCTCCAAACCTCTTAGTCAATAGATCTCCTAGTTCATCCCATGAACCAATAGAATTTTTGGGTAGAGTCCTATACCAATCCAAATATTTAAATTTAAAAGACAATGCCAATAACATATTGGCCACATTATATTGAGTAATATTATGTATATTGTAGAATTTTTCTATGTTTCTAATATGTTCAATGGCAGTAATATGACCTTCTCCACTAAAATATGGAACACTCTTAAGGGCTGCTCCTAGAATTTGGTCATATTGGGCAAGATTCAAAGGAGATGATCTAGTGAAAGGTACAAAAGGTTGGTTTCTATCCAACTTAGGATTTGAACTATGACTATTATGTGTTGAACTAAATAAGAACTTAGACTTCTTAAACACCAATTCTATTGAGTAAGGATGGGTATTCACAAACATAAACCTTTTGATAGAATACAAAGGCAATTGGACAAAATCAAAGGGTATACCTTTAGTAGAAAACCTAGTGGTCACTTTTGGCATGGAAAATTAGATCCTAATCAACAAACAAAGAGTTAAAAACTTTAATGTAGTCATCAGGTACTGAATGTAGATGTTCTTGTAGCTGCAACTATGGCAAGACCAACACCAATCTTGAACAATCTTTTAGGACTTAGAGTCTCACTGGGCATGCCAAAAAGTATTGTCACTTGGATTTTTAACTCATGAGTATATGCCCAAATCTCATCATCCAAGTGGCATGATGGATACATCTCTCTTTCTATGGGTAATAATTTGTTGAGATGAATCTCTAGAAGGGCTAGTTCCCTCGATGCATTCTTTGAAGTACTTTATTGCCTATCAATTTTGGATTAAAAGGGTTGAGAAAATAACTAATAAATTTAAAAAAGGTGATGAAAAAATATTTTATTTCCTCCTATGAACTTAACTTATACTACTTTGAGCTAAACAAGGCTTCTTTCACATAAAACTCACAATTCAAGTTGCATTGTCACATCAATGTTTCATAAGCTAGGTTCAAGAAGGTATTTGATACTTAGGAGAGAAATGAATGATTAATTGATAGAATATATTCATATATCACTTATAATACACTCCTAAACTCAAAAATAATTCTAATAAAGACCTTTAACAATCACTCTTCTGCACACTTGGTGAACAATCAAGGATAACATGCTAGAAAAGATCATCTTCCACAAGACAAGACCAACAAGATTGTAATAACACCCAATTGTACAACATTTAAGTAGGTAAAATAAATTATTTATTTATTCAAGAGTATTTAAAGTACAAATTTTTCCAAGGTTTCACCATCAACCAACAAAGGTTGCCAAAAAGAGCTAAAAGAGTCAATATTTATAAATCTTTAGAGAGAAGCAAGACAAGGGAAGTCCAAAGGTCACTTGGACACTTGCAAAAATAATAAAAGGGGTTAAAATTTCATGATAAAGATATATGGGATGAGAAATTAAATTTTAGGAGGACCAAGTTTCCATACAAGTCATGAAACTAATGAAAAATGGCATAAAACTCCCAGTCTTGGCTCAAAAAACTACCTTCATAATTTGAACCTATTTGAACATCCAACCACTAAGTATGGATAGGTATAATGATTTGTATAATATTTAAGGTCATTAATAAATAATTTCAATGCATTGGTTTCATTCCTACTCATCTAGAAAGTCCTTGAAGGAAGCCATCATTTTTTGTAGTCTAAAAAACCCCCTTCTTAGTCACACCTCACACTTGGCCTCAAAAATGCCTTCATTCCATTTCCTTAGAGGCATCATGAATGCTTTAAAAAGGCTCACACATGGATTTTTCACCCTTCTCACCCTTGTGTCCACTATGCATGTTTTGATTGGTTTAAAGGAAGGCTATTGTTTGATAACTTATAATAATTTTTCCTAAATTAAATGACCATAAGGATTTATATAAATTATAAAAATTTCTCCCAAACTTGACTGCATCTTCAAATTCCTCTTGTAGCCTATAAAACACATGAAATAATCAAGAAAACCTTGTTTATCATGTTTTCTATATAATTACATATAAATAATCTTTATGGGAGATATCCTGAGGGAGTTATCTACATGGTCAAATAACTTTCATTTTAAAACTATGTCATTAGGATAACTTTCCAAGCTCATTTTCTCCATCAGGTCCTGGTTGAGGGTTTAGTAGGGTTTTAAGTAGTTTTTTGTCTTACGCTTTGTTCATAAATATTTAACATTTAACCTATAAAAAAATTCTATAAAATTTATTCCAATGGACCCTAATAACTTTTCCTAATCCCTCTAGTTCCCATGCAAAACTTTATAAAAGATATGAGCATTTGAAAACACTTCTTCAAGTTTATCCTTACTTTTCCTACATACTTGTGTTTTATCTGAGATATATATGGATTTACAGTGGTTTTATCTCCATACTATGAGTTTCATCATCTTTATATCAAGCTCCCTAACATGCCTCAAAAATTTTGATAGTCCACCAAGGGGTAGAAATGAAGTTGTACTACCATTTGGCACTAGGTCTTCTCAAAGCCTAATAAGTCTAATAGGCATCTTGTTATATTTGGATACTATGATTGATATATTATATGTATTTTTGTTTATTATGAATTATTACATATCATTTTAGCTTAAAATATCATTACATAACCCTCTAATCACCCTTCTTCATCCTCTTTCATCATTTGCCAACTAGGCCTAAAGTTTACCATGTTGGATTATGTGCATGAGAAATTTGGTCACCTTGAGGGGTATGATATTGATATATTAATTAAATATCATAAATTTACTTAAATACACCTTATCATATGTTTCCATTTTGTTCCCAAAGCTCCATGTCAAGTCTTTTGCTCATTATGCACTCACTAGCTCACTTTGCCAAAGTCTGATTTTCCTAGACTGGCTGACCTCTGAGATAAAAAAATGAGGTATATCCCTCATCCCCATGGAAAATTTAATATTTATGGATCTATTACAAGTTATAATTATCATATTTATCAAATTGTTTTTCTTGATTCCATGTTTTAGGTATCTAACCATCTCCAAATTCCTAAAAGAGGCCTAAAAACCCCTGTTTTCTTGCATTTTTTCTTCAAATCCACCTAGGAGTCTCTCTTCCAAGATAAAACCATGATTATATGCATCTTAAAAAAAAATAATCCTATATCCATGCTCATTGATATTTTATTTCATCCAAAAACACTTTTTGTTTTGGATTTTCCATACTTGCCTATTGAGTAACATGGTTTCTTGGAGCAACTATACGGACTGGCTTTTGACCAAGTAGGAAAGGTGGATGATAAAATTGGTAGGATTTTAGACTTATTTTAACACTCTATACCTATCATGAACCACTTTTCATTTGTTTAAACCTCCCTTTCTTCCCTAGACATGTTTATGTCTTCACTTGGCTTGCTAGGTTACACCCTGTTGTAGGTGTGGACAGGGGTCTTCGGACCTTGTAGGTGCCTTTTTTATTTTCTTTATGTAAATAATTACATCATAAACCTTTCCAATGAGGTGTTAACCTGCCTAATATATCATCCAAATTCCTCCTTTAGGGCCTAAAATGCATTTCTAGTCCAAGTTGGGTACCCTGTTGTACCTTGGTTGAGACCCTTATTTTTAGGATTACTTGTAGGTTTCTTGTGCTTGATTGAGGTTATTAGTGATAAAAACACCCTATTTATTTCACATTAAAAACAAACACCATTATTTATCACTTTTACTCACCCTAGATTACCAAAATAACACCATAACTCATGCCTATACCATTATTTGTATCAACTCACTTATCTAACATGTAGGTGTGTATTTGACATCTTGGGCCCAGAAGATGATAATAAAAGGGATCCCCATGAACTAATGAGAGCCATTTTATAGTAACCAATTAATTTATTCAACTTTACATGCATATATCATTGAAACCTTTACTCTCCAAATTTTCCTTCTTGGTAACTAGGATACCCCTATTGTAGGTCAACATCTACATAGTGTACGGACTGAGGAATGTCCATACAAGAAAAATAATAGTCCATCTATTCATTTTAATATATTTTAGGTCATTAGTTTCTTTTGAAACATTTTAAACCAATACAAAAGTTGGCATGACCTAGGATGGCCAATCTAGAGCATAAGGTCACTTTTGGGTTTAGGCCTGTAGATATATGTACCTAAATTCAGTGGTTTTGTAGGTAACTTTAGGCCCTTTACCGACCAATATCCATTATTTATTTGTCCCCAATATATTTAAAGGTCATTGACCTATGTAGGGGATATAAAAACAAGCTATTATGCTACCTACAAACCATTTTCCACCCTGTCATATGTTAATCACCAAAAACCTCCTGGCCTTTACTTTTTAGGGACAAAGGATCTGAAATAGTCCCTAAGTTCTTTGAAATGTTATACACTTCATTTGTTCTCTAAAAACTTATATGGGTCTTTCAAATATTCTTTATCATGCCACAGCCTTAGGTAGGTGTTCAATTGCTTCTTTCTTACCATGAAAAAACATTAGTACCCTACTCAGCCACGTGTAGGTGAATGCTTTGGTATCCAAAAATGAGCTATGTATGAGCAAGATGAAATATCCCATGAATGTGAATTTTGTATGATTATATTAGGCATGCAAATTCACCTTTATTAATGTTAAGAGTTTTTAAAACTTATTTTGGCCTTTTACACCTCAGTATGACGTCAGCAAGGCCCTATAGGTGGATGTTTTGGCTGTGTGTAGTTAGTGAGGGTATGAAGTGTGGCAAAACATGGTGAAATGGCTTCAAAACAACTCAAAATTCATTTCTCAACCACAAAATATATGATATCCATCAATAAAACTTTGAATCTAGTATTAAAATGACTTTCTAAGCTAAAACCACTTGGACACATCTGGGATAAAGCAGCCATAAGCATCTCATGATTGTTTCACCATAGAAATTAAGCATGTGACAACATTGAAACTCTTTCACAAGCATCTAAATAAACTCCTTCCAATTATTGATAGTTTTAAACAATATTATACTTTGATTACAACTCCATGGATAAGTTGAACAAGCTCCTACAGGTGATTGCAAGTGAAGCCAAGCATGAAGTTGACAATGGAAGAAGACAAACTTGTAAAAAACCCAAGGGATGACATGATGGAACCAGAACATGGAAGGAGGTGAAAATATGAATTTTAGGCATGTGGGACATCCTTTCCCATTCATACAAAACCTCTATAAAATACTAATTTCATAGGTTTTGTATGAAATGGAACATGTATAGGAATCCTCTAGGCATCTCTAGGTGGTAGTGGTTTGTAGTGAGTACAAGCTACAAAAAAACCCTTGTTTCTAAATAATTTGATATAACATAAAGGTTTGAGTGAGTCAATGCATGAAATTGGATGGAGGTTGAATTTTAAGACTTTTTTTTTGTCCATTAGGTTATTTGGTAAGTTTTTATCCTCTATATCAACTATTTTTGTCACTCAAGTTGACCTATCGCTAGACTGTTAGCTACAAATGGTAGATAGCGACATTTTTTAGAATTGTATAGAGTTCTTAGTCACTAAAGGTGAGTGCTCTAAGTGTTTGGAAATTTTATTAAGGTCATATATATTATATAGATCCATTATATATGATCATATTTATCTTAGATATGAAGATCAATCTCAAATTTTGAAAAACATAGGTATGAGGGTTTCAAGTTATTTTATGACTACAAAACCTAGGTATGATTTCATGAAGAAAATGACTCTATCATGACTTATTTAATTCATAATTTGTTAGAGGATTTGAGTTTATAGTTTTCATCATTAGATATCATGCCTATAATGTATGGTTGAGCTTAAGGCCTGGAGATGATCAAAAGTTTTTTACTATGCTTTGACAGTATTTGACTGTATGTTAACCAAGAAGGTGCCTTATAGTCATTTGAGCTATGATGGATTGTGATTCTTGAAGGTAAGTTTTTTAATGATATGAGGAGTATATGAATTTGTTTATACCTATCTAATGTGGTCTTGTTGGCCCAAAAATTCAATTTTGAGCAAGAATGAGTGGATCTGTTTGAATTAGGTATCCATAGAACCTATTGTTGGTATAAGGCCTAATGAAGCATTTAAGGTATGGTATTTTTGTGAATTATGTATTTGTTGTAATCACTTGGTTTTTCATTTTATATGTCATAATCTAGGTGGAGAATGCAGTTAGGGGGAGGTAACTCAGGTCTCTTGAGAAGCTTGGAGATAAAAGGTAAGCAAGAGATTATGAAAGGTCAGCTTGTAGATGAAGGACTTTGAGAAGGTTAAATCAATTTGGATATTGGTTCAAGAGGTTGATCAATCAAATACAAGGACAAGTAAAGTATTTATAGGTGAGCATGGTGATAGGGGGACCCTATTTGAGTTGTTTTAGGTTTGCTTATCATGGTTTGTTAAAGAATAGGTCCAAGGATCAATTGGCAAGATTTTAAAAGATTCTTTGTCATTAATGTCAAAGGGGGAGAAAGATTAGAATGGAGTTAAAATGAGTAAGAATACATTCTAAGGGTGTTTTACCATCAATGACAAAGGGGGAGATTTTTGAGCATGGTCATATGTCTTAGGTTGTCATTGATGTCAAGAAGATCATGAGGTACTAGTGCATTAATGACAAATAAGTTGTGTTTGATAGCTTGGAGAGTATGTGGCATATGTGTAGGTAAGTGAGGATAAAGAAGAGGTTTTGAGGCATCCATAGATTCTTGGTAAGGATATGATACTTCATATTGACCTTTAGAGAGAGAAAAATGCATCATTATAGCTTAAAAGAAGCTATACTATAACTTCACATCATGGAGATATGAATAACCCAAAAAAATTATGCATTTATTGTAGGTACTCAAAAAGTCAATCTTGGTCAAAGGTTTTCATGGTGATGTTGTTCTTAGTGCTAATAAGGTACCCTAAAAATTTGGTGTCTTTAAGTGTTCCTTAGCTCAATTTATAAACCTCCAAAGTTGCTCTAGTAGACTATGACATGCCAAATACCATCATGTTTCTACCTCGGGAAACAACTATTAAAATTCAAAAATATCAACATTGGATTTCAAATGACTGTGTGTGTGCACTAGACCAGTGAGTAAAGAAGTGCTTATATAAGGTAGGATATTGTTCAAATAAAGTTGGTGTAAAAGGAAACGTTAGATTAGACTCCATGAAGATCATCCTCCAAGTGGTTTCGTGTCTTAAATATCTATACAAATTCATTTATTTTAGGTCAAAGTCAAAGGTTCTGACTGTGGTAAAAATCATAAAAACTAGTGAGCAAAGGAATGCATGTAGAGACCAAAATATTGAGAATTTTGGCATGGCATAAAAATCAAAGCTGTATTATACTACCTAGTGAACAAATTAAAATGGGAATTTATTCATGATATTTTGTAAAATTAAACTTTATCCTTGTCAAATTTGATTGTGTTTTTGTAGTTTCTTGCATAACATGGTGAGATTTTTGAAGAAGTGATCTTGAGTTTTTGAAACATGATATAAGGTTCCTAATGGATTTTTTGATTACCCTAAGGTCGTAAATTTTATATCCATATATTTATTATGGCTTTAAAGTGTTTCTATAGATGTTAGAAGTCACATTATTCATGACTATGTTTCAAGGTAGAAAGACAATTATAAGTAAGTTTGTGAGAACGGTGAGTTGAAGGATATATACACTTAGATGATGAATATAATGTCTAATATGTTATTTTTAGGACCTATTTTACTTATACATTATTTATTTAAGGTTTTTAGTCACTATAATAGGTCATAATATGAAATCCAAATTGGTATGTTTGGCTATGTTAGAACACTGAGAGAGATAAGAAATTGGTCTGTAAGACCAATGCTTTACATTATATATTGATATATATCCATTGGGTAATAATATTTAAGTCTCAAAAAAACTATTAATATTAATTATAATTCATGAAAGTACCATTACAAGTTATAAAGATAACATTCTACATGACTGTGTTTTGGAAGCTACAAACAACTTTTTGTGTGCTAATGAGTTTGATGTTCCTATGTCATTTTGATCAATTTTAAAGTAAAAAAAATAATTTTTTGATGTTATATATGTTTCATAATATCTTACACATGATTTTTAGTGATTTAAATTACCTATATAGTTATCAATGGTCAAATATTTTTGACAGTGTTTTGGCAGTTTCAGAGAATTCTGAGTGAGCTTATGAAAGTCAATGATTTGAGGTATTTTGACATATTTGGTGATGTAAAATGGAATTTTTTGGTTATCATGGGGTCATGAAGGTTATATCCATGTATTTTAATTATATATTTATGTGTAATATTTTTTCATATGCTTCAGATATTCAAATCAGACTTTCTCTATGTATGAGGGGATAATTGCAAGTAGTCTTAATGGCATGGTTCAATGGGTGATTTGGAATAAAAGGTTTAATTTACCTATATGTATGTTAAAAATTTTATATTTTATTAATATTTTATGTTTTCCATTCCTTGGTAGAGTCTAAATTTATTCCAAGATGGTCCAAGTGTAACGTGTGGTTAAGACAAACCTAATTGCATTAAGTCTCCTTCAAGGCCTAAAGTTGGTTTTGGTTATTATGATTTTGGACTACCTATATGGTGAATTTTTATTTTATGTAACCATATTTAAATTTTTATACAAGATTTTTAAGGATATTTTTTAAACAATATGGGTGATACTTAGTGTTTGGTATAAATACAAGGCAAAATAGGACTATTTGGGCAAGTTAAGGGATATGTGAATATAATAGAATAAAAGAGCTCTTTTAGGAGAAGAGGTAGGTAATTAAAATAATAAATAAGGTTTATATGATCAATCATGATTATTTAATAGATATCTTTTAGGTGGATAACTAGATCAATTGACCTAATGAGCCTAGAAGAGGCATATTGAGCTAGTAAGCCTAGAAGGTTGTTTGAGAGGAGTAAAAGGTCAAGGAGAGCTAAGTGAGTTGATTTGTTGTTGAGATACCATCATATATTCATCATATATGTGTTCCAAGTTTATGAAAAATATCTTAAAGTAGAGAGAAAAGATAGAAGAGCTGAAGAAGAGGTCATCATCTGTTGGTTGAGCAACAAGGTGTCTTGAGGTGATTAAGTTTGTCTTGGTTGGGTTGGTGCTTGGTAAAGAGGGATTTGTATCTAAATTGAATGTTATATATTTTTTAAGTTTATTTGAAGTGTCTAGGTTTTTTCCAAGTCACTAGGGGGTTGGAACCTCCTTACAAGTTAGTGTTTGCTAAAGACTAGTTGAGTGGGTGCTTGACTAGGTAGGGGTTAGATCTCCTTGTGGGGTTGGTGCCTCACTAAATACTAATACATTGATTATAGGAATATATTAAAAGTTGTGTTTTCAATTGGTTTTATCCCCCATGAGTTTTTCCTACATATCTCTTATGTTCATGTGTTGATATCTTGCTTCTTGTCTATGTGATTTCTTCTCTATACATTGCTTGCTTACTAGATTGGTTTAAAAGTCTATTAAATGATCTATGGAGTTGAAAGTAAATTTTGTATATTTATTCACCACACCCCCATATTATTTATTTTGCTTCCAAAATTTGGTATCATATCAAGTCCTTTGAATGAGGATTGATAGCTTGAAGGTGATCTTATAAGCACAAGATGGCTAAGTAGTTAAGGAAAGAGAATCAAGAGTTGAGATATATGGTGAAAGGTCCTAAAGAGAATATTAGTATTATTGAGAAAAGGAGGTATAACACTAATTCCAATGGTGATGAACATGATATTATCATTAATAATCTTAAATAATAGGCCAAGTCATTTATGAAACGTGTAGGAGAGATGAGTCATCTTCAAACTAAGTTTGAGGAAATTGTTGAAGTAGTCAAAGAAGATAAGAATATCATTAAGGATATAAAGATTCAGATAAACTATGCACATGAATGTTTGATTTCAAAAGAGGAATAATGTACTAAATTGAAAACTGAGCTAAGTTCCTTAAAGTTTGTACATGAGTAGGTCATACACAAGATGAACAAGTTTGAGAAAGACAAAGAGATAGTTACAGCCAAGAAGGATAAGAAGAGGGAAGATCATATTAATGAAGATAATAACATCAAAATATCTTTTAGACAACCAAATGATATAAGGTATGAAAGTTCACTTCATGGTCATTGCTTTGTGTGCCATAGGTTTGGTCATAAAGCAAAGTATTATAGAATGGCTTCAAGGAATAAGTTTTCATGGGAACATGGAAGAAGGAACAATAAGATCAAATATAAGTTTAGTAATAATATTTTCTACAGTTGTCATATAACTAGATTTTGTCCTAGAATGCATGAGAAGGGTCAAACTTGGATATGGAGACCAATGGTAATCAATGCTAATCACACTAGTCAAGAGGATGTGGTTATTGATCAAAAAATTGATCATGAGGGTTGTGTTTAGATCAAATAAAGGAGAATAATAAGGAATATGTTGAGTACATTGAGTCAAAAGAGAATGTCAAACCATACAAGGTTCTTGAGAAGAACATAAAGTGACAAGGACTAGGGTGCTCCATTGATCTAGAGCTACATGAGAAGGGGTGTCTTTGTTAGGATTCATAGACACACTCTTCAACCTATATAAGCATGGAATTAGGTTTTTTGGTTTGATAATGATATTCAAAGTGAATCTACAATGGCAGGGAGGTCTCAAAGAAGTATGGTACCAGGTAGGATTGTTTGATGGCCTAGTTCCTAAGCATGGAAATGGCTTGTAGAGGCACAGTGGTGATGATATGAATGTGTAAGATCTTGAAGTTTTGAAATTAAGTTCTTATATCACGTGATAAATGTGTTGAGTCAGCTACATGACTCTAAGAATGAGCTAAAGAGGTAAGTCCTTCATTGGAGGTCTTCTCATGGACCTAGTCTGAAGACCCTAGGTGGTAATATTAGGTGTCTTGATCTATTTCGAGGCTTATGAGCTTGTGTAATCATGGTATTAGTATGGATGACATGTTTATGATGTATTAAGATGAGTACAAGATTATTTCCAATTGTATTCAAGGCCTATGAATGACTGATAGTTCTAGGCCTAACATGCATGAAGACGTAGTGTGTCCTAATGAAGGGCCAAGATGAGTTTTTAAGGTGTTTAAGCACATGTGATCATTGATTAAGGTTTTTAAGTTTATTTAATTTTTTTTACCAAGTTTTAGGTCATGGATTGAAGAATAAAGGAATAAAACATATTTTGAGGTCTCCTGTGTATGCAAAATTAAGGTTTCCAAACTCGTGAAGGTTTTTTCTTATGCTTATTAGCACGTGTGATTATTTCATGTGAAGCTGAGATCTTTGGTAGAGATGGAAAAAGGTCCTAATAAGGTTTTTAAAACATTAGGAAGTGGTTTCAAGGATAGATATGTATGAACAAATGCTAAGAATGAAAACTGGTCTAAAATCCTCTCAAAACCCTCATAGTGACCCGATTGGAAAGATATTTTTTTAAAGTGCTCATAATGATTTTGTAAGACTATTATGATGTTTATAACATGTACAGGACTCCTCTATTCATCTCTATGAAGCAAAGGTTTATCAGGGTAGTGAGTAGAAGCTACATAAAAACCCTTGTTTATGAATAATTTGATACAACAGAAAGGGTTGACTGAGTCAATGCATGTAAGTGGATGGAGTTTGAAGGTAAATACTTGTATTTATTATCCATTAGGTTATCTATTAAATTTATATCCTTTGTATCAACTATTTTTTTCATTCAAGTTGACCTATCGCTAGACTATTAGCTGAAAATGGTAGATAGGGACATTTTACAAAATTATATAGAGTTCTTGGTCACTCAAGGTGAGTGTTCTAAGTGTTTGGAGATGTTATTATGGTCATATAAATTCTATATATCCATTATATATGCTAATATTTATCTTAGATATGAATATCAAGCTCAAATTTTGAAAAATAGAGGTATGAGGGTTTTAAGTTATTTTGTGACTACAAAACCTAGGTGTGCTTTCATGAAGCAAATTATTCTCTCATGACCTATGGAATTCATTATGTGTTAGAGGGTTTGAGTTCCATTTTTTTTTAGTATATATCATGCCTGAAATGTATGGTTGATATTAAATCCTGGAGATGATCAAAAGTTTTTGACTATGCTTTGACAATATTTGACCGTATGTTAACCAAGAAGGTGCCTTGTAGTGATTTGATCCATGATGGCTTGTGATGCTTGAAGGGAAGTTGTTTGATGTTGTGAGGAGTATATGAAGTTTTTCATACCTATTTGAGGTGTTCTTGTTTTCCAAAGAAGTCAATATTGAGCAAGGAGCAGTGGATCTATTTGAATTAGGTCTCCATGGGACCTATTGTTGGTATGAGGTCTAATAAAGCATTCAAGGTATGGTATCATTTTGATTTATGTATTTTTTGTAATCAATTATTCTTTGGTTTTATATGTCATAATATAGGTGGAGCATGGAGTTAGGGGTAGCTTACTCAGGGCTCTTGAGTTTCTTGAAGATAAAGGCTAAGCAAGAGATTATGAAAGGTCAGCTTGTAGATGAAGGACTTTGAGAAGGTCAAATCAGTTTGGATGTTGGTTCAAGAGGTTAATCAGTAAAAGATAAAAATAAATAGTTAAAGGTGAGCATGGTGATAGGAGGACCCTATTTTATTTGTTTAAGGTTTTCTTAGCATGGTTTGTTGAAGAACATGTTTAAGGATCACTTGGCAAGCTTGTAGAAGATCTTTCCTCATTAATGTCAAAGGGGGAGAAAGATCAGAATGAAGGAGTTCAAATGGGTAAGAAGACATTCTAAGGGTGTTTTTCCATCAATGACAAAGGGGGAGATTATTGAGCATGGTCATTAATGTATTAGGTTGTCATTGATGTCAATAATAGCATGAGTTACTATTGCATTAATGATAAATAAGTTGTGCTTGATAGCTTGGAGATATATGGCATATGTGTAGGTTAGTGAGGACAAAGAAGAGGTTTTGAGGCATCCATAGATGCCTTGGTAAGGATATGATACTTCATATTGACCTTTGGAGAGATAAAAATTCATCATTATAGCTTAAGAGAAGCTAGACCATCACTTCACCTCATGGAGATATGAATAACCAAACAAATTTGTGAATTTATTGTAATTACTCAAAAAGTAAACTTTGGTCAAAGATTTTCATGGTGATGTTGTTCTTAGTGCCAAGAAGGTACCCTAAAAATTTGGTGTCTTTAAGTGTTTCCTAGATCAAGTTATAAACCTCCAAAGTTCTTCTATCAAAGTGTGATTTGCCAGAGACCGTCAAGTTTCTACCTTGAGAAATAGTTGTTGAAATTCAAAAGTATGAACGTTGAATTTCAAATGATTGTGTGTGTGCATTGGACCAGTGAGCAAAGAAGTGCATGTATAAGACAAGATATTAGTTAGATCAAGTTAGTGTAAAAATAAAATTTGGATTAGACTGCATGAAGATCATCCTCCAAGTTGTGGCACGTCCTAAATGTCTATACAATTTCATTTATTATAGGCCAAAGTCAATGGTTTTCACTGTGGTAAAAACCAAAAAAACCAGTGAGCAAAGGAATGCATGTAGATACCAAAATATTGAGAATTTTGATATGGTATTAAAATAAAAATCATATTATACTCCCTAGTGAACAAATTTAAAGTGTAATTTCTTCATGATAGTTTATAAAATTAAACTTATTGCTTGTCAAAGTTGAATGTGTTGTTTGCAATTTCTAGCATAATAGAGTGAGATTTTTGAAAAAGTGTTTATGAGTGTTTTAACAATTATATAAGGTTCATAATGGATTTTATGATGACCCTAATGTCATAAAGTTTCTATTAATATATGGATTTTGGCTTTAAAGTGTTTCTACATATGTTATAAGTCACATTCTTCTTGACCATTTGTCAAGGCAGAATGATAGTTCTAAGTAAGTTTGTGAGAATTATGAGTTGAAAGATATATACACTGATAATTATGAGTTGAAACATATATACACTTATATGATGTATCTAATGGATATGATGTTGTTTTTATGACCTATTTAACCTATGTATTATTTATGTAAGGTTTTGAGTCACTATAAGAGTTTGTAATATGAAAGCCAAATTAGCATGTTTGGCTATGTAATTAGAACTCAAAGAGAGAGAGAGAGAGAGAGAGAGAGAGAGAGAGAGAGAGAGAGAGAGAGAGAGAGAGAGAGAGAGAGAGAGAGAGAGAGAGAGAGAGAGAGAGAGAGAGAGAGAGAGAGGAAATTGGTCTGTAAAACCAATGGTTGAAATTCTATATTGATATATATTCATTGGGTAATAATATATAAGTCTCAAAAAAACTATTAATTTTAATTATAAGTCATGAAATTACTCTTACAAGTGCTAAAGATAACATTCTACATGGCTGTGTTTTTGAAGCTACATGGAACTTTCTATGTGCTAATGAGTTTGATGTTCCTATGTCATTTTGATTAGTTTGTAAGTACACCAAGATTGTGGTGATATTATATAGGTGTCATAAGATCTTAAACATGATTTTTTAGTGAATAAAAGTACCTATACAATTGTCAATAGTCAAATATTCTTGATAATATTTTGGCAGTTTCAAACAGTTTTGAGTGAGCTTATGAAAGTTTTTGATTTGAAGTCTTTTGGCCTATTTGGTGATGTGAAATATACATGGTGGTAATAATGGGGTCATGAATTTTATATCCATGTATTTAAATGAAATTTATGTGTGGAATATTTTTTCATATGCTTCAGATATTCAAAGCAGACTTTTTCTATGTATGAAGGACTAATTGCAATTAGTCATAATGGCATGGTTCAAGGGGCGATTTAGACTAAAATGTGGAATGGACCTATATGGATGTTATCAAGGGTATATTGGAGGCACATTTTATGTGTTTAATGTGTTGTTAGAAGTTAAAGGTGTTCTAAGATGGTCCAAGTGTAACGTGTGGTTAAGACGAACCTAATTACATTAGGTCTCCTTCAAGGCCTAACGTTGGTTTTGGTTATTATGAGTTTGGCAGACCTATATGGTGAATGATTCTTGCATGAAACATATATTATGACCTATTTCAATTGTGATATATGAGTGGTAATGTTCTTGGCAGACCAAGATGGGTGAGACCTAGTGTTTGGTATAAATACAAGGTAAAATAGGCCTATTTGGGCAAGTTAAGGGATATGTAAATATAAGCGACTAAAAGAGATCTTTGAGGAAATAAAATATATATTTAAGGAGTATAGGTATATCATGTATATCATAAATAATGAGCATAGGATCAATCATGATTATCTAATAGAGATGTTGCAGGTGGATAATCAGAGCAATTGACCTAATGAGCCTAGAAGGTTGTTTGAGAGGGGTAGAAGGTCAAGGAGAGCTAAGTGAGTTTATTGGATGTTGAGAGACCATCATATTTTCATCAAATATTTATTCCAAGTGTATTATAGTGATTTTAAATCAGATAGATAAGATAGAAGAGCAAAATAAGAGGTCACCATCCATTGGTTGAGCAACAAGGTGTCTTGAGGTGATCAAGCTTGTCTTGGCTAGGTTAGTGCTTGTTCAAGAGAGAGTTATAGATTGAAAAAGTTTCCTTGAATTGTTTGTGTTGGTTCCAAGTTAATAGGGGGTTGGATCCTCCTTTCAAGTTGGTGCTTGATAAAGACTAGTTGAGTGGGCGCTTGACTAGGTAGGGGTTGGAGCTCCTTATGGGGTTGGTGCCTCACTAAATGTTGATCTATTCCTTATAGTAAAATAATTTAAGTGGTTTTTCAATGGTTTTTATCCCACATTAGGGTTTCCTATATATCTCTTGTGTTCATGTGTTGATATCTTGCTTCTTGTCTATGTGATTACTTCTCTATGCATTGCTTGCTTACTAGATTGGTTTGAAAGTCTATTGAATGATCTATGGAATTGAAAGTAAATTTTTTACATTGATTCACCCTCCCTCTTAGTGGTTATGCTTCCATAATTTGGTATCAAGTCAATTCCTTTGAGTGAGGCTTGATAGCTTCAAGGTGATCCTAGAAGCACAAGATGGCTAAGCAACTAAGTCAAGAGAATCAAGAGTTGACATCTATGGTGAAAGGTCTTAAAGTGCATTTTAGTCTTATTGAGACAAGGAGGAGTAAAACTAACTCCAAGGGTGATGAACATGATATGATCATTAAGAATCTTAAATAACAGGCCAAATCATTTATGGAACATGTAAGAGAGATGAGTCATCTTCAAACTAAGTTTGAGAAAATTGTTGAAGTAGTCAAATAAGATAATAAGATCATTAAGGATCTCAAGATTCAGCTAAAATATGCACAAACATGTCTAATTTAAAAAGAGGAAGAATATACTAAACTAAATACTGGGCTAAGTTTCTTAAAGTTTGTACATGAGCAGGTCATAAACAAGATGAGCAAGGTCGAGAAAGACAAAGAGACAGATGCAGCCAAGAAGGATGAGAAGAGGGAAGATCATCTTAATGAATATAAAAAGTTCAAAAGATCTATTATACAACCAAATTCTATAAGGTATGGAATTTCACTTCATGTTCATTACTTTGTGTGCCATATGTTTGGTCATAAAGCAAAGGATTGCAGAATGGCCTCAAAGAATAAGTTTTCATGGGAACATGGAAGAAGGAAAAATAAAAGCAAAGGTAAGTTCAGTAGTATTATTTGTTATAGTTGTCAAAAAAATAGTCATGTAGCTAGATTATTCCCTATAATGCATGAGAATGGTTCACCTTGGATATGGAGACCAAAAGTGATCAATGTTAATCACACTAGTCAAGAGGATGTGGTTATTGATCAAAAAGTTGCACAAGAGGGTTGTGTTTCAGATCAAACAAAGGAGAATAAGAAGGAAGATGTTGAGGACATTGATTCAAAAGAGAATGTCAAACCATACAAGGTTATTGAGAAAAACATCCATTCCTATGACAAGGATTGGGGTGTTCCATTATTCTAGAGCTCCATGAGAAGGGGTGTCTTTGCTAGGATTCATAGAGACACTCTTCAACATATATAAGCATGGCATGAGATTTTTTAGTTTGAGAATGAGCTTCAAAGTGCATCTACAATGGCAGGAAGGTCTCAAAGAGGTATGGTACCTAGTAGGACTATTTGATAGCCTAGTTCCTAAGCATGGAAATGGCTTGTAGAGGCATGATGGTGATTATATGAATATGTAAGAGCTTGAAGGTGTGAAATGCAGTGCTTAGAGCATGTGATAAAGGTGTTTAGTCATTTACATGACTCTCAAAATGAACTAAAGAGGTAATTCCTTCATCGGAGGTCTTCTCATAGACCTAGTCCTAAGACCCTAGGTGGCAATATTAGGTGTCTTGATCTATTTGGAGGCTTGTGAGCTTATGTAAGCATGGTATGAGGATGGATGACATGTTGATGATGTATTGAGAATAGTATGAGAGGATTCTCAAGTGTATTCAAGGTCTAAACATGACTAGAAGTTCTCGGCCTAACATGCATAAAGACCTAGTGTGTCCAAATGAAGGGTCAAGATGAGTTTTCAAGGTATTTAAGCACATGTGAGCATGGATTAAGGTTTGAAAGTTTATGTCAAGGGTGTTGACCAATTCTAAGGTCATGGATTGAAGAATAAAGCAAGAAAACACATTTTTAGGTCTCTTGTGTATGCAAAATGAAGGTTTTCAAGCCCAAGAAGGTTTTTTCTTATGATCATTAGCACGTGTGATCATTGCATGGGAAGCTAAGCTATTTGGGAGAGATGTAAAAAGGTCCAAATAAGGTTTTTCAAGCATTAGAAATTGGTTTCAAGGATAGATTTGTATGAACAAATGCTAAGAATGAAAACTGGTCTAAAACCCTCACACTTACCCAATTGGAAAGATCTTGTTGGAAAGTGCCCAAAATGATTTGGTAAGACTAGTATGATGTTTGGAACATGTATAGGACTAAAAATATCTTGTGTGTGTTTGTGTGTGTGTGTGTGTGTGTGTGTGTGTGTGTGTGTGTGTGTGTGTGTGTGTGTGTGTGTGTGTGTGTGTGTGTGTGTGTGTGTGTGAGATACAAATTCAATTCAAGTTGAGAAAGTGTCTCTAGAGGTGGTGCATCTCCCCACACTTTTTGGCATTTAGAAAAAATCCCCTTATACTTTTAGTAGAGTACCTTATGACTATCCCAAACCGGATTTTCCAAGGAAGACCAAGGATGCAAGGAACAAAGATGAGGATGACATAAAGCACACAAACAGCGCGTGTTCTCCACTCCCTTTGCCCCATCCTAGAATTTTTCATCCTGGAGGGCATGGAGCGTGGTCGTCCCCTCAAACTGGTGGTTATGTACTTAGGAGCTAAGATTGGCCTGCAAGATTCATCACCTTAATTTGACTATTTCATTTCTTTGGTGTCACATTAAGGAAGAAAATGAAGAACAAAATATTGAGCAACGTGGCTGGGATCCCATATTCAATACTGCAAACCCCTCTAATGATGTTTCGGGGTCCAAAAAAATTGATAATTTGTCACCTCCCTCAATAATGGTGATAGTAGTGATGGTTTTAACACTTTAATGGAGTATCTCTATTTATAAATTTTTTATTTTTGCACTATGCATGTGGAATTGATATAATGTAATTTGTATTTTTTTTCGGTGGCCTTGAGCTTCACTACTTCTATGTTTAGTTTTATTGATGTGATTTGAAAGTTAGCATGGTTTTTTTTGTCCTTCATGTATTTATGCCACCTACATTTTTGATAGGACGTGTTTATATTTTTTATCTTTAGAAATATATAAACTTGTTTGAAAAAAAAAAGGAAAAATTAGTTGACCACTATTTTACACGATAATTTAAATTAACCAAAGATTGAAAGATATCCATTCTACCAAGAAGAATTTTAAAATAATTGAGTGACAATAAATTTAGTAAGGTGGAAACTTGGTTAAATTTATTTTGATTTGACATGATGGAAACAAAAACAAAGCAAACAGAGCATCACTACGTAAGCTATGAAAAATCTAAATCTACATGCAATGATAGCGGAAATCTGTATTGGCAATCATAATGGTACTGGTATGATCAGCGTCTTCGAGGTGCATTTTCCTTCTGAGCATTGAAGTAAAACGGCGGCGAGAGGCGGGCCGAGGGCGTAGCGCTGCATGAAATTTTGACGCGATTCCGGAGGAAACGCCGTCTGCCTCCCCGCCTGCTTGAACAACACGAACACGAACCTGTGTATTCCTATTGTCGGCCGTGGCGCCTCGTAGCTCACCAGCTCTCTCCCTACATACACAAATATGATAAATTTATTTATTTATTTATTTTCATATGTATTCAGAAGACTATTATATATTTAAACCCAAAAAAAAATAGATAAAAATGTTTGTATTTTTACAAATCAATGTTTAAGATCTAGCTCTCATTATATATTGATCTGTAAGAATATATAAACTTATTTAATATTATGGATTGCGAAAGCTTTAATTCACTTAAAATATAACATATTTCTAAAGTTTTAAACTCCAGAAGAATAAGAAAGGAAAAGAGGAACTTTTCTTACCCAAAGACGCTGAGGTTGCATTAGGAATGTCTGTTACCATCCTGCACTTGCAACACAACAGAAAAATTAAACATAGGCTTTTTCTCTTTAATAATGAGTTTAGTAGTGAACTTTAAATGTTAGAAGGAACATAAATTTTATAATTTATATTCAGTGTTTTTAAATATATGAATAGAAAAAAATCAAAATATTTTATAAAAAATATTTAATTTTATTAAATTAATTATTATATATTACAAAAAATAATAATATATGAAGATTACATAATAAAATAGTGGTTGGTATTTACAATTCAAATTTTATATTAAAAAAAAAATCTAATTTAAAATATAAGATAGGAAAAAAATAAGGTCAAATTAAAACGACATTTAAAACCAAATAACAATATTAAGCACACACAGTAACATTAGAAAGAGAGCACAAAATTAGATTAAATTAGAAGTAAAAATAAAATAAAATAATTATATTTTTATATAAGAAGATTTTGGATAAACCATGTGAAATGACTTCAATCAAAAAAATTCAGAGTATCATAAACTATAAAAGTATAAAATCCATAATAGTTATGTTTGCTAGAAATCTTACTTTCCCAACTAATTAAAATTATAACTATTAGTAAATTGAAAATATTGATCAAGTTCAAAAATAGAAATTAAAAATTAAAAATTTATATTCATCACTAAATTGTGCAATGATAATATCATAAATTGTAAAAACATAAATTCTATGATAATTATGTTTGTCAGACATCCTACTTCCCAAATTAATTAAAATTCTAGTTATTAGTGAATTATAAATTTTTAAAAAATCTTTAAAAATTAAAAAAAATGATAAATTAGAAGTAAAAGTAAGAAAGGAAAAAAATTAATTCTATGATAATTATGTTTGTTAAAAAGAGAGAAAAAAAAAAAGTATTTATCAGTAAGTAGTGTATTTGTAATAACATGTACGATAAAAGTATAAATTCTATGATAATTATCTCTGTTAGAAATAGAAAAAAATAAAATTTGTATTCATCATTAAGCAGTGTAATGGCAATATTATGCACTGTAAAAGTATAAATTCTATGATAATCATGTTTGTTAGAGGTAGAAGTAGAAATAGAGAAATAACAATATCATGAGTTGTGAAAGTATAAATTCTATGATAATTATGTTAGTTAATAGAAATAGAGAAAATAAAATTAAAATTTATATTCATCAATTGACAGTGTAATGGCAATCTCATGTGCTGTAAAAGCATAAATATAATAATAATTATATTTGTTAAAAATAGATACAGAGAAATAAGGAAAATTTTATATTCATAGTTAGCAGTGTAATAGCAATATCATGAGCTCTAAAAGCATAAACTCTATGATAATTATGTTTGTTACAAGTAGAAATAGAAAAAAAAAACTAAAATTTATATTCATGATTTAAGAGTGTAATGGTAATATTATAAATTGTAGAAACATAAAATTTATGATAATTATGTTTGTTAGAAATAGAAGTAGAGAAAAAAACCAAAAATTATATTCATGGGTAAGCAGTATAATGGGAAAGGCAATACTTACCAGTGTAGATATTAGCGAAGTGTTGGGTCGCTGAGACTTGGAGCATCTGGATCCATCATAATCTGAATGAACAATTTATGATAAATATAATACTAAAATAATTATAATATATTATAGACTGTTTAACACTTTTACGTATTGATGAATACGCCCAAACCCTGAGCACACATGTTATAACCACTAAACTTATGAAGTAAACTCACGAGTGTGTAGAAAGTGCGCAGGTCTCCACCATCGCCATCAATGTCGACCCGAGGTTTAACTGCGATGGCAGAGGGTTTGAGCTCGCAGCCATTGTTGACCTGCCTGGAGGTGTAAGTGACAGTGAACTGGATGTCTGCAGGCACAAACCTGTCCAAAACATCTCCTATCACTCTGCCTGTCGTCAGGGGGTCACCGGGAGTACGAGACATAATCTCTACAGCTGCTAAACCTTTACTGTTTTCTCGGAAATCACAACCTATATATATGGGGGGAAAAAATGGAATATCAATCAAATTTGTTTTCGCAGCACTATCGAGAAGTTTCACATACGCCAAAAGAATTCAGTAAATGTGAAGCCAGTGCAGTGAAAAGGACCCTGTCAAACTAAAAAAACGAAGGCGCTGCAGGTTTCCCCATCCGTACGCGTGGCCAGACAGCATAATTTATCTCGGATCCATATACGCAGAGCGAGAGCCGCCCGTCTGGCGATCGACGAACCGCCTGGCATCGGTCAGCCTTGCTTCTTCGGATTGGACGGTTGGGATTCTTCAGGCTGGATGTTTATCTCTTCGCCTTCCTCTCACATCTCCATCATCAATCATATCAGGTTTCATAACATATTTATTCGCGTGCTTTCTGAATACGAATCGGGCAAAAGAGGGCCAAAAAACGGCTTCGCCTTCCTCTCACATCTCCATCATCAATCATATCAGGTTTCATAACATATTTATTCGCGTGCTTTCTGAATACGAATCGGGCAAAAGAGGGCCAAAAAACGGCAGGAGTGGTGGCGAGTCGCATTCCGAACTGTTTGGAAGAAGTCTGCAACCTCTCATTGGGATATGTTTTAAAGCTCTGTGGGATGCTTCATGTCGTCCTTTATATCCGATGTTCACGACCTGACTCCATCAATTTAACTTTATGCCCAAACTTTAGCCCAGTTGCGGTACAGTGGAGACGCAGAAAGATAAAGTTTCAGACTTATGGTTAAGAGAGTTCAGTAAACTCAGAGATATTTCCATTGAACACAGAGAAATATAATACAGATATGGTAAACAAAGCAAAAATAGGTCGCTTCTTGGTATTTACAACCTGATTTCCATGCCGGTGAAAAAATACAACTAAAAACAATAAAACTGTCTGTTAACCACAACAATTCCAAAGCAAAGTCAAAGTATAAAACCATTAATGACCAAGTTAAGCAGAGATATGGTGAAGGTGGATCATCTTTGGGAAGCTGAGCATCCCAAGTAGAGGATTCGGCTAAAGGAGGATCAAGAGCCACCCACTCATTGTGAGTGGTCTCAAAAAGAGTTAAAGAGACTATAAGTCCCTAACTAAGACGCAACAGTTCATAATACCCCACTTGCTCACTACACTATATAAACGAAGTCCACCAAGACATGTCAGCAGAGGACTTTCCACATGACTACAAACTCCATGCTTCCTGCTAAGGAGGAGGCGAGGATAAGTGGTTGTGGGATTGGCTCCTCTGACATCTATGTGCCAATAGAAGTGTTATATAAGGGTTGGTTGAGAGGAACACGACTTATAGTGCATGGAGCACTCCCCCAGTGATTGAGGAGCTCATGCAGATGTTGAAATTCCAGAGCCACTTTCTCTTCACATGCTTGGATTTGCATAACATTTAAAGAAATAACAAGTACTTTATCAGTAACAAAGAATTACAAAGAAATCTCTTCATTGTTTTAAAAAATGAACTAAACTTCCATAGTTGAAACACAATGATAGCTCTAAAAAAATCTGATATAAAGGTAATGTATGGAGGTCATTGAGCATTATCCCCCCAAGAATCCATTGCTAATTGAGTAGCTCTATGTGATAAGGCTGAAATAGGTTATGAATCCACTACCAGTAAATTTAGGATCTTAGATATGTCCCAAAAAATGTGCTTGAAGGTTTCATGTCAGGGGCAAGCTAGGCAATTGGGGTTAGGAATCCCATTGTGCTTCATACGCTCCCCAAGAGAAAGACCTTGATAAACCAAATACTAGAGAAAATAAGATAATTTAGGCTCGATCTTGGCATTCAAAATCTTGTTGGAGTCTAGCAAGCCACGTCTTGGGTGAGGAATTCATATTCCATCACTCATTGAGTTTAATCAAAGTCAATGAAACGAAACTCATGATCTAATAAAGGAGTCCTAAAAAGTAAAACAAGTATTGTGATTGCACCTCTAATCCTTCCACGAAGCAAGTGGAGGTTGCATACCCATCTTACGAACCATGACATCTGACATCAATTCCTAAATCCACAAAATAGAAGGCAAGTCTAAATTTAGCAATATATGTTTATTTTTAGAGCATGTCAAGGGATCCAATATTGAGAGGAAACCAATTCTTGAACTACGAAGATTTTTTTTTGAGAAGTTAAAGATCCTTTATTCCTGACATATCAGCCAAAGGGAGGTTGGGGTTTGTCATGACAGGTGACCACTAAAGATTGTGGTCATTAAAATAAAGATCAATTCAAAAACCATCAATGACCTACTTAAAATAAGAATTCACTGCTTTAAAAGCTTTCCAAATGTTTGTTGGCAATCTCTTCACCTAAAGCCATAGTCATGGTTACTGACTTGCCCTTTTAATCTCCTTATGCCATCATATCACGCAAAGAACAAGGCCTACACACTCACTTGAGACGTGAAGAGAGAAAGGATCTATGATAGGTTTTGCTAGTTATGTACAGTGGTGATTTGTGTATTATTGAATGGGGCATCTAAGTGTGCTTAGAGGAGAAACCTTCAAGGTCAGAAATGGTCTCGAGGGGAAGAATGTCAAAGGGGAAGGGTTGCATTAGATACAGACTTTAAATAATAATGCTTAAACTAATCTACCTGGCAACATTCAAACAGTAGCCTTTGAAACCTGAATCCATAAGAAACAACTTTATTAATCAATATTAATCATTAGATTGAGCTTACAGTTTATACGGTCTAAATAGTTGCAGTGTACAACCCTCAGGGCAAGGACCTAGATTCTCTAATCCTAAGTTGGTTTATGTTCACCAAACCTCCTTCTATCTAGCTACCTTTTCCTCTATTTTATTCTTGTCTGATCTCTTTTCTTGACTTTTGGCTTCCCTTTCTTCTTCCACTCACTTTGTCCCTCCATTTTCTCAATTAGTGATCCCCCATTTATTTTCAATTGGTCTGTTTTTATTAGTTTTTTCCCCCAAGATTCTCCCAACATTCAAAATTGCCACCTAAGCCCATATTTGAAATGACAACTTAGCTTGAGGCTAACTACCATGCCATCTACCACCAAACCAACGTAACTCCATGTCAAGAGCTGTAGCCAACCAATCCTCATGTTGCCTTCCCCCATAATTTCTTCTATGGTTCCTAGGTCCATATGGATGCTTCTTCTTGGGACCTGCCGCTTTATCGTGTAACACACATCAACATAGTTCTAATAGCTGACACCTACTTTTTTAGAAATTATATTTAAGGCATGCATTAAATTTATGTGGTTTTGATTACATGTGCCTATCAACTAGTGGCGTTGAACTCACCTAAATCACATAAGTGCATACTTATCTAATAATTAGTCCATTTGGGGGTCAACATCACCCCACACTAAACTAGTTGTTTGTCCCCAAATAAAGAGCTCTTCATATGCTTGCCTACTTTTTGTAATATAGCTACACTCAAAGCTTCATCATAAGCAAGTACTTCATCCAGGATTGCACGATTCTGGAATCCCTTTCTCTGTGACTTCTCCTGAGACACTTCCCAATTCTTTGATAACATCTCTAAATGCCATCTTGAACTAACCTCAACCCTGCCCTAAGAATCTTTTCTCTAGCTCTCTCACCGGTCCTTTCTATAGGTTGATGCACCATGAGACTAGTGTGCAACTCAAGCCCTCACCACCTGGGGATGGGCATTTTTCAAGGCATGCAATATTGTCTTGTCCTCTACACTCTAAATCAACAAATGACCTCTGAGTTTCCTCCAATTCAACCCTAGTGGGCTATATAGTTCCACATTGTTGTCACTTTGATCACCTCATGGCTCCTCATGCCACCCTCTCATGGATACCTAGGTACCCCATCCTCATCATGTTTCTTTTTATTTATAGGAGATTGGAAACTGACCTCCATCACCTAGCAAGTTCTTTATCTCTTAAAGATATAATATATTTGGGCCTAGATGAGTAAACTTCATTCCTTTGATTAGCACTATTGGTGAGGGGTGTCAACTACTAGGTGGAGTTGAGAGGTTTAGGAGATAAATCCTAAACAACTTGATCATGCCCTTTCTAATCATGACTTCCTCTAAACCTTAAATGAGCCTAGTGACCAACTACTTGGAATGGTAGCGGAGAATTATGCCATCCCTATACTCTGCCTCACCACCATATCCATTCTTCAAAGTCTTGCCAACTTCTGGATGAGCTGATCCATCATGCATTGGTCAAGCTTGCGACACTACCAATTCCTATTGGCACTAAGTTATCCTCACCAATATCTCATTGTTTTGTGGTTTGATCTAGGTTGGGTTCATGTGAAAGCTCCTTATAAAACATCCATGCCTATTTGAACTCTGCCTATCCATGTGTGATAGAGGCCCATGACTCTGTCCTTAGTCATATTTCATTTGGCTCTTTCCCATCAATCGACAAGCTCCTTCTTTCTCTTTTTTCTACCTATAGGTATTTAGTTTTCCTAAGATATCCTGACAGAAAGGGGATCTTCCATTCTATATCCTCCTTGAAATCAATAAAGTCATACACACATCGTAGTGTGGTGTCTTCATCTCCTTAGATATGATTCCTCTTATTTAATCTCTAGAGATTCAACCCTCTTGGTCTGATTTCTTCCTTCATCTTATGTTTTTCAAATTTTTTTACTATCTCTATGATGAAAACCCTCTCAAGGATACCTTTTTAAGTTCTCAATGCTCTCTTTCATTTTTTCTCCCAATTTGTTAAGGTGTATTGTGGGGCATCCTTCCATGCATATATAAGTTTAAAAATATTAACTGGATGATCCATTTGATAGGTTGGTAGCTATCCATACTGTCGCCTATTTTCTCCCAATGCATATGGTGACATGTCCAAGTCATGCTTTAGGTTTTGAAAATTTGATAGGTGAAATTTTTTTCACACGCCTCAATCCTTCTTACACTTATCCTTCTCTGGTTGAGTCACTTCCTTCACCACTCAACTCTAATAGCAATAACTCTAGATCAAGCCTTGGATCATGTAAATCTTTGTGTACATTAGCTCAGTCATTGTCATTCATCTCTCCATTGACATGGCTAACTAGTCTTACCTTGTTTTTATGTACTAACATAACCCTTATACTTTCTTGTTTATCTCTTTGACTTGGTCGAAACACCAACTCTTTTTGCATGATGTTCTTCCTTCCATGTGTTTCCTAACATCTCTTCCTACACACTTTATGACCAAACATATTTTTGAAACGCCTTTCTTCTCCTCTTATCAGCACCATATCCTACCACACACTAAAATCTACCTCTAGTGCAGTATTATGTTCAAATATATCTATCTAAGTGTTGCTACAAACTTTATTTTTGGTGTCATAAACATGTCATTTCTAATTTTATGGCACTCCCAACCTCACTAGAGATATTTAGATGTCTGACATGAGGACTATCCAAAGAAAGTCATTGCTCGACTCACCTAATTGGATATTAAGAGGTGAGTGCATCTTATTACCCAAAATACCCTGTAATAAAAATGGATAGAATAATGGCTGAGGAAGCCTTATTACATGACAATGTTGAATGCCTTATTACATAATGGCATTAAATAATTTATTACACTAGGAGATAAATCTAGTACCCAAGGAAGTGCTTATAATGGAGCATGTTGGTGCCAAAGTGAATTCTATTGTGCGGTCATCAAGAGGGAATGGTGATAATAGATGGGTTTAGTTCACATGGCATCCTTCCTTACTCTATAATTTTATAAGGTCATCTTGATTGGTTGATGTGTAATCACTTTTACTAAGCATAGGCCATGGCCATGAGTCTTTAAAACTTACATCAGTCAGGTCTGAGGGTACTATTCCAAGGGGGTGTACCCTTTGGCAGAAGGGGAGGGTTCCATTATTTAGGTCCTCATCCTATTGTATTATTTTAGTATCCTCTAAGGTTGGTGACTTATGGGCCCAGTGTGTTATGTGTGGGTTCAAGCATGGGGTTGGAGTGTATTTCCCCACATCATCATTGAGTAGCCTTATCATCCTCATGGCTAGGTTGTTATCACCTATCAATGACACACGAGTAAGGATAATGGGAGGGATCAACTACTAAAATTTTCATAGTTCTAGGATCAGTGGAAAAAGGGATCATTGTATGCACATAAATTAGCATATGGTAACCTATGCACTTAAATCCTCGAGGTCTAATCGAGGTAGCCAATATAATGGATGGGCTAGGGGTTTGGCTGGTTATTGACTGGAATGGGATTTGGGATAGGTCATGGTAATGGGTTTTCATGATGGAACCAAAAGACTTCAGCAACATCTCGATGTTTGTTAAGTGCATCGAGCTACATAGAGATATAACTTTAATGCCCTTCAATATTTGATATCACAATAAGGCAGAGCTATTGGTCAATGCTAGGCTCAAGGAAATGAGGTAGATTGGGTTGAATGACTCATGAGAAAATATATACTCTGTCAGGTTGAATTTTCCTGGCCAATGTTATGCATTAAGTGTGAATGATATAAGACAATGCTAGACCCAAGGAGAAGAAGATGGGATGAATGGGTGACTAAACTTGGATAACATTATATTGATGTCCCTTGTTCTATGGGAGAATAGTGATAGGTGAATTAGGGATGCACTCTTGTTTTTTTAAAGTGATTAAGGACTCTATGATGAGGTGGGAAATTTGAGTGGATTGAAAGACCTTACATCTCAACTCAGCACTTATGTTAGACAGTGGGACAATGGTGGGATTAGGTGCTCTAACTCTAGGGAATAGATTGTGCTAGACAAGACCTTGTGTTTCAAGAAGGGTTATCCAGAAAAGACTAGATGGAAGCTAGGGAAAATTTTATGAGCTTATTCAGTCAATGGCTTGTAAAGTGTGCTTGCTAGAATGTTGAACCAAGGCTTTGATATGTATTTCTTATGCAGATAGACAAGACTTATGTGAGATATGTTCACTTGCATAAATGGGTAAGTATTTTGGTATGATATGATTTCTTACACAGATGGTAAGGCTTTTATTGTGATGTGGTTACTTACATGGATGGTAAGGATTTTGTTGTTGATTGTTTTTGGGATTTTCTAGTTTTTTAACCAATGACTACTTGTTTGCTGAAAATAAAGTGTTGAAAGTAAAGAATAGGAAAAATAAAAGAAAATTAAAATAAAACTATTTTTAATCATTTTGAATGTTTAGAATGCATGCAATGGGAGAAGATAAAAGTTATACTACTATGCAAGATATTGATTTTTCATACATCTATTTGTATGTGAACTAGATGAATTTGTTTTTTTAATTTTAATTGGTTTATGTGAATTGAACTAAATTCATGAATTGAATCTATTATTCAAAAGTAATATGAGGGGAGATCTAATCCAAAATAGAAGTAATGAAACAGTTTCCATGAACTTTCCTTGTAAGCAAACTAGGCTAACTTTTCAACCTTTCTAGCTTGCTTCAAACAATCATTTTTTCTAATGAACTGCTACGATGAATTTAAAATACACAAGTTTTGATTTTTGGTTTTTAAAGATAGAAATGAAAATGTTTTAACCCTTTAAAACTAATAATATCAACAATCTACTTCCTTTATACATTTACCTATGTTTTTATGTTTGCCTAGGTGTTTGTTTAAGATGCAAGATGTTTGTCTAGATCTTGACTAGAATAAAAGTTATCTTAGCTGGAAATGAATTAAATGTTTGCTACGCTATATTTTTGGAATGATTCAAAATATTTATTGTTAACTTAAAATAAAACTATTCTATTGAATGCAGGCATAAATTAGAATTAATAATGTTTTTGTATCAAAGACAAATGAAAGAGATAGATCTATTTCACTATCAAATTTGCTTCTTTTCTCTTTTAAATGGGAAAATAATTTAATCACAATAAAAATGTATATTAAATCTAATATAACAAAGGAGAAATATTGGAAATCAAAATAACTTGAACCTAATTTAAGAATAAATTAACTAAAATGTTAGTATGTTAATAAAACAATCCTTAACATGCTAGCTTTGTATGCTCTTATTTAGATTCAGGAAACTCTCTAGCTGGAGGATACATAAACTCTAGAACAAAATAGAAAAGGAGAGAAGAGCAGTTGAATTGAGGCTGGCTAATGTCTTGGCTTGCAAGGTCTGTGTTACTCTCACTAATTACATTTATTCATTTGTAATTGCATAGTGGACTAAAAAATACTATGGGTTGAATCTTCTATAAATTGTATCAAGGATGTGGATGTAAAATATTCTTGATAATAATCTCTAATGGCAATTTTTCGATCTGAAATCAAGCCAAAATTGAATTTCTTATAAGACGAGAATAGAGTTTGCATGGGAGAGTTCAAGTGTGATAGTGAGTTCAACTTGAGATGCACTGAAGAAGGCTAAAATTAGGAGAGTGAGTGAGCTAGGCATGATTGGAAGTGAACACAAGTGATAATAATAATAAATGTGAAGTTAATTCTGAAAAACATGTGAAAATGGCAATCACGGGAGCTAATTTTAGAAGGTGTTTCCACTATGATATAACCATCGCTTTATGTAGGGGGAGTTGTAGAATAGTTTCTTATCTTGAAAAAATTACCATTTAAGATAACATAACTGTCATTGTTTTAATACATAACCACCCTTTAGAATCAAAACCACTACCTAAATTATACAACCACAATGATGGTTGTGTGAACCAAGGGGTAGTTTTGGAATAGAGTAGGGTGGTTCTATTATTTGGGGCGATGGTTTCGACACCCATGATCAGTTTTTGAAATAGAGTAAAAATGGATATGAAATTTATAATCAAGATGACCGAAAGGGGTAAAAAGAGGAATTTAAAATCATAGGGGGTTTAGAGCTAAATATTTCTTTATGGAGCAAAAAATAAGAGGTCATTGCATCATCATCAGATTTGTATTAGAAATGTCACACCATGTAATTTTTAGGTGTGTACAATCGCTACGTTTTAAATCATATTATCAATGTTTATGTACTATTGTTTGAAATTCAAATCCACATTATTCACATAATACCAAATATTTTTGAGTAATGTGGGGTAGTTTTCTACTTCCACTAACTCAATCACCTCAAAGTTAGTGGTGAACTTAACATCTTGAATATCGATATCAACATTACTTAATTCCATAATGGATTATGAACCTAATACATGGATCTAAATGGTATTCAAATATTATAGTGAGGTATTTACACTTGATTCTAGTGGCATTAGTTTATGGTTTAAGTCCATCACCTTTAAGAACAAATCTCAAGAGCTTAGACCCCTCTCTAATGGCTTGCTTACATCTTGAGAGTCAAATTGTCACACTCATAACTTTCATGAGGTTTTGAATGGGACCCAATGGTGTTTAAAGGTGATGTATGGGTCCCCTAACTACAATCTTGTGGCATTATGAGAGATAAAGAGGATCTATTATTTATGAACAATCATTAAGAACCTAAGGCACTCTAAACCCTCCTAAAACCTTAATAAAGACCCAATGTGAGAAATAGACTTCTAAAGCACATGAAATGACATATTTTGATCTTGAAACATATTGATTCTCATTGAATAATCCAATTTGATTCTCTGTGAGTACTTTATCTGTACTTGTAATTGTATGGACTATAATAAATGCATTATTTTTCATGTTTTTTGGTGTTTTGCAAAGGTTTTAGATAGATGAACACTTGAAAACCATTAGAGAATGTTATATGAGATTTATTTAATACTTTAAATCTAAAAAATATGTACAATATATTCTATTAATGGTCAAATAAATCTCATTTTCCAAGGTAGTCTCAAATAGGCCTAAAATGAGACTAGGTGGCAAGGGCATTTCATGGTTCTCATACTTCCACAAGATCTCAAGGCCTCAAATTTGACATGGATGTTTATGATAGACTATATAAATTTAATAATTTTTTTTTAATGATTTCACACGTGTGGGAGAGGTTTGGAGCATAAAAATAGGGTTCTAGACAAGGAGTCCTAATTGAGGAGAGAAAAAGGCATAAAAAGGTACTTCCACTCAGAGTTTGGACATGAAATTTGGCATAAAGATGTAAGTCCATATTGGGTCTTCAAATATGTCATTTTTTCATTACTTTTTGTACATTATTCTACATAAGGAGGTTTACATGATTTTAGGACTATAAGGAAAATAGGCATAGTGAGAGCTTGAGGAGAAAAATGGAGTTTTGAGAGTTGTTATAGGAACCAAAATAGATTTTTGAATGTATAATAATATATTTTAATTCTATACATAGATATAGAGTGAATTGAAGATGATAAGCTCAATTTTTGATCCATTTAGACCAAGCTAGGCATGGGAAATGGGAAGTTTCAAGACAGCTAAGCATATGAATGATGAAATTTCATTAATATATGACAAGAGTTAAATGAGGAGGTATGAAGCCATTGATGGTGAATTAATGATTGAGAATCCCATTGTTCACTCTTCTTATGTAAGGAAGGGTAGTTTTCAAGAAGATGATCAAAGTGTCAAGCTAAGTTTTAAATCCTACACCACTTGGAGGATTGGATCATCTTTAGAAGTGAGACACATGGATTTGGAATATTGTTTATAATATTCATAACTCCTTCTTTTAAACTCTCAAATGGATGATTTTTAATCTTCTCCTTCTACGCCCTTCTCTCTCTTTTCACAATTCTCTATATAAGCAGTGACTTTTGGCTTTATAAAGGGACCACATTTGGTATGGTGAAGCCTTGCTAAAATGACTACTGAGTTTGACTTGGAATTAAAAATTTCCACACTAGTTTAGAGTTCTCAAATTCTTGCTCAAGTTTGTGAAGTAGTTCATAGTGAATAACAAGTGAAGGTCATCTTTCCTTGCATTCATCTCACTCTTTGTGTAACTTGACTTCTAACAGGTCATATGAAGTGTAAGTGATTTTTTTTTGTGTCTCTTCAAGGGTAAAAGAAAGATATTAATATCTATGATCATACTTACTAATCATCTACCTTGAGAAACATATTGCATTCAACCTTCATATTGAAACACTTTTGTTAAGAAAACTTTGGGTGTTAAGATCAGTTTTGTGAATTGTCTTTCATAGTGTAAGTTCAAATAAGTTTTTGGGATACATCTTGGTGCATCACCTTTTTTAATTTAGTTTTAATCTCCTTGTACCCCTTTTCCTTCAAATAAAGTAAATTAGTGGTTAGTTATAGGTGTAGTGCATGGGAACTAGCCCTTGAATCTAGAGAGTCATCTCTCCCATAGTTTACCCACAACTTGAGAGATGTTTCCATGTTACATCAAATTGAAGGAGGTTGGAGTAGGCCTCCTTAGGGTTCAAATTTTATCTATAACAACTATCACTACCAAAACCACTACCACTATGACTTGTGTTGGAGGGAAGGGTTTTGAACCCTATATTATCAGGCTCATATCAAAACCACTCATAATTATCTCCCTCTGTTCAAACCTATGGAGAGAAGGGGGTCAAATGCATAAATCATCACTAATCATTGTAATCACTCCCTCATCATTTTACATCATCCTTCATCCTTCATTGTCACTAATGACACTCTCATTAGTCCTCATCATCACTTGTCATCCCTAGTCACTCCATCATCTCTCATTATCCTTCATCATCTACAATGACTCACTTATCATACCTCATCACTCCCTCATAGACTTTCATCATCCCTTGTCACTCCCACATCATCCCCCATCATCCTTAATCATCCATAATCACTCCCCCAATGGACCTAATTATCCCTAATCACACCCTAATTGACCGTCATCATCCTTAATAATCTCTAATCACTCCCTCATTATCATAAATTTCCCCTCATTATCCCTAATCACTCCTTTATTTCCCTTATCATCCCTAATCATTCCCTCATTGACCCTTATCATCCCTTATCATCTCTAATCACTCTCTCATCAACCCTCATTATACATAATCACTCTTGCATTAGCCTTCATCATCCCTAATTATCACTAATCACTTTCTCATGAACCCTCATCATCCCTAAGTATCCCTAGTAACTCCATCATCATCCCTCATCATCCCTTATTATCCCTAATAACACCCTCATCTACCCTCATCATCCCTAATCAATCTCTCATCATCCTTTATTATCCCTCATCATCCTAGGTCACACCCTCATCATCCCTTGTTTTCTCTCATCATCCCTAATATCTCCCTCATCATCCTTTATTTTCCCTCATCATCCCTAGTCACTTTGTCATCATCAATCATCATCCCTCCTCATCCCTACTCACTCCCTCCTCATCCCTAATCACTCCTTCATTGGCCTTCATCATCCTTAATTAGTCCCTCATCAACCCTCATCATTTATCATCATCCCTAGCCACTCCATCATCCTTCATTGTCCCTCATCATCCCTAATCACTCCCTCATCAACTCTCATCATCCCTAATCACTCCGTCCTAATATGTCCTCATCCCTCATTATCCCTAATCATTCCTTCAATGGCCCTCATCATCCCTAATCACTCCCTCATCATCCTTAGTCACTTCCTCATCTAGTAGAGTGTGTTTCAATCTAATATCTAGTAGAAACTTGTTTCAAAGTGAACAATATTATTTAGATGAATCTTGAATGGTGTTTTGATTCATTTTATTTTGAATGGATTGTATTAGGTTAATGATCCTCATTCATGTTTGGTATATTAATTAGGGCCATGATGGATTGTTTTAGGGAGATTATCATATGATTTATATGGTGGAAATAAGATAATATCAATTCAATTATATTATTTTAGTAATAAACATTAGAGTGATGACTATGGAGTGACTCACTTATATATGTCTATCTCCCACATCCTCACTAGTGAAATAAGATATATGAGTCTACACTGACATTAGCATGTAAAAGTGACCCAAATGTTGGGGTGTATAGTGGGTAAATTGCTTAGATGTTGGACTCTATTAGCTAGACCATACCTTGTTCCTATGATAGTTATGCTTTAATCTAGAAACAAAGCAAAGCTATATATAAATATAGATTGGGATTATCAGCTGTAGGATTAGGATTCTTAGATGCCCAAATCCGAATCTATATATGTAAGTAATAAAGTTTCATCCCACCCTTTATTCATTTTCCTACCTATTTATTCTAAAAAGGGGCTGTGGATACACACTATCTCTCTGGTTCAGGCATGAATTTCCATATAGATCTGTGAATCCCACAAGACAATCACAAAATATTTGTTCGGGATACTAATCTATCCGATTAGGGTATGGGCTTCAATCCTTTAATGACATAGATATGTATTGGATGAATCAATACATTCTCTTTGATGTGGGCTAGATATATGGGGATTGCCTTTTAGCTCAAGAGAATATGACTAGTCTGAAGATAATGTTTGAAGATTGAATCTTATCATGATAGATGGAGAAGAGAACTAGACTATGGGATTGGGATAGGACTGACCATAGATTGGCACTCTACCTGGAACTCAGGGCTGAGTTTTAATCCTTTGTAGAATGCATTTTAAGATGTAGAATGTGTGTAAATTTACCCCTATTTATTATTTCTCATTAAATATAGAAAATTCCTAAAAATGGAAAAGATAAGTTTATGGCACAATACTTTTCATTTTAAAGAAAACCATGAAAAGTGCTTACACTACCAAATCTAACGACCTTTTTTTTGTCAATATTCATTTTTGATCGGAACTACAAACCAAGGGCCCAGTCCTCGAGAACTATTAAAACAATATAAATGGCTACTGTTAATCACTTGAAACCATTGAGTCAATTTAAATGGCCACATCCGACCTATAAATGCCCTGTGAAATTCAAACTTAGGTGGCACTAGGCACAACCAACCCACTTTACCGACCCTTTTACATCTCATCAACTACAATTATTTTATTATCACCCTCTAAAAATAATCTATCTGTCTATATATCTTCTCTCTTTTATGTACTCGGAGGTACAATTCATATGCCTCTGTGTACGTGCTTTTGGTAAACTACACACAATTTTTCAGGGTAGTGAAATGATATACCCTGAGCTTCTATATACTCTTGCTAACCATTGACAAACATAATGTAGGGAACTTTCTTATATACTAGTTGGTAGAACTCTCCAAAGACACCTTGACATCCCAGAGGTTTGCAACTCATCCATAAATGCATGATCTAGATAGATCTATTTAGCTGAGATGTGTGTTGATCGAATGTACTCTCTTCGATCGCTCGGATTTCATGCACTGACAACATTCAATGAATGTTGGATGTGACGGTATGAGAGAGGTAGGCTAGAGTAGCATATGTGGCTGTGCATTTGAACTATTTTGATGGTATTTTAATGCTATTCACAATTTAAAAGGTGAACGGAATGGAAAACAAGAGAGAAGTGAGCAGAAAGTGATGGATGTTATTGTGGTGAACGAGGTGCTAGATCGAAGGAAGAAGATGTGGATGAAGCAAAACATCAAGTGGATGGGAAAATGGGACATTAAGTTACATGAGTGCCCTAACTCCAAAGAGGAAATAAAAAAGTTTGTGTTAGAAAAATTCAGGACTGCCATGTGGACAAATCAGATTGGATGTAAAAAAATGCATTATATCAAAGAGTTCAATCCCACTTGGGAGCACGGGGATAAAACATACCTAAGTGTCAAACTTAAAGGTAATGCTAGGATCCTAATGGCACAATTAAGGACCGGTTCACACCATCTTAGGTGTGAAACTGGAAGATGGACGGGTCCCAAGGAAAGATGGGAAGATAGGACTTGCATTTTTTGCAGTGATATAGTGGTTGAAACTGAACGACACTTCATTAGGGAGTGCGATGCATACAAGGATATTCATTTGCAGCAGGGTAACAGCGTGAATGTGGGTAGTTTTAGTGAATTATTTGAGGAGAGGCTACACAACACGGCCTCGCTATTGGTAAAGATTCATAGGAGGCGAGATGACCTCGAAAAAAATACGAAGAATCTACAATGGTCTTGACACTTGGTCTCATACACTGTTTGATCTCGTGGACATTATTAAAACTCATTTCATTTCAAACGTGATAAAACACGTGAGAAAAAACACATAAAACACTTGGATAGAAGCCGTCAACAAACAACAATATACGAATTAATTATATCGTGGAAGGCCGCCGCCAGTTTCAATCGTGATTCCCAAAATAAATAGCCGTTACATCTGGAAATACTCTGAAATGTCAGACAGAGACTGCATAACCTCAGGTTTGCAAGTTGGTCACAGTCACAGCTTTGAATTAATTTGCGTCGCTGTTTCCTCCAGCTTAGCATATAAAGTTAAACACTGACCGAACTAATCAAATTAAAGTCCGCTACGCTACGCCAGCGAACGATTCATCATCTCCTGGGAGTATTTTATTTTAAACACAGGCGATATAATTTTGTACAAATATACGAATTAATTGTATCGTGGAAGGCCGCCAACATTGAAGAGAGCCAAAATAAAAAATAGTCGTTAGATCCGGAAATACGAGTTAGTTGTACAAGCGCCGAGCCCAGACACACAGCCGCAAGAACGCAGAACAGAGCGGCAGCGCAGAGCCCAGATATAGAGCCAGGACGCACAGCATCGAGATAACACACTGCCGAGCGGTTCCAGCAAGAATCGTGATCAGGTTTTTGCGGGCTGCAATTGTGAACACTGATAAACCAACGGCATAGATTTAAAGGGTTTTTTGGTACATGGCTTCAAGCAGACAAAGGGGAAGGAACAGGTACAGCGGACGGAACCGTGTCGAGGGTTTGCCGATAGAGGTGGGACCCGAACGTCAAAGGTTAGAGCAACAAATATCCCTTGCTTTGTTTTAAGTTTGTTTTTATTTTTATGTGGCATCCTCTGCATATCTGGAGGGGAATCTACAGTTCAAAATCAGACTGTCTAGATTTGTTAAGACAAATAACAATCACCATACCTCCTTAAAACAAACAGATTTGAGCAAGGTTAATCATGGTAAAAAAACAACTAGGTTTTAGAGGTAACTTGGAATAGAGGACTGTCAACGAAAAGTCACAAGCTGCAAACCAATTCGAGACAAACAACAAAGGGATAGCTGAAATTATATTTTGTATGGAAACAAATCACTTAGACAAAGTAAAAATTGCTTCAGCAAGTAAAAGTGGTAAATGGGTTTGGGTAAATGTAAAACAGTTTCAGGGGATCTTGAGACGTAGGCTCTTCCACTCAAAATGGGAACTAACAAGGAGAAATCAAACCCAAAGAGAAACAAAAGCTATGTGTAAAACACAGTGAAGCAAGAGGCTAAAAAAGCATAAAGGGGGAATTGAAACAGAAATTTACAGTCCCACTACCACTCCTCTTACCTAGTCATCACAATTGTATGTGAAAGAATTGATGAATGTCAAAAACAGGGTAGAGTGTTTGGAAGCCAAGGAGCAAAAAAGTAATGACAAGCTCCTTAACTGAAGTAAATCAGAACTTATTGGAGAACAAGGTGTTAAAGGAACATGGGGATTGGAAAGATTTGTGATGAAATGGATAAACCTATGAAAGTTGTCATGATAAATAGGGAAGACAAGCCCTAAGTCTTAAACAAAAAGAGACTTCTGAGGGGATCTCACTTCTTTCTAAATGATGATTTAACAGTAAAATAGCAAGAGGAGAGAATGGTAGAATTGACTAAAATTAGGACAAGGGATGAAGGAAAAAGGGTGTGGTTATACAATGAAAAAATAATTATCACAAATATAGGATCCCATTGTAAGTTCGGGCATCAAAAGGGCAACAAAGAGAGTGGGTATTTCTAGGTTTACAAGAAATGGAGGTCAACAAACGGAGACAAAAAGGTGCAAAGACTCAACTCTAAGTTTTTTGCACCAGAATAAATAGCAATCAGGGACCCCCTAGGGACATGTAAATTTAGTGTGTTGGAATTGTAGAGGCTACCCTTGGAGGAAGTGTATTGGGCTAGGGCGTATTGTTGAAGGACAAGACATAATTTGTCTTATTGAAATACATGAACAAGAAGGTTGCAAGACTCCCAATTTTGAAGGTTACACAAAGTTTGTGGTTTGGAACAAAATAGTGGATAATGGCAAAGGGTACGGCAGCACAATGGTTTTAGTGAAAAGATTTGAAGGACGCAAAATTCAGTTGAAAAGAGAAGACACAAACAAACAATACATTTGGGTCAAAATTTCAAAAAATGGGAACCACATAAACATTGATGCATGTTATTTTGCTCCTCAAATCTCAAAAACCTACAAAAGAAATGGTTTGGACAACAAAGATCCATATGCAGCCATAAAAAAAAATATCTTAGTATATTCCCTACAAGGTGAAGTTCTTATTTTGGGAGGCTTCAATGCTAGGATAGAAAATGGTCAAGCTAATGTTTTATGTAGTAAGGAGGACCATAATCCTATTTGGGTTATGGACGAAAATAATCAACAATTGATGAGATATTCAGAAGACAATAAGGACGTCAATCTTTATGGTGAAGAATTGCTTACTTTGTGTGGCACCTTTGATCTAATCATTTGTAATGACATGGATAGATGGAAAAAATCTGACAAGTTTACTTGCAACACACCAAACAAGGCAAGTGTTGTTGACTACGTAATTTATTTTAAAAGCATGCTGGAAAAGATAGAGAGGTTATGATTGGTGATCACTTTTAGGAGTTAAAATCTGATCATAGACCTATATAGTCAACAATAAAAAAAATGCAGCCCCCACAACATCCAATTATAAAGGGTAGAGTCCTTTTAAATCAAGAAAACCATAATAGCTTCAAGGCAACACTAGAGCAATTATGTTAAAAGGGGATAACTAGCTCACAACCCCTCAAGAGTCATGAGTTAACCACTATAATCCAAGGAGCGCTTGAGAAGTGCAAAAGGGAAAAGAACAAAAAGTTGGCAAAAAACTATTTTCCGGTAAATATTTAGTTTGATGAAGATTGTAAAATTGCAAGGAAATCTCTAAAAAATCTAGGCAAGGAGAAGATGAGCATTAAGTGTTACAAGTAGATCATAAAAGCAAAAAATTCAAGTTTATGAGCACAAGATAGGAAGAGTTAATCTACCTAGAAAAAAAAATAGAGTTTATGAGAGCAAGAGCATCTAAGAGTGGTTGTTTATAGACTCTATGAAGAGGTTGTTAAAATTAGAACTTTAGAAGGCTTATCTAAAAAATTAAGGACCTACATCGGATTTAAGCAAAGATGTCCTTTATCACCCACTCTTTTTGGCTTATACATTGACAAATTTGAAGCATGATTAAATTTACAAGGTGGGAATGGTGTTCACCTAGAGGAATATGTAATAAGCTTCCTTTTATATGTTGATGACCTTATTCTGATTGCTAAGTCCCCTCATGGATTGCAATAGCACCTTGATGCCCTTGAGCTCTTCTGTAGAGATGTTGGTATGCAAGTCAACACCAACAAGACCAAAATCATGATTTTATTCAACAAAAATAAAAAGATGCAAAACACATTTTTCTTTGAACGAAATATTATAGAATAGGTCATTGAATACAAGTACCTCAGGTTTGACTTTAATAATAGGGTTAGCTGGGAGACTTGCTGAAAGAAAAGAACTTTGGGAGGTTGGAAAGCATGGTATGCCCTTCAAAATAGATGCAAAGAATCTGAATTATGGGATTGAAAAACTATTCAAACATTTTTTTAGACTATTGGTAAGCCCGG
Organism: Torreya grandis; assembly: GCA_037957365.1. Taxonomy (NCBI): domain Eukaryota; kingdom Viridiplantae; phylum Streptophyta; class Pinopsida; order Cupressales; family Taxaceae; genus Torreya; species Torreya grandis. The sequence goes on along the minus strand of JARHVA010000038.1, from coordinate 9,657,400 downwards.
TGGTGCTTTATGGATGTGAGCTTTGGGCTAGAAACATGTTAGAGTCTAAGTGGAAGCAAATAGAGAGAATCCAAAAGCACATGATCACCACCAAGTTCAGGCTAAAAGTTTTAACTCCATATGAGATCTTGTTAGCTGAAACATGGATTGTTCTGATGGAAACCACTGCAATGGTACATCTCCTAAGATATCTCAAAAGAATTAAGCAGCTAAAAATAAGTAGGTCACCTAAGGTAGTTTTTAGTGAGGTGTCCAACAAAAGAAAGAAGTCTTGGATGAAGAAAAACAAAAAGTGGTTGATGAAGTGGAATATCTATTTGAACATTTGCCCTACTGATAGCATATATATAAAAGCTTTTGTCACAGATAAATTCTGTAAGTCTATGTGGGGTGGTATTGGGGTGGTATTGTAGGGAGAAAGAGGAATTATTACCTTGAGGTGTTCAACTCCACATGTGATCATCAATAAAAAGCTTACATTGGGGTGAATATCCCTTGGAGAGATAATATTTTGATTTCTCGGCTTAGAACTAATTCCCACCTGCTTCAATGCAAAACAGGAAGGTGGAAAAGGCCTAAATAAACTTAGGAAGAGAAATTATGTGAATTCTACAATACGGGAGTAGTTGAATCTGAAAAGCACTTTATTTCAGATTGTGATGCTTACACAGACATTAGAGAAAACTATGCGGACTTCTTGATAGCAACTTATTGGCATGGTTTGTTTATAGAGGGGTATTTGGAGAAGGTTGGAAAGCTCATTTTATCTTTGAATAAAAGAAGAAATACAAGGCAGAAGCAAATATGACTATGTTGGTTGTCTCATAGGCCATTTATTTAGCCTTGTGGATGTTAAAAAATCTTCTTCTTCTTCTTCTTCTTTCATGGTCTTTAATAATTTGGCATTCTAGAATTGTAATTTTCATCCAAATCCATACAATTTGTGTAAATGATGCGACAAGACACATGACAAGCAATCTTATGGGTCGAAATTTATGTTATCATTTCAAAGGGATAAGTTGAATGGATAATTTATTTTACCTAACTTACAGGGTCAACTGTTAATTTCAACATGTTGTCACCCCTTTTCTTATGTGTTCATGGTAAAAGAACAAAAGATTAGGTGCAAAAAGTAGCCCACTTAGACCCCCTTTTATAGGGATAAACCTTCGTTTTACTTAACAATATTGATTCAAATTTATTTTGTATCTAAAACTTAATCTTTCAATTTTTATATTATCTATACATTTAATTTAAAACCTTGAATGTTTATTGAAGGTTGCATAGTTTCAATGTTATTTGGTTCTTGGTTTGCCAACCTTTATTTATTTTTGTATCCTAAAACTTAGTCTTTCAATTTTTATATTATCTACACATTTAATTTAAAACCTTGAATGTTTATTGAAGTTTGCATAGTTTCCATGTTATTTGGTTCTTGGTTTGCCAACCTTTAGAAAGCATTTATTAAGTTTGAGTAAGATTTTTTCTTGGGTTATATTTTTAACAAGGTTTTCTTTAAAAATTGATTTATATATTTAGAATTTTCTTACTCAATATGTCCATCATATGAATCATATATATATATATATATATATATATATATATATATATATATATATATATAATTGTCAGCGCTGATCAATATGGAAATGAATTCACATTTTTTTAAATCCTTTTGTTTCAATTTTTTCCATAAAAATAGTTATTTTGAGAGATTCAGTCATATTACTTACATAATACAATTAAATGTGACATTATTTTGCTCTAAAATTCTCTAACATTTCATAGAATATTATTACTTCTTAAACTTCGTAACATTCATATTCTTCTCTTCTTTTACATTGATTCATTAAATATTTCTATAGTTTTTTTTTTAAATCAATATATTTTTAAATATTCTTTAACATTCATGTTCTTCTCTTCTTCTTCAACCATTGATTCATTAAATATTTCTAGAGAAATTTTTTTTTAATCAATATGTTTACAGATATTCTTCAAGGAAAATCTAATGGATGTGATTCTTTTTTATTATGTAAATAGAAAGCAAACATAATCCATACATTACAAAATCGGAAGAAAGGTTAAATCTAACATGTTTTCTCTTGGATTTCATTAAAAAACATTAGCGCATTGACTATGATTGAGATCAAAATAAACAACTAACTTTTCATTGAATGCAATTTTTTTTTATTGGTTGAAATTGTTCTAAAATTAAATATTTATAAGGATGTTAGATACCTGACCTCATTTTAAATTATTAGCAGATTTTAATAAATTTATGTTATTTTTAATGTAATTTTTTCAATTCTTTTTAAATATTAATGTTATTTTTGTATCATATTTTCGAAATAATATAATTTTTTATAGTATTAAAATTTCCACTCAAATTAGATTAAAAAAACTTTAAATATATATTTTTACTCCTTATGTTACATATGTCAAAGCGTCATATTAATGTGATACCCAAAATAACGTATCAATGTTTAACATTAGCAAAACTTGGAAATACACCACTTATGCATAGGGATTTACAAACAATAACTCTGATGCTAACTCTTATTTCTTTTATGTTAGATTATGCCATAAAAAGGCTTTCTCTTCAATCTAATCTACATTTTTAATGTTATTTTCAAAAGACACCGTGTACTTGTAAAGGGATATTAGATAAGTAGAAAGACTTCAATTTTCTTATCTATAAATTGGAATACATATTTTAAACATTCAAGACTAAAACCGAAATAAACAAATGTGTGATTTCCTTTAAATTTTTATAATTTTATTAATACTATTGTAAATTTATTTGAAAAAAAAATTATTTATGTGATATTAGATTAAACATATAATAAATTTTTTGTTCATAAAATGTATGTGGATCAAAAACTCTCTTTTTATGATAACTATAAATTGTAAATATTTCATATTTTATTTTTATAAGTCATTATTTTCTCTAGAGATGTCAAGTAATTAAGGTACTATTGTTTTATTGTTGGACCCCTTTGCGTCAATGTGGGGTTTTAGACCTAGTGATTTTGAAGACGATAAGTATGAGAGTACTTGCATAAGAGGTATGGACTATAATTTGGTTAGAATATTCCTTTAATAAGGACAAAAGAAATAATATAAGGATTATAGTTTTGAAAGTGAGGGAGATTATGAGCTCCTAGACGATCTGAAAAACTTGTATAATTATTTTAAAAATGGATTTCAGGATTCATCATGTGAGAAAATACATTATTCGACGTTTCAAGTACCAAATGTGTACTCATCAACAAGGAAAGAAAGAAGAAATTTTGTGTGCAAAATCAAAAATATAATTTTGTGCAAAATAAAAAATTGTTTTATTAGTGAAGAAGATATCATGATGAGTTTTGATGTGGTTTCTCTATTTATGAAAATTCCCCTTGATATAGCTATTGAGGTCATACGTGGTATCACCAATTTCCAAACAACATAACTTGTATAATTATGTTTACGCTCTATGTTCTTCACTTTCAAGGGTGATATTTATGAGGAAAAGAATGGAGTTGCCATTGGATCACCATTATCACCTAATGTGGTAAATCTATTTATAGAATACTTTGAAAAGGATGCTTAAAAATATTATCCTTTATAAACAGGGTTGTGGGATAGATTTGTTGATGATACTAATGCTAAATGGTCACATGGTGAAGAAGAGCTAAAAAAGTTTTTGAAACATTTAAATGACAAAATTAAGACATCCAATTCACCATGGAGAAAGAAGTGAATAATAGACTCTCCTTCTTGGATGTCATTATCGCTAAGAAAAAAGATGGTTCCATTTCCCATGAGGTCTATAGAAAAGTAAAACATATTGATTTATATCTTAAAGGAGATTCCCATCATCACACTCACCAAAACGTTGAGGTTCTAGACTCTTTAACAATAAGGGCTATCAAAAGTTCTGATTCTAAACACCTTAAAGAAGAGAAAGAGCACCTCACTAAGGTTCTTACTACCAATGGTTATAATAAATGGGAAATTGAGAAGGATTTTTATAAGGTTTAAAATAGAAGACCAAAGAGCATTGATGAAAATTATAATATTTAGAGAATTACCATTCCTTTTGTGAAAGGGATTTCACAGAAAATTGTTAGAATTGTAAAAAATTTGGGATTCAAACTGCTTTTAAACTGCACATCATTCTTCGTACATCCCTCAATCATGCCAAAGGTTTGATTAACACAAAATATCAAAAGGGTGTTTATGTGGTTCCTCGTTCGTGTGGTAAGCCATATATTGGTGAAACAGGTCGAACCCTTCAGATGAGGATAAAAGAACATGCAAATGACATTAATAGATCTCGTATTGATTCCTTTGCCTTAACAGAACATTCCCTAAATTCTGAACACCAAGTTAACATCTATGAAGTAAAATTGATTGTAAAAAAAGATGATTATAAGAAATGAGAAATTAGAAAAACTATCAAAATTGAAAAAAAACCAGATAACCTTAATAGATAGAATGAAATTAGAATTGGTAGTTCATGGAAACCTATAATAAACCATATTAAAGAAAGGTGACTTTATTTCTGTCTTTTGTCCATTTATCTATTGTGGTGGCCAACTTTTATCCTTGGTTTTGGTTTTGAACATTATTTATTTGGGGTTGGGTGGGTTGTTTGATCCATGGATTAACATTCTTATCTCTTCTTTCTTTCCCTAATGATGAGTATACATTTGGTACTCGAAACATTGGACATTGTATTTTCTCACATGATGAATCTTAAAATCTATCTTCCAAATATTTTACATCATGAAAACCTTACTGATCTTGTATAATGATGCTTTTAATTATAAGAAATATGGAGCTTTGCCTTTAAATATTATACGAAGCCTGAATTTAATGTGTCATTCTTTTTTTGGGGTTGTAGGTATGCAATATGTCCAAGAAATATATATAATGCAAATTTGATGTTTTTCATATTAAGCATTGTAAATGTTGGTTCAAAAAGAAGAATTGAGAATGGAATATGCATTTTGAATTTTTTTCCTCAATGTGTTCAATCGCAAACTTGAAATATTTGTAAAAGTATATGTTTAACATGACCATATATACAATATGTGAAAATGCAACATCTCTTTCATGTGATATAGATAGTGAGGAAGATGTCAGAAGAATTGATGACCACACCTACATGAATGTTCATCCCTAAGTATTCAAGAACATTTTTGGTTTTATAAATAACACTGATGGAAGATGCATTATTGTTCCTAACTGTTAATTCAAGGGATTCATCAAAGATTATGAAAATTCTATGCCAAAGATGCTTTAAAGATATATTATGGTAAAAGCTATAAAAGATATAAGAGTAGAGGATTTGTTATTTATTGATTATGGTTTTATTATATTTGTTCCTGCTTGTCTACATGCTTAATAATTTTTTTAAACTTAAGTACGTTGCATTTTTCAATCAAACAAATGTTTATTGATTGTGTTTTCAATGTGTTTTAATGGAGCTATGTAGATTTGTCGTGGTATCACATTAGATCTAAACGAAAAATCTATTTTAGTATATTGTCTTAACTATTTATAACTAAGGTTTGGAGGTCTAACTCATTATATATTTTATGATATAAATGATTTTATCACGATATGTCATAAAATGTACTTTTAAAACCTATAACCAAAACTTAACCTTTACAGCATCAACACACGAGTATTAGAATACTAATAGTTGAGTCTTTCATGTCATAATGTGATTGGTCATTTTAAATTATTATTAAATAAATGTTGGACAAGTATTAGATACTACATGTTCAACTTCTAGTGTACTATATATATATCCATGCCAATTTATTTCATTAATAAAAAACACCTTAACAATAACATTGTTTGACAATTGGAACATGTTCCACTTCTCAGACCATTGGAACATGTTAAACAACGCCATAGACCATTTTTAATGTTATAATGAATAAATTAATGTATATAAGTAAATATTTATTACATTATGAGACTATCCTTAGCCTCTGATTCACTCCATTCATTATGCTTTTCATTTGCGTCAATGATTTTACGTACTTTTAAATTATTAAACAGCGCCTTGTACCATTTTAAATGTTATAATGAACAAATTAATGTATACGAGTAAATATTTGTTACATTATGGGACCATTCTTGGCCTCTGAAATGAAAACAACCTGTATGTATCTTTTCGCGTCTAAATACGCTCTGTTCCTGTACAGATCCTAGTTTACTTGTGCATAGGAATAGGCCGCCATCAGGGTCTTATTGAACCGCTTCAATGAAGGCTTCACGTTCTGCTCATCCAGATACACACGTTTCGTCTCTCACCATCCCTTTCTGTTAATGGACTCTGGGTCTCTGCGAACAGGGTCATACCTCCAATACTCTGCAAACAGAGAGCTCTCTTCTGCCAGGATTTTGTATTCAAGATATTTCAATCCTAAATTAGTGTCAGGCTCCTCGTAATAGTTAGCGGCAGCCCAGTTTGTACCCAATGGCACAATCTGTATAAACACGGCGCCCGGCCTCATGAAAAAAAAGTGTGTCATGGCAGCACCATGAACTCCCACCATAACATCGAAAGAATTCAGAGATCGAAACATGTCTACCATCCCCATGTTTCTTTTTGAAGGAATAAACAGAGCATAAAAACAAGAAAATAAAAACTTAAACCCTCAGATTGCTACAGCAATGGAGAAAACAAGATTTTATTAATCTTTCTTGATCTTTCTTTTTCTGTCTTTACAAAGCTGCGCCCAAGGGATCTTTAAATAGACTTTCTTGGTAAATCAAACTGAGAATAAACTAATCCTTAACTAATCTAAAACTAACTTCAACTGCTACTGCATGCAAGCTGAGCAAGGAGTAACACTGTTGTTTAACTAACTGATCTCTAACTGTTTGTTAACTGTTGTGCATGAGAATGAGCGAACTGAAAAAGGGAGGTGCAACTGGTAGTTAAGTGTCAAGTGGAGAAATTATCTCCTATTTATCTTCAGTTTCTAACACTTTTTGGAATTCAGTATTTTTACCTGGAACCCAATTTTTTCCGCCAATTTGACGGTTCCTTTCTGGTTCATCATTGCCCTTGATTTCTGCAGAGATATTAGTACTAATTTGGGCTTTGCTACTTGTGAATCATTCCGCAGTCCAGATGCCTTTAAGGAGGATGCTGGTTCTTCACTTATCCTCTCTGTTTCAGCCGTGGAGGATTTTGTATTCAAGATATTTCAATCCTAAATTAGTGGCAGTCCCCGTAATAGTTAGCGGCAGCCCAGTCTGTACCCAATGGCACAATCTATATAAACATGGTGCCCGGCCTCATGAACAAAAAGTGTGTCATGGCAGCACCATGAACTCCCACCATAACATCGAAAGAATTCAAAGATCGAAACATGTATACCATCCCTGTGTTTCTTTTTGAAGGAATAAACAGAGCATAAAAACAAGAAAATAAAAACTCAAACCCTCAGATTGCTATAGCAATGAGAAAACAAGATTTTATTAATCTTTCTTGATCTTTCTTTTTTTGTCCTTACAAAGCTGCACCCAAGAGATCTTTAAATAGATTTTCTTGGCAAATCAAACTGAAAATAAACTAATCCTTAACTAATCTAAAACTAACTTCAACTGCTACTGCATGAAAGCTGAGCAAGGAGTAAGACTTGTTTAACTAACTGATCTCTCACTGTTTGTTAACTGCTGTGCATAAGGAGCGAACTGAAGAAGGGAGGTGCAACTAAGAGTTAAGTGTCAAGTGGAGAAATTATCACCTGTTAATCTTCAGTTTCTAACACTTTTGGAATTCAGTATTTTTACCTAGAACCCAAATTTTTCCGCCAATTTGACGATTCCTTTCTAGTTCATCATTGCCTTTGATTTCTGCAGAGATATTAGTACTAATTTGGGCTTTGCTATTTGTGAATCATTCCGCAGTCCAGGTGCCTTTAAGGAGGATGCTGGTTCTTCGCTTATCCTCTTTGTTTTAGCCGTGGAACTAAATCGAGGGGCATAGGCGTTGCTGACGAGTGCCCGAATGTCCCCAATGCTCTTACCACCTTTCATGAGCCCTAGATTTATACACAATTCATCGTGTATGTTGAGGCCAACTATCATCTCTGGAAAACAGTGGACTCGCTTATCTTTGATGAAATCGATGACTGGGTAGTGGGTGAGCTGCTTCACAATCTCTCCATACTTGGTCATCCACTAATCATGGTATTCAAGAATCACCAACACCACTTCTCCATGGAGATGCTCGAAAGTTATGTATAGAGGCAACAAACCATCGTTGAACTCATGGTAAACGTTGCCTGTGTATCCTCCCGTGGAGAAAACTATGGCAGGCACGGCATGCTGGACTTGGCACGAATTTGTGTGCGCATTGTCCATTGTTTTGAGGGTGATTTCATCGATGGCGTTCATCACGTTCTCCTCCCATTTGCATGTATATGGCCTAATTTTTTCCTGACTGGACAAGATATCTTTTGTATGATTGTGGGCATGAAGAGAAATGGTGGCATTTTGAGAATGGGTTCTGACGACCCCTCTCAAATAGCAGACGTCTGTACGATAATGAGAACAGTCACAACATAGGAATCCTCCGTCATCTCCACCAAATGCATTATTTCTTCCAACATCTGTTAACAAAATGAATTTCTTCCTCAGATGTTGTCACTCTCAAAACTTTAATGGAAAAGAAAGAAAGGGGAATGTTGTTTTTGTTCTCACCGTTGATGACCGAAGAACACTCCAGATTACGAAGTTGCGGGGTTGATTTTGACACGGAGCTCTTCAGCTGCTGCTGTGTTATCTCTAAAGGACGATTGTGATGGACAATACGAGTCTGTAGAATTACATGTGTATAAAATATTTCTTTTCTACTACCATCTGCAATAGGGAAAACCACAAAATGCCTAGTTCAAGCTATTTTGACGGTATTTTTATGCTATTCGCAATTTAGAATGTGAATGGAATAGAAAAACAGAAAAAGCAAGTGATGAAGAGAAAAGTGAGCAAAACACGATGGATGTCATTGTGTGTAAGCAGGAAATGAAACGTGAGAAAAGCCGTGATGATAAAATGCGTGAAAGAAAACACACATAAAACACTTCGATAGAAGCCGTCAAAAAACAATATCTGAATTAATTAAAGTCGTGTTTGAAGGGGCACCCAAACTTCATTCGTCACTCCAAAATAAATAGCCGTTACATCTGGAAATATGAATTACCTCTGAAATGTCAGACAGAGACCAATCACAGTCACAGTCACAGTCACACCCACAGCACTAATCAAATTAAAGTCCGCTACGCGACGCCAGCAAACATTTCATCATCTTCAGGAAATATTTTATTTTAAACAATAATTACAATATATGAATTAATTGTATCGTGGAAGGCCGCCATGTTTGAAGAGGCACCCTAACTTCATTCGGGAGCAGGGCCCAAAATAAATAGCTGTTAGATCTGGAAATCCAATTTTACTGTACAAGTTGCAGGTGAGACCTTACGCCAACCATCCACTTAACGAGTTGAACAAAGGCGATTTAATTTTTTACATCACATCACGCGGCTAAGACCATATGAAATCCATGCCATCTTACTCAAAGTAAAAAATAAGGCAATTGCACAGTTAATTATTACATTTATTCATGGAGGATATTTCAATCGTCACCTTTTATAATTTGGCATTCTAGAATTGTGATTTTCGTATAAATGATGCGGTGGGACGTGTGACATACAATCTCATGAGGCCATAATTTCTGTTATCATTTAGAAGGGATGCGTTTCATGAGCTGTCCCAACTTTTGAAAGGTAATGTTGAATGGATAATTTCAACCCGTTGTCGCTCCCATTCTTATCTGTGTTCATGGCAGAAGAACAAAAGATTGGGTGCAAACACCGTCTGACAAGTTAGCCTACCAAGACCCCTATCTACAAATACAAACCCCACCCAGCTTATCAATGTTGCTTCATATTTATTTTGTATCCTAAAACTTTGTCTCTTAGCTTTTATATCATCCATACATTTGATATAAAACTTTGAATGTTCATTGAAGGTTGCATTCTTTTAATGTTATTTGGCTTTGAAGGTTTATTAACTTTTGGAAAGTATTTATTGAGCTCAAGTAAGATATTTTTCTTTGGTACATTTTTTATCAATATTTTTTTATTAGAGATTCATTTATACATTTAAGATTTTCTCACTTTATATGTTTATTATGTGATTACTTTAGATATGTTTTCTTATATATTATATGGTTCATTCATAGTTATATGATTATCTTATCCTTTTGAGGTGAGGTAATTATCTGTTTTTAATCTTCTCTCATTTCAAATGGGGGGCATATTAGTATAGGTATGTCATATAAATATGGCTTCCACACATATTGCAATTTCATATTTAATGGGGGGCATGTCATAGAGACATAGATTCCACACATTCACAGTTTCAAATATACATTGGGGGCATGTTTTAGAAACATTTTCTCCATACTTATTCAGTATTCATCATACCTAGATTACAGTGTAGGCATGGTTTGGAACATTATTCACATTGGCACTTATATAATTTTTTAAATTTCTTTATGTATAATGATGGCATGCTTTGTAAGCATGTTCTCCACACTTACATAATTTTTGAATTGACCAAAACATATAGGTATACGATTCATATACACACTTGTAGAAGATTTCTATACGTTGGTGTCATTGTTATACATAGTTTCAACATGAGACACATCTAAGATGCATATGTTATGCAATATGTGCCTAATATTAAAAAATATAAATCACTTTCATATTTTAAATAATTTCATGGAATGTCACTGCCCACCAAGTCAGATTTTACAAATTATATTTATTCAATCTACTACAGTGAAAATTTCACTTTTTGGTATGTTTGAAATGATTAAATCACTCAATCTTGTCAAAGTTTTAGGTTAGAATTGATTGTATCATCCAACCTTACAACTTGATATTATGATTTGACTTAGTTCACTCAGATACACTAGATTATAAGCATTACTGGGTTACATGGTTGAGCTAGTCTTAACTGTCAGGTGGAAATCCACCTTTTTCTCCAACTTTTGAGCATGGTCTCTCTCTCTCTCTCTCTCTCTCTCTCTCTCTCTCTCTCTCTCTCTCCCCTTAGATATATGCACTTTATAGATTTATATTTATCCTAATCTCAATTTCAATGATTCATAATGAAACATATTTCAAATCAAGTTGTCAATAGGCAAGGCAGTTACATTAATATATAGTGTATTCTTGAACATTGCTCTCTTTCAATTTCAATACTTTGAATTTCATATTAGGCACTAATTATATACTATAACATGCTCTTGGTTCCAAGTTATTCATTAGAAAAAAACTCAAGTTAGACTCAATCAAAGATAAGGTGTGATATATATACTAGGTATGCATTTATTTCTTTTAAAATATAAATTTCATTGTTAAATTAAAAGGGATAAATGTAGACACTATTTATGAATTATATATCACCTCAGTCTTTTAGACTTGTCAAATATAGACCTTAGTTATTCCTCTCAATTTTAGACCCTAGTTATGTCTCTCAATGTTATAACACGTACATGTTCTAAGCTTTGTATTTACCAATCCTAGTAAAAATAATGTATAAGCATTATTGTTATAACACATATACATTATTTCTATAATGCATGTGTAATGTAATACCGCATATGCATTATTACTATATCATATATATGTTATGTAATATTACATATATATTATGCAATACCACCTACGTGTTATGCTAAAATATCTACAAAATTATCCCCCAACTCCATGCACTTACCTTAATATGTTGTATTATTGTTTGAAATAAAAAATTAGTACCTAGAACTAAAGTCTCAACTCTTATTTGAGAAGCAACACTTGGAGGTCTTATGATATCTAGCTTCTTTCTTGGGCTTAAATCATCATCACAAATTTTATTTTGCATTTGCTTTTTATTTGGGTCTTCTTCATCACGTCCACTTCATTGACTAAATTTTTTATTTGGACTCTTAGAGTAGACCTTAATGCCAAGATGAGTTGAATAAGAAGAAACTATTCGGTTATATTTCTTTGAAGTTTCTCCTTTTAATGAGCCTCTTATAGTAGTGAATTTTTTTTTAAAAAAAAAATTGAAACCATGTTTTTAACCTTTCTACAACAAATTTTGTACATTCCTCAAGATATGTCAACTCTTGAATAGAACAATCAATTGATGGTAAATTTATTAATTATTATTGTTAATGAAAATAAGATCAATCATATCACTATTATCATTAAAAACACCTTTACTAACCAATTCCAACCTTTATTAATTCAAATTTATCCCCATATAGTCTCTCTTTCTATCTTCAAAATCATTCTCACAATCTTTCCAATAGTGTTTAATTTTTGACTAATGTAAATATCCTAAACCAAGACAAATATTTTTTTTCACTTAATATTGTTGTCAAAGGAAAATATTTTTATGTGAAATACATCATGAAATATGATATTGACTTTTCAATATTCCGTGCATCATTTGCTTTTTTTACATATGCAATATCTAAAACCTATTAGGAAGGGGGTCCAAACTATTTTGTTGTCTTTATATTTTTGTCAACTTATCCCAATTACTTGCATAACTTAATTAAACTTATTTTTTCACTGGCACAACTCTGATATAGGTGAATTTTGAAAACCATATGAAATAACTTCCATGATCAACAACCTCTATAAAGATTTAGATTACAGTATTTCCTTCTATTGTCTTCATAATAAGCATTGTAAAGGAATCATTTAGTCTTCTAAAATGTTTCTTATTTCATTAATGATTTGAAGGAGATAGTCATAAATCATTCACTCAAGGATATGTTCCATTAGGTGAGATTATAGGCCATATTTTCAATTGAATATAAAAAATATGAAGTCATGTAGAATTGTTGGGTAAATTCCAAGTTCACCAATTGTTTATAAAGGTTGGCACTTATGATTTGACCAAAGTCAATAATTTATTTTTTGTGACAAATTATATTGATGAACATACACATCCAATTATGTTATTGATTAATCTTATCATTATCCATTACTCTATTTAAGAATTTTATCATATCAAAAAATATTTACAAAAATTAAAAAATCTTCCCAAAAATGAAACCTATGCATAACTTTGGGAAGTTTAAATGTTCATTTTTTATTTTTTCTTAACCAAGATTGAGTATTAACTAAGATTTAGTAAATATTGTTACATATTTATCTATATTTTTATCAAAGAAACTTTTCCCAATCTATTTTTTCATCTCTATTATTTCATCATGATGTAGAAGTTTGAAGACAATGTTTAAGGAAGGACCATCTAAGTCTGTTATCACCACATCTTAAAAAGCCCTGATTTCTCTAGTTTCTTTGTGTTAATATTCAGCACAAGGAATATGTAAATAAATTATATCGACTTAGGAAAACTAGTTGTGTTTACAAGACCACCCTCAATGATTCATTGTGTAATGGGAGTCTGTTTGTCTTCTTGCATCCTTTCATAAAACCCTTCTCAACCAACATGGCTTATTTTAGAGTCACATATTTCAGGGAGGTTTGTTTCTAGAATAGACATCTATTTATATCCTAGATATTTGAATTTCATTTTTGTTGGTTTGACAATCTGAAGGGTTGTCTTAGCAAGAATAAATATCTGTTTATATCCTAAATATTTGAATTTTATTTTAGTTAGTTTAGCAATGTGAAGGTTGTCTTAACAAGGAGTTATATATATATATATATATATATATATATATATATATATATATATATATATATATATATACATATATATATATATATACATATATATATATACATATATATATATATATATATATATATATATATATATATATATATATATATATATATGTTGTATATATACATATATATATATATATATATATATATATATATATATATATATATATATGTTGTATATATATATATATGTATATATATATATATATACATACATATATATATATATATATATATATATATATATATATACATACATATATATATATATATATATATATATATATATATCTATATATATATATATATATATATATATATATGTATATATATGTATGTATGTATATATATATATATATATATATATATATATATATATATATATATATATATATATATATATATATATATATATATATATATATGGCGCAAGAAGAAATGCTTGTGTGGGTGGAAAGGCCAACTCACAAAGTTCATAAAAATAATACTTTCCTTAGGGTTTGCCTATAACGCTTTGAAAAATTGAAGAATCTAGGAAACACCATATATATGTGTGTGTTTGTGTGAAATTTAAAATCATATATATATATATATATATATATATATATATATATATATATATATATATATATATATATATATATATATATATGATTTTAAATTTCACACAAACACACACATATATATGGTGTTTCCTAGATTCTTCAATTTTTCAAAGCGTTATAGGCAAACCCTAAGGAAAGTATTATTTTTATGAACTTTTTGAGTTGGCCTTTCCACCCACACAAGCATTTCTTCTTGCCATATATATATCTGTGTGTGTGTGTGTGTGAAATTTAAAATCATAATGTTTTAAGTTACAAATTTAGGGCGAGCAAAAAAATTTGAAAACAGTGTGGAAAATATCTAACAATGGCTAAGAAAAAAAAGGAGCAAAGTTTTGTAGAGTGAAACCACTAGATTGGATGACAAATCGAGAGAAATGAAGCATCCAATGTTGGTATGAAGGTGAAAGTGAAGTTGGATAAGGAATTGGAATTGCTTTGGATATTTTTGTGATACTGAGCACCCTTTGAAATGCATAAAAACCAAATTCAATTCTCCATCAAGCTTGTCAAGTTGCGTAAATAATCTTTGGGCTAATTAAAATTTCTTTTTTTGCTTTGGATTGATCTTTTCAGGCACTTTTTCTACCTGAGTCATCTTGAGTACTAAGCCATCATTTGAGTTTTTGAATTTTAGTGAGTATCTTCTACCGATCCCACTCACAACATCAAGAATTTATTATTTTTTGATATGTGTGTATCATATGTAATCATTAAAATACATAGAATGTTATGTTGACATTTCTATTTATATTTTGGAAATAAATATATAGTGGATTTATAATTTTGAGGAAGTATATATCTAAATTAGTGAATTCTTTTGGCTAAGCAGTTATGAGTAAAGGGTATCTACACTATCAAAATTACTAAGAGCACGATCCTAACCTTAATTACTTGATTTTGTGTTGAGTATCAAGAGAAACTTAGACCTTAGTAGATATATATAAGAAACCATCATCCTCATTGGTAAACTACAACCCTTTCAATAAAATTTTAATTTTCTTTAATAACATGAACTAACATAAATAATTTATAATAAAAAATGAAATTCTCAAATGCCAACAAAAGTGACATCAATGAAACCCCTTAAATTATACTATTAAAAAATATTTAAAATAAAATTAAAAACT
This sequence comes from Torreya grandis, assembly GCA_037957365.1. Taxonomy (NCBI): domain Eukaryota; kingdom Viridiplantae; phylum Streptophyta; class Pinopsida; order Cupressales; family Taxaceae; genus Torreya; species Torreya grandis. The sequence continues at coordinate 9,641,884 of JARHVA010000038.1, read as the reverse complement.
TCAAAATGATAATATTTTCATTTTTCATCTTTTTAATCATTAAATCCTCTACATTAATTATATTTTTTTCTTATCAAATCATTTTTTTATCTACAAAAATCTGTTATAGTACTTAATTTAATGAAATAAGAACATTCTTATTAGAGATGCTTCACCAACATGTTTGACAAGCATACTTGTCAACCCTCTTATGCTTTCACAATTTTGTGATGCTTTACTATTATTATTTGATGCTTCATCATGAAGTTATCTTGACAAATCTTATGATTCTTGTAAAGTACACAATGCTTAAGCCTTTTAATATGTTTTAATTATCAATGTGTAACTAAGGGCAAAATTTATATAATTTTAGTCACGTCTTTTCATCAAAATCATAGTACATTTTTTAAGGGAGGATTGAGATAAATTCTTATGGGCTACTTAAACTAAAATACTTTCCCAACGAAAATGAATCACTGGCTGGCCGTCTGGGATGGCTGACCCTAATTTCCTTTGAATCACTGGTTATTTTGATATGTTATAAGTTGGTGCAAACAATGATGCAAATCCAAACGAGTAATGTGGGTAAGTGCATGCTGCAACAACCTCATCTCAGTTTGATAGGAATTCATACTACTCCTTTTTAGATCCAACAGCTATGTACTTTGTGAGTTTCTGATTGGATGTCCCTATAGGCAAGCACCTCGAATTAATTATTTGTCATTTCCTACTTACGTTACATTAGTTGTCAATAACATTTAGTTATTTTGGGATCCTCTAAAAATATTTTGAAATGTGGATTTACATTTAATATGATCAATTTTTTTATAGACTTTATTAATTAGGGAATACTTTCGGATTCATTTAGGTTTAATTTGGAATTATTATTCTAAAAAGTCGTCAATCAGTGGGCAGAGAGAAAATATAAAGGTGTGTAAATAGAATAATCTAATTTTTAATATTATGTATAAGATAATATTATTTGTTTGAAGTTTAATGAGTGGATTTTTTTTAGGGGTTATGAACCATTTTAATTAAAAAACCATTGTCATAAAAGATAAATAATATATTTTAAACAAATATTTGTCACTTTAAAATTAACTATATCATAAATATCTAACTTCAAGTATTTAGCATCTAAAACAAGTTCAATGGTAGATTTTACCTAGCTAGTATATTAATTAAAAATATTTTTATTTTTATTTTTAGAGATCAGAGTCCTAATATCTATTTCTTCATTTCCAGATTTCAGAAAAAGAGTAGAAATAAACTCTAAGTAGCAATTAACCAAGAGGAAAATTAGATCAAAGAAGTGAGTAGGCATAAGCCTCAAGCAAATAATTAGAAATTTGAGTTGATATCTACAATCTCCAATAAATAAGGGAACATCTTTGTTCAAAAAATCCCCATTAAATCTTATCATCTATGCCAAATTCAAAACAATATTCCTCCACACGCTATACCCATGTTTTCACACCAAGGAAAAGGATTTTACTATCTCAATTTGACATCTGACTTATATTTTAAATACACCTTATTTATCAAATCCAATGACAATACTTTCCTTACTTACAAGAGGTGACGTTAAAAAAATAAACAACCTCATCTAAATTTAGATCCATTCATTCAATCTAAAGAAGGCATCCTCAATTCTATCGGGAATTAAGACAAATAATTTATCTAAATCTAAATTCTCAAATACCATTTACACTATCCCATCAAAATTCATTTAAAATGACATTAAAAACCTAAAAATAATAATATCTTCAATTTTTATCTTTTTATCCATCAAATCAACTACATTAATGATAACCGTTTTTTGAATTATTTTTTTATTTGCAAAAAATCATCATAATGCTTTAACAAATCAACAACATTTTTATAAAAAATACTTCACCAACATACTTGTCAAACATACAATGCCTATCAAACCCTACGATGCATGTTAAGTAGTTTGATGCTTCATCATTAAATTATGCTTGAGAGGTCTTGTGATAATTATTAAACATAAAATTCTTGTAAAGCACATATTGCTTATACTATCTTTTAATAAATAATGTGCAACTTAGGGTGCATTTTACATGATTTTAGTAACCTCCTTTGCATAATTGACCCTAGTGATTATAAGGGAGGATTAAGATAAATTCTTATGGGTTACTTACGATAAAATACTTCCCAAAAGAAAAGAAAATATTTACTAGCCAGTCTGCATAATTGACCCTAATTTCCTTTAAATAATAATGGTTAGTTTCCTGTTTATCTTAGTATACTAAGCTAGTGAAAATAGCGATGCAAATCCAAACATGTAATGTTGGTAAGTGTAAGTTACAACAACCTCATTTTAGTCTGATAGGAATTTGGATACAATGGCTATTTACTTCATGAGTTTCTTATTGGATGTCCCTATAGGAAAGCACATTTGAATGGAACTCGAATTATTTAGTTTCTATTTACATTCATCATGCATCATATTTTTACCTTATGACGTAATGTTTTCTGATTGTGTAACTAATATTTTTCATTTATATATGCTCAAAAACACATACAAAACATATCATTTAAAGGAAGCTTTAACCAGAGCATTTTGCATGATCTTCTTTCTGTCTCTTCGTCACACAATGTCTTGTATGTTTGTCCTACTAAAATTTATTTATTTTTTTGGTTTTTGCTACCATAAATAGATGCATGCACATCTATAGATTATTTTTGTAAAATTTGTTGTCCTTGATCCTATGTTGATCCTATGTGTGATCTTAATTTTTATTCTTTTACTTTGAAAATCTAGCTCTAGTTTTTACACTTTCTTGCCATGAAATAATGAGGGGTAAATAGACTTTGGATAGCTCTAACTAATCTTTGTTGAATGTTTCCTACATTATAATACTTTTAAAATGGTTCAAATCACACAAGGTTCTATCATCTATGTGTATATATGTTTTAGAGTGTTCCACTAGAATGTATTACAACTCTTTGGATTTTGACACTTGAAAACATGTAACTTTGACCTTACGTTTATATTCATACTTGAGTTTAAGACCTTAAAAAATAATAAAGTGCATTAGAATTAATGACACAAGGCAAAAAGCCTCAAAAACACCTCTTCAACTCACTCACTCAGAATTGCGAGTTTTTCTCAAAGACCAATCATGGTGACTTAGAACTTCAACACCTGTATAGACATATTTAATTATTTATGATATATGTAGATTATCCTATGAGATCATTAGACTATTATCAGATATAAAGGTAATATCATCAAATGAAAAATATTGGTTTTGTAGATCAATCTCATGACCTTATATTTCACTGTCTCATCTAAACCAGATAGGTTAACTTGTGAGCAATTTTTCACTATATCCACTAAATTTCAAAACTTATACCAAACATGAAATTGCACAAAAATTCATGAAAAAAAATTCCATTCACTTGGTTTCATCACTCTATCATGTAACAAATTCCTAATCATCTTGTCATTATTGCTTGGGTTTCTCACTATTTGTACTATTAGACCTGTTAGCAACTAGTTAACTTAGATGACTGATTTAGCACACTTAAGGACTAGAATTTATTCATAAAATTTCATAGACATGAAACATAAATATCAATCTTCATCCTCCATCTATTTTCATATTTTGACTTGGTCAACTCTAACTATTACAACAAATCTATGAGAAATTAGCTCTTTTCTGTAGGGTTTACTCACACACTTGACAACTCAATCACACCTATAGGTGTTTATGAGAGTTGAATACAACCTCCAATCACTTATCTATCCATACCAATCTATTTTGATCTCTTTTGATCAACATCTTCAACATCAGGTCCTTATTAGGGTTCTAAGAGGGTTTAAACTTGTTTCCATTATTAACAATCATTCATAAAGTATAGGCCTCAATCCAAAAAAAAAAAATTTATGGTAGTATCCTTCCCAATATACCATGAATATCTTAGGTTTCCATGCATATGTTTGATGAGCTAATGAGCACAAAAAAATACTTCTCATGTTTAGAGCCCTTCATTCTGAGCACTCAAGAGACTTCAAAATAACTTTTCATGTTTTATCCTTCAAATATGACTTCAAACTACAATAACACATTTGAAAAAACATACCTTAACTCTAAAAATGCTTGCATAAACTCAAATACTCTAAAATTTGATCATGACCCATCATTAGGCCACATTCTCTCTCTTTACTCTTTAGACCTTAACCTGCAAACCACATTAAGTCTCAAAACTGATCTTCATACCTATTTTAATACACTCCACCTCACTTATATGATAAATCAACCTCTCCCATTCTTAAAAACTACCATACATCCTTCACATGCCTTGACAATATATCATGATACCTCATTAGGCCAAGTAAAGTCTAGAAGTGGTCTAGGTGCAATCTTAGTTTGAAGTTATTATCCTTGTAGGATCACCCTAAGACCCTCATTATTAATCCAATGCCTCACATAGAAGCTCAAGAAACCTCATACATCCACTCATGTCTATGTGAACTCATCTCACCAAGCTGTTAGATGTATAATCACTATGAGGGGGGGGTGAATCAATGACCCCAAATAATCATTTAATTATGATCTAATAAAATACTTAATTAGTTACCACAATCATTCATGAAGCATAAATATCATTCATATTAATGAGTAAGATAGATAGTGCAAGATCAATCACATAACACAAGACATACGTGGGAAACACTCATGGAAAATAAAACCCAATGGAACCTGTACTTAGACTATTATCCTATAATAACAAGATCTAATTTAGACCATATAAAAATTATCAAAGAACTATAATCCCTATTTATTGAGACTCCAATCCCACAAGGTTCTACCACACCTATCTAGCTAAGTTGTAACAACCACTAGACCTTTTAGCAAGTTTTACCTTACAAGGAGGATGCAACTGCCTTATATGCTAAGCTGCCACAAAAACATATATGAACACATTCACCTTTGAAATGATGTCAACAACACCTAATAATGAAGCTCTACTTATCACACTTCACCTTCATTCACACTCAAATAACAAGTTCTCTATTCTGGTAACAAAAATATGACCAATAGGTCATACAAATAGTCCTCAATTTATTCTGCTCTTTAACTCATCTTTAAGGTACTATACCCTTTCTTTTCTCCTCAAAGAACACACACACAAGCCTCTCTCCAATCACTCCTTTGTTTCTCATATAAAGTCTAGAACCCATCATCTTTGGTTCCACTATTTATATAACAATATTGATAATCACTACCTTGGTTGGCTTGCCTTAGCCCTTAAGGCATCTCTCACATGAAGCATGACTCAATACAATATTCATAGGTCGGCCATAGCATCTATGGGTCACCTTTAAGGAACTACACCTTTTAATAAGGCCCTTGTATCCCTTATAGATCTCATGTGAAACCATTCACTCCTTTAAGACTCCCTCAAGAAAAATAAGAACACATGACCATTTTGAAGTACATGGTTATACTCCTTATGTCCCCTTTGAAATATTAAAATTATCATAGTCAACTTAGATCACTTTTGCATATGCTCAAACAACTCAAACACTGACTTGGTGCACATAGTCACCATGAAATAACAAATGATCAACATATTAAGCATTATTCATACTCAAGATACATCAATCACACCTCCAAAACTCACATATAACATCCTTGTGGAGTCTACAACATGTTCTAATAGTTAATTCATTGTGAGACATCAAAATAAGATTGAATATCCTTCTTGGGTCACTTCTAGAATAATCATGAACACATAGTCAACATCTAGGATCACTATCTTTAATAGTACTCACTTCTAGATCTTTAAATCATGTTCATTATATGTGCCATGGAGTCCTCTTCATCTTTTCTTTCTACAACACCAACAAATTTGACTTCTATCAAAAGTTACGAATAAAATATAGAGCTCTAGTTTTTATATGTTAAATTCAAATATTTGAATAACAACGATCACAGTTAACCTTTAAACACAATGCTCAAATCTCGTATGCTCTCAGTTCAGATCAAATACGCATGATCGATCTCTTTCAGTATTCAACATATAGGTGCAAATGCTTAGATGTTAAACTTAATCACATTGACCTCATCTAATGTAATCTTCAAATATTGACTTGATATGCTCCATCGATCTCTACAGATAAATCAAGTCAATAATGATCAATGTTCACCATCGATCAATTTATTAGAATGCCCACTCACTGTTAGATCATTATCTGATACCTTTGATTAGTGGTTAAGCATCATGCCCCTATCTTCATCTCGCTACCTCCTAACTTCTTGGATCCACGTGCACCATTGATCTTACTCATGCTTTAACACTTTCAAAAATGACCAGGTATGGGAACCTTGTCAATATGCCTGAGTAACCATTTTGATCCTTAATAACTTCTTCTATGCTTTGTTGTAGGATCTCAAATTTGGACCAGATGATCTTTTTACATAAGAGAATCCAACTATGTGAAACACAACTCTTGAGTCCTTCACAAATGCAAGTTATATCACCATTAAAGTGCCATCTCAAAATCTTCTATCACAAAACCAACCATGTCAAAACCTGCCTGAGAGGCCAACTTTATGCATTCATAACTTTTGTCGCACTTCAACTCATGATCTACAAATTAACCCAAATCAACTATAATCAAAACTGAACAAACCCATATGATTAGTTTCTATTGACATATTCACACGTGCAAGATATAACACCATCAAAATACTCACTTGACTTTTCTGCCTCATTGTAAATTTGTCTGAGTATGGAAAAACATAGTCAAACTGTTTGGGAGCCCAACTTTACATATGCATATCTTTCGATGCATTACATTTCGTGATCTAAAAATTAATGCAAATAAACTAGATACAAAACTAAATAAACTCATATAATCACATTCTCTTTAAATGTCCACATGTGGGAGATATTCCATCATCAAACTGATTACTCCACTCTTTCTAGCCACATTGCAAATTTAGCCAAGTAGGGAAAATAGTGAATTATGTCTTAAAAGCCAACTTTGCACCTTCATATATTTGACCATGCTTCGATGCATGGCTTGAGATTTGGTGAAAAAAATTAGGGACTACTATGATCACAACCATATGACCAACTCCCTTTGACTCATACCCACATGACAATGATGATGTCATCAAACTACCTAATCAAATTTTCTTCCACTAGACCCAAAGTGTCTAGATAAAAACTATGGACTACCAAATGAATTCTACTTATGCAAAAAAGCTCTCAAAGCATAGATAACATCTTATGGACCTCTTTCACATGCTCCCATCACCACACCCATCCTTTATCCTCTCTAGCCATGTTAATACTAAAGATCAACCAACCATACATAAAGCACACTAGAACAAGCACATTGCACACTTTGTCATTGTCACATAGACTATCAAGACACTACATCCACTCACTAGATACACTTTCATGAAATCACTAACAAATTTTCAATAATCTCTCACTTTGTCATTGATGTCAACACCCATCAATAGAGCAATATACAACTCACATTCTCTCTCTTAAAAGTACTCCTACAATAGAAACTTTCTCTCGAAAAGGAACTTTCTCTCCTTTTGACATAATGACAAAGTAGGTACACACTGATATTGATGACCTAAAAATATTATCAAATAAGAAAGGACCATCTTATAAAAATGATACAAACTCCTCCTTACCTTGAGCCAACCTCTTCTTATCTTGACAACTTCCTCTTGCTTTATGTTAATACTCGCTTAAATCAAGCACTATTACCAATGAATAAAGAACACACAAAACCATATAAATATGATGGAACATATAAATAAACATTTTAGAGGGACTCCCCTTAATAATTTTGAGCAATTTCACCTTCTGAGCATCTTCAAATATCCACACACTATGAAGAATCACCACATATGCTTACTAGCCTTCTCTCTCAAGACACTTCCATGTCCAACAAAAGTGCATAATACCACTCATAAAATAAGAGATATGTTATAAAACATCTTGATAACTCATCTTGAAACACACATGCCTTGCTCTTTTGGAAAATTTAATCAAAAAGACACTCTTCTTCACACTAGGCATGTCTAACCTCCTTGTAGCCCTACTTAAAACTTGCAGAGCCCACAATTTTTAACATACACATATTCAGTACCTAAAAATACATATCTGAAGCACTCTCATATGCCCCATTAAGGACACTAATTTTCAATAACAATCTTATCCTTTTTAATATACTTCTTTCACAAACCAACTATCCAATTAGACCTCTGACTTGACAAAAACTTGAATAACTTGAGAACCAAAAACCTTCAAAACTCTAGGAATCTTGATTTGGCCAGCCATTTTTCTCATTAAACATATTAAGAAGCTTCAAACCTCAAATCATAAGGTAGACCACTTTTTTAACAGGGCCAAAAACCCTAGAATCTTAAAATAAACAAAGTCAACATAGCACCTTCTAGTCAACTTCCACCTCAAATTTTTTTTGTACACCTATAGACAACCATTACACACTTATAGACCAAGATTTGAGCTTCCAAACCTTTGGGAACCTATACTTCCTATAACCCATTTTAGACTTGTTTGCCCTTAAGCTTAAAATTGAGAATATCAAGAGCACTTAAAGAACTTCAATTGGCACATACATACCTTCAGACCTCAAAAACAATGGAAAAACCTTTTTTATCACCAAACACTTCTTAACATTTGCATCAATCTCATTAAGCCACTTGGAACCATCCATTCTAACTTTGTACTATAACGCCTTCACAAACCTCTAAAACAAGCTCATGAACTTGTTACTCCCCTTTAACAAAAGACTTTATCTGATTGGAATTATCATCTTCACACACAAACATGCTCATCCATTGAAATGAGTATCTTAAGAAGCATATATAGAGACACCTTCTATCCCTCAATGTTCTAAAACAAAAACAACTCATCATATTCCATCTCCTCCTTGCTCATATGATATTTTTAGATCTTCTTCTTCTTCTTTGGCTTAGGGGTAAAAACTAACTCATCCACTACAACATTCTCCTTTTCTTCTATGATTTAATTGACAATACATGGAGACAACACAGACTCATTACATACCTTTTTATCTGAAGAATCTTCCTTATAGCTTGAAAACTCATCATTAGGCACAAATAATTGATGTTCTTTACGTGATACATGCTCAGAAAAAGTAGGATATTCAATTGGATATATATATATATATATATATATATATATATATATATATATATATTAGGACTAGCTTCAACCAGCACCTTGGTCTTCTCTTTGAGCTTGATCTCGTCATTCTCAACATGAACATACAATGAGACCTCTTGGTACTCTTCAACTTCTGAAGCATTCTCCACCATATTAAATAAATTACTTGGACCTACAATATCATCATGACTCACACTTTTCACCTTTGGATTCCATGTGTTAACTTGCCTTCTTCCTTGAATTCTAGGATCCTAATTAAATTTATTTTATCTTGTATACCTTTACTTGTAGAACCTAGAAATTTGACCTCTCTGTTCACAATTATAACACACCATACCTTTCACAATAAACATATCTTTCCTTAGCATATTTGGACAGAAATTTATAATGTGTCATATGCCATGACAAACAAAACAACCTCCCCCTTTTGAAGAGGACTCACCTTGTCTAATCTTATGTGGATAATAGTTTGCAAAGTGTCCCATATCAGGACAGTTAAAGCACTTGATTTTGTTCACATATTTTGACTGATGACCCCTATCATAGTCCCATGTAAATGCATTTCTAATAGGTCTCTTGCACTCTCTAGCCCTATGACCAAATTGATTTCATGTATAACACTAACCATTTAATCTTTCATACCTCACATCATTTGGTTATCTGATATGATTGATCTTTACTCTGTTAGCACCTTCATTTTTTGTTTGATGATTTGTCTTTAAAGTATGATTTTTCTAGTTTACATTAGTCTTCATCTTGTCTTGAGTTACAGTCTTTTATTCTTCTTCATATCCAAGAGCATTTCTATCACTAACATGCTTTTGATCACTTAGAATGTTGTCTAGATCACATGATCTCTGTTCAAATCTCAAAAATGTCTTCACCTTATTAGTTATCTTTTCTAGCTCAGATCTCAAAGATTCATTTTTAGATACATAACTTGAACATTCATCTTCTTTATCTTTTAGGCTTGTAGACAGATTTCCAATTGACAACTGAGATGACTGATCATATATTCATGCTCCTTAGAATATTCATTCAATCTTGCTTCATATACACTGAATTGCTCCTCATATTACTTGAGCTTAGATTTCATCTTCTTATTAATCTTATTCTCAATTGTTAGTCTTTTAAGATCATTCATCAAAATAGTCTCATAGTCTATCTCATCTTCATCATCCATCTTATATCTCAAACTTCCATCACAAACTTGTTTAACATCTCTCTTATGTACTTGGCTTGTGAAATGAATATACCTTATTTATATTGAGTGATTTTCAACCCAAGAAAGAATGATAGTTCTTCCAGCATGGACATCTAAAAATATTTCTTCATCACCTCTACAAAGCCCTTGGTCATTTTCTCATTATTTCCACCAAAGATGATGTCATCCACATAAACAACTATTATCAACTAATGGTCATATTCTAATTGTATATATAAATTACTATTTGTAACTCCTCTTTTGAATCTTTAATCCAAGAGATACTTTTTCAAACTATAGCATACCAAGCTCTAGGAGGTTGCTTTAGACCATAAAGAGCCTTTTTCAATATACAAACATAGTCCTTGTCACTTGATAATGAGAACCCTTTAGGTTGCTCTATGTACACCTCATCTTCCAAATCCCATTCAAAAAGGCAGATTTGACATCCATATGGTATACCTTGAAGCCTTTGAATCTTGTATATGCTAGAAATAATTTGATGGCCTTGAATTTTTCTACTAGTGCAAAGGTATCCTCAAAGTCTACCCATTCAACTTATGTATATCCCTTGCATATCAATCTAGCCTTATTCCTAGTGACTTGTCCATCTTCATTTAACTTGTATCTAAACACCCATTTTGTATCAATGACATTATTATTTTTAGATCTATGACTAGTTCCCAAGTCTCATTCATCTCTATTTGTTCCAAATCCTTATTCATAGCATCTATCTAAAATTTGTCTTTTTTACTTCTATAATACTCTTAGGTTCAATCTTAGCTAATAGAGCAACAGTCTATTGGTTTAGATTACTTACTAGTCTTTTCTTTGTTTGCATACCTGCATTCTTATTGCCAATGATTTGATATTTAGGATGATTTCTTTGAATATTCCTTGAGGGGCCTTTTGTGTCCTATCTCTCCTCAAATTATTCTTCTTCCTAATCAACCTCTATAGTCTCTTCTTCATTCTTAAATTCTAAAATCTCTAAAGTATCATTTGATTGTGAGTGTGATTTCCTTGTCTCATCAATATCCACATTGGTTCTTTCCACTATATTCTATAACCTTTTTTTATAACATATATATGCTGAGCTCATTGATGAGTATCCAAATAATATGCGTTCATCAGATCTGGAATCAAAATTTCCTAAGTGTTCATATTTTTTGATGAAACATTTTCTCCTTAACACTCTAAAGTATTCCACATTAGTAAGTCTACCTTTCCATAGTTTATACAAAGTTTTGTTGCCATTATTCCTTATCTTCCCTCTATTCAAAATATGGACTATAGTGCTTACTATCTCTCTCCAATATCCATTAGATAATATAGACTCATTTATAATAGTTCTAGTCATTTTTTGAATTGTCTTATTATTTATTTCCAATACCCCATTCTATTGAGGTGTCCTAGCTACTGAGAACTATCTCCTTGTTCCATTAACCTAACATAAATTATAAAATTCATTAGACTAAAAATCTCTTCATCTATTAGATCTTGGACACTTGATCTTCCCATTCTTTTCATTCTCAACAAGAGCCATAAATGCTTGGAACTTGTCAAGAGCTTCTAAATTTTCTTTCAATACTAATACCCAAGTCATTCTTGTATAGTCATTTATGAGTAACATGAAGTATCTATGTCCTTAAATGATTTGAATTCTTTTAGGCCCATAGAGACCAGAGTGTATTAACTCTAAGGGTCTTATAGTAGAGTAATCCTTGGACTTGAACCTTATTCTAGTTTGCTTACCATGTTGGCATGCCTTTCAAAATATATTTATAGGTTTGATTATCTTAGGCATGTTCTTCAAAGACTTCTTAGTATTTATCTTGAATATATTGTTAAAGTTTAGGTGATCTAACCTTTTGTTCCATAGCCAAATTTCATCCATTTTAATCATAAAGCACATCTCCTTCTTGATCTCATTCAAGACATATAGATTACTCTCAGTCCTCTTAGCATTGGCAATCAACCTTCCTGATTTGGCTCTCCTCATCTCACACCCTCTGTCATGAATGGTTAATGTGTGTCCTTGATTTCACATTTAATTTACACTAACTAGGTTATGTTTCAAACCTTCCACATACAACACATTTTATGTCTTGCTCTTCCCATTGTCCAAACTCAAGATACCCTTGCCAACTATATTGGCCATTATGTTGTCTCCAAACCTCATTTTTATTGTAACATTATTCTTCAATGAGATGAACTTATTTTTGTCTCATTTCATGTGTCTTGATCAGTCACTATCTATATCCCATTTGATGCCTTCATGTTGAATATGAAAGGTAGTTTGAGCTAGCATAGAATCCACTTTAGTCTCTTGTTCGTCCTTAACAAATAGTTAATCTTGACTCTTGGTCTCAATATGATGAATCGTAACTTGATTTAGCCTCCATACCAATGTTTGACCCTTCCCATGCACTTTAGAAGCTTCATATATCTTATTTAATATTGAAGGCCTTCTAACTCTATTAGAAAATAATCTTGCAATGTGTCTCATATCATGACAAATATAACAAACAACATTTCTATACTTACCTCTTGACTGCTCACTCCTTTTCCCATGGTCTCATGATAACTTATCCCTTATCTAATTGGTCTTTTCATGTTGGTAATTTTGATTTATTCTATATTCTCACACTCTTTCTCAAACATGCACATATGAGTCCTCTAAGAAATCTCAAGAAGATTCTTTATAAATTGATTAGGAGGAGGTGCATCAATGAGGTTTCTCTCATAGTCAAATCTCTTAGAATAGGCAATAAGTTGGTTAGTGAGGGTTGTATATTCTGACTCATCAACCCAATCAATGAACAATCTATGCGTGCATGTCCAAATATGGATTTTAAGAATATAAAGACTATTTTTTAATCTTGTTCAATTCCTAGAAATAAAGGTTGTAGTTGATCAAAGGCATCCCTTAGGAGAATCCACTCATCCTTAAATGTGAAAAATGAGTGAACTTCCATCGCATGTTTCCAGATAACCATGAGGGCTAGAGATGAACCATCATCTCCTACACATGCATGGATGATTCCTTTAAGATATCCCAATAGGAATCTCTCCAACTCAATTAGGAGGAGATGTAGCAGGGTAGATGCATAAAGTTAGGGTATAAAAAACATGACATAATGAAAAATACAAAGCATTTTTTGTAAAGGGTGTATGCCCTTTTTAAAAAAATCAATGAAGAATTTGAAAGGGCCGGTCGCAACTCTAAATGGAGTATGCCCTTTAAATTCTAAAGGATGATGTACACCTTTTAAAAAATGTATATGCCTATATACCCTTTGTAAAGGGCATACACCCTTTGGACTACAAATTATTTTTCCAAGTTTGGTAATTTTCAACGATATATTATAAGGATATATTTGTTAAAATAAATTTTAAGTTTACATATACTTTGAATTTATTTTACTAAATATAACAAACTAGGGCCACTATACATCTTCTAAAATTGATTACAGAGTTATAGGAGTTATCATTTCGAAGTTAATTTTTTGAATTCCATTCTCATCAATACTTAGTTTTCAAATTTTCAGGTTCAGGAGATAGAATGAAAAACAAGGTTCTAAATCATGTTATGTATGTAATATATCTATACCATTGAGGATTACATGCCTACTTTACCTACTTTAGTATTCCCTATCTAGTTTATCTACTTTAAAATTACTTGATTAAATAATTGAGCCATAGCTTGATCTCAAGGAGTATGCCATAACTAAATACAAAAACCATATCTTGCTATTTACTATTCCCTACCAGTGTCAAATTACATTCTCCACTTACTCAACCTGGTCTACATCAGGGTCCTCTAGAAACTTGCTTGCAATTAGGTCTCTTCTTAACCATAAATTATTTATTGGTCTATCACAAAAGGTCTTCTGAGTATTGGTATTGAAAGACTAATGACCTTATTATTTAGTATTATTTCTTAAATTTTTAGCCTCTGTATTCAAATCAAAAGACACTTTCAATTACTTAAAATAGGGCACTCAGTCCCAAAATCATAATCTACCTTCAAGAAAAACCCTTATTTGACTCCCAAATCACTTAATTGTACATCATCACTTCTTTGAACAATACTATGAGGGTTTCACAAATTATTTGACTCAATCTTCTTAGTGCATGAAGAATTTAAACTCAAAACTCAGATGACAACTCTACCCTTTATAGGCCTATTCGGCCAAATTATACCTCTTAAGGACTTGATACAAAGAGGTCTATAACTACCTTATTTTTTGGACTCATTCAATTCAAAAACTCAATGAAAATATCAAAACAATAATACATGACTCGTATGTGTATTTACACAATCTCAAAATACCAATTAGATCACCAAAGTGCCCAAAATTTTGGCTAAGTCCTAAGAGTTATTATAATATTATGTATAGGTGTGTTTGGTGTTGAAAAAGTGTTATTAATATAAGATCATCAAAGGACTCTTATAAAGCTTTATTAAGATGCTTGGAGATTTGCTTACTTGGAAGGGTCTTGACTTGGTTTAATTGTTAAATGCTTTGAATCACTTTACTTATAAGTATTTTATAGTGTTTACATAATAAGATTAGACTGTCATAAGAGGTTTATACTCAATAAATAAACCCTAAACCCCAAACCCTAAACATTGAAACCTAAACCCTAAACCCCAAACCCAAAGCCATAATCCATAAAACATGAACACTAAATAATATACCTAAACCCTAGACCCTAAACCCTAAAACTTGAACCCTTAACCCTAATACATTAGACCTAAATAAAAAAATAATAATCCATAAACCCTAAACTATAGACCCAAAACTTAAAACTTAAAACATTAAACCCTATACTTTATACCTTAGACCCTCAACCCTAAAACATAAATGTAAGACCTTAACCCTAAAACCTAAACCTAAAATCCTAAATCCTAAACCCTAAAACCTAAATATAGGTACTTAACCCTAAACCCCAAGCCTAAACCCATAAACCATAAGTTATAAACCTTAAACATTAACTCCTAAACCAAAAATTCTAAACCCAAATCAAAAACCCAAAACCTTAAAAATTAATCCTAAATCCCTAAAACCTAAACCGTAAAACCCTAACCCTAAATCGTAAACTCTAAACCATAAATATTAAACCCCAAATCATAAACCCTAAGCCCTAATCCCTAAACACTAAATCATAAACCTTAAATACTAAAAACTAGATTCTAAACCCTCAACCAGACTCCCAAGATCAAAACCTTGAACCTTGTAGCCTAAACCCTAAACCCTAAGTGTGAAACCATAAACCCAAAACCATCACCTCAAACACCAAACCCCAAACCATAAAAGCTAAACTATTTTTCCCTTGAGCCACAAACTATAAATATGAAACCTTTAAGCATAAAATATAAATTATAATCCCTAAGCCATAACATTGAAACATGAACCCAAAACGTTAATACCTGTACACTAAACCCTAAGCTATGAATCTTGAACCATCAACCATAAACCTTAAACCCTAAATTTTTAAATCCTAAACCTCTAGCCATAAACCATAATCTTTAGTTCTCACCTATATAGATAAATGAGAGGGGGCATTGGCTAATCCATATCATGAAAGGATAGGGGTCATTCTAACCTATAAAGAGAAAGTAGTGACTAGGGGAATTCATGTAAAAGGATTTAAGGAAAATTCAAGATGAATTCCCAAATAATTTGTGATTTTTTTAATCAATGGGTCTATCAATATGCATAAATGGCTAGCCTATGACATTCAACATATAAAATACATATAATAATGATACAACTATTCATACATTACATCTACCCCATACCCAGTAATACATGTAGGTATGCTATCACTCATACGTGATATATTCCTATATTCATGATACAGTCACTCAATTAGACACAAATTTAAGTAATCATCCTAGTACACTCAATTTACACCTAAACCATTAACACTAAAACCCAAACCCCAAACCATAAAAACCATAAACTTTAAATGTTGAACCTTAAACCTAAACCCTAAACACCATAAACCTTAAATACTTAACCATAATACATTATCCCTAAACCCAAAACAATAATACCTAAACCCCAGAACATAGA
The DNA here is from genome assembly GCA_037957365.1 of Torreya grandis. Lineage (NCBI taxonomy): Eukaryota > Viridiplantae > Streptophyta > Pinopsida > Cupressales > Taxaceae > Torreya > Torreya grandis. Next base: position 9,625,399 of record JARHVA010000038.1, on the reverse strand, counting down.
CCCTAAACATAGAACCTTAAAACCTTAACCCTAGACTTTATACCCTAGACCCTAAGCCCTAAAACCTAAACTTTAAGACCTTAACCTTAAATCCCAAACCATAAGCCTAAAATCCTAAACACTAAACCATAAAACCTTAACCCTATACCCTTAATATTAAACACTAAACCCTAAACACAAAATTTAAAATCATGAACTTTAAACCCTAGACACTGAACTCCAAACCCAAAACCTTGACCCCTAAATTCTTAACACTAAACCCTAATCCTCAAACCCTAAGCACTAAACCCTAAACCATAAAACCTTGAACCCAAAACCATAAACCTTAAATCTTAAAACTGGATAAACCCTAAACCTTAAAACTTAAATGTTATAACACAAACAATCAACCCTAAATAGTGAACTATAAAATTTGAACCCTAAACCCTTAACCCAAACCCTATAAATGAAACCTAAATGATAAGCACTAAACATACATTATAGATACCACACCATAGAGGAATGATGCAAGAACTGGTAGTTTAGCTCAACCCCCTCTCCACTTTCTTATCATAATTCCTACATGAGTTTAAGGAATTTAATGCAAGGAGAAAACATGTCATAATAAGGTTAGTGGCACAAATGATAATAATTTATAGTCATGACCCACATTATTATTTTAGAATAAATCACAAACATGAGAAGATCCAAAATGTTTTGGCCCTTTTGCTCAATGATTTGGAAATAAATGTGTCTATAAGAAGGATTTCACCTCATACAAAGCAAGCACAAATAGGTAATTTTTGATCTATCATCATTCCTCATCATTAAAAATGATTTTTTACCATGCGAGTATAAAGAAGATATTATTTTATTTCTACCATGTAAATCAATCAATAATCTCCTTAGAGTAATCCATCATGACCCTATCTAATCTACTAGACATGAAATAAAATAATCACCATAGTACACTCTAATTAGAATAAAAATAATAACAATACCATTAAAGATTCATCTGAAAAAGATATTATTCAATCTAAAACAAATTTATACTGAATGCTAGATTGAAACACACTCTACTAGATGAGGGAATGACAAGGGATGATGAATGGGTGATAAGGTATGATGAGGGATAATGAGGGAATGGTTAAGGACTAAGGGATGAGGACAAATGAGGAGGGGGTGATTAGAAATGATTAGTAATGATGAGGGTTGATGAGGGATTGATTAGAGATTATGAGGGATAATGAAAGATGATGAAGGGTTGACCAGGGATGATAATAAATGATGATGGTTAATGAGGGAGTTATTAGGGATGATGAAAGTATGACTAGGGATGATGAAAATGTGACTAGGGATGATGAGGGATGATGAGAGAGTGATTAGGTATGATTAAGGTTGATGAGGGTTGATGAGAGAGTGTTTAGGGATGATCAATGGCAATGGATGATGAGGGAGTGACTAGGGATGATGAGGGTTTGATGAGGAAGTGATTAGCAACAATGAGGGAGTGATTAGGGATAATAAGGGATAATGAGGACCAATTGAGGAGTAAATAGGGATGATAATTGAATATGAGGGTCTATTGAGGGAATAATTAGGGATGATTAGGGTTAGTGAGGGAGTCTCTTATGTGAATTTGTAGTGCTATAATATGACTTTATTCTACGTGACTTTAGAATAATGCATGAGATTGGAATTGAAGAATGCATGAATTGACCATCTATCTGACATTTGTTTTAAAGTGAATGATATCTTTTTATAATGAATTTTAATGGCATTTTGATTTATTCTATTTCAAATGGAGTCTATTAGGGTGATTAGCTACATTCATGTCTAGTATAAGTTATCATCTCATGACTATAGGTAGATGTCATGTATGAGTAACTGTATCATGATTATAAGTATGTTACAAGTTACATGATATAGGCAGTCATTTATGCATATTGATAGACCCATTGATTGAAAAAATGATAAATTATTTAAGAATCCACCTTCAGGATCGGTTATTCAATGGGTAAGGCATACTCAAGTAGATAAAGTAGGTAGGGTATATTTAATTAGGTAAACTATAAGGCATAATCAATGGTATCGATTTATTACATATGTAACATGATTTGTAACTTCATTTTTCATTTTATCTTCTAATCCTGAAATTCTGAAAACTAAGTATTGACCAAAATGGATTTTGAAAAACTAACTTTTAAATGGTAACTCCTATAGCTCTAGAATCAATTTCATAAGATGTGGAGAGGCCCTAATTTATTATATTTAGTAAAATAAATTTAAATTATAAGAATATACAATGTACTTATCCTTAATATTGTTTTTGATACAGTTTTGTCAATATCTAATCCAATTCAAGCAGTTGCAAAAAATAATACTACATTTCAAATTTAACTTTATTTTACTTTCTTGATCAAAAAAATTCTAGCTTTATAATGTTTAGTACACATATTATAAAAAATTGCATGAATTACTCCTTCCACTTTCATCATCTAGGAGAAGCTTAGCAAGATGTTTTGTTTACAAGCATATAATAGATTTTTTAACACCATCTTTATTGGGACCCCATGACCATATGTGGCCCCATAACTATTACAACATCAAATTGGTATAATTCATGGCTCATGGCCACTCTTCAAAACAATTTTGCCATATCTATGATTTGAGGGACCGAGAAGCTGCACACACCATTAAACTCAATTTCTCTTGACTCTCTAATTTTATAAGTGTTAGAAATTTTCCACATTGTGCCACATACACAAGTGTGTTTTTAGTGATTTTTTGGTAATAAATATCCTATCATGGATTCAAGTTGTTTGTAATGCCTATACACCTTACCTTTCATGCTTCAAGCAGTTCAAAGCTTTAGAGGAGTTGTCAAATTTATTATTGTTCAAGATTCATTATTATCTTTTGTTTTCCTACACAAAACTGATTGATTTTAACCTAAAAAGTGTAATTTATCATAAAATTATTATTTTCTCTTGTGATTTCCATTCATTTATTTTAAAAAATAATAATATCAAAGATCTTGTCGTAACTAATTTGTTTTCCTTTTGGATGATTAGCGCAGGAAATGGATGCAACATAGCCAAGTTATAGCTAAGGTTAAAATGGGCTTGATGGCCATGAATTAGCATTTGTTTTATAAATATATCTTCACCAAATAAGAATATTAATCTCCATCAATTGATGGTAAACTGATCCAGGTTAAGAAAATGAATAGAATATTTGAATAGCAAGATGAAAAACTATAGAAATTATAAATTAGAATTGTTTTTATTTTTAAGCAACTGAAGAATCTCAAGGATTTCATGTTTAAATGAAGGAAATGGAAGAGAAATACAATAATAACTAGGTAGGTCCTGAAAATTTACCATTGTACCCATAATGATTGTGTTTTCCCTTGGCTCCATCCAAACCTTCCTATTTTTCCCTATTTAAACTTCTAAAATTTTATGGACATTTTCTGCAATTTGTGTATATATAGCCATGGCCTCTAAATCAAACATTTGTCAAATATAAGGAAGTAGTACACTATTATTTAAATTGTTCTTTCCAACTCTATTGAAGGAGAAAATGTATACTTTGATGTCTTTATTCATAGATAGTAGGAGATTATATACAGAGTAAAAATGATGGTTATAATAACCTTAACTTATTTAACTGTTACACTACCCAACCATTTGACATAACTAAAAACAAACAACTTAACAAAATAATGTAATAGATAAATGCTATGCTAACATCCCCCCTTTACTAGATTTTTTTTACAACTGTACCCTTGAAACAAATCAAATTTCACCTTGTCAAGTAACTTGGTGAATATATTTGCTATATATGAATCCATTGGGCAGTAATGGTATTGAATGTGGTGGTTCAAGACTTGTTATTAAATGTAATAGAATTGAACCTCAATGTGTTTGTTTCTTTCATGAAACATGAAAGATAGATGACAACAAAGCATATGTCTGATTTTTTATATGTCAAGTAAATGAGACTCCCAACAAGTTTTCTATAATGAGTTTCATCTACTTGAGGTAAATCCTGAAATCAGGATAGTTGCAAACCTTTCTCCGTCAGAGTTGACATTGGTTTACAATCTGTCGTCCTGTATTTCTCAAGTAACATCTTGGCATATTTCATTTATGAGACAAAATTATGATTCTTATTTTACCATATCTCTAAGCCAAGGCAATAATGAAGTAGCCCCACATCTTTCATGTTGAAGGATTTATTCAACTCAATGTTTACTTCTTCAACGAGATTATCTAAACTTCCTATGATCACAAGATCATCCACATATAAAAGCATAATGACAATCTCTATGCCTACCTTCTTGATATACAAATTTAAATCCGAGGGGCTACGAATAAATTCATGCTATAATAGATGATCATATATCTTAATATACCATGCCCTTGGTACTTGATTAAGTCTATAAAGTGACTTAATTAGATGACATACCTTTTGTGGTTATTGTTCGTTCATAAAGCCTTTTCGCTGGGTCATGTATACTTCTTTTAGATCACCATTTAAGAATGCACTTTTAACATCCATCTGTTGAATTTTCCACCCCTTTTATACTATGAGTGTGTAAACAACTCTAATTGTCTTGATCTTAACAGTGGGTGTAAGGGCCTCCTCATAATCAATTTATTCTTATTGAGCGTAACCCTTTGTAACAAGTCATGCTTTGTATTTGTCGATAGATCCATTTTCCTTTTAGTTTGTTTTCAAAATCCATTAGAAGCAAATGGATTTCTTTGCTATAGGTAGTTCAAAAAGTTCCCACGTCTAATTTTTTATGAGGGCATTGCATTCAGTATTTATGGCCTTCTTTCACTAAGGTTGACATAAAGCCTCTCAATTTATCTCTAGTTCAGTGTTGTCAACTACTGAACTCATCAGTGCAAGATTAACTTCATTTCTCACCTGTCTTATAGTCTGAACTTGTGATGAATTTTTTGGGTTAGAGTTTAGTGGTGAGTCCTTGATGGTACTTTCTATCCATTTTGGATGTCGACACTACTATAGATTTGATGAAGAATTGTTCCATATTTTGAAAATCAATGAATAATTCTCCTTACATCTCACTTTCTTTGTGACAAGATTCTTCATTCTCACCATCTAACTATGGGAATAGTCTATGAGAGGCGGTATGTTCTGATGCCCTCTGTGGCATTGAATCGAATGATGACTCATCATAAATAATGTCTAAACTTTCATAAATCTTCTTTGTCTCAGGGTCCATGAGATGATATGCTTTTGAGGTAGTAATATACCCCAATAGAAGGCACTGGAGTGTCTTTAGTTTAATATTCTTCCTCTTTTTAGCTAGGACATACATATATGATGTACAACTAAATACTCTTAGATGGGAGATCGAAGGTTTACGACCACTTCATACCTCTTTTGATGTCTTGTCTTGCAAGATCTTTATAGTTTCCTTTTTGAGAAGATATGCGAATGTCTAAACTACTTCTACCAAGAATGACATGTCTAAATTCATAATGGAAAGCATGTAATGAGCCATCTCTATGATTGAATAATTATGTCGCTCTACAATTCCATTCTACTAAGCATATAGGGAAAAATCAAGTGTTGTTTGATGTTGTATTGTATCAATAATGCCAAAAATTCCTTTGATGTGAATTCCCCCTCGATCTAAGTGGAGGGGATGAAGAGGCCTCCCTGACTAGGTGATAATAAGCTGGTAGAAGAACTTAAAATGAGTAAAGGCCTCACTCTTCTTCTTGAGAAAGAACACCCATGTCTTGAGAGATAAATCATCAATGATTAATTGGAATTACTTGAATCCTTGGAAAGAAGCAAGCAGGGGTTCACACAGAATGGTGTGTAACACATCAAGATGATCTTTAGCTTGTGAGGAACTCAACTCTAACGGAACCCTATGTTGTTTTATGGCAAAGTATTTAGGGTATACAAGTAAAGAATGGGATAACTGAGGAAGTCCACATACCATGGCCTTAGAGTTGAGTTGGTACAAAGAACCAATGGAAAGGTGCCCATATTAATAATGCCGTAGTGTAGTAGATTTTGTCGTAGAGGTAGAGAGAGAAACAGTATTGGAATAAACTATATCTAGGGCAAATAATCAATCTTTTAAAAAAGCTCTAGCAATGACATTACTTTCTCATGAGAGGAGACAAGATTTTGTGTCATTCTTGATCATGAACTCCACCTTAACCTTATGATTCAAGAGCTAACTTACATATGAGATTTTTAGTCAAGCTAGGGACATATAATACCTTTATGAGAGTACAAGTTCTCATCTCGAAAGGAATGGTGATAGTTCCAATTCCTTTTACAACATACTCTTTATCGTCTATAATTCAAACTCGATCTCCAGTGGGTTGATTCATTAGTGAATCAAAGAGTTCATTGTATCTTATCATATGATTATTAGCACCAGAGTCGATCAACCAAACATTGCTTGTTTGCGATGAGGTTTGGGAGACAAGAACTACATTCTTATATGAGTCACTGTAATCTATTTTTATGGGTACCTCCTCTTCAGATTCATCATCATGTTGATGTTGTGCCGCTACATGTTTGTGTTGCTTCTATCGTCGAGGATATCTTTTTGATTTATGTGAATCATGTCCACTAGATGTTCCCTCTTAAATGGATGAGCCTTGTGTCAAGGCATTATACTAGTAGTGATTAGTGTCATGCATAGTGGTACGACAAATATGACACCATCTTTTTGCCTTATTAGATTTTTTGTTGTTGTGACTACTTTGGTCTTTTCAAGAATTTTAGATCACATTGCTTAGAAATTAGGGCGTTATCCTCTAACTCATCTTGCATAGACTGGATAGCTTCTTCTTATTAAAATAAATTCAATAGTTCTTCAAAAGACATTGATTGCTTTGTGATGTTCAGTGTCGTGATGAACGTGTGAAATTATGAGGGGAGAGCTCTCAATGTGATTGGAACCAACAACTTGTCCTCAATTATTTTTCCAAGCGCCATTGATTTTACTCAAAGTTCTACCCCCTGGCGTAAGAACTCCTCAACTTTTTTGCCATCTTTCATACTGAGAGTATGAAGCTTGGACTAGAGATGGAGGATCTTCGTTTGGTTCTTCACCTCATAAATGGTGGACAGAATATCCCAAGCCTCTTTAGATGTTGTCGTATCCAGAATATAAGGTTTAACCCTGTTGGTGACACTGAGTGTGATCAACATCAGGGCTTTTGCATTTGCCTTATCATATTTTGTTTGCTTTTCAGCGTCGACATGATTAATCACCATACCAATGATGTCTCATAATTATTCAAATTAAAGAATCATTTGCATCTTCATCTTCTATATGGTAAATTTTGACCTTTTGAGAAGTTGGGCATCGGATAAGAGTAATTTTGGTGCATACATTTTTTTTTTAAATTATGAAAGATTTCACAATCAAAATAATATTTTATTCCTTTGAAATTTTGTATTAAAAAAATGTTCCTTATTGAAAGCACCTTCTTTTCTCTCTTTCAACAAGAGCCACCTTCTTGGGAACAAGAGTCGTGGGCCCTTCATCCTTCTTTAGAGGAGCAACTTTGGGAGCTTGCTTCACATTATTTTGCTTTGGCTGAAGTATTGTCAACGGTCAGCGCCACCTAAGCAATACAATACAATACAATGCAACGCTGAGATTCGACCCTCGAACATTTGGTTTACCGGTTCGATGAGTTGGAACGACTAGGTTTCAACGTCAGCGAGTAACATGTAGCAGAGAAAAGCAAGCCGATTTTCCAAGAACATTTCTGGGATAACTCGGATAATCATTCAATTTCCATGGAAAGAATTGCATTAGAGAGTTCAATTTGAACCATGCAATCCTCACTTAGGTCTGATTTATGCGAGTCAACAACGCGTTTCCCTACCAACAAGCTCACCCCTGGCTTTCGCCTGCCTCCATTCGTGTTCATTGGCTTGCCCTTGCCTTTGTCCCTCGTCACTCAGCTTTCAGCGCTTCTGCACTTCTTAGCCACGTCGATGACTCCCTCTCTCTGTTGCACTACACACATCTCAGACTTCAGGGTTCAAACGCTCTGATACCAGATGAAGGGGCAAATGTATGCTTCGATGTCTTTATTTATAGACATCATGAGATCATATACAGAGTAGAAACAATGATTATAACAGCCTTAACTTATCTAACTACTACGCTACCCAACTGTCTAACATAACTAAAAACTAACAATTTAATAGAACAATGTAAAAGATAGATGCTACACTAACATCTGCCACCTCTGTTGCACGTACGCCCACCAGACGGAAACCCCTGTTACTTGCAAATAATTGTAAACCCTCTAACCGCTTGTCCACATCCAAACTAGCAGTCTACAAAATTGGAAGAGCAACTTTTTTTTGGGTCTCATGGGAGATGAATCTCAAGGCTTCGCCCCACAATATAAGCCTCGGGCTAATAAATTGATTTATAATAAATGATTTTTTATTTATATTTAATTGAAGTGAGTATAAATGACTTAAAAGGCGTTAACATCAAACTTTATTTATTTATTTTTATCTATTTTGGGACTGACATGAACATTCAATCTCTAGAATCTCATATTTGTCGATGATTTATGTATTTATAAACTATTAAGAACAAATTAATTTATGAAAAGTAAATATCTGTTACATTGTGGGAGATCCTTGACCTCCGATTAACTTTCTCCTCTCCTAAGCCTCTCAAAATGATGTCCGGGGGCCTACCACCTTGCCACCCCGGGTTCGAGCCTCCGGCTCCCCGTCAAGGCCGCCTCCCGGATAAAAATTGCATTGTTTATAATATTTAAAAAAAAAAAATGATGTGACTGTGTATGTATCTTTTCGCTTCTAAGTACTCCGTACCATATGCTGTATTCTTGTTACTTGTAATCTATACATAGGAATAGGCCGCGAGAAGGGTTTTCTTGAAACGCTTCAATGAAGGCTTCACGTTCTGCCCATCCAGATACACACGTTTCGTCTGCCACCATCCCTCCCATACTCTGCAAACAGAGAGCTCTCTTCTGGTAGAATTTTGTACTCGAGATATTTCAATCCTAACTTAGTGGCGCGCTCCCCATAATAGTTAGCGGCAGCCCAGTCTGTACCCAAAGGCACAATCTGTATAAACACGGCACCGGGCCTCATGAACAAAAAGTGTGTCATTGCAGCACCATGAACTCCCACCATAACATCGCAAGAATTTAGAGCTCGAAACATGTCTACCATCTCCGTGTTTCTTTTGGGATTCAGTCTTTCTACCTGGAACCCAATTTTCTCCCCCAATTTCACGATTCCTTTCTGGTTCATCAATGCCCTCGATTTCTGCCGAGATATTATTACCAATTTGGGCTTTGCTACTTGTGAATCATTCCCAAGCCCATATGCCTTTAAGCAGGATGCTGGTTCTTTATTTCTCCGCTTTTTTTCAGCCATGGAACTTTATCGAGGGGCATAGGCATTGGTGACGAGTGCCCGGAAGTCCGCAACGCTCTTGCCATCTTTCATGAGCCCTGGATTTATACTCAATTCATCGTGTATGGTGAAATCGATGACAGTGGATTCGCTTATCTTTGCTGAAATCGATGACTAGGTAGTGGGTGAGCTGCTTCACAATCTCTCCATACTTGGTCATCCACTAATCATGGTATTCAAGAATCACCAACACCACTTCTCCGTGGAGATGCTCGGAAGTTATGTATAGAGGCAATAAACCATCGTTGAACTCATGGTAAACGTTGCCTGTGTATCCTCCCCTGGAGAAAACTATGGCAGGCACGGCATGCTGGACTTGGCACGAATTTGTGTGCGAATCATCCTCTATTTTGAGGGTGATTTCATCGATGGTGTTCATGACGCTCTCCTCCCATTTGCGTGTATATGGCCTGATTTTTTCCTGACTAGACATATCATCTTTCCTATGATTGTGGGCATGAAGGGAAATGGTAGCATCTTGAGAATTGGTTCTCACGTCCCCTCTCAAATAGCAGACGTCTGTACGATAATGAGAACGGTCACAACATAGGAATCCTCCGTCGTCTTCACCAAATGCATTATTTCTTCCAACATCTGTTAACAAAATGAATTTCTTGCTCAGATGTTGTCACTCTCAAAACTTTATTGGAAAAGAAAGAAAGGGGTGTGTTGTTTTTGTTCTCACCGTTGATGAGCGAAGAACACTCCAGATTATGAAGTTGCCTGGTTGATTTTGACACGGAGCTCTTCAGCTGCTGCTCTGTTATCTCCAAAGGATGATTGTGAAGGACAATACGAATCTGTAGGATTACATGTGTATAAAATATTTCTTTTCTACTGCCATCCGCAACAGGGAACCAAAAAAAATCGGCCTCATATCAGTAATGATATCAAACATATCAGGTAACAAAAAAGGTTTTAAAAAAAGCAACAGCAGAAATGAAGAATAATATAGCATACATAGATGAGCAATGGGATTAATGAAGATTATGCAGACAACGGTTACGGCATAAGAGACGAGGAACAGGACCAGAAATAACTTGAAATTAGTCCTCGCTTTCTTGAAATCCAGCATGTGAAATTGCATTCCCCATCTTTTTACAGAATTAGGCATGGTCTGTGCTGTTCCGCTCTCCTCTTCTTCAACTCTGGGCCTTCGAGCTATTTTTACGGTATTTTTATGCTATCCGCAATTTAGAATGTGAGAGGAATAGAAATCTAGAAAATTGCATTCCCCATCTTTTTACAGAATTAGGCATGGTCTGTGCTGTTCCGCTCTCCTCTTCTTCATCTCTGGGCCTTCGAGCTATTTTTACGGTATTTTTATGCTAACCGCAATTTAGAATGTGATTGGAATAGAAATCTAGAAAATACGAGTGATGAAGAGAGAAGTGAGCTGAACACGATGGATGTTATTGTGTGTAAGCAGGAAATGAAACGTGAGAAAAGCCGTGACGATAAAACGCGTGAAAGAAAACACACATAAAACACTTGGAGAGAAGCCGTCAACAAACAACAATATCCGAATTAATTATATCGCGGAAGGCCGCCGCCATATTTGAAGGGGCATCCTAACTTCATGCGTGACTCCCAAAATAAATAGCCGTTACATCTGGAAATACGAATTACTTCTGAAATGTCAGACAGAGACGTCAGGTTTGCAAGGTGCAGATGCGTAGGTCCCACACTCACAATCACAGTCACACTCACAGCTTTGAATGAATTTGCGTCCCTGTTTCCTCCAGCTTAGCATCTAAAGCTAAACACCCACCGAACTAAATAAATAGCCGTTAGATCTGGAAATACGAGTTAGTTGTACAAGTTGCAGGTGAGACAAGGCCCTGTTTCAACCATCCACTTAATGAAATCTCCTGCGTTAAAAACACGGCAATTGCACAGTTATTTATTACATTTATTCGTGGAGGATATTTCATTCGTGGCCTTTTATAATTTGGCACTTTAGAATTGTAATATTCGTCCCAATCCATATAATTCTTGTTAAATTTGGGTCGGAATTTCTATTATCATTTAGAAGGGATAAGCGTCGTGAATGGGGCAACATTGCATGGATAATAATTTTTGCTTGACTTGCAAGGTCAACTGTCAATTTCAACCCGTTTTCGCCCCTATTCTAATGTGTTCTTGGCTGAAGAGCAAAAGATTGGATGCAAATACTATCTAAGAGGTTGAAGGATTAGAAGTGGCCTAGTGAAACCACCTTTTACCGGGATAAATCCCAATGTACTTGTATCAATGTTGATTCAAATTTATTTTATATCACATTGAATGGATAATAATTTTTACTTAACTTGCAAAGTCAATTGTCAATTTCAACCCGTTTTGGCCTCTATTCTAATGTGTTCTTCGCTGAAGAGCAAAAGATTGGATGCAAATACTATCTAAGAGGTTGAAGGATTAGAAGTGGCCTAGTGAAACCACCTTTTACAGGGACAAATCCCAATGTACTTGTATCAATGTTGATTCAAATTCATTTTATACCTTAAAACTTAATGTTTTAGCTTTTATAATGAAGGTTGAATTTTTTTCAATACTATTTGGTTTGGAAGGTTTACCAACCTCGAAAGCACATATTAAGTCTACGTAAGATATTTTTCTTTGATACATCTTTTAACAAGATTTTCTTATTAAAGATTGATTTGTATATTTAGGATTTTCTCACTTTATATGTTTATTATGTGATTACCTTGAGTTTATTAAAAAACTCTTTTAAATTTATTGTCATTCTTTATCAACATGGATATGAATTTATACTATTTTTCATCATTTTTTTTCAAAAATGTTTTTATAGAAAATGGTTTTTGAGAAATTCAGATATATTATTTACATAATACAATCAAATGTGACAAATTATTTTACTTTAAAATTCTCACATCTCATATAAAATTATTGGTTTGTAAGTTTCGCAACATTCACATTCTTCTCTCTTTCTTCTAACATTAATTCATTAAATATCTCCCAAAAAAAATTATAAAATCAATATATTTATAAATACTTTTCAAGGAAAATGTAAAAGATGTGGTTCTTTTGTGCTATGCAAAGTGATATTATCAAAAGTAAACATGCCCATTAATGAAACATAATCAATATATAACCATATTATAAAATCACAAGAAATGTTAAATCTAACATGTTTTCTCTTGGATTTGAGAATAAAACATTAGTGCATTGACTGACTGAGATCAAAATAAACTCATTTTTTATTTGTATTATATTATTAACTTAAATTGTTTTAATGGGAAATATTTATAAATATTTGATCTCATCTTAGATTACTAGTAGATTTTGATGAATTTATACCATTTTTATTGTATCTTTTTCAAATCTTTTGGAATATTGATTTTTATTGTGTCACATTTTCAAAATAACATAATTTCTTTAGAATTTAAACAAAACTTAGACTTTAAAAACTCTAAATATAACTTTTTACTCGTTATACTACTTGTGTCAAAGCATCTTGTTAATGTGATAAAACCAACATAATGTGCATCGATGTTTAACATTATTAAAACTTGGAAGTATACCACCTATGCATAGAGATTTACAAACAATACCCCTAATGCTAAATTTTATGCATTTATGTTAGATTATGCCATAAAAAAGCTTTCTCTTGAATTTGACCTATATTTTTAATATTATTTTAAAGAGACACCATGTACAAAGGGATTTTAGATAGATATAAAAAATTCAATCTTCTTATCCACAAATTGGAATACATATTTTAAAATTAAAATAATGTTATCTTAGAAACAAATGTGTAAATTTCTTTAATTTTTTAATCAATACAATTTTATTGGTATTATTGTAAATTTATTTAAAGAAAAATTATTTAAGTGATATTAGATTAAAGGTATAATAAATTTTAAGTTCATAAAACATTTGTAGATAAAAAAATCTATTTTTATGATAATAGGTCACCATTTATTTTAGAGATGTCAGGTAATTAAGGTACTATTATTTTATTGTTGGACCCCTCTGTATCATTATGGAGGTTTAGACCTAATAATTTTGAGGATGATGAGTATGAGAATATTTACATAAGAGGTAGGAACTCTAACTTGGTTGGAATGTTCCTTCAATAAGGATGGAAGAAACAATATAAATATTATAGTATCGAAAGTGAGGGAGTTCATGAGCTCCTAGAAAATATAAAAGACTTTTATAATAATGCTTATAATTATGAGAAATATGGAACTTTACCTTTGAATAATCCACTGCCTGAAGTTAACATGTCCTTCATTTTTTGGGGTTATAAGTATGTGATATATCCAACAAACATATATAATGCAAATTTGATGTTTTTCATATTAAACATTATAAATGTTAGTTAAAAAAAAGGAATTAAGAATGGAATATGCATTTTGATTTTATTGGCTTAATCTATTCAATCTTAGACTTGAAATGTTTGGATGAGTACACATTTAACATAACCACGTACATAATATATGAAAATATAATGTCTCCTCAATGTGATACATATATTGGGAAAGATGTCAAAATAATTTATAACCACACCTACATGGATAGTATTCAAGAACATTTTTGATTTTATAAATAACTCTTATGGAAGATGCATTATTTTTCCCCATTGTTAATTCATGGGATTCATTAATGATTGTGAAAATTCTATGCCAAAGTTGATTTAAAGATATATATGGTAAAATCTATAAAAGATATAAGAGTAGTAGATGTATTATTTTTTTACTATGGTTTTAAAATATTTACACTTAATTGTCTATGTGCTTAATAATTTTTTTTATATAATTATGTTACATTTTTTAATCAAAAAAATGCTTATTGATTGTATTTTCAATGTGTTTTAATACAATTCAAACTATGAAGTTTTATTATATTGCATGATTTTTTAATTTTCTCATTTAAAATGAAGTCTTCCATAGATTGATATTAAAATGATTTTTTTGCTTGCTATGAAATATTAATAATATTGTTGTATTAAGTAATTAATTTTAATAATGTGATGTGGACATATAACATTTAAATTAACTATAACATGGAAAGATGAACCCATTTTCCATAATAGATATAACATCGAATTGAAAAAAGTAAAAAAATTCTACACAATATCAAAGGATCATTACAAACTATAAATAAGGCCCTATAAAAATAATCAATTACTTTTATAGCTTATCCTAGTGTTTGAAATTATATTACCCATAGTTGTAGAAGATGTTCTTTCCTATTAAACAAACATGACATTGAAAATTAATGTGATGTAATAAGGTGAATTTAAGTGATGTTAGTGGATGAATGCAATGTGACATTAAATAAGTGACTTCAAAGTGTGATGTTAGTTTGTGATAATAGGGTGATGCTAGGGGTGACTTTAGGGTCTCACCCAGGTGACATTAGGGGGTGCCATTTAGGGGGACATTGAAAAAACAATGGCATCAATATTTTGCCTATTTGGATTGAATTGATCTAAAAAGGATATTATTTTGTTAAAATGAGATGAAAGTTTCCATTGAAGATTAATTTAGGGTTAATTTTATTATTTATATAAGAATTATAAGATGAATTGGACTCTTTATAAAATTGGGGTCAAATGAGACCCAACTAACATTGGATGATCATAATTTATTAGAAAGGGATCTATTAACCTCAATTGTTAACCAGATTGAACATTTAAAAAAATTATAATAATATTTTATAAAACTTGGGCTACTTGAGCCTTTATTAAAATTAGATTGTCATAATTAGTTCCATAATTGTGTATCATATCCAAAAATTAATTGATTGGTTCCATATGGTATATAATGGGAGTAAATCTAGTCATAATTGACATTAGATGAATCAAAATGGTTACAGTGGGTTTGATTGAACAAAAATGCATATCAAATTTAACTAATTACTCTAATGATTCAATATGATATCTGATTATACCAATCAAATCACAATTGGCATTATATGGTTGTAATTGGTCTTAATTACATATAAAATTAAGACAATTACTCAATTGGTTTAATATGGTATATAATTTTGGCTTATTAAGCCCTAACTAAAACTAAATAGTAAAAAATATTTGCACCATCTTAGATCTAATTGAATCCTAGAATGTTCAAATTACTTGATTGGTGTAATATGGTATGTAATTAGGGCCAATCAATCCAAAACTAGCATTAGATGGTCGTAATTTATTATATTGGGTGAGGTTGGCCCAAATATTGTATTAGTTTGAACCAATAACTTGACTGATTCAAAATGGTATGTAGTTAGGGCTAATAGATCCCCTTGTAATCCAATGTTAATTGGGGCTTATTTGACCCCAATTATTTAAATAATCTAATTTATCATAAATTTATTGTATAAATTATCTAATTGATCCTCAATCAACCTTGAATGACTAGTTTCATCTTAGTTTAACACAATCATGTCTTCTTTAGATAATTTCACAATATTGATGCCATAATTTTCTCAATACTCCCTCCCAAATGTCACCCTTTAATGTCACCTAGGTGACACCCTATTGATATTAGATGGTTAAAATTCATTACATGGGGCTCGATTGTCCATAATTGCAAATCAAATTGAACTAATTACTCAATTAGTTCAAAATAGTATAAAATTTTAGAAAATTGATCATAATTGACACTAGATGGCTACAAGTGGTTACACAAGTCTTGGTTTGCATCAATTATATACCAAATTAAGCTAATTACTTGACTAGTTCAAGATGATACATAATTTGGTCAAATTTAGCCTCAATTGAAATTAGATGGTCAAATTTATTTGCATGTGGTTCAATTGGCCCAAATTATGATTTAGATTGAACTATTTACTTTATTGGTTAAATATCACATGTAATTAGTGCTAATCAAGATTTATTAGACATTAGATTATTGTAATTGGTTTAGAGGACTTGATTGCAATGAATTACATATGAGAGTGGGAAATTAATTGATTATCTAAATTTGGTATTAAATCAGGGCTAATCGATTCACAATTAAAGTTTTATGGCCATAATTGGTATCATAAGGATCGATTATTCTATGCGATGGGGGCCAATCAAGAGAAAAATTACATCAGATGGATGAAAATGGTTATACTAGGCTCAATTGGCCATAATTTATTATGAGATTTAAATAAATACTCTATTGGTTCAAAATAATGTGTAATTGGGGACAATCCATCACCAATTAATATTAGATGGTCACATTTCATTTCACAAGGCATTGTTGGCACCAATTACATACTAGATTTAACCATATTATTGATTGGTTTACCATGGCATGTAATTAGATCCACTCGATCCTTAATTAAAATTAGATGGTCACAACTAGTTATGTAAGGCTAAATAGGCTAAGATTGAAAAAAATACTTAATTAGTTCAATATGGAATGAAACTGGGGCCAATCGATTCCCAATTAACATTACATGGATGAAATCAGTTGTATGAGGTTGGGTTCACCCTAATTGCATATCAGATTGAACCATTAATTATATGTATTCAATATTCTATGTAATTAGGGCCAATTGAGCCCCAATTAACATCAAATGTTTATAAATGGTTGCATGATGTTTGACTGGCCAAAATTGTATATAATATTATGCCAGTTACTTGATTGGTCCAATATATTTTATCTCTTTAGTGCACTAAGGTGACTTACCACTAACATAAAGAAAATGAATTGACATAAGTAAAATGTAACATGAATTACTCAAAAAACATTATTCATATACAAAATAATTTCACTAGTAATGAAATAGAAAAGATAGTGAAAGTAATGAAATAAACACACCTTAAACATAATCTTAAGATTATGAGACTAGATCTAGACTATATAGGTGCATTTGTAACTTTATGAAAAATATTGAGGTCTTAACGTCATACGATGGATTCAGTGCTTGTTTGTATGTTACCAAATATTCCTTGGCAAAGATTTGACTACTAAATCTACCATACCTATCTTTGTACCGAATATGTTTTGTGACTAGATATATAATGTTCTTTGATTATTTTCCTATTTTTTTATGTGGGTGCACTCTCTAGTATCATATAATCCAGTGTATTTTATTTTTTGAATTATTAAATAAAATGTCTAATTTTATATCTTCTTTGTATTCTTGACCTAGTTTTCCACAAATGCTTACATGAAGAATAAAAAATGGGTTATGGGTTAGGCATCGTCAAGGGTTTTTTAAATAACTATACCTAATGTAAGTAATTATTTCATGTAAATAGAATCTAGAGTAAGGGTTTTCTTCATCTTCCTTGGTTATGTGTAATGTAACTACATGTATAGAGTTTATAGCCTTGGGTAAGATACTCTGATATAAAACTAAAGCTCTGTTATCAAGAGTCCAAAATTATTATTTTATTTTAAGTGGACTAGTTTTAGTAATTGAAATTTTTCTACTTAGAGGTTTCTTATTTTGAAAATGCTATGGACTGAATTTAAAATTAAAATATTCTTTTAATTTAAAGAAAGGGTCTATGTTACCTTATTTTTGGCTAGACCTAGAGAAATATCTTTCTTCCACCATAAAAGGAATTTATTACTTTATTGGTACATGAGATAGTTGTATAGATCTTCGATATTTATTAATCATTTTATTCTTTTTGAAAGATTTATTATAACTCTCTCTAAAAGATCAACACAATCTTATTCTTCTTTTAACATAGCTACATTTCTTTAAAACGGAATGGGACTATTCCTACTATCCCAAGTAAAGGATCTAATATATGAATATATATCTTTCTATGTCACTTGTACCCAATCAAGATTTGGTTGGTAGATAAGTCCCTGAATCTTAGAGATGGTAATGTCAACAACAAATTCAAACTTATTATTTTGGGTTGCATGGCAAGCACAAAATGCTCCACGGTGGGTGAAAAAACTTGTTGGTTGAAAATTTTGTAAGGGATACAAAATTTTTGGGTTTGGTGAACCATACAATTGATAAAGTCCATTCTCTATCAATGTAGGAGGCTTCCTTTATTGAAAAAAAGAGAAATGCAAGGAAATGTATTATTTAAAATATCAACATTAGAAGTTATTCTTTTGGTGTTTTGCATATGAATAGAATGAAATATAGTGAAAGGAGATGCAATAGAAAATAAAGAAATGAAAGGGAATAAAATATAAATTAGAATAATGAAATATGATTAATTGAACAAACATAAAATTTGATTAATTTATCACGTTAGGAAATACCTAGAGCAATGATAATTTAACCATCAACACTTTGAACAAATAAAAGAGATAAAAATGAATGCAACAATAAACATAAGAATATTATTCATTAGCCAAGGTGCTAAGAGGTATGAGGTCTTGTTAAAAATTATTGTATTAATTCTAAAAAATAATAGAAAGTTTCTTCATTTCTCTTTTTTTATCCAAAATTCTTTACAGTGTCAAAAATTCATGTTATAATGGGTAGAACTTATATTTATAATCCAAGTCTACATAACCAGATCATACTTACCTCATAAATACCTCTTAGAGGTAACCTCCTATTATGACTTTTAATTTTTCAAATTACATTTACTAAAAATGGATATAATGTTTTAAAGTTACATTGCCATAAAGAAAAAGAAGAATGAAAAAATTAAAAAGGTATAAAGAGAAAATTCAAGAAGTCTGAGAAAAGAGAGAATGATTATCAACTTGTCCATCTATATGACCCACTATTATAATTTGTTCATGTCCTTGAATTTATGATGTATTTATCATATATGCTCTGAACTATTTTACTACTAGAGTTATTCTATTTTTCTTGGGAATGATTGTGTTCAATGTGCAACTAACCATGCCCTCAATGTTTCATTCATTTCTTTGTTATGTTTGAAAACTTTTCACAAATTTTTATTGCATTTAATGAGAGCAAAACAAATGCCATTCATTTTTCCCATTGTTTCAATATTGAATACATTTATATTTAACTTTTCTTATTTGATCATCTTATGAAATCATTATTTTATTTCTATAGTTGTATGAGAATCAATATAATCTTATTTAAACAACTCAAAATGAATAGACCAGATACTTCCTAGATTTTAGATTTAATATCACGACATAATTTTTTTTAGTTTTGAAAATATTTTACAACCTCTATAAGAATAAAGATCTTCCATCCCATGCTTTATGACCAAATGTGTGAATATTTTTGTTTTGATTTATTGAATACTTGTTTAGATATGATAATTTTCTCATCAATAAGAGCCATGTCTTGGTGATTTTTTGTTACATTTAAAAAAAAATTCTTTCATCACATTTTTTATGTCTTCATTGATTTTATTTTGATCTTATTCAATAAAATCATATGATTTTATGACTTCTTTGATGAATTTGAGCCCATTAATGGTGATTTGGTCGACCTAAGTTTCAGTGACTTTTCCATAGCTTTGATATTTAAATATTCTCACAATGGATATTTTATCAAAATCTTCATTTTAAGTTGATTGTTTAACTGTTTCCAAAAGGGATTTCCTCGAGTGTCCTTTCACTTACTCGTATAATGGAACTAATGTATGTAGAAAGTATACACACACTTTGCTTAAGTTATTTCTGAGTTTGTGTTCCTTCTTCAGTTATTTGGAACAATTTGGCCACTGATAATTAAAAATTATGAATATCCACTTCATGATCTACTTTACCAAGATTTATTCAAAATCACAAATAATCCATTGAAATCATATATTCTTATTTTTTTCTAAATGATAAGTTAATCAATTTTTACAAATTGTGCACCTGAAGAGTCTAACATTAACCTTGAAGTAATATTAGCTTGTTTCAATGTGGGAATTTGTAATAAATTTGTAACAATATAAAAATTGGGATCAATAAGTTTGACATTTATTTTTATTTTTTTAGAAACCATTTAGTTTAGATATGGAAAATGTGTATTGCTTGAAGAAATGACCATTTCAGTGTTCATGGGTAATGGTTGGATTCCCCAGGGGAGTGATTAGATAAGTGAAAATAATAGAATCTTTGAAAACAACAATCTTATTTACAATCAAAGGGAAAACATGTTGTGGAGAAGGAATTGGAAATGGAATACGTGGAGAAAATGGCACCAATGGTACTTGAGGCGTTTCAATATTTATATTAAGTTGTTGGGTAAGTTCACAAAGTTAGGGAACAAACATAGGTCTATCCATGGACATGGTTTTCCTAAAAATTGAGAAAATTTTAATTCACTAGATAAATTGAGATGACTACACTCAAAATTCGAGGATGGTTAAGAACATGAATTGTAGAATTTTGAGACTACTTTACAAAAAATCTATTTTTAATGGTAGAGTATAACTAGGTCAAACATCTAAAATTTGAATAGAAACTCTTAATTTTTTAGGAAATTAGAGTAGATAGTTGACCATGTGGCTCCTCATTTTTTAGCATCATTTAATATTGTTTAAACCACTTGGTGAAAATTTAGATAAGATCATCTAGTTTGTAACCTATATTTTTTCAATGAATATTTTTTTTATTAATTTTAAAAGTAAATAGATCCTAAAAACTAATAAAAAATGGATAGCCAACCATGTGGCCCTCCTAACTACCTCAAAAAAAGTAAAACTATGTTTTTTTAATACGTGTAGAATTAGGCCTAGTTTGTAACCATATAATTTTTTTTGCATTTGGATCAATGAAAAAAAATACATGAGAATATATAGGCATGTATATTTACATCATGTAGTGGCCTAAAAGAGCTATAGCTAGAAATCAACATGGATTAAAATCTTAAAATAATAAAAAATTTATAAACACAATATATTTAGAAAGAAGAAATCATGCTTATCATTGTGGTAATAATTTTATGATATTTATCATTAAAATTTGTAGCATATTTAGCGGTGAAATTTCAATTTTGTTTTTTTAAAACTCTCAAATTTAGTTGTTTTGACAGGGCCAAGACTTTGGCTTGGGAATCCAAGCCATTTCCAAGATAAAAGGCTTAGAATTTGAATTCAAAGAAAATAAAGCACATGCCTGATATAATGAGTGCATGTTATAGAACATACATATTACTTTTACATTGCATTAAAAATAAAAAAATATCAATTGGAAGGGGTAGACGGTTTACTAAAATAAATGTTAAGTACAATTTTACATTTCTATTATTACTTTTATATTACTTATAATTAAAAATATAAATGTAAACTCATAATACCTAAGTGTCCATATCTATTACTACTCAATTTCCTAATAAATAAATTAAAAAATCCCTATTTTCTCCTAGTCTCATTTCAGTCATAAGAACAACACATACACAGGAAAGAGTATCCCAAGAGCTCGATTTTCCAATTTAAAAGCTATGTCACTATTGTACTTTTGTTTCACATATTACATGATTCACACACAAGCCAACATGTAGGGTAAAAATACATACCTTTGAGTCTTTCTTTGGAGTATTGGCTATGTAGTAGTGCTCATTAATAGAGGGGTCTTTGGGAGAGCTCGACACTGTGTGCTCGCTAACTCATTTTTTCCCATATCCACTATGAGGATGAAGAGCTAAAGTTTTGTTATTTGATAAGTAATGACAATCCTTGAAGCATATCTGAATGTACCAAAGTGAAGGAAATGAAAAACCAAGAATCATCTAGGTGGTCACATCTTATTTGAATAGGTATTATGTATAAAACACCTATGTCTAACGAACACACTAGCATCGGCAAAATTGTCCTAGGATAATGCAAGTGTTCGAGGTTACATAGTCACTTAATTTATATTTTTTTTATGATTCCATAATAATCTTCTAGTCTGATTCCTACCTATTACAGATCTAGATATTAGTATCAAAATTGGCTAAGTACTTATTTTCATTATCATTGTAATATCTATAATAGTTTTACTTTCCATTTTTAGAATATTTCATCATAATAAATTTAGTATATGTTATATCCAAGTTTATAAAATAATTGGCTTGCTATAGATATATTAATTAATCTTGAATTTATTCATTTCTATATCCTTAAAACTAGATACCCCAATCTATATTTTTAGGGTTAAACATTTGGTAAATCTAACTTTTGAGCTCAAAAAACTAAGTGGTTTAGGGTCTTATATTTCCCATTTTGTATTTGTAAAAAGAAATGGAAAATGTTAATTCAAAAACCCAATTTCAAATAGAAGATAAATATGCATTGATCACTTATCTCAATAATAACAAGAAATTAATGGTTGCATATTTATATATAACAAGATATGAATTAAGTAAGCCTAATAAAGCTAAGGATTCTTCACCTAGTGATAGTGAATCCTTATAAGTTACTATAACAGATTTCATACCCATAAATATACCTATATCTAGTGGAGGCATATATTATATCTTCCAACCTTTATTTTTTAAAACTACTATTCATACATCTACCATTGTGATAACAAATGTTGCAACTCAAATACTAGTTTCAACGCCTATAACTACTCAAAACATGTTCACTTCTCCATTGGAGACTACTCAACTTTGTAATTTAAACCCTAAGGGATTTAAAGTTCAAACACTTCTTCAAGTTACAAATTATTTGGAGGACAAGGTTACAAACATTAAACAAAAGGATTTAAAGTCTCCTCGTGTTATTGATTCCCAAGATGTGTTGCATAAGACTATTTCACTTAAGATATCTTTCCAAACTTTTCTAATTGGTTTTGTTTAACCTAAGTTCCATTTTATGATGAAATGATGATCCTAATCATCATCTTATATCTCTCTATGTGGCATACCTTAATTATGCCATTAATGATAAAATTTTGACCAAATTATTTCCAAGGAATCTCAAGGATTATACTTTGAGGTTATTTTATGATTTAACTTTCCAATCCATAAAATCATTCAAACCTATTGTAGATCAATTTTTGGCACATTTCTTTATTAACATCTCCAAAAACATTTCCTATGCCTAAATTGTAAAAATAAAACAAGGTATTTTTTGATAGTAATGCATATTATTATTACCATATATGTAGTGTAAATTATACTAATAAATATTTTAATATCAAAAAAATTATTTGAGATCTTATTGATAATAATGTAATTGAGATAAACACATTTATAGAGGAAGTTAAGCCTCAATTAAAAAATCATGAGATAAATAAGGATAATTTAGTAGTATATAATACCTATCATGCATACACACCTCTTGATATATATGATCATTCATTAAATGTAATTATTTCCTCAACCATGTCCTATGATCACTTTTGTTGCCAATGAGATAGTGGATGATGATTATGATTTCCATGATTTATGTATAGGAGTATACATTAATAATGAATATAAAAATAAAGTATTAATTGATAATGGATTAAGTGAGAATGCATGTACAATGAAATTACTCTATTAACTATGTTACACATAATATATAAAATAAAAATCTAAAAGTGTCAAAAAATTCAATGGGAAACAACAAACTACTTTAGGAGATATTGTGTTACCTCTTCAAGTGGGTCCTACTATATCATCTACTTATTTTTTAGTTATAGCAGATAATGGGATCTTTGGAATGTTACTAGGATGTCCATGGTTACAAACATTTCATTTTTTACCTTCCATGATATATATATTACTAAATTACATTTATTACAATCAAGTTGTTATAATTTAGGAATTAGATATGCATACACTTTATAATCTATGGTGCCTCATCCATCCTATCCACCAACATGATGTATATATATATATATATTCAAGAACATATAAAATTTAAAATTATTGCACCAATGCATAATATTTCAATTTATTAAAAAGTGAAAAAGTCTCAAAATTAAAAAATGCAAAAGAAAGCAACATTTCATAAAAATGTAGTAAGCACACCAAAAGCACTATCACATGAAACATATTGTAAATTGGTGACACATAGAAATCTATATGTTCCAAAAAAAGCACAACTATGCTATATTTTTAATTAAAAAGGTATGGTACATATTCATGTCATATTTTCAATACTATTTATTTACAACCATGGTAGGAGCATGAATGTTATCCATCTCTTTTGATCATTATTTAAAAACTAAGGAAAAAAGTGACAATTGAATCTAAAAACACTATGTAGTGGTTGATTTAGTTACAGTTTATAATGTATAACTTAGAGGTTTAGTGACCTATAACAGTATTTACTATAAATACATTATGACTCTAGCCCCTCTAGGCCTTTGGTTACAAATACTAATAACATAAATTGAGGTTTCTATGTTTTCTAGTTGGTTCTATTTCTATAAATGTTTAAATCAAGTTGGGGTTTTTTCACCCTCAACTTACCATGGTTAAATAAAGTAATTAATCTCTCCAAGTTCTTCATGGAAAGAAATAATTTCTCAAATGCTTCAAGGAAACATCAGCGTCAGATAAAGTTAAAAAATAAACATCAATTTCACACATACAAGTGCATTCCTACCTTGTTTACTTTTAAAAATTTCAATTTTCAAAGTTCAATATTTTTTAAAATTGAAATGAGAAAAATGGCTACTTCATGAGTTATTGTAGGGTTGGATACATTAAAGTGCCTTATATAAGTGGAGTATATGCTCAAAGGCAAAGAGTGTTGTATGCACTCAGTTATATCTTTCCTTTTATTCTAGTAGTTTCATTTATATAATGGAGGGGAGGGAGGGGCAAGGGATGGGGTGAGGGGGAATGTGTAGTCCCTAAATTTGGGCTCATGAATACTAGATAATGTCAGTTTTGACCCACTTTTACTTTTATTGACTTGAGCACATAATATGGACCAATTTCATAACCTCACACTATCTTAAGTAGCTATGAAGACTATTCCTTTCTAAGTTTATGTATTACACCCTAAAAAATGTTCTTAAACACTAAAAACCTCTTTAAACATCTGTATGGACATCCCAAATTCTAAATTTCACACATTTCATTTCATGACAAGATCAACTAGTATGGTTTAATATTGCTAGTTAATTTTGACCCTTATGGCTTGATTATGGCTTTTACCCAAGAAAAAAATCTTTTTCAAAAGTTTAACCCTCCCTAACATTTTGGTCTACATTTTTAGGATAGGAAGTGTGAGGTTTTACCCATTTGTATTTTTATAAAGACACATCTAAGTCACATATTCTATAATTTATAAAACACTTGGAAAATATAATATCAAAGAAAAATTATACTATTTATCACTGAGTAAAGCTTCCATATTCTTCCTAAATAATATTTTAATCAATTGAAGAATTCCTTAACCAAGTCAAGATTCAATTTTATCCATGTCAAAATTAAAGTATTATCCATTATTCAATCCATCTCTAGATGCATACATGTAACAAAAGGAACACAATCACACAAATCACTCTAAGCCGAATAAATATGTGAGCTTGATTTCCCTCTTTATATTATTAGATACATATACCAATTAATTCAAAATTATAATTAACACATCACTAGTGTATGACTGCTATAAATTCAAAGGACTAAGTCTTCCCTTCAGTACCCTATAGATAAACAACTTTTGTTCTTGGATATTGTTAGACAATTAGATCATCCTATTTATATTGTGTGCCTTGTATTTCAATACTAATTTGATTTCCTCTATGATGCAAGTAAATTATTTACCCACATATAAATAAGGTAATGAAATATTCTACACTCTAGTATTTTTTACTTTAGATAGAGGTGATCAAATTAAAAAAAAACCAACACTTTTGTATTAGGAAAATGAGAAAGCACTCAATCTTAGATATAAGAAAATTTCAATAAATTAGAATCTACTACCTACAACATTTTCTAACCAAAGGTAATTCCATCAGCTTGTTGTTACACATCTAGGAAGTAACTTCAACTCCTCCACTTAGATCGAGGAGGGGAATTCACATCAAAATAGTTATCAACATTCCTGGAGTAACACGACATTAAGCAACACCTGACTGCTCCCTATACACCTCAACAAAATGGAATATTAGAATGATTTAATCACTCAATCATAGATATTTATCATTGCATGATATCCGCTACAAAGTTGATGGCACAATTCTTAGCAGAAGTAATATAGATGGCTATCTATCTTCTTAATAGAGCACCAATAAAGATCTTGCTAGAAAAGACACTGGAAGAGGTATGGAGTGGTTTTAAACCATCAATTTCCCATCTTTGAGTATTTATTTGTACTTATTATATGCATGTTCTAGATAAAAAAAGGAAAAAGAATGAACCAAAGACCCTTCAACGTGTTTTGGGTGCAACATGACCTCCAAATCATACCATCTCATGAATCTTGAGATGAAGAATATTTATGAAATTCATGATATGGTCTATAATGAATCATCATTTGACTTATTGGCACATAAGGAGATAGACCAAACCACCTCTCATATGCTTTTCCCATAGTTAGATGATGAACATGAAGAAGGTGAGTTGTAAGGAGGAGAATTGTTCATTGATCTTGGTAATTTGCAAGTCATTTCTTCATCAAATCAATAGCTACATCGATGTCCTAAATAGCTATATTCCAAAATTAAGGACTCACACCTAAGCTCTCCTCTAAACACATCATCAAGGGTTTGAATAAGAAGATAGGTGAGAGATGAAGTCAATCTTGTACTCATGAGTTCAGTGGTTGACAACACTGAACTAGAGACAGTTTGAGAGGCCTTAAGTCAATCTTAGTGGAAGAAAGCTATGGATGTTAAATATGATGCCCTCATCAAAAAATGGATGTGAGAACTTGTTGATATACATATAGGCAAGAAATCCTTTGGCTGAAAATAGATCCTCAAAACAATGTACAAGGTAGATGGATCCATCAAAAAACACAAAGCATGACTTGTTGTAAAGGGTTATGCTTAGCAAGAGGGCATTGATTATGAGGAGACCTTTATACCCACTACAAATATCAAAACCATCAGAACTATTTTCACACTAGTAGCACAATATGGATGGAAACTTTAGTAGATGGATGTCATGATTGCTTTTCTAAGATGGTGATCTGAAAGAAAAAGTATACATGACCCAACCATTAGGTTTCATTGATGAAAAACATCCATAAAAGGTATGCCATATAGTTAAGTCTCTTTATGGACTTAAGGAAACACCTCAGGCATGGTACATAAAAATAGATGATCACCTATTGCAACATGGTTTCATTCATAGCCCCTTTGATTCTATTTTGTATATCAAGAAGGTTGGTACATATATTGTCATTATTGTCTTATATGTGGATTATCTTGTGATGACTGGTAGTTTAGATGATCTTGTTGATGCAGTAAATAATGACCTGAATAAATCCTTTGCTATGACTGATTTGGGGCTACTACATTACTATCTTGGCTTAGACATATGGCATAAATAGAATCACATCTTTATCTCCTAGATCAAATATGCCAAGACAATCCTATAAAAATATAGAATGTCATATTGTAAACCTCTTTCAATAATGATGGAGAAAGGTTTACAACTCTCTTGCATCTAAGATTACCCTTAAGTGGATGTAACTCTCTACAGACAGCTCGTTGGGAGTCTCATCTACTTGACCTACACAAACTAGATATATGTTTTGCTATGATCTATCTTTCTATATTTATGCAGGAACTGAAGAAATGTCATTGGGTTGTAGTAAAACATGTTTTGATGTATGTCTAAGGTACACTTGAGTATGGTATAGAATACAAGGAGAACAGTGAATTCTTCTTGCAGGGGTACACTTGAGTATGTTTTGACTAGATATATAATGTTCTTTGTTTACTTTCTTATTTTTTCTATGCAGGTGCACTCTCTAGTGTCATATAATCTGGTGTATTTTATTTTTTGAATTCCTAGTTAAAATGTCTGATTTTATCTCTTCTTCGTATTCTTGACCTAGCTTTCCACAAATGCTTAAATGAAGAATAAAAAATGGGTTATGGGTTGGGCATCGTCAAGTTTTTTTTAAATAACTATAACTAATGTAAGTAATTATTTCATGTAAATAGAATCTAGAGTAAGGGTTTTATTCATCTTCTTTAGTTATGTGCAATGTAACTACATGTACAGAGTTTATAGCCTTGGGTAAGATAATTTGATATAAAACTAAAGCTCTGCTATCAAGAGTCCAAAATTATTATTTTATTTTATGTGGACTAGTTTTAGTACTTAAAATTTTTCTAGTTAGAGGTTTCTTATTTTAAAAATGCTATGGGCTGAATTTAAAATTAAAATATTTTTGTAACTTAAAGAAAGGGTATATGTTACCTTATTTTTGGCTAGACCTAGAGAAATTTCTTTCTTCCATCATAAAAGGAATTTATTACTTTATTGGTACATAATATAGTTATATGGATATTTGATATTTATTAATAATTTGATTATTTTTGAAAAATTTATTGCAACCCTTTCTACAAGATCAACACAATCTTATTCTTCTTTTAACATAACTACGTTTCTTTAAAATTGAACGGGACTATTCCTACTATCCCAAGCAAAGGATATAATACATGAAGATATAGCTTCCTAGGTCACTTGTACCCAATCAAGATTTAGTTGGTAGATAAGTCCTTGAATCTTGGAGATGGCAATGTCAAAAAAAAATTTAAACTTATTATTTTGGGTTGCATGGTAAGCACAAAATGCCCCACGGTGGGTGAAAAAAATTGTTGGTTGAAAAGTTTGTAAGGGATACAAAATTTATGGGTTTGGTAAACCTTAGAATTGAGAAAGTCTCCCTTATATCAATGTAGGAGGCTCCATTTATTGAAAAAAAGAGAAATGTAGGGAAATGTTTACATTGGAAGTTATTCTTTTGGTGTTTTGCATATGAATAGAATGAAATATAGTGAAAGGAGATGGAATAGAAAATAAAGAAATGAAAGAAAACATAAATTAGAATAATGAAATATGATTAATTGAACAAACATAAAACTTTATTAATTTATCATGTTAGGAAATACCGAGAGCAATGATAATTTAACCATCAACACTTTGAACAAATAAAAGAGCTAGAAATGAATGCAACAATAAACATAAGAATATTATTCATTAGCCAAGATGCTAAGAGGTACAAGGTCTTGTTAAAAATTATTGTATTAATTCTAAAAAATAATAAAAAGTTTCTTCATTTCTCTTTTTTATCCAAAATTCTTTATAGTGTCAAAAATTCATGTTATAATGGGTAGAACTTATATTTATATTTCAAGTCTACATAACCAGATCATAATTACCTCATAAATACCTTTTAGAGGTAACCTCCTATTATGACTTTTAATTTTTCAAATTACATTCACTGAAAGTGGATATAATGTTTTAAAGTTACATTGCCATGAAGAAAAAGAACAATGAAAAAATAAAAAAGGTATAAAGAAAAAATTCAAAAAGTCCAAGAAAAGAGATAATGTTTATCAACTTGTGCATCTGTATGAACCACTATTGTAATTTGTTCATGTCCTTGAATTTATGAAGTATTTATCCTATATGCTATAAACTATTTTACTATTGGAATCATTCTATTTTTCTTGAGAATGATTGTGTTCAATGTGTAACTAACCATGCCCTCAATGTTTCATTCATTTATTTGTTATGTTTGAATTTTTTTCACAAATTTTAATTTCATTTAATGAGAGTAATAAAAATGTCATTCATTTTTCCCATTATTTTAAGATTGAATACATTTATATTCAACATTTCTTATTTGATCATTTTATGAACTCATTTTTTAATTTCTATAGTTGTATGAGAATCAATATAATCTTATTTAAACAACTCAAAATGAATAGACCAGATACTTCCCAAATTTTAGATTTAATATCATGACATAATTTTTTGTAGTTTTGAAAATCTTTTACAACCTTTGGAAGAATAGTGATCTTCCATCCCACGCTTTATGACCAAATGTGTGAATATTTTTCTTTTGCTGTATTGAATACTTGTTGAGATATGATAAGTTTCTCATTAATAAGAGCCATGTCTTGGTGAATTTTTTTTACATTTAAAAAAAAAATTATTTCATCACATTCTTTATGTCTTCATTGATTTTAGTTTGATCTTATTCAATCAAAGCATATGATTTTATGACTTCTTTGATGAATTTGAGCCCATTAATGGTGATTTAGTCAACCTAAGTTTTAGTGACTTTTCCATAGCATCGATATTTAAATATTCTCACAATGGATATTTTATCAACATCTTCATTTTAAGTTAATTGTTTAACTATTTCCAAAAAGGGATTTCCTCAAATATCCTTTCACTTACTTGTATAATGGAACTAATGTATGCAAAAAGTATACACACTCTTTTCTTAAGTCATTTCTGAGTTTGTGTTCCTTCTTCAGTTATTTGGAATAATTTGGCCACTGATAATTAAAATTTATGAATATCCACTTCATGATCTACTTTACCAAGATTGATTCATATCATAAATAATCCATTGAAATCATATATTCTTCTTTTTTCTAATTGATAAGTTAATCAATTTTTACAAATTATGCAGTTGAAGAGTCTAACATCAACCTTGAAGTAATATTATCTTTTTTCAATGTGGGAATTTGTAATAAATTTGTAACAATATCAAAACTAGGATCAATAAGTTTGACATTTATTTTTATTTTCTTGGAAACCATTTAGTATAGATATGGAAAATGTGTATTTATTGAAGAAATGATCATTTCAGTGTTCATGGGTAATGGTTGGATTCCCTAGGGGAGTGATTAGATGAGTGAAAATAATAGAATCTTTGACACAAACAATTTTAGTTACAAGCAAAGCGAAAACATGTGGTGGAGAAGGAATTGGAAATGGAGGTGGAAGAGGCAAAAGAGGAAGAGATGGAATACATGGAGAAAATGGCACCAATGGTACTTGAGGTGTTTCAATATTTATATTAAGTTGTTGGGTAATTTCACAAAGTTAGGGAACAAAAATAGGTCTATCCATGGACATGGTTTTCTTAAAAATTAAGAAATTTCTAATTCAATAGATAAATTGAGATGGCTACACTTGAAATTCAAGGATGGTTAGGAACATGAATTGTACAATTTTGAGTCTACTTTACAAAAAATCTATTTTTAATGGTAAAGTATAACTAGGTCAAATATTTAAAATTTGAATAGGAAATCTTATTTTTTTAGGAAATTAGAGTAGATAGCTGACCATGTGGCTCCTCATTTTTTTAGCATCATTTAATATTGTTTAAAATACTTTGGTGAAACTTTAGATAAGATCATCTAGTTTGCAACCTATATTTTTTATATTTTTTCAATGAATATTTTTTTTATTAATTTTAAAAGTAAATAGATCCTAAAAACTAATAAAAAATGGATAGCCAACCATGTGGCCCTCCTAACTACCTCAAAAAAACTAAAACTATGTTTTTTTAATATGTGTAGAATTAGGCCTAGTTTGTAACCATATAATTTTTTTTGCATTTGGATCAATGAAAAAAAATACATGAGCATATATAGGCATGTATTTTTACATCATGTAGTGGTCTAAAAAATCTACAGCTAGAAATCAACATAGATTACAACCATACAATAATAAAAATTTTATAAACACAATATATTTAGAAAGAAGAAATCATGCTTATCATTGTGGTAATAATTTTATGATATTTATCATTACAATTTATAGATATTTGGAAATGAAAGTTTAATTTTGTTTTTTAAAACTCTCAAACTTAGTTATGTTGACAGGGCAGAGACTTTGGCTTGGGAATCCAAGCCATTTCCAAGCAAAAAGGCTTAGTATTTGAATTCAAAAAAAAAAAAGCACATGCCTGCTATAATGAGTACATGCTATAAAACATACATATTACTTTTACATTTCATAAAAGAGAAGAAAATATCTATTGGAAGGGGTAGATGGTTTATTAAAATAAATGTTAAGTATAATTTTACATTTATATTTTTAATTTTATATTACTTATAAGTAACAATATAAATGTAAACTCATAATACCTAAATGTCCATGTTTATTACTACTCAATGTCCTAATCAATAAATTAAAAAAAGCCTATTTTATCCTACTCTTATTTTAGTCATAAGAACAACAAATACATAGAAAAGAGTATCCTCAGAGCTCAAATTTCCAAGTTAAAAGATAGGTCACTATTGTACTTTTTTTTAACATATTACATGATTCACAAACAAGCCAACATGTAGGGGAAAAATACATACCTTTGAGGATTTCTTCTGAGTATTGGATATGTAGTAGTGCTCATTGATAGAGGGGTCTTTGGGACATCTCGACACCATGTGCTCATGAACCCATTTTTTACCATCGCCACTATGAGGATGAAGAGCTAGGGTTTTGTTATTTGATAAGGAATGACAATCCATGATGCATATCTGAATGTACCAAAGTGAAGGAAATGAAAAACCAAGAATCATCTAGGTAGTCACATCTTATTTGAATAGGTATTATGTATAAA
Organism: Torreya grandis; assembly: GCA_037957365.1. NCBI lineage: Eukaryota > Viridiplantae > Streptophyta > Pinopsida > Cupressales > Taxaceae > Torreya > Torreya grandis. The sequence continues at coordinate 9,592,605 of JARHVA010000038.1, read as the reverse complement.
TCACCTATGTCTAACCAACACACTAGCATTGACACAGCTTTCCTAGGATGATGCAAGTGTTCGATGTTACATAGGCACTTAATCTAGAATTTTTTTATTATTCCATAATAATCTTCCAGTCTGATTCCTACCTATTACAGATCTAGATATTTGTATCAAAATTTCTTAAGTACTTATTTTTATTATCATTGTAATATCTATAGTAGTTTTAATTTCCATTTTATGTTATAGCCAAGTTTCCAAAATAATTGGCTTGTTATAGATCTATTAATAAATATTTTATTTATTAATTTCTATATCCTTAAAAATAGATACCCTAATCTATATTTTTAGGTTTAAACATTTGGTTAATCTAACTTTTGAGCTCAAAACCCTAAGTGGTTTAGGGTCTTATATTTCTCATTTTTTTATTGTTGTACTTTGTTGTAAACTTTCAAAATTTTCATTTGTAAAAAGCAATGGAAAATGTTAATTCAAAAACCCAATTTTAAATGGAAGATACAGATGCATTGATAAGTTATCTCAATAATAACAAGAGCTTAATGGATGCATATTTATATATAACAAGATATGAATTAAGTAAGCGTGATAAAGCTAAGGATTCTTCACCTAGTGATAGCGAATACTTATAAGGTACTATAACTTATTCCATACCCATAAATATACCTATATCTAGTGGAGGTATAGATTATATCTTCCAGCCTTTATTTTTTAAAACTACTATTTCTACATCTACCATGGTGATAAAAAATGTTGCAACTCAAATACTGGTTTCAATGCTTATAACTACTCAAACCATGTTCACTTCTCCATTGGTGACTAATCAACTTTGTATTTTAAACCCCAATGTATCTATAGTTCAAACACCTCTTCAAGTTATAAATTATTTGGAGGACAAGGTTACAAACATTGAACAAAAGGATTTAAATTCTCCTCGTGCTATTGATTCCCAAGATGTGTTGCATAAGCCTATTGCACTTAAGATATATTTTCCAATTGGTTTTGTTTAACTTAAGTTCTATTTTATGATGGAAAGGGTGATCCTAAGCATCATGTTCTATCTCTCTATGTGTCATACCTTGATTATGCCACTAATGATAAAATTTTTAACAAATTATTTTCAAGGAATCTCAAGGATTATGATTTGAGGTCATTTTATGATTTAACTTTCCTATCCATAAAATCATTCAAACCTATTAAAAATCAATTTTTAACACATTTCTCTATTAACATCTCCAAAAACATTTCCTATGCCTAAATTCTAAAAATACAACAATGTAATTTTTTGATAGTAATGCATATTATGATTACCATATATGTAGTGTAAATTATACTAATAAATTTTTTAATATCAAACAAATTATTTGATATTTTATTGATCATAATGTAATTGAGATAAACATATTTATAGAGGAAGTTAAGCCTCAATTGAAAAATCATGAGGTAAATAAGGATAATTTAGTAGTACATAACACCTATCATGCATACACACCTCTTGATATATATGATCATTCATTAAATGTAATTATTGGAATAATTATGCGAATTCCTCAACCATGTCCTATGAACACTTTTATTGATAATGAGATAGTGGATGATCATTATGATTTCCATGATTTATTTATAGGAGTATATGTTACTCAACAATATAAAAACAATGTATTAATTGATAATGGATTAAGTGAGAATGTATGTACAATGAAATTACTCTATTAATTGTGTTACACATTTAATATATAAAATAAAAATTTAAAAGTGTCAAAAAATTCAATGCGAAACAACAAACTACTTTAAAAAATATTGTGTTACCCCTTCAGGTGGGTCCTACTATATTATCTACATATTTTTTAGTTATAATAGATAATGGGATCTTTGACATGTTACTAGGATGTCCATGGTTACAAACATTTCATTTTTTACCTTCCATGATCGATATATTATTAAAGTACATTTATTACAATCAAGTTGTTAAAAATTGAGAATTAGATATTCATACCCTCTATAATCTGTGGTACCTCCTCCACCCTATCCACCATCATGATGAATTGATACATATATTCAAGAATAAATAACATTTCAAATTATTTCACCAATGCAAAATATTTCAATTTTTAAAAAAGTGAAAAAGTCTCAAAATTAATAAATGCAAAAGAAAGAAGCATATCTTAAAAAGATAGTAAGCACACCTAAATCACTATCACATGAAACATATTGTAAATTGGTGACACATATAAATCTATATGTTCCAAAAAAATCACAACATTTGGAATCAAATCCTATTGTTCTTCATATTTAAATCCACTCTAATTTTTCTAAAGCTATTGCTCCCACATATAATTACACAAGTAGTGATCTAGATAGTTACATTACAACATGTGATGCATTTTAAATTCTAATTTATGCACATCAAACACTTTTTATCCATAAAAGGTGATTATTTCATAGTATATTATAAATTATTATGGTGAATCCCATCTTGATGCGATGATTGGTTAACATCTTTCACTTTAAAAATACTAGAAATTTCATAAACATTCAAATAATAAAAAAGAAAAAGAAAAAATGAGTTTACATAGCTCCTTTATTTCTTGTGCCTAATCTCATTCTACTTATTACACGTGATTTATTTGATCAAATTATTCTATCCCTTATCACTTTGTTAATTTTAGTCCTCTTGGATATCATTTCTCACCTTTTTGATTTGAACAAATACCAAAGTGATATTTGTTTCCATCATTTACCATTTCCCTTGATATTTATGTATTTTGAATTAAAAACACTACATTTTTATTAAAATATAGTATCGACTACTATGGGTTAGAACTAGTTTTCAGTACTTTCTAGAGCTGGTTGTTCTTATCATATACAATTTTTCATAGTTAGATATGAATTTGAGCACACATAACCTTAATACTATCAATTTTTCAATATTTTACTTAGTTTAAATTCACACCACAATACTTATTCATGTAAAATATTTATTTTTTGTGATATGATTCTCATATATGTGTATTACATACTTTGACAAGTATATTTTATGAGAAGAGGATACAATCATTTCTACACATATCTATTTTATCTCCCACGTGCCTAAACACCACAAATCACATATATAGATGGGGTATCTTGATCATACATGGTCTTGCCATCATTTTCAGTGTATATTTTACATAGGTATACACATGTTACATATTGTTCAAACTCCCTTATTTTCTTCTAATTTCACACCCATGGTTTAATATTATAATTTATTTTTCTTCTTTTTTTAAAATTTTAAAAAGTATAAAAAATTTGAAAAACAAAATATAAAATCAAGACTTGAGAATGATTAGACATCTATTATACATTATTGTGGTATGTTATTTATCAAAATGTTGGTAAATAACATACTTTTTCTATCACACATGTATTTCGCTGGCATTCATGAGTGATATGTATAACATACAATTTTACATGGACTAAGATGTTGGACTTTCCTCTACTTAGTGGACATGCTAAACTAGGGGCATCTCATCTACATGTTACAATATTTATAGGAAGTACAATTCTATAAGTCTCACACTGTTGAGCTATATAATTCTTACAAATGTATTTTTAATGTCTTTATCTTACATTTTATACATAGATATGATATTTTATATGTTATAATCACATTACATATACATGGTGTAAAATACATTTCTATTTTTTTAATCCATTAATACTATTACTGTACATAGTTTATTAGACTTTACTTGTCTATTATGTGTCACCCTTGCCCTACCATTTAAATTGTTTTAAAATCTCTATGAGATCATTTTTAGGTATCTAAAATATTTGAGCATATCCATTACTTGAGTCTCTTGAACTTTTGGTTTGTGTGAGATTTAAACATGTCCATTTTTTTGTGAAATTATTCATGTCCTTTGCATGTGGCCTTGCATGTGTAATATTTACTTATGAAACATTTGAACATGTCTTTTGTATGTGGCCCTTGGCCTTCTTATTTAACATCATTCTTGTTGTGTTTATGCGGTTTTTTTATCTTGTTAAGTTTAATGAATTCCATTATCCATATAATGCACTGACTTATGTGTACACTTATTTAATTATAAAAATGACTATGAGCTTCATTGATAAATTTACCTAGATTTGATACTTTAGTAATTGCCTCATATATTATAAACATGTTTTAAATGATACATATCTTACTAGGATGACATAAAGTTTTCATATATTCTATAATATTCAATGATTACATCTTGATAGACATGATACAAAAACCTTTATTTTGAAATGAGTAACTTATAAGAAACATCCCTCACTTCAAAAGGGGAGTATTTTAGTGATATTTTCATACACAAGATAAGTCTCAATGAACAAAAATCACTTTTGGTTACAAAATATAGGCTCAAAAGATTAAAAAATATTTAAACATTCAATCATTGGTACAAAGTATGGGGTCATATGCATTGACATTACGAGAACAAGATACAAATAGATACATTTTGGGTGAATGATACTGATTAATTCACAAATTTAAAAATTTGCATCTAAATACAACTAAGAGAATTAAATAATAAATGGAGGGATGATACATATTCATGCACACTATGTTATATTTTTAATTAAAAAGTTATGGTACATATCCATTCCATATTTTCAATACTATTTATTTACGAACTAAGGAGAAAAGTGACAATGGAATCTAAAAACAATATGTAGTGGTTGATTTAGTTAAAGTGTAGAGTGTAAAAATTGAAGGTTTAGTGACCTCTAACATTATTTATGATAAATACATTATGATTCTAGCCCCTCTAGGCCTTTGGTTACAAATACTAACAACATAAATTGAGGTTTCTATGTTCTCTAGTTGGTTCTATTTCTATAAATGCTTAACTCAAGTTGGGTTTTTTTCACCCTAAAATTACCATGGTTAAACAAAGTAATTAATATCTCCAAGTTCTTCATGGAAAGCAACAATTTCTCTAATGCTTCAAGGAAACATTAGCTTCAGATAAAGTTAAAAATAAACATCAATTTCACACATACAAGTACATTCTTACCTTGTTTACTTTCAATTTTTTCAATTTTAGAAGTTTAATATTTTTTAAAATTGAAATGATAAAAATGAATACTTCATGAGTTATTGTAGGGTTCGATACGTTAAAGTGCCTTATATAAGTGAAGTATATGCTCAAAGGTAAAGTGTGTCGTATGCACTCAGGTATATCTTTCCTTTTATTCTAGTAGTTTAATTTTTATAATGGAGGGGAAGGAGGGGCAAGGGATGGGGTGACGGGGAAAGTGAAGTCCTTAATTTTTTTCTCATGAATGCTAGATAATGTCAATTTTGACCCACTTTTACTTTTATTGACTTGAGCACATAATCTGGACCAATTTCACAGCCTCACTCTATCTTAAGTAGCTATGAAGACCTATTCCTTTCTAAGTTTATATATTACACCCTAAAAATGTTCTTAATCACTAAAAACCTCTTTAAACATCTGTATGGACATCCCAAATTCCATATTTCACACATTTCCTTTCACAACAAGATCAACTAGTATGGTTTAATAGTGCTAGTTAATTTTGACCCTTATGGCTTGATTGTGGCTTTTACCCAAGAAAAAAATCTTTTTAAAAAGTTTAACCCCCCCTAATAAGTTGGTATACATTTTTAGGATAGGAAGTGTGAGGTTTTACCCATTTGTATTTATATAAAGACACATCTAAGTCACATATTTTATAATTTATAAAACGGTTGGAAATCACTTGGAAAATTCAATATCAAGGCAAAATTATACTATTTATCACTAAGTAAAGCTTCCATATTATTCTTAAATAATATTTTAATCAATTGAAGCATTCCTTAACTAAGTCAAGAGTCAATTTTATCCATGTCAAAATTAAAGTATTATCCATTATTCAATCGATCTCTAGATACATACATGTAATAAAAAGAGCACAATCACATAAATCACTCTAAGCGAGATAAATATGTGGGATTGATTTCCCTCTTTAGATTATTGGATACATAGACAATGATCAATCTTCATAGGGTTGATTGGGGTTAGTTCAACTTATTACACTCCCCCATTTTCTATTTGTAAGTTTTAAAACATTTTAAGTTTTATTAAGGTTTCAACTTTAGGCAAAGTAGTTATAGGTATTTTGTTTGTATTTGGAGATCAATTTTACATACATATGTGTGTTTTCAATATATGAAAACAATTTTTCCCTTATTTTTCTATTTTAATTAATATGATAGAATATACTAATAGAGGATAGTAGTGTTAGTTGATATTTCCCCCTTTTTAGTGATATTGAACATGAGCAGTTACACTTCCTATTTGCATTTTCACTTCCATAGTTGGATATGTTGAGTAGTTTTGGCCTACTTTTTGTTTCACATATTCAGATCATATACAATAAATAGATGATTATTTTGTATTTCTCATAGTTAATATTATTTCATTCGATTGTGTTTATCTAACTCAATACTTTGATTTCATTATGCTTGTCACAAGATGTTTTACAAGCTTTACTACATTTTAATTCATTTTATCTTAATTAGATCTGATGCACCAATTAATTCAAAATTATAACTAACACATCACTAGTGTATGACCGCTATAAATTTGGAGGACTAAGCCTTCCCTTTAGTACCCTATAAATAAACAACCATTGTTCTTGGATATTGTTAGACAATTGGATTCTCCTATTTATATTGTGTGCCTTGTATTTCAATACTAATTTTATTTCCTCTATTATGCAAATACATGATTTCCCCACATATAAATAAGCTAATGAAATATTCTATACTCCAATAGTTTTTACTTTAGACGGAGGTGTTCAAATAAATAATAAAACCAACACTTTTGTATTAGGAAAATGAGCAAGAACTCAATCTTAGATATAAGAAAATTTAAATCAAACATACTCCACTACCTACAACATTTTCTAACCAAAGGTAATTGAATTTACATTAAACTTCTTCCTAGAAATTAGAATAAAAAAATCATGTTGAAATTAAATTGTGAACAAAAAATGTATTAATGCCATTGAAACCAAATTAAATGGCTACAAAATTATTTAAAAATAAATGTAAACCACTACAATTTTATGTCTAAATAAACTCCTACACACCAATAAAAAATGGCAAACCACTAAAAATTTTACAATATGGGAATTTTAGAGGATAAAATAAATAAATAGTTTGAATAACACACAATTATATATATATATATATATATATATATATATATATATATATATATATATATATATATATATATATATATATATATATATATATATATATATATATATATATATATATATATAATTTTTTTAGTTTATTATTTTAGTTTCCAATAATAAATTTAATACCATTTTTAATTCCTCCATTTTATTAGTTTTAAAACAATGAAATAAATATGGGAAGGAAGTTTAATGCCACATCCTCATTCTGCCTCTTTAAACTAAAAATATCCATTAAAATGTATGCCTTCTATGTTTTAATAATCTAAATAACTATAAAATAAAAGATAAACCAAAATACATTCAATAATCCTATAATGACATAGTTCATATTGCATTATACCTGATTATATAAGCAGAACATAGGTTGAAACCAATCTATTTATTTTTCCATTTAGACCTAAAATGACTAACTCACTAAAATGATTCCCCTATATGACTTTTGGATTGAGCCTTGCTTCTGTATTCAATAGAAAATCCATATTTATTTTTTAAGGATGAACATAATTAGATTTTCCTAATTCCAAAGCATGTCATGTATTGGTTCAACCATAGTGTTGGAATGTGGTCCCTAATGATGTGTTTATTGTTGGTGATGTAGGAGGTGGCTAAGGTTGATTTAAATTTAATTCATTCAATGGTAAATTTATTCTATAGACATTTATTTTTCTACATTAAATGACACTAATATTTTAATTGATTTTAATGTGTGTATAAGGATGCATAAGTTTGAATGATGTGTTATTAACCAAAATAAATAAAGGTATTAAAAACATACTAGACATGTATGAAAAATTTAGTCTATATATGAGGTTATAATATTTGAGATAAAGTTTGATATTGTATTAATAATTTTCATAAATCATGTTCTAGTGCACATAATACTCTTTTCCATGGCTAATTTTTGTATTTCCTGAGATGCGAAGAATCTATCTTTTTTAATTATTTTATTTTCTTAGCTTATTCTTTCGATAAATTAATTTTCATTCGATACCTTTGTTTCATTATTTAGACCAAAAAAAATATGTTGGAGTGTAAGAGAATTTATAAGAATCATTTTTTTAAAGTGGTTTCCTTATTTTCCATGCCTTCCTCTTTCTTTTGGATTGTGTCTTTGAGTATCGAGTTTGTGCGTTGATCCAATCTATGTTATGTTTGGATTTTGTGGATTATAAATTATGTATTACATAATTTATTTATTTTTTCTGCTCCACATTTCATGTCAAAAATATTAGTGATTTGTGTTGATTTTTTTGTTCACTTCGATAGAAAAATTTATAGTTTTCTTATATCATCTAGCATAGGTTTATTTTTTAGCCATAGTCCATAGTCAACATTTGTTATAGGCATGTATGATAATTATTGTGTTGTATAATATGGTGCTTGTTTCATGGATTTTATCAACTACATTCCTTATTGTTTCCATTCATTATTTCTATCTTGTTTATATGATCATGGATAATACAAAATTATTTGTATGATTATATGGTTAATAAATGCATTTTGATTTGTAAGTAAGCCTCCTTTCCATCACTAATATGTACTATTTATTATGATGAAAAATAAATATATTTATTTTAATTATAAGTATTTTTTCATATTTGTTTTTTAAATCAACAATAAAAAGTTTAACAATACTTTGCTCTACTCTATTTGAGAAAAAAAAATATTACATATGATATTTAAATCTATGATACTAAAATATAATAGGATTTTTAATGCCTCCAATTCAAGACCAACTTAATAATTTTTCACACATTCATAATACAATATCAAATGGCATGCATTCCTAGCAACAAGTAATCTTATAATATGCCTCAAACAGATGTAAATTTATCCAGTGTAATGATTATAATATATTATGGAATATTTTCCTAAAAAAATGGCCTCATGGGATAGAATCACTAGATAAAATACATAAAAAGGTTAAAAAAGGATGCTCTCATACTTCTTGATCTGGCTAACCATTGTGTGTTATACATTAAAACATTTATTATGGTTAAAAATATTAGTTTTACTACTCAACGTAAAAAACTTTTTATTAATATGTATAGTAAGGATTATCAAAAATCCATAATAAAAATGATATGTTTATGGCCATAAACAAGCTTAAAATATTAGGGTTTTCCCTTATTCCCTATTTATAAAAGTTTTTGTTATGTTTATTCTAAGGCATTTTAATATAGATTAAACAAATTTATACATTTATATAATGACATTCATTTTTTTTAGTATCTTATAATTTATAGTTTAAAAAGAATAATCGATAAAAATACATAAGGGAATTTTTTTAATAGAATACTTTAAATGTAACTTCCACTTTTATTTCTATGAGATCTCATTTATTTTGAATTCTAAATGACCAAAATCAAGGTTCTTTTACATTAATATTATTTACATTTATGTATTATTTTATTACCTAATTTAATATTTAATTCAATTTGATTATTCTTAAGCACAACTCCCAAAAAATAAAAATGAGACAAGGAAAATAGAACAATCAATTCACCAAAATAATTTTCCCATGAATAAACAAATTGTATCCTCTCTATAAGAATGCATAAATTACCATTCATGCCTCTTAACACATGTTGACCATGTGTTATGGCTGAAAACTAATCTATGTTGGACACCTTAAATAAAAATTACAAAATTTTGTATAAAAGACTAAAAACAATCAGTACTAACCACTAAAATATCAAGATGAATTAAATGAATACAATTATCATAGAAGTAATTCATTAAAAAAAAAATTGATTTTGTTCGAGTAGCAAAGCTTCTAGGAAAATTTTCAGATACTATGACTAAAAAAGCTAATAAATAACATTCATAGTGAACATCAATACCAAAATAAACGTAACTAAAATCTAAATATATAGGAAAAATATGCAATAGCAATAGGCAAATGGATTTAAGGGATTATTTTATATATATTGAAGTACCTATTAAAGGCTTCAGAAGGCTAACACTTAAATATGAAAATAAATGACCAACTAGTCTTATATGTTTATAACTGTGTTCTATGAAACACCTAAAATATTTCATAAATAGATTAAATAAATTAAAAATTAAATGACCTCTTCATAATAAGAAATATATAAATAACAAAAGCATAGGCAAACAAAAAATACAAAATAAGTACAATGCTAAACCATTGACCTTACATGCATTTTTGGTAACAATGTTATTTAACAAGAGTAAAGACATAAAATGTACAACATTAGCATAAAATATAAATAAAATATAAATTACCCCAGGTCACATTTAATTTAGGAAATAAAATTATTAGTTCTTCTAAGCCCATAACATCTATTTAACCTTAGATCATGATACTAATTCCTCTCAATGAGCCATTCTCTCCTCATATTGCCCATATATGTTTGTTACCACAAAGTTTTAATCAAATTCCTAGATTGAATAACCACCCAAATCTAATAGGATAAGAGTGCAAAAATTACCAATTTTAGAGAGGAAGTGTTTCATCCTAAGACCAGACCCCCAAAGCTGGCAATGGAATTAGTAGCCAAAAAATCTTAGTGTTTGAAGAATTTAGATAACTCTGTTATAACCTTAGTGCCTCCCCGCTTGATCTCTTGTATCAATATCATGTCCATCTTATGTAGGTGAAATAAATTCTTCAAAGCATTTTTTTGGAGGGATTTCCCAACCCTATGTTATTAAGGGACATGATAAGCATAACTAATAACTCACTAGGGCATGCCTCACCCTAAGAGCCCCAATAAGATTTTGTTACCTACCCTATTGGATTTCATGAACATCTTTGAATTGAGCATTAGAGAGTAGGAAAATCCTGCTTATTGTCATGTCCCATTATTAATTAATTTAATTTTTTTATAAAAAATTTTCATTATAATATTTTCCATGGAATAAGGAAGGAGTTAAGAAAATAAATTTGTTTAATCTGGATTAAATTTGACTTGAAATATTCATTATTTCTTAATTTTGATAATAAGGGTTAAGTAATTAATAAAATATTATTATTGAATGATTTATTAGACAAAGTGGGGCATGGTATTTTAAGGATAAATATAATTATGTGGGTTTTAAAGAAAATTAATATATTAATTTTGCATTATTATCCTCCAGAATAGCTAGCAAATTTGAAAACTTTCCAAAATACGACAAAAGTAGGAAAAGTAGAATTAAAGTAGGTTATGGAAAGTGGATGAAGATGAAAACTAATGGATTTTTAATTAATATTTTATCTCTCTAAATATATGTGATGGATTTTAGTTCCCCTTTAGGGCCCTCTCGGTTATTTATATTCCAAAAGTCCATTCTGAACGACCTTTTGCCAAACTAATGATTTTCTCTTGTGCAACAATGTGCATGTAGTGTTCTTCAAATCATTTTGGAACTAAAAATATTTGATGAAGGTGGTATTTGGATGAAAACTCATGGATTCCAAGGATTTTAAGGTAAAAATCCTATGATTTATAGATACAATTACATACAGGAGTTGTTATATAGCTTTAAGGAGTACAAATTTCAGCTAGTGTTCAATATTTTATGTAGATAGTTGGTGTGAGTAGAGAGTATAAAATTATTTTTAGAATTGGGGGTTTGTTGCATCAAATAGTAATTGTATTTTTAATTTATTTTTAGGTTATTTTATTACTCTACAGTGTTATGTAATTATCATATTAGTGTTATGAATTTATGCTCTATTTGAGTAGTGTTTGTAGTGTTACTATGTAGTTCTGGCAAGGGTTTTTGCCCAAACTTTATATTCTACTCCAAAACTATTATGGAGTAATTATTTAAGTAAGTTGTAATTATTTTAAACTTAATTTTTTTAAATACATGTTCTCATAGCTTCTATTTTGTAATTATTGTGTTATTCTAAAAAAATGCTAAAATTTGAGATCACTAGCTACTGTAAAGAAAGACATAAATTTTATAGTAATTGTTCTTAATATAAATTTGATTATAGATTTGAAGTTTTTGATATTAATTTCAGTATGGGACATGACATTGGTAGCAGAGCTGAGATAATTCCATCTTGTTGGGGAAGAGAACCACTATTTTAGTTTATTCATATTGCATGTGAAGTTTTAATGGTTGTGTGAGTGCTATCTGCCATTGCATGTTAGTATTTATGATTTCATGTTATTTTTATCAAGGTAAATATTTCATATTGATGTGAAATAATAAGAGGTTTATTTGAATCTCTAATTAAGACCATGGGATTGATGGATAAAGTAGGAAGAATGGCTAAATGGCAAGAAAATTACAACAATCACTATGAGTCATTTAAGGCTTACATCTCATATAGATATTATGCTAATATTATGAGTGGGAGAGAACCTAAAAATAAATTGAGTGATCTTAAAATACCCACTTTTGATGGTAGTGAGAAGATTTTAGGTTGAGCTTGGTTGTAAAAATTATAGACATATCTTTCTCTCAATCCTATGAAGGAAAAGTATAAATCATATCATAGGTACATGATCTAAACTCTATGGACAACATGGTATGAATCATCACATTGGCACAGTGATTCTAGAGTAGCTTGGTTTACAATTTCTTAAAGACAAGCAATTTTGGGAAAGGTGGACTTGTCATGTACTATAACTAATTAATTAAATTTTGTGATGAAAATTCCCATTCAAATATTTTCCATGGAATAAATATGGATTTAAGAAAATAATTTTATTTAATATTGATTATTTTGACTTGAAATATTCATTATTTCTTAATTTTGATTATAAGGGCCAAGTAATTAATAAAATACTATTATTGAATGATTTATTAGACAAAGTGGGGCATCTTATTTTAAGGATAAATCTAATGATGTGGGTTTTTAAAAAATAATAAATTAATTTTTTATTCTTATCATCTAGAAAAGATGGTAAATTTAGAAAATTCCTGGAATAGGACAAAAGAAGTAAAAGTAGAATTAAAGAAGGTTATGAAAAGTGGAGGAAGATGCCAACTAATGTATTTTTTAATTGGATTTTTATATTTATAAAGATATTATATGGAATTTGGTTCCCATTTTAGGCCCACTTGGTTATTTACATTCTATAATTTCATTCTGAATGATCTTTTGACAAACTAATGATTTAATCTTGTGGAATAGTGTGCATGTAGTTTTCTTCAGATCATCTTAAAATGAAAACTCTTGGATGAATATATTATTTGGAAGAAAACCTAGGAATAATGAGGATAGTAAGACAAAAATCATGTGATCCATAGATACAATTCTATATAGGATTTGTTATAGATATTTAAGAAGTATAGATTTCAACTAGTGTTCAGTATTTTATGCAGATAGTTGTTGTGAGTAGAGAGTATAAAAGTATTTTAAGATTTGTGGGTTTGTTAAAAAAAATAGTAAGTTTATTTTGAAGTTATTTCAATTTTTTTATTGTCATTTATTTAAATTATTAGTTTTGTGAATTTGTTCTCTATTTGAGCAGTGTTTGTAGTGTTACTATGTAGTTCTAACAAGGGTTATTGCCCAAATTTTATATTATAATCCATAGCTATTGTGGACTGATTATCTAAGCAATTTATAATTTATTTGGACTTAATTTTTTAAAATCAAGTTCTCATAGGTGTTAATTTGTAATTACTATGTTATTCCACAAAAAATATTAAATTTTAGGTTCACTAGCTAGTGTAGAGAAAGGCATAAATTGTACAATAATTGTTCATAACATAAAAGTTAATTATGATCTAAAGGTTTTGATATTAATTGAATTATGGAGACATGACACATATCCATTATAAGGGGCTCCCCATTCTACTTGGAATACTAATGCCTCCTTTAATACATACATCTTTGTATGCAGATCTTAGTAGTGATATCAAAGGATATCAACAGTGGTTAGGTGCAGTGAATGTACTATCTAACTTCACATTTGAAGAGATACCCTTCGGCCAGGTCAAGCAACATATTTCATTTTAAATATTAGAGCTTTCAAATTACATTTGATCCTCAGGTAAAAATAGTATGTTTACATGATCCTCTAATAGGTGTGTAAATATGAAATATCATTTGATTTCAAAAAATAGAGATACAGACATACATATCATGATAATATATTATATAAAACCAAAATGGGATTTTACAATTGCTTATATAAAATCCTTACATTGTGTCAGATTCCAAGTCATAGAGTTTTTTAACTTAATGCAAGCCAAAAGTGTAGTGACAACATACTAGATGTAGTAGATAGGAGGGGAAGCCTAGGTGAGTTGAACCTTATATGTCATTAAAAACTAAATAAAACCATCCCACTTACAAATCAAGCTTCATAGCCATGGATGTACAAAATGCAAGTTTATAAATATAGCCAACTTTTGTGGATGTCATTTCACCTTCATGATGTCATATCCCATTCTCTAAAACTAAAAACCCTATAATAATTTGGAAATTTATTATAATTTAGGACTATAAAGCTATGGAGGGTTGCAAACCCATGACCTATTATGCCATAAAAGTAAACATAAAACACAAAATATTATAGAAACCCTAAGAAAAGATATAAAAATACATGCATAGAAAAGGGAATGATTATACCAAGCACCTAATTTTTTATTTATCCAAAAATATTTTTTTAAGATAGATTAATTTAGGAGTGTAGTGGTAAAAAAAATATTCCATGGGCACAAAAACCAAAATGGGCATTCTATCCAAATTAAACCTTAGACCTCATCCAAAAAAATCAAACTATCCCACATAAAAATCAAGCCTCTTAGCCATGACTATAGAAAACATAGGATTATAAATCTATCTTAAGCACCAAATGTCACATCTAGGGTTCATTTTAAGAGGCCATATCCCAAACCCCCTTTGATTCATGTAGGCAAATATGATTCGTTCCTTGACAAATCAACATGTCTAAAATGTTCTTCAAATCACCATTTATTATCATTATATATGTATGTATATTTATTTATTATTATCCTTTATATAAATGTGTGTGTGTGTGTGTGTGTGTGTGTGTGTGTGTGTGTGTGTGTGTGTGTGTGTGTGTGTGTGTGTGTAAACACAATAATGATATATACAATACCCTGTTAGAATTGAAGGCCTAAGCAGCTCTACCCATGGTAAAGCCAAATGGCTCTAGAGTCTATCAATGATAGAGAAAAATGGATCTACATGTGATATATTTGAATGAAACTATTACATTCATCTTTGCAACCAATAGTAATTCAACTCTATCGAGGGTGGAGATATCAAGCTCCACCACTGATCGAGCCATTTGGCTTTGTTGTTAGGCCATACCGACGGTAGAGCCATCAGACTCTACCATCGGTAGAGCTATTTAGTTCCACCATTCAACATAGACATTTGGCTCCATCATTTAGTTGGGACATTCAACTTAGTCATTCGACTGAGCCATTTGGTAGAATTTTTTGGCTAAGCTATTAAGTTAAGTCATTCAATAGAACCGTTCAACTCTACTATTCATTAAAAACATTCAGCTCTATCATTTGGTTGGGCTATTGTGTAGGTGATACCGGTATTTTTGGATGAGTTACAGGTGCATCTTCAAGATTCAATGCTCCAGAATCCATCCAAATCATATGGGTTTGCTAAAAAAAATTCATTGAAAAATATAGAACCCTAGGTGACATAAAGATTGAACTATTACATGGATTCAATATTTATGTCATCAAGGGTTTCATATTTTTTAATGTAGACCATTTTTTTAGTGATTTCATATGTCTTTGAATGCATTATGAAGCTATCCAAATTTCCATGAATCCATGACAACATTGCTATATATATCTTCACCAGTTCCTAATTCATAGGTACACATATCAGGTTTTGTTTATAAAATTAATGCTTGTCTTTTAAGGTTTGAAATTGTGGTCTCCTTATTATTTTCTTGGTTGGGAAGCATCATTTGATACTGTCATTTAGTATTACCATTTGGTGTTGTCAATCAACCATATCATTGGGTCATATCATTCAGTGTGGTCATTCAGCTATACCGTTCAGTTGATCGAGTTTCAAAGATGTTTTGTTGTTTGATATTAGGATCAATGGGTATATATGTGGTGAATTAAACTATTTTAAAAGATAATAACATAAATGGCTGGGAAACTGACCTCTAAAATAATATATATCCCTAAAATTTTGGTGATCTGGTCCCATCTGTGGACCCTAAAAATTTTCCAAAACCAAAATCTAAAAATTGGAATATTCATGAATTAACAAATATTCACCACTAAAAAAACCCCTATTCATATCACCTTCACCCATACCATATGTCCTTGTCTAAACCTTGTAATCCTATGATCATTGGGAAATGTATTAGAATTTAGGTATATAAAGTTATGTATGGTTTCCAACCCCCAACCTATTACACCACAAAATTACCAAAAAAAAATATTATACAAACCTTAAGAAGAGACATATAAATACATGCATATAATAGGGTATAATTATATCAAACACCTAAAATAGGTATAACTCCAAAAAGGTAATAATGGTTATATGCAAGGAATGGGAATAACTTTCTAAAACCCATTTTCAATCTCCACTATAAAATAAAAACATTTAGTCTTCAAATAAAGATCAAATCATAAAAAAAAATCAAAGTCTCTAGTATTCCCTTCTTCATTGACAACTATTACCTAAAAGTGTTTCGAGGTTTATTGCTCTTATCATTAAAAACTGAAGATTAATGCTAGGAAAATAGAGACAATTATCCATAGATATTTTCCACCAAAAACCTTATTAAATATGAAATGATATCCATCTCTAAAAAAAAGTTATAAAAAAATTATTCCAATATAAATCACATATGTGCACCTTATCTTAACAATGAAACTGAAAGAAGAGAATTATTTTCACCATATTCATGTAGAGACGTTAATTTTATCTTAACTTCTTTGATAATGATTGTATGACAAATATCTGATTTATTCCCATTGAGATATAAAAACACTGAGGTTTGAATATCAAAAAACATTAATAACATTTATAAAATATATTTACCATCAATACAAAAGTTACTAATTCAATCTATTGATGTCTCACCCTTTTGAATCTTCCACATCCTCACTAGTGGGAAACACGTTTCTAGTGACTAAACTTCCACACTTTGATGCAGTGGCAAAAATTCAAGAAATGCATTGTAATTAGGAGAATAAAATAATAGTCATCCTTTATAAGTAAATTTGGACTGTCGATTGGGTACGTAATGCAAGGATAATTTTTTAGGTGAACATCTATTGGCATAACTGGATAATCAAAATTGACTCTCTAATGTTGAGAATACATTACACCAATGTATATTCTTTATACAAATAGGATATACTAAATACATTAATATGTAAGTCAAATATTGTTGGGATGAATCAATGACTAATCTAATAAGCCTTAAAATCTATTCTTCAAATTAAATAAATAAATTAAAAATTAATGAGAGATTAGGGTTTTTTAGAATCTTGAGCTCCAAAAGGTTCTACTATGTTTTTAGTTAGGTTTCCATGTCTATCTAGCCTTTACTATAATACTATGTATGTGGAATTTTTTAGGATCTCTTTGCATTAATTTTGAAATTAATATTTGCAATTAGGCCATTTGGATGGGTTAAGACACTATTTATGTATCTAAACTAACCGAACACAAGTATTTTATTTAGTCTATGGGGAGTATGGCACCTAAGTGAGCTCACAATGTTTTATAAGAGTTTCAAAATAGGGTAACAATACTATTAACTATTCTCAATCTATACACATGCTCTTAGCTATTGATGTTATAGAGTTTATTTTTAACTATTATGAAAATCATAGACTTGTAGCTTATTATGCTAGTTGTATTCCTTCTAAGCATACTCTCCAATCTTAGGTTGCAAAAATTTGGGAATATCATTACATTAAGTTAGGGGGTCTCTAACCTTACCAATTTTTTTCTTGTTTTCATTCAAGAAGACATAACATGTGGAATCTTTGCTTGCTAACTCTATTTATTGGTTCATGATGTATAATAACCCTATGATTTTATCATGTTAGACTTGATATTTTAAGGTTCTTGTGCATTCCTTACTTAAATTTCCTATGTAGGTTGAGTTTGTATAATATTACTTATAAAGGGGTATATATTTTATATTGGGGTAGAAGAGTAATAGAGTGATTACTAATATGAATAGTAATAATAATCCCATATGCATAGAATGGAAGAGTGGGATATGTTAGAATAATATAAATAGATGGGCATAGGCTATTGTAATATATCAAAGCAAAATATCAATCTAGAGTTAAATACTCTAATAAGGAGGTATCCCCCTTGAAGTGGAAAGTGATTTGCAGAGTGATTCATTATCTGAAAGGAATAAATATTAATATAGTTAGTATTTATGTATGTGATATATTAAGTTCTTAACATATTGTATCAAAGTTCTTTTCAGGGACATTTTCATCTTTTTTCTATTTTAGTAGTAGGTTGTGCAAGTAGGAGTTTGTAATGTCTTTCACTGTATGCTCTCACCTTACCTTACCAGGATCCTGGTGATCAAAAAGTGGATATAAATTTTATTTGTTTTATATTTTAGGAGAAGAGTATTCATTTTAAAATCTGGGTATTTTAGTATTGTGGGAGTTACATTTATAAAGTTGTAAAAATGTTTATGTATGAGAGTAATCTAACATTAATGTAAGATATTTTAGAGTGTGCTTTTTAAGAGTGGATTTATTTTTTTAAATTGAGAGATGTGTTTTATTAATATATGAGCGGGAGTTTATAATTTCTAAAGTGTAAGTTTTGTGAAGCCAATCGGATTTGTCATTTATTAGTAGTTTCAAGTGCAGATCTACATTTTTCATCCTCAACAAACCCAACTATTCTTTTTCAAACTTCTCTCAACTGATCATGAATTAGGACAGCCAATTTATGGGTTTGGTGTGTCATTTCCATCTTTCTATAAAATCTTGAAGTTTTGGGTTTTGTGTAGTATTGTAAAAGTTATATTAGTTTTACTAAGTGCTACAAATGTAACAAAAAAAATCATAAAACATTGTTATGGAGCCTTTCATTTTATCGAGACAAATGCATTCCTTAAACAATATGCATGCTATTTTAAATATAATTGAGCTTCACTTCCAAATAACCAAATAATATGATTACAAAATCAATGCATGATTAGATTAAGAGCATAACTATAGTGAATGATACATGGATTCATTTCCTATAGTTGAATAAAATGCAACATAAAACACTACCTAGCTAGTTTTTGCAGATGCTTGTAGCGAATGGTATGTTAATTTTCATTACTTGACATAGACTAATTTAGTTTGTCTTATCTTCACCAACTCTTATATTCAGAATGCACAAGCACACAAATATGGGTTTGAAGCTTTCAAGCCCCCAGAGAACCATGTTAAGGGGATGGCATGTATCCTTGATTGGCTCACTAGACATACTATTTTGTGCCTCCTTATAGATTTGAGGTACTCGACGCCAAGTTTCAAGTTTCACTACTTGACTCTAACTTCTAGACTAATATGATTCTAGCTTTAGTTATTTCATCACTTCGTCTATATGCACATCTACCACTTATTTTGGTGATTCTATTCACATTCTTATTGTACATGCTCCTATCAAAATATAGGAAGAAGAAATGGAAGCAAAAAAGAATGCATGGACATGCCTCAATTTGGTCTCCTATATATTTTTTATATGTATGGTCTGGCCTTCATTTGGACCTCTTCTTATTTCTTATCATGTTTTGAGGAAAAAACATGTTTAAGGGGGATGAAATACAATATACCTATATAGGGGTATATATTGTATATTGGGGTAGAATAGTAGTAGAGTTAATAGTAATATGAATATTAATAAATAGTAATAATAATACCATATGCATAAAATGGAAGAGAGGGATAGATTATAATAGTATAAATAGAAGGGGAATAAGCCATTGGAATGTATCCAAGAAAAATATCAATCAAGACTTAAATACTCTGATAAAGAGGTAGCCCCTCGAAGTGGCAAGTGATTTGTGAAGTGATCCCTTCCCTAAAAGGAATAAATATTAATATAGTTAGTATTTATGTATGTGATATATTAGGTTCTTAATAGTTTTCTAGCATACCACTCCCACTACAGGCTTTCCTTGACCAACAAATTTAGTGTACATCATGTATGTGATATGTTAAGAGGTTGAAATATTTTACTCAACTTGGCTCAAAAAATGAATTTGTGTTCAGTTTGACCTTAAAAAATATTTCAACGAGTCTCTATAAATTCATGTGGGGGTTTAAAATTTCATGCAAAAGTAACACATATAAATATTCTCAATAATTACTTTCATTGACATGTCCATGATGATTAAATTTGTGACCATCGACTCATGGTATGCAAAAAGCTTAAAATGATAGTAGATTAAAATTAAGAGGCTTGGATGAATTTCAACAACAAAAAACCTTTGACATTTCCTATAAAAATATAAAGTTGCAAATGTTGTTTTTAATAATAATCCACAACAATTTTTTAAAAATGTTGGGTTTAGTTCCCCGTTTCCTATCTCCATGACATAAACTCAAGCATCTCTAGTAACTTATTCTCAAATTTTTACATCCATTGTTAGAATATCACTAGGGAATAGTACATCCTTCAAGCACTCATGGATTCCATATTAAGGTGACAATAATTCACCGATGGGAGAAAATGAGAGTAAATGTTATGCCTTTCACTTGGAAGATTATATCCTTCCAAATGAGAAACCTCTTTTGAGTATCAAGTGTTTAGCTCTAGATCCTAAGGAAGGGTTTGAAGATTGTCAATTTGAATTAAATTAGAAACATTCCTCCTTATGATTATTCTCTCATAGATTGTGCAAACTCATTAAGTCAAGGATTATAATAAATATTTATGTGGTCTACTTGTAATTAGATTTGTGCCTTTTATATTTTTTGTTTGCAATAAGTTATGTTTCTAGATTGCTTTTGTAAGCTACATTAAAATCTATTTATTCATTTGAAATATCAACTCTCACGAGGATTGGCATGGTAGATATAGCATATTGATTTCACCAAGATTACATATTTCATTATTTCCTTAGGGGAATATCTAATGTGTCATGTTTTTTGGGTCATGCTTCATATTAATGCCCAAGATTTGGGTCTTATGAATGTCTATGCACCTAATGATGGCTCATAAATAATGAATGTATGGCATTGGTCATCAGATAAATATATTATCTCCAGGAAATGTATATGGGGATATTATAACATGGTTTAAACCCCCAAAGGCAATGAAATATATTTTTCGATGTGATGGTGCACTACAGTGATGAATCTTATTTTTATTTCTAAAATCATTAGGGGTTATTAGATCCCCTCTTTGATACAAAATTTAATATCCAAAATATATGGTTTATGTGGTCTAATTTTTGTGCAATCCCTAACCACATCCTTAAAATGTTAGTTTCTTTAATGCTCGCCAATCAACACATGTTCAAATTTTGCAACAACGGTGGAAAACTTATCACCATCCACCGAGAGATTGTCCTGTTTACCACATAGATGGATTAGGGGGATGGTCTTCATAAAATGCCTCAAGTAATTAGTTATTTTTAAACATGTCACTCATCTCTCATGAGAGTCCCATCCAACTCAGTATCTCATTATGGAACCCTTTTCCATGCCTGTAGCATGATGCTAGTTAGATTTAATAGTGGAATGACACAATCATTCACACCACCTCTTTCTTAGGAACTAAGGTGAGAAATTAGTGAAGATTCAAAAGAGGAATAATAATCCCTGGGCCAAAAGATCAAAACTCAGGACACAACTTGAGCATAGACCACTCGATATTTAATTATAAATAGTGGTTACTAATTTGTATAGATATTTTAATTAAATATGTATGGATATTTGTAGGCCTAATTAATTGTATATGCATATTTTTAGTTTATATGTATTCCTAGTTGTATTGCAATTTAATTGAAAATGATTTATTATTAATACAATGAGATCAAAGATGTAATAAAATGTTACAATTATATAAAAGAGTTAGAAAAATAATCTTATATATGAAGAATATTTCTATTTTTTTAAAATTAAATTTAAATAATTTAAATAAAATAAAATAAAAAATATTTGAGTTTGAAAAATAATCTTATGTATGAAAAATATTTCTTGTTTTTTTAAATTAAATTAAAATAAATTTAATAAAGTAAAATAAAAATTAATATGAATATAGGTCATTCTAATAATATTTTAATAATTTCTTCCAATAATTTTAATGAAAAAAATATTATAAATATAAGTCATTCTAATAATATTTTAATAATTTCTGCCAATCTTAATTAAAAAAATTGTCTTAATAATAAACGACAATCCAAAAACCTATAGTGTAGGGTGAAACAATTGAAATAAGAAAAAAATTGTTATGAATAAAATATATATGATTAGTCTCTCTTAGTTTATGCCAGGGGAGAATAATTTCTTGCACATGCATGTTATCGAAGTATAAAGTCTTTTTTATCCTTATTAGATTTGTGGGCATTCTAAAGAATAAAATCCTAAATGTTTTTTTATTGTAAATAACGGGGAAATATTATAACACTTTTCTGCAATAAAATAACATTCTTATCAAACAAACTGAGATACGTGGTCTATTTTATTGCATTAAGAGGCCACCTCAACAATGGAATCATTGACATACTTTTACAGTTCAAAAAAAAGTGATTTGCCATTTGGTAAGGAAAATTCAGAGATTTTAATAAAATCTCGTAATATTTTAAAGAGAGGAAAGGTGAAAATGTATAGCCAAAAATTAAGACTTAATAATATAGATGATCGTATTTTATCTATTTTTTATCTAAATACATGTAGTCTCTATCTTATCATATGGAGGAAATGGTGAAATAACTTGCTCAATGAAAATAATGTTCAAGGATAAAAACTATGTGAGTAATTAATTATATGAAAAGCTATCATTAAAAAGCTAGGCAACACTTTAAAATCAATTTTAAAAAAATGCATTTGTGCAAAGCAAGTCCTAGTCAAATTAAATGTGATCAATCTATTAATTTGGAGAAAATGTTATTCTATTAATATGGTGCAGGTATAACACTAAAAAATTAGTTATTGTGGGTAGATTTTGGCCTTCCACTCTAAAACATTTAACATCATTGATCAATGAAAAAATGATCAAATAGATTGGAAAAAATGAGTCACCAAAATAAAAATGTGTTAGTGTAATATTTTTCGAAAAGCATGTAATAAAAACAAAAGTGAAGAGAGCTAACATATGTTGCCAGGTGTCCCAATAATAAATGTGTAAATACTAATATAAAATTCTAAATAAGGTGCATTGGATGGAATGAAGAGCATTAAACATAAATATGCTAGGTGGACTTGGAAGTCACAAAATATTTGGTGAGAACAAGTGGTCTAAATCTACTACTAAAGAGATAACAAGTGTTAGGGATGGTAGACCAAAAATAAATTCAAGTTTGAATCTACTACTAATAAAATTTATACCAACTAAAATCAACTACTTGAAATAGAAGATACAATGGCCCACGGGTTAGTAAGGAACATGACACTTGAAGTAATGTGTGCACACATCTACCATGATGTTGAATGGGTGTAGTGATAAAAAAACATATGTATAAGTGGATGAATCCCACTATTAAAACATAAAAAAAATACCAGCTAACACTGTATACAATAGAACAACACCACCATAAGATGAATAAGTGTCAAAGATATAAATAAAACATATCTAAAAAATATGGCCTAGTGGTGATGGGAGAGTCCAGTAATTGAAATAGTGAGGAAGTGTGTAGAGTATAACACACATGCATGAAGTCAAAGTAGGATGAAACATTAAACCCCCCATGACACTTTATAACTAAGTGCAACTAAAAAATGATTCCATCAACAAAATACTTGACCAAATGATGTAAATAACTCTAGTGCATTCTAAATATGTAGAGAATCCCATCATGAGAGTTTCTCTTAAGACAACCATAAAAAATGAGAGCTCAACTAATAAAAGGAGCCTCAAAAAACAAGAGGAACAGTGCGTACACAAAGAAATTAAATAGTAGAGGAGCCAGGTGTTTGTTCCCTCATAGATTGTTAAAAAATCCACCATAATTGATCTAAATTCCATCCCATATGAATACAGATGCAATAAGATGATACAATCAGTGACAAGTACAAAAATGGATCACACAAAAATAAATCTGGTAGTGTCTCAAGAGAATCATGCCTGATAGGAATAATATCAAGTTTCTCAAGGTTTTTAGGCCTAAGTGAAGGTGCAACTAATCTCATGTGTTTCTCAATATTCTAATGATAGATGAATTATCATTAAGATATCCCAAAGGAGATGAAACATTTATGTTATAGCTAATGTTGTGGTGAGTATCCCATTTAAAAGGATGGATGGTAAAAACTATGCCTTATGAATATATACCAATACTTCTTCCAAGTTGAACCATGGAATGAAGTATGTAGGAACTGAAAGTAATAGTATGCTTCTCAAAGGAACCCAACATATAAGAAGACATATTTTTAATGGGATGTGTAGAAGGTGCATCGATAGAATCATCAACATGAGCAACAATAGCATGCATATATATTGACAAAGAAGGGTTAGTGGGTGTAAGAGTCGTGACTATAGGTGAATCTGGTATGTCATAATAAATAATCACATCAAATGGATGTGTGCCGAATTCAAGAACATGTAGTGAATGAAATGATGGAATAAGAATAGGGGATTGTACTTCCAATATATCATTATTATTTTGCAAATGTGTAATTTATTTTGTAGGGAGTGAATTAGGGCATATTTATTGAGAATGAGAGATCACATAAATGAATTATGCTTCATTAGATTCTTATTATTCTCCTGAAGTGATAGAAAATTAACTTTTAGAGTAATACAAAAGCACACTCAAGGAAAAAAAAACCTAATTATAGACAATGGGTACCACCGAAAATACATCCACAAGTTTACAATAAAGGAGGCACCAAGTGCAATAAAAATACAATATTGATGAGAAGGTACAAGGTGGAAAAAGGTACAATACTAAAGTCGATAAAGGCCATTCTTTGCCAAAAAAATGACATTTTATTTTCAATAATAGAGTCTTTGCTTAAAAACTTCTTAGAAAATAAGATCACCATCTTTGAAAAAGACAATATCAACATTTAAAAATGCTCCCCCCTAGCTCCTCCCCATATTGTTGGAATCTCTTTTAATAATAAAATATCCTCCTTAAAAATTAATCCTTTTTTTGTATAAATCTTATCAAGATATGTGAAGAAGGGACTCAACCATTTAACCTCTCTAGTGTGAGAGGATTCTAGCAAAACTTATATAGTAACTCAGCCATTCAATGTCATGAGTATTCTATTTACAAACAATTTAGTTTTGACATTATTTTAAAATAAAGTAAATATTTGACATTGAAATCCCAAAATGCATAATATTCTTAATATATCACTACCTCGTGACTTCATAATATACACACTTTCATTATTTAGTGATTCATTCTTACACCTTAAGAGCATTTTAGTTTCTATAGTTAAATATAATACAAATGATATAACTCTATGTAAGACATTCCCTAAGCGTTTAAATGGTAAAACTCAAGATTAATTTCACCATCTCCCTAGTGACTCTTTACATGCATATATTTAGTTATAAGAGATTAGTTTCACCATCTTACTGAATTGTGTCCCTTAATGTATAGTCAATGCCAAAGTGCATTGTACCTCAAATGTAACTTATTATACACTTTGTAATTTGCTAATGATCTCATGAGGATCATCTATGAAGCTAGAGACAAGTCCGACATCAAAAGATCTATGTCTTGTTGGATATAACTTAAATAAAGAGGGTTTCCTACCAATTGTTTATACGATATAGAATCAACATATGGTGTAGAACACTTGGTATATAAATTAACCCAAAACTAAAAGGGAGTCAGGGTTGGCTTGTAGACAAGAATGATGAATTATCAAATTATGTCCAAATCATACTTTGGCAATGAAATGTTGATCCTTGTCTTAGATTGTGATACCTAAAAACAAAGGAAGTAGTGAAGAAATTCCAAGTTTGAGATCTCAAATTTCTCCATGAGCTTTGACTTTACATCCTTAATCAAAGAGGAAGCACTCCCACTAATGATCAAGTCATCAAAGATAAAACAGAATTACGATAGTGCACCATAAATCTTCTTAGGGTACATAATTGGGTCTAAATGACATTTGAAGAAATGCGTGTCAATAAAAAAATTATCTACCCATTCATACCAAATCTGAGGGGCTTGTTTGAAACCATAGAAAGATCTCCAAAGTCTACATACTAGTGAAGAGTCTTTAATATACCCTTGTGGCTTCTCCATGTTGATTTCTCTTGTAAATCTCCATGCAAGAAGATACGATTCACATCATTTTGATGCACTTTTCTGCGATGTGATGTAGTGAGTGAGAGAACAAGAGAATGGGATTCATCTTTGTAATTGGTGCAAATGTCTTTGAATATTCAATGCCCTCAACTTGGGAGGACCCTTTTAAAACCATGTGTGATTTTTAACTGAACCATCTGTTGCATAGACCCACTTGCACCGAGTCAATTTTCTTCCTTTTGGAAGAGTAACTAAGTCCCAAGTATCATTCTTCAACAAAGAAAGATATTCAAATGCCATTGCTTAATCCCATTTAAGTTTACCAACTACACCATTGAGGGTCTGAGGATATTTAAAATTTAGAGCAGAAAAAATGTAATATAAAATAAATAAAATAATGTAAAAAAAAAATGAAAATGTTGACACGTAAGTTGATGAATGTTCATCTACATTAAAATAATCCCTGTAAATTATTTCATAAGTACCAATACTATGGTCAAATAAAAGATAGGCTTTTAATAGTCCACTTAAAATTTCTACTTTTATTCGAGATGGTTAAAAAGTTACATAAGGTTAGGTTAGGGTGTGAACTTGTAGCCTCCCTTTTAAGGGCACAAGTTATATTGCCGTGTTTTTAACGTTGAGAAAGACGGCACGGATTTCATTTGATCTTAGCCGCGTGTTGTGATGTAAACAATTATATCGCCTTTGTTTACAATAACATATTCCCTGAAATTGATGAAACGTTCGCTGGCTGGCGTGGCGTACTACACGTTTAAGTGGTGTTTCGCTGTATATTTTAAGCTGGTGGAAACAGGGACGCAAATACCTTGCGGGTGAGTGTCAGTAACAGTGACTGTGAGTGTGGGACCCATGGAAGTACCTCCTCTCTCTCTCTCTCTGTCTGACATTTTGGGAATTTCATACCTGGTGCCTCTTCAAACCTGGCGGCCTTCCATGATATAATTAATTCATATGTTGTTGTTGCCTCTTCTTGCTTGTTGACGGATTCTCTGTTCTCTCTATCCAAATTGTTTTCTCTCACGCGTTTTATCGATTTTCAACACAATAAAATCCATCGCTTTATGCTCTCACTTCATCATTTCTGTTCCCTGGATTTTTGTTCCTCTCATATTCTAAATTGCGATTACCATTAAAAAAACCCGTCAAAATGGCTCAAAGGTCCGAAGTTAAAGAAGAGGAGGCCGGAACAGCACAGCGGGATTTCAAGAAAGCGAGGCCTAATTTCAAGTTAATTCTGGTCCTGTTCCTCGTGTCTTATGCTGTGACCGTTGTCTGCATAAGCTTCATTAACCCCATTGTCCAACTATGTAAGCTGGATTATTATTCATTTCTGCTGTTTCCTTTTTAATACATTTTTTGTTACCTGATATGTTTGATATCATTACTGATATGAGGCCGAAAATTTTTGTTCGCTGTTGCAGATGGTAGTAGAAAAGAAATATTTTATACACGTGTAATTTTACAGACTCGTATTGTACTTCACAATCATCCTTTAGAGATAACACAGCAGCAGGTGAAGAATTCCGTGTCAGAATCAAACCCGCAAACTCATAATCTGGATTGTTCCTCGCTCATCAACGGTGAGAACAAAAACAACAGTCCCATTTCTTTCTTTTCTAATACAGGTTTTGAGAGTGACAACATCTGAGGAAGAAATACAGGTTCATGGTGCTGCAATGACACACTTTTTGTTCATGAGGCCCGGTGCCGTGTTTATACAGATTGTGCCTTTGGGTACAGACTGGGCTGCCGCTAGCTATTATGGGGAGCCTGCCACAAAGTCAGGATTGAAATATCTTGAATACAAAATACTGCCAGAAGAGAGCTCTCTGTTTGCAGAGTATGGGAGGGATGACCCTGTTCTCAGAGACCCGGAGTCCATTAACAGAAAAGGATGGTGGGAGACAAAACGTGTGTATCTGGATGGGCAGAACGTGAAGCCTTCATTGAAGCGGTTCAATAAGACCCTGATGGCGGCCTATTCCTATGCACAAGTAAACTAGGTTCTGTACAGGAACAGAGCGTATTTAGACGCGAAAAGATACATACAGGTTGTTTTCATTTCAGAGGCCAAGAATGGTCCCATAATGTAACAAATATTTACTCGTATACATTAATTTGTTCATTATAACATTTAAAATGGTACAAGGCGCTGTTTAATAATTTAAAAGTACGGAAATCATTGACGCAAATGAAAAGCATAGTGAATGGAGTGAATCAGAGGCTAAGGATAGTCTCAGAATGTAATAAATATTTACTTATATACATTAATTTATTCATTATAACATAAAAAAATGGTCTATGGCGTTGTTTAATAATTTAAAAGTACATAAATCATTGATGCAAATGAAAGACACAGTGAATAGAGTGAATCAAAAGCCAAGGTTGGTCTTATAAAGTAACAAATATTTATTTGTATACGTTAATTTATTCATTATAACATTTAAAATAGTTCACGACGCTGTTTAATAATTTATAAGTACGTAAATCATCGACGCAAATGAAAAGCATGATTACATAAAATGTTTCAGTTAAATGCTACTCACAGTTGCCCAAAGGTGCAAGTTATGTTGGGTGTGTTTTCATTGTATTTATTTTTTTAATTATTTATGTGTAAAAAGGATAGAGTATACCCATATAGTAGTGAATGTTCTCCACGGTATGTGGTTCATATTAATTGTTGTTTTATTACAAGTTATTTGTTTTATTTTATGTATGGTTATAGTTCGTGTCATTTTGATATGTATTTTGCGATGATTACCTCATGTAATAGGGTTAAGGAAAGTAGCTTTGAATCTAAATTGTAGATAATGTAAACAATTTCCTCAATAGCCCCATTAATTAATCTCACTTTTACCTATAGATTGGATGTCAATGTAACATTTACCATGCCTATCAATAAAAAATTTACACTCTAATTATGATATACGTGAAAGTTATGTTGGAAGGGATGGCATAATTTTCACTTTTGATAAAGTGAGGTTTTACAAAGTGAAAGTGTATAAATTGGTAGTCGTACCTTACTTGAAACCCATGAACACTTACCCCACATCATCTTTTATGAATGAAGTTTCAAGCAACAATGATCTAATATTTTTGGTGGAGATGATGGTGGAAAATGAAGTTGTGTGTTTCTTCATACGATAATGCATTGTTTAAAGATGAGCTACTACATTTCTAGGAAGGTGCTTAAGTCATTATGAGTTTTGAGGGCTCTTATTATACTACCATAAAAACCTTAAATCTACCATCACAATCTGATGACTATATCCATATTGTACAAAAAAATTGAGATAATTGTATAAAACCTTCACTTTTCAATTATTATGATAAAACTAAATTTAGTTTTATAATTTTAAGTCTAATTATGAATAATAAAAATGCGTATGAATGTATGTAATGTAATTAGATTTAGATCCATTTATCTTTACCATAGTGATAAAAATAGTGCAAGAAAGGAATTTTGACATTTTATTTGTATAAATTATTCAAATATATTTATTATCTAAATACAACAATTTTATCATCTATATTAATCATATTTATGGTATCAATTATTTTTGTTGAACTCTCTATGAGCATAATATTACAATGTTTATGATTTATTTTCTTAAGTACATGACACATATATTAATAAAAGTCCTTTTTCAAAAGTCCTAAAATTATTATCTGCATTGCCCCTACGTTTACATCATTTCCATTGAAATCCATTAGTTTAACCCTTAGTAAAGTAGGGTTTTGTAAAGGGAAAGAATTTAAATTAGTAGTTGTACCTCATTTGAAATCTATGACCACTGACCCCTCTCACTTTTTGTGCATGATGCAATATGCAATAATAATATAATATTTCTAGTGTAGGTGACAATGGAAAATGACATTGTATATTCTTTCATGTATGATATAGCAATGTGTTTTTTAGGGAGGAGACATTTCACTTTACAGTGATTTTAAACAATGGTGAAATGGTGGGGAAGGGAAATTTTATACAAAACATAAAAGTGGTGAAAGATTTAAAGGTGAACTAAGCTCATGGTG
Source organism: Torreya grandis (assembly GCA_037957365.1). NCBI lineage: Eukaryota > Viridiplantae > Streptophyta > Pinopsida > Cupressales > Taxaceae > Torreya > Torreya grandis. The sequence goes on along the minus strand of JARHVA010000038.1, from coordinate 9,561,949 downwards.
ATGGGCAATGACAAAGAATTTTATGTGATAGACTCAAGTATTTAATTTTGGTGGTACGTTTAAAATAAAAACATAAACATGATTAATCTCATATGAATTAAGATTATTGAGACAATCCATCGACCTACACATATCATGATTACTTGGGGGATCTACCTATTAACACAACGAAATGACCCCTAATATATGATTAGGGTATCAGACCTAGTTATAGCTCATGCCCAAACCCTAACTATAAATCCCTTAGACAATAACAGACAAATGATAAACTAAAAATCATTGTATGTCCCAACTCTATCGTGAGCCATGTCTAATAAAACATAGAGAAACTCATGGCTTCTTTTAATCTATTTTTAAAACCCTTGGTTTATCATGGATTATTATCTTTCAAATTTTATGGGAAACCCATAATTGTAACAAATATGATTTGAATTTGTTTCCCCTCAAAACCCTTATTGCATATCATGAATACCCCTAGCAATATTAAGGTTTTCACAATGTAGGCCATTAGGAGGACAATGCCATGAGAAAATGAGGGTTTTTGTGAATGCAGGGTATTAAAAGTAACTAAGGGGTTTGAAAACATATAATTGAGGCTTTCAGGATATTATCAATTTCCAATAACATCTAAAAACCACCACATAAATTTAACCTAAATTTTCTTGTTGGAATATACTATTAATCTAAATTTTGACATAGTGGGCATTTGACTTTTAAAATTGACAAGAAGCACTACCTCAAACTCACATCTTTTAACACAGTGAAATACATCTTTAAGGAAATTAAAAGTACAAAACAAGTTTCATGCCTGCACATGCAAATCAATTCTTCACAATTAAAAATTGACCTCAGTTCATCATGACTTATTTTGTTTTAGATGTTACATAAAAATCTCAATTGGAAACCCTATACGTTATGTTTTACACATCCTTAAAAATCCTTGATGCACTTCATAAATGGCCCTTGAAATATTAAGGGTTTCAAAATACAAGCCATTAGGAGGAAAAATGCATGAGAAGGTGAGGGTTTTTGTGAATTTATAAAATTAAAAGTAACTAGAGTGTTTCAAATAAACATCTCTCAAGGGGTTCAAAATATTTTGGGTTTCCCATAACATCTAAAAACTAACCTAGAAATTTATCCCAAAATTTCTTCCTAGAATCTACTATTGATCTAACTTTTAAAAAACTTGAATGTGAATACTAATACTGATATGGAATGTCTAAGACTAACCATTCTACAATTTACTAATTTAAACATCTAAATAATTTTTTAAAGATATTATGTATGCTTGTAATGGAAGTTTATATTTGAGGTTTTACATATGATATTGCATCTAGATGCACCTAAATATATTTCCAATGAGAGAGTAGGATTGACCTTCCATCTCAAAAATTCACCCATAATTTAATAATGTTGATGATAATCATTTAGTATTATTTTGAACTAATGTTTAGTGCAATTATTTATACACATAATTTCCTTGATTAAAACTATTTTTTCTTATTAAAACTCTCATATTGTTTCTTGTTATATTTGTATGCCCTTTTCATGTCCAAATGTAGATGATTTCCACATAAAATAATCCTTTTCCTACAATTCACATTTTTTCATGAGTAAATGTGAACAACCTACACTCCCATCAAATCTACAACATGATTATCTTTGTCCTTCCATGATCTATCAAATTTATTCCCTATCATAACCTTCCACTCTTCAATACCTCCTCCATAATGCATAATTTATTACTAATTACTAAATAACATTTTAGAATTTATAAAAATATAGTTTCAAAAATGAATGATTTCACAAATATTAATTTGTTAAGCTATAGTAGAAAGATAATCGTAATTGTGTAATCTCTAATTATACAATAAAATATAATTGTGTAAGACAGAAGTATGCAAAATATCTCATCTTTATAAGTCAAAGTTTTACTCATTACGAAAGCCTAATTATGCAGTAAACCTTAATTTATAAGCCATAATTTGATGAATACCTTATTTTTATGAACTCTAATTTTTAATGAACTAAATCTATATCAAACCCTAATTTTGTTATCCATATTTATGTAACAAGCCATAATTTTATCATCCCTTATTATGTACTAAATGATAAAATTTTAAATTTTAATTTTAATTTACTAAACCCTATTTGTGTTTAAAAAACCATAATTTTTAAGCCCTAAATTTCTTGGTAAACATATTTTTTCTAAGCACTAAATATGCATCAAACCTAATTTCAAAGTAAAAGACTAATAGTTGAATGCTTTCAAAGAATAAACTTATTTATTTCATAAACTTTTAAAAACTATTAAACTTCTATCGTGATGTGATCGATTTCCAAATGATCATTGCATAAAATAAACTATTTCATTAAATCTTCTTGACACATCATTTTTGTTACCGATTAAGTTGACATTCATAGTAGACATGATGAAATCACACTTATAATTATGTGCTTTCATGGGATGTCTCACATATCTGCATGAAGTGTAACTCTAAACTAACAATCTCTATTTAAAAAAAAGAAAACATAGTAGAGAATGGAAATCATTACTATCAAAACAATAATGGGAAGGTCGTGTAACTACCATTGTCCTTTTATTACATGTTAAAGATACTAAAAACCAAGGGTAGGGGACACTTATATTATTTAATTAAGTGAGCTCCTCCATGTATTAAGGCAATTAAATTACCACTAACTTACTATTGGATGTTACTTTTACCCATAACTTTGGAACAAATGATAGTAGTAAATCTTTTAAACGACCCAACAAATGGTAAGATATATAATGTATGATGTGTTTATATATGTAATATGACAGTATGATGTGATTGGTATGTAATATGTACTCACATTTTTCAAACATTAAAAATAATTAGAAGATGGGAAACATGTACTAATGTTTCCATGAATATTATTGTATTCAAGTGTTTGTAACTTGTAAAAATCACTTTGTCATAGACAAAAATGAGATGCTCACTCAATTATCTATTGATCTAACATTGATGGGTTATTAGTAACTTATGTTTGGTTACATTAAAAAATATACTTTCCACAGTAATAATTCATAATAATAACTTGGAGGTTTCATAATGCATGGTTCTAATTATATTAGTTTCATAATGGTTCCATATTTATCTATTGCAATTCTTGGATGGTGACTAAACTTAACATACATCGAATTTATAGAAATGTTTAATTAGTGCTCAAATTTGATATCAAAGGAAAACACAAGTTTCCATATAAAAATCTAAAACATAATCCTCTGGGATATGTCTATTAAAGCATCAAAATGGAGCATGTATAGTAATAGGTAGAGCACAGAGAAAGATGTTTCAAATTTTGTTAACACATTTTATGTGTTTTCCTTTTATCATAAAATTTGATTGTCAATGTTGATGTTTCATGTTTCCATTAAAAAATATGCATTCCATCCTAAGAACACATTAATAAGCTTCACTTTTAGTAAGGTCTTAACAAGTTAAAATTATTATTAGATATAGGATTTGAAATTATAATCTTGACTAGTCATCTACACTTGAAATTAGTATGTTTCACTATGTATAGAATATTATTTTTATTGTTTAGATGACTTCATTTAACTTCACTCAGAATTAATTTAATTAGAGGTAATCTGATACCACATATAAATTAAATAATAAATTACTAATTTTTTAAAAACTTGTTCCCTTTTGTTTAAAAATAATAAAATGCATTTTATTATTTGAATTAGGTGTGTTAATACTTATGCTAATAAATAATAAAATATATAGTTATATTTATTACCATTTTGAATTTAGTGAGAGGTTGAACCCATTGGTCATAATGGTTTACTCCACATATAATTGATATTACATGGTAAAATCAATACATTGAGACATTTAATCAATTTCAACATACATTCAAGATTATGAGAAATCATACATTTTTAATATTCAATAAATGGTTATGTGAAGGAGATTGTCTGAGAATAAGAGTGAGATGAAGATTGAATGTATCGGATCCAAAAAATTTCTTAAATAATGAATAATCATTATCTATTTTTTACCTCCCTTTATGGTTTTTCCATGTATATCTAGTGTTGTGAATTTATATCTTTACTACAATCTTCATATCTAGATCATACATGTGCACATAATTAATTCAACATGGTTTCAAAGCAGGTTTGATAGGTGTGGATTGTTGGTGAAACTTGGCAGTTGATTTGTTTGGATTCTAGAGCATCCCATACCCCTATACAAGTAAATTTATGTATAATATCAACATTGTATAACTTGGTGTATGACCATATGAGGTAAAAGTCTATTTTAATTATTTTGGCATCACCTTAGATCCTGTGTAATTTTATCTCGATAGTTTTGGGTCATTTAAAGAGGTTGAGAATTAATCTAAGACTCCAAACAACACTATCGAAACAAAATGTTTTTTTTAAATTCCACTGCCATGCCCTTGTATGGCCTCTTATATGACATAAGAGGAAAAAAATATTTTGGTATCCATGTTGATATTTTGGAGTTGAATATCTCTATTTTTATTAGATAAACACTCAAACTTCAGTCCAAGCAACAACCAAACAATAGATTTACAAGCAAAGATTTCTTTTGGTATGGTTGTATGACTTTGGTAAGGCATGTATGGACTAAAAAACTAATGAAAATTAGTTAAATTCCTCTGCTACATATTTATTTGCTTTGAAGGTGGATCCTTAGTATTTTTACCCTGCTAAAAATTTATAACATGTCTTTCAAAGCATCAAAATCATATTTACAAAAACATCCTCTTGAGTGTGATGGTATGGCATGTGTGGGTTAAAAGTAGGAAAAAAATAGTCTTTTGATATAAAAAATTATTCTTATTGATTTACATCAATTAAGAGGCCCTTGTGATGTTGTAAAACAGTTTTCAGACATTATGTTGGCCTCTTGCTCTCTCCCCATTGTGCCCCTACCTCCCTCTTGTGCCATGGCTACCTATGGCAATCCAAAATGGTTAGTATATGGTTTATAAAATATTTTTAAAAATAAATCAAAATATCCATGCAAACAAAAGTGGAAGGACTCACTTTCCTATTAGCTTTTTAGAAAAAAGTTTAAAAAAAAACAAGTAAATGTTATTTACATTTACATTAATTAATTTTTTATTTAAGGAAATTGATTAAATAAATTTTAAATATTATATTATTCATGCATTTTTGAATAAGTGTTTCAGGGGATTTAGTTAGTGTAAATTTTTCAAACACTTGTAAAAGTGAGGTAAAATGTTCAAAACTCGTTAAACTTATCTTTTTGGCCAAACCTTATTTGGTCAAACTTTCTTTTAAAATAATATAATTAACCAAAAGTTTATTTTATTATTTAAAGTTTTATTCTTGATCCCTTTTAAAAGTCTCTTAGGACACTTACAACTCTTACTATAGCTACAACTTCTTACTAGAACTATAGATCCTAGTGATCAGCATAAAGATTTAAAAAATGGGTGGGAGTTTATGCAACTCTAGATCTTACAAACACAATGATCGATTTTGTTTCTTAACTATAAATTTATAAAACTATCTTGTCTATGGTATTAAATCCCTATAAGTGATCTATGTAATATTATTGGGAGGTTGTTTTTTTGCTCTAAATTTTAAAGTTTGTATTCATCTTATTATCTCAACCTATTATGTAATATCATAACTTGACAATTATGCACAAATTATGCACAAATCAAGATACTCTTATAGAACTTATTTCATCATTTATTATTAAATATTTTAATTAATTAATTAGGTTTGATTTACCTTTTTTAAAATCTATTTAGATTTAGTTAAAATTTTATGGATATATGTAATGTAATTTGATTAAAATGAATTTATTTATATTAAATTTTAGTGAACCCACATTGTTTAGCATGGTTTTAAAAGTAAAATATATTGAACAATGAAGATAAAATCAACAAACCATTTCCACAGTGCAAATTATAGAAGATTTAGCCAACAATAAGAGGAAAATCATAGTCTTTGAATATAGAATACATAATTAATTGTACAAAGGGAGATGAGGGGTATAGATAGCTTGTGGAAGAGTGAAATGTCATTTATCTATTGGTTCCACTAAATGTGACTTCCACAAAGGGTGGTAGCACATATGAAGTAAGAATAAAATGCATGCTTATCTAGACATGTTTTCACACTAATTATACTTAGTGTAAAAACTAATTTACTAAATTAACTTAATGTTAGTGCATCTAGAATAATATACTAACACCTACCCCCTTTGAGTGAAACTTAAGGAGGAATATACAAAGTAATAAAGCTAATAATCATCTAAAAATGGGTCTTAGTAACAAGCCCTAATAAGGTATCAATGTACAATAAGTACACACTATAATAAATGATATACACTACAAGGATCTCTAAAAAAACTAATAATAGTAAAATGAATATAAGGAAGGTATTTGGTGGACAAAAAGTAACTCAAGAACTCTTTTTTTCCTGAGTGGTTTGGATCCACTACTCGATCATAAAAAAAACTAACATTGTATTCACAAGAATGGTTCCTTACAAAAAAGATATTGTTAGAGGCATCAAACGTCGAAAAACTTCACTAAATGGAATTAGACTAATTGCCTGAAATAGAAGATGTGCAACAAGGGTTAGCAAGGGACACAACACCTAAAGAAGTAGGATATACACCACACACACACCTTATACTATTGATTGGGTAAAGTGATGTAAGAAATTGCATGAGTGTATGAATCCCACTATTTGAACATTAAAAAACTAACACTATATTCTCCAAAATAGCTCCTCATCATCCTGAAAGAAATTATCAAAATATCAAAGAAGACAAGTTGACATTGGGATTCACCTAAGTAATTAAACTTCAATCTAAAGGAGATTATCAACATGTCAAAAAAGTGTTGAAGATAAAAATAAAATCTCTCTCAAGAATATGGCCTTGGTGGTGTTGGGAGATTCATTTAACTAAAATAGAGAAGAGGATGTGAATAATAGATCACCCACGTATGAAGGTAAATGAGGACCAAAGTGATAAACCCCCCATGGAAGTTTATAACTCAATGTGACTACAAAATAATCCCTTAAAAACCAAAAAACCCACCTAATGACACAGGGAAATCCAAAATGATGTCAATATGTATAGAATTCCATCAATAAAAAAAGAGTTTATCCTAAGAAATAAACACCAAAATGAGGTCTCGGCCAACAAAAAAACATAAATAGGTAGGAGGAGTAATGTGCAAATGAAGAAACTAAGTAATGGAGGAGTCATCCTTATAGAACCCTTGCTAAGAATGATTTTGATGCCACCATAAAAGATATGATATCCATCTAAGATGAATGTAGATGGTAGAATAACATGCATGCAAATGATTGGCTATGAAATTAAACAACTGGTTTAGGTGAAGGAATAATTGAATGAATGTCAGGCTGATTAGGCCTTACTATAGTATAGATCATGTATTACTAAATGTCTTCACGAAGAGTAAATCAAAAAAAAATTGGATCTCTGTAATCAAGATGTCCCAAAGAAGATAAAACACCTATGGAATAACTAATGTCATGATAATAATTTCAATGTGCTAGATAAGAGAAATAATACCTTGTGAATATCTACCAATACCTTATCATTAAAAACTGAAGATTAATGCTAGGAGAATAGAGACAATTATCCATAGATATTTTCCACCAAAAACCTTATTAAATATGAAATAATATCAATCTCTAAAAAAAAGTTATAAAAAAATTATTCCAATATAAATCACATATGTGCACCTTATCTTAACAATGAAACTGAAAGAAGAGAATTATTTTCACCATATTCATGTAGAGACGTTAATTTTATCTTAACTTCTTTGATAATGGTTGTATGACAAATATCTGATTTATTCCCATTGAGATATAAAAACACTGAGGTTTGAATATCAAAAAACATTAATAACATTTATAAAATATATTTACCATCAATACAAAAGTTACTAATTCAATCTATTGATGTCTCACCCTTTTGAATCTTCCACATCGTCACTAGTGGGAAACACGTTTCTAGTGACTAAACTTCCACACTTTGATGCAGTGGCAAAAATTCAAGAAATGCATTGTAATTAGGAGAATAAAATAATAGTCATCCTTTATAAGTAAATTTGGACTGTCGATTGGGTACGTAATGCAAGGATAATTTTTTAGGTGAACGTCTATTGGCATAACTGGATAATCAAAATTGACTCTCTAATGTTGAGAATACATTACACCAATGTATATTCTTTATACAATTAGGATATACTAAATACATTAATATGTAAGTCAAATATTGTTGGGATGAATCAATGACTAATCTAATAAGCCTTAAAATCTATTCTTCAAATTAAATAAATAAATTAAAAATTAATGAGAGATTAGGGTTTTTTAGAATCTTGAGCTCCAAAAGGTTCTACTATGTTTTTAGTTAGGTTTCCATGTCTATCTAGCCTTTACTATAATACTATGTATGTGGAATTTTTTAGGATCTCTTTGCATTAATTTTGAAATTAATATTTGCAATTAGGCCATTTGGATGGGTTAAGACACTATTTATGTATCTAAACTAACCAAACACAAGTATTTTATTTAGTCTATGGGGAGTATGGCACCTAAGTGAGCTCACAATGTTTTATAAGAGTTTCATAATAGGGTAACAATACTATTAACTATTCTCAATCTATACACATGCTCTTAGCTATTGATGTTATAGAGTTTATTTTTAACTATTATGAAAATCATAGACTTGTAGCTTATTATGCTAGTTGTATTCCTTCTAAGCATACTCTACAATCTTAGGTTGCAAAAATTTGGGAATATCATTACATTAAGTTAGGGGGTCTCTAACCTTACCAATTTTTTTCTTGTTTTCCTTCAAGAAGACATAACATGTGGAATCTTTGCTTGCTAACTCTATTTATTGGTTCATGATGTATAATAACCCTATGATTTTATCATGTTAGACTTGATATTTTAAGGTTCTTATGCATTCCTTACTTAAATTTCCTATGTAGGTTGAGTTTGTATAATATTACTTATAAAGGGGTATATATTTTATATTGGGGTAGAAGAGTAATAGAGTGATTACTAATATGAATAGTAATAATAATCCCATATGCATAGAATGGAAGAGTGGGATATGTTAGAATAATATAAATAGATGGGCATAGGCTATTGTAATATATCAAAGCAAAATATCAATCTAGAGTTAAATACTCTAATAAGGAGGTATCCCCCTTGAAGTGGAAAGTGATTTGCAGAGTGATTCATTATCTGAAAGGAATAAATATTAATATAGTTAGTATTTATGTATGTGATATATTAAGTTCTTAACATATTGTATCAAAGTTCTTTTCAGGGACATTTTCATCTTTTTTCTATTTTAGTAGTAGGTTGTGCAAGTAGGAGTTTGTAATGTCTTTCACTGTATGCTCTCACCTTACCTTACCAGGATCCTGGTGATCAAAAAGTGGATATAAATTTTATTTGTTTTATATTTTAGGAGAAGAGTATTCATTTTAAAATCTGGGTATTTTAGTATTGTGGGAGGTACATTTATAAAGTTGTAAAAATGTTTATGTATGAGAGTAATCTAACATTATTGTAAGATATTTTAGAGTGTGCTTTTTAAGAGTGGATTTATTTTTTTAAATTGAGAGATGTGTTTTATTAATATATGAGCGGGAGTTTATAATTTCTAAAGTGTAAGTTTTGTGAAGCCAATCGGATTTGTCATTATTAGTAGTTTCAAGTGCAGATCTACATTTTTCATCCTCAACAAACCCAACTATTCTTTTTCAAACTTCTCTCAACTGATCATGAATTAGGACAGCCAATTTATGGGTTTGGTGTGTCATTTCCATCTTTCTATAAAATCTTGAAGTTTTGGGTTTTGTGTAGTATTGTAAAAGTTATATTAGTTTTACTAAGTGCTACAAATGTAACAAAAAAAATCATAAAACATTTTTATGGAGCCTTTCATTTTATCGAGACAAATGCATTCCTTAAACAATATGCATGCTATTTTAAATATAATTGAGCTTCACTTCCAAATAACTAAACAATATGATTACAAAATCAATGCATGATTAGATTAAGAGCATAACTATAGTGAATGATACATGGATTCATTTCCTATAGTTGAATAAAATGCAACATAAAACACTACCTAGCTAGTTTTTGCAGATGCTTGTAGCGAATGGTATGTTAATTTTCATTACTTGACATAGACTAATTTAGTTTGTCTTATCTTCACCAACTCTTATATTCAGAATGCAGAAGCACACAAATATGGGTTTGAAGCTTTCAAGCCCCCAGAGAACCATGTTAAGGGGATGGCATGTATCCTTGATTGGCTCACTAGACATACTATTTTGTGCCTCCTTATAGATTTGAGGTACTCGACGCCAAGTTTCAAGTTTCACTACTTGACTCTAACTTCTAGACTAATATGATTCTAGCTTTAGTTATTTCATCACTTCGTCTATATGCACATCTACCACTTATTTTGGTGATTCTATTCACATTCTTATTGTACATGCTCCTATCAAAATATAGGAAGAAGAAATGGAAGCAAAAAAGAATGCATGGACATGCCTCAATTTGGTCTTCTATATATTTTTTATATGTATGGTCTGGCCTTCATTTGGACCTCTTCTTATTTCTTATCATGTTTTGAGGAAAAAACATGTTTAAGGGGGATGAAATACAATATACCTATATAGGGGTATATATTGTATATTGGGGTAGAATAGTAGTAGAGTGAATAGTAATATGAATATTAATAAATAGTAATAATAATACCATATGCATAAAATGGAAGAGAGGGATAGATTATAATAGTATAAATAGAAGGGAATAAGCCATTGGAATGTATCCAAGAAAAATATCAATCAAGACTTAAATACTCTGATAAAGAGGTAGCCCCTCGAAGTGGCAAGTGATTTGTGAAGTGATCCCTTCCCTAAAAGGAATAAATATTAACATAGTTAGTATTTATGTATGTGATATATTAGGTTCTTAATAGTTTTCTAGCATACCACTCCCACTATAGGCTTTCCTTGACCAACAAATTTAGTGTACATCATGTATGTGATATGTTAAGAGGTTGAAATATTTTACTCAACTTGGCTCAAAAAATGAATTTGTGTTCAGTTTGACCTTAAAAAATATTTCAACGAGTCTCTATAAATTCATGTGGGGGTTTAAAATTTCATGCAAAAGTAACACATATAAATATTCTCAATAATTACTTTCATTGACATGTCCTTGATGATTAAATTTGTGACCATCGACTCATGGTATGCAAAAAGCTTAAAATGATAGTAGATTAAAATTAAGAGGCTTGGATGAATTTCAACAACAAAAAACCTTTGACATTTCCTATAAAAATATAAAGTTGCAAATGTTGTTTTTAATAATAATCCACAACAATTTTTTAAAAATGTTGGGTTTAGTTCCCCGTTTCCTATCTCCATGACATAAACTCAAGCATCTCTAGTAACTTATTCTCAAATTTTTACATCCATTGTTAGAATATCACCAGGGAATATTAAATCCTTCAAGCACTCATGGAGTCCATATTAAGGTGACAATAATTCACCGATGGGAGAAAATGAGAGTAAATGTTATGCCTTTCACTTGGAAGATTATATCCTTCCAAATGAGAAACCTCTTTTGAGTATCAAGTGTTTAGCTCTAGATCCTAAGGAAGGGTTTGAAGATTGTCAATCTGAATTAAATTAGAAAGATTCCTCCTTATGATTATTCTCTCATGGATTGTGCAAACTCATTAAGTCAAGGATTATAATAAATATTTATGTGGTCTACTTGTAATTAGATTTGTGCCTTTTATATTTTTTGTTTGCAATAAGTTATGTTTCTAGATTGCTTTTGTAAGCTACATTAAAATCTATTTATTCATTTGAAATATCAACTCTCACGAGGATTGGCATGGTAGATATAGCATATTGATTTCACCAAGATTACATATTTCATTATTTCCTTAGGGGAATATCTAATGTGTCATGTTTTTTGGGTCATGCTTCATATTAATGCCCAAGATTTGGGTCTTATGAATGTCTATGCACCTAATGATGGCTCATAAATAATGAATGTATGGCATTGGTCATCAGATAAATATATTATCTCCAGGAAATGTATATGGGGATATTATAACATGGTTTAAACCCCCAAAGGCAATGAAATATATTTTCCGATGTGATGGTGCACTACAGTGATGAATCTTATTTTTATTTCTAAAATCATTAGGGGTTATTAGATCCCCTCTTTGATACAAAATTTAATATCCAAAATATATGGTTTATGTGGTCTAATTTTTGTGCAAGCCCTAACCACATCCTTAAAATGTTAGTTTCTTTAATGCTCGCCAATCAACACATGCTCAAATTTTGCAACAACGGTGGAAAACTTATCACCATCCACCAAGAGATTGTCTTTTTTACCACATAGATGGATTAGGGGGATGGTCTTCATAAAATGCCTCAAGTAATTAGTTATTTTTAAACATGTCACTCATCTCTCATGAGAGTCCCATCCAACTCAGTATCTCATTATGGAACCCTTTTCCATGCCTGTAGCATGATGATAGTTAGATTTAATAGTGGAATGACACAATCATTCACACCACCTCTTTCTTAGGAACTAAGGTGAGAAATTAGTGAAGATTCAAAAGAGGAATAATAATCCCTGGGCCAAAAGATCAAAACTCAGGACACAACTTGAGCATAGACCACTCGATATTTAATTATAAATAGTGGTTACTAATTTGTATAGATATTTTAATTAAATATGTATGGATATTTGTAGGCCTAATTAATTGTATATGCATATTTTTAGTCTATATGTATTCCTAGTTGTATTGCAATTTAATTGAAAATGATTTATTATTAATACAATGAGATCAAAGATGTAATAAAATGTTACAATTATATAAAAGAGTTAGAAAAATAATCTTATATATGAAGAATATTTCTATTTTTTTAAAATTAAATTTAAATAATTTAAATAAAATAAAATAAAAAAATTTGAGTTTGAAAAATAATCTTATGTATGAAAAATATTTCTTGTTTTTTTAAATTAAATTAAAATAATTTTAATAAATTAAAATAAAAATTAATATGAATATAGGTCATTCTAATAATATTTTAATAATTTCTTCCAATAATTTTAATGAAAAAAATATTATAAATATAAGTCATTCTAATAATATTTTAATAATTTCTACCAATCTTAATTAAAAAAATTGTCTTAATAATAAACGACAATCCAAAAACCTATAGTGTAGGGTGAAACAATTGAAATAAGAAAAAAATTGTTATGAATAAAATATATATGATTAGTCTCTCTTAGTTTATGCCAGGGGAGAATAATTTCTTGCACGTGCATGTTATCGAAGTATAAAGTCTTTTTTATCCTTATTAGATTTGTGGGCATTCTAAAGAATAAAATCCTAAATGTTTTTTTATTGTAAATAACGGGGAAATATTATAACACTTTTATGCCATAAAATAACATTCTTATCAAACAAACTGAGATACTTGGTCTATTTTATTGCATTAAGAGGCCACCTCAACAATGGAATCATTGACATACTTTTACAGTTCAAAAAAAAGTGATTTGCCATTTGGTAAGGAAAATTCAGAGATTTTAATAAAATCTCGTAATAGTTTAAAGAGAGGAAAGGTGAAAATGTATAGCCAAAACTTAAGACTTAATAATATAGATGATCGTATTTTATCTAATTTTTTATCTAAATACATGTAGTCCCTATCTTATCATATGGAGGAAATGGTGAAATAACTTGCTCAATGAAAATAATGTTCAAGGATAAAAACTATGTGAGTAATTAATTATATGAAAAGCTATCATTAAAAAGCTAGGCAACACTTTAAAATCAATTTTAAAAAAATGCATTTGTGCAAAGCAAGTCCTAGTCAAATTAAATGTGATCAATCTATTAATTTGGAGAAAATGTTATTCTATTAATATGGTGCAGGTATAACACTAAAAAATTAGTTATTGTGGGTAGATTTTGGCCTTCCACTCTAAAACATTTAACATCATTGATCAATGAAAAAATGATCAAATAGATTGGAAAAAATGAGTCACCAAAATAAAAATGTGTTAGTGTAATATTTTTCGAAAAGCATGTAATAAAAACAAAAGTGAAGAGAGCTAACATATGTTGCCAGGTGTCCCAATAATAAATGTGTAAATACTAATATAAAATTCTAAATAAGGTGCATTGGATGGAATGAAGAGCATTAAACATAAATATGCTAGGTGGACTTGGAAGTCACAAAATATTTGGTGAGAACAAGTGGTCTAAATCTACTACTAAAGAGATAACAAGTGTTAGGGATGGTAGACCAAAAATAAATTCAAGTTTGAATCTACTACTAATAAAATTTATACCAACTAGAATCAACTACTTGAAATAGAAGATACAATGGCCCACAGGTTAGTAAGGAACATGACACTTGAAGTAATGTGTGCACACATCTACCATGATGTTGAATGGGTGTAGTGATAAAAAACATATGTATAAGTGGATGAATCCCACTATTAAAACATTAAAAAAATACCAGCTAACACTGTATACAATAGAACAACACCACCATAAGATGAATAAGTGTCAAAGATATAAATAAAACATATCTAAAAAATATGGCCTAGTGGTGATGGGAGAGTCCAGTAATTGAAATAGTGAGGAAGTGTGTAGAGTATAACACACATGCATGAAGTCAAAGTAGGATGAAACATTAAACCCCCCATGACACTTTATAACTAAGTGCAACTAAAAAATGATTCCATCAACAAAATACTCGACCAAATGATGTAAATAACTCTAGTGCATTCTAAATATTTAGAGAATCCCATCATGAGAGTTTCTCTTAAGACAACCATAAAAAATGAGAGCTCAACTAATAAAAGGAGCCTCAAAAAACAAGAGGAACAGTGCGTACACAAAGAAATTAAATAGTAGAGGAGCCAGGTGTTTGTTCCCTCATAGATTGTTAAAAAATCCACCATAATTGATCTAAATTCCATCCCATATGAATACAGATGCAATAAGATGATACAATCAGTGACAAGTACAAAAATGGATCACACAAAAATAAATCTGGTAGTGTCTCAAGAGAATCATGCCTGATAGGAATAATATCAAGTTTCTCAAGGTTTTTAGGCCTAAGTGAAGGTGCAACTGATCTCATGTGTTTCTCAATATTCTAATGATAGATGAATTATCATTAAGATATCCCAAAGGAGATGAAACATTTATGTTATAGCTAATGTTGTGGTGAGTATCCCATTTAAAAGGATGGATGGTAAAAACTATGCCTTATGAATATATACCAATACTTCTTCCAAGTTGAACCATGGAATGAAGTATGTAGGAACTGAAGGTAATAGTGTGCTTCTCAAAGGAACCCAACATATAAGAAGACATATTTTTAATGGGATGTGTAGAAGGTGCATCGATAGAATCATCAACATGAGCAACAATAGCATGCATATATATTGACAAAGAAGGGTTAGTGGGTGTAAGAGTCGTGACTATAGGTGAATCTGGTATGTCATAATAAATAATCACATCAAATGGATGTGTGCCGAATTCAAGAACATGTAGTGAATGAAATGATGGAATAAGAATAGGGGATTGTACTTCCAATATATCATTATTATTTTGCAAATGTGTAATTTATTTTGTAGGGAGTGAATTAGGGCATATTTCTTGAGAATGAGAGATCACATAAATGAATTATGCTTCATTAGATTCTTATTATTCTCCTGAAGTGATAGAAAATTAACTTTTAGAGTAATACAAAAGCAAACTCAAGGAAAAAAAACCTAATTATAGACAATGGGTACCACCGAAAATACATCCACAAGTTTACAATAAAGGAGGCACCAAGTGCAATAAAAATACAATATTGATGAGAAGGTACAAGGTGGAAAAAGGTACAATACTAAAGTCGATAAAGGCCATTCTTTGCCAAAAAAATGACATTTTATTTTCAATAATAGAGTCTTTGCTTAAAAACTTCTTAGAAAATAAGATCACCATCTTTGAAAAAGACAATATCAACATTTAAAAATGCTCCCCCTAGCTCCTCCCCATATTGTTGCCATCTCTTTTAATAATAAAATATCCTCCTTAAAAATTAATCCTTTTTTTGTATAAATCTTATCAAGATATGTGAAGAAGGGACTCAACCATTTAACCTCTCTAGTGTGAGAGGATTCTAGCAAAACTTATATAGTAACTCAGCCATTCAATGTCATGAGTATTCTATTTACAAACAATTTAGTTTTGACATTATTTTAAAATAAAGTAAATATTTGACATTGAAATCCCAAAATGCATAATATTCTTAATATATCACTACCTCGTGACTTCATAATATACACACTTTCATTATTTAGTGATTCATTCTTACACCTTAAGAGCATTTTAGTTTCTATAGTTAAATATAATACAAATGATATAACTCTATGTAAGACATTCCCTAAGCGTTTAAATGGTAAAACTCAAGATTAATTTCACCATCTCCCTAGTGACTCTTTACATGCATATATTTAGTTATAAGAGATTAGTTTCACCATCTTACTGAATTGTGTCCCTTAATGTATAGTCAATGCCAAAGTGCATTGTACCTCAAATGTAACTTATTATACACTTTGTTATTTGTTAATGATCTCATGAGGATCATCTATGAAGCTAGAGACAAGTCCGACATCAAAAGATCTATGTCTTGTTGGATATGACTTAAATAAAGAGGGTTTCCTACCAATTGTTTATACGATATAGAATCAACATATGGTGTAGAACACTTGGTATATAAATTAACCCAAAACTAAAAGGGAGTCAGTGTTGGCTTGTAGACAAGAATGATGAATTATCAAATTATGTCCAAATCATACTTTGGCAATGAAATGTTGATCCTTGTCTTAGATTGTGATACCTAAAAACAAAGGAAGTAGTGAAGAAATTCCAAGTTTGAGATCTCAAATTTCTCCATGAGCTTTGACTTTACATCCTTAATCAAAGAGGAAGCACTCCCACTGATGATCAAGTCATCAAAGATAAAACAGAATTACGATAGTGCACCATAAATCTTCTTAGGGTACATAATTGGGTCTAAATGACATTTGAAGAAATGCGTGTCAATAAAAAAATTATCTACCCATTCATACCAAATCTGAGGGGCTTGTTTGAGACCATAGAAAGATCTCCAAAGTCTACATACTAGTGAAGAGTCTTTAATATACCCTTGTGGCTTCTCCATGTTGATTTCTCTTGTAAATCTCCATGCAAGAAGATACGATTCACATCATTTTGATGCACTTTTCTGCGATGTGATGTAGTGAGTGAGAGAACAAGAGAATGGGATTCATCTTTGTAATTGGTGCAAATGTCTTTGAATATTCAATGCCCTCAACTTGGGAGGACCCTTTTAAAACCATGTGTGATTTTTAACTGAACCATCTGTTGCATAGACCCACTTGCACCGAGTCAATTTTCTTCCTTTTGGAAGAGTAACTAAGTCCCAAGTATCATTCTTCAACAAAGAAAGATATTCAAATGCCATTGCTTAATCCCATTTAAGTTTACCAACTACACCATTGAGGGTCTGAAGATATTTAAAATTTAGAGCAGAAAAAATGTAATATAAAATAAATAAAATAATGTAAAAAAAAAATGAAAATGTTGACACGTAAGTTGATGAATGTTCATCTACATTAAAATAATCCCTGTAAATTATTTCATAAGTACCAATACTATGGTCAAATAAAAGATAGGCTTTTAATAGTCCACTTAAAATTTCTACTTTTATTCGAGATGGTTAAAAAGTTACATAAGGTTAGGTTAGGGTGTGAACTTGTAGCCTCCCTTTTAAGGGCACAAGTTATATTGCCGTGTTTTTAACGTTGAGAAAGACGGCACGGATTTCATTTGATCTTAGCCGCGTGTTGTGATGTAAACAATTATATCGCCTTTGTTTACAATAACATATTCCCTGAAATTGATGAAACGTTCGCTGGCTGGCGTGGCGTACTACACGTTTAAGTGGTGTTTCGCTGTATATTTTAAGCTGGTGGAAACAGGGACGCAAATACCTTGCGGGTGAGTGTCAGTAACAGTGACTGTGAGTGTGGGACCCCTGGAAGTACCTCCTCTCTCTCTCTCTCTGTCTGACATTTTGGGAATTTCATACCTGGTGCCTCTTCAAACCTGGCGGCCTTCCATGATATAATTAATTCATATGTTGTTGTTGCCTCTTCTTGCTTGTTGACGGATTCTCTGTTCTCTCTATCCAAATTGTTTTCTCTCACGCGTTTTATCGATTTTCAACACAATAAAATCCATCGCTTTATGCTCTCACTTCATCATTTCTGTTCCCTGGATTTTTGTTCCTCTCATATTCTAAATTGCGATTACCATTAAAAAAACCCGTCAAAATGGCTCAAAGGTCCGAAGTTAAAGAAGAGGAGGCCGGAACAGCACAGCGGGATTTCAAGAAAGCGAGGCCTAATTTCAAGTTAATTCTGGTCCTGTTCCTCGTGTCTTATGCTGTGACCGTTGTCTGCATAAGCTTCATTAACCCCATTGTCCAACTATGTAAGCTGGATTATTATTCATTTCTGCTGTTTCCTTTTTAATACATTTTTTGTTACCTGATATGTTTGATATCATTACTGATATGAGGCCGAAAATTTTTGTTCGCTGTTGCAGATGGTAGTAGAAAAGAAATATTTTATACACGTGTAATTTTACAGACTCGTATTGTACTTCACAATCATCCTTTAGAGATAACACAGCAGCAGGTGAAGAATTCCGTGTCAGAATCAAACCCGCAAACTCATAATCTGGATTGTTCCTCGCTCATCAACGGTGAGAACAAAAACAACAGTCCCATTTCTTTCTTTTCTAATACAGGTTTTGAGAGTGACAACATCTGAGGAAGAAATACAGGTTCATGGTGCTGCAATGACACACTTTTTGTTCATGAGGCCCGGTGCCGTGTTTATACAGATTGTGCCTTTGGGTACAGACTGGGCTGCCGCTAGCTATTATGGGGAGCCTGCCACAAAGTCAGGATTGAAATATCTTGAATACAAAATACTGCCAGAAGAGAGCTCTCTGTTTGCAGAGTATGGGAGGGATGACCCTGTTCTCAGAGACCCGGAGTCCATTAACAGAAAAGGATGGTGGGAGACAAAACGTGTGTATCTGGATGGGCAGAACGTGAAGCCTTCATTGAAGCGGTTCAATAAGACCCTGATGGCGGCCTATTCCTATGCACAAGTAAACTAGGTTCTGTACAGGAACAGAGCGTATTTAGACGCGAAAAGATACATACAGGTTGTTTTCATTTCAGAGGCCAAGAATGGTCCCATAATGTAACAAATATTTACTCGTATACATTAATTTGTTCATTATAACATTTAAAATGGTACAAGGCGCTGTTTAATAATTTAAAAGTACGGAAATCATTGACGCAAATGAAAAGCATAGTGAATGGAGTGAATCAGAGGCTAAGGATAGTCTCAGAATGTAATAAATATTTACTTATATACATTAATTTATTCATTATAACATAAAAAAATGGTCTATGGCGTTGTTTAATAATTTAAAAGTACATAAATCATTGATGCAAATGAAAGACACAGTGAATAGAGTGAATCAAAAGCCAAGGTTGGTCTTATAAAGTAACAAATATTTATTTGTATACGTTAATTTATTCATTATAACATTTAAAATGGTTCACGACGCTGTTTAATAATTTATAAGTACGTAAATCATCGACGCAAATGAAAAGCATGATTACATAAAATGTTTCAGTTAAATGCTACTCACAGTTGCCCAAAGGTGCAAGTTATGTTGGGTGTGTTTTCATTGTATTTATTTTTTTAATTATTTATGTGTAAAAAGGATAGAGTATACCCATATAGTAGTGAATGTTCTCCACGGTATGTGGTTCATATTAATTGTTGTTTTATTACAAGTTATTTGTTTTATTTTATGTATGGTTATAGTTCGTGTCATTTTGATATGTATTTTGCGATGATTACCTCATGTAATAGGGTTAAGGAAAGTAGCTTTGAATCTAAATTGTAGATAATGTAAACAATTTCCTCAATAGCCCCATTAATTAATCTCACTTTTACCTATAGATTGGATGTCAATGTAACATTTACCATGCCTATCAATAAAAAATTTACACTCTAATTATGATATAGGTGAAAGTTATGTTGGAAGGGATGGCATAATTTTCACTTTTGATAAAGTGAAGTTTTACAAAGTGAAAGTGTATAAATTGGTAGTCGTACCTTACTTGAAACCCATGAACACTTACCCCACATCATCTTTTATGAATGAAGTTTCAAGCAACAATGATCTAATATTTTTGGTGGAGATGATGGTGGAAAATGAAGTTGTGTGTTTCTTCATACGATAATGCATTGTTTAAAGATGAGCTACTACATTTATAGGAAGGTGCTTAAGTCATTATGAGTTTTGAGGGCTCTTATTATACTACCATAAAAACCTTAAATCTACCATCACAGTCTGATGACTATATCCATATTGTACAAAAAAATTGAGATAATTGTATAAAACCTTCACTTTTCAATTATTATGATAAAACTAAATTTAGTTTTATAATTTTAAGTCTAATTATGAATAATAACAATGCGTATGAATGTATGTAATGTAATTAGATTTAGATCCATTTATCTTTACCATAGTGATAAAAATAGTGCAAGAAAGGAATTTTGACATTTTATTTGTATAAATTATTCAAATATATTTATTATCTAAATACAACAATTTTATCATCTATATTAATCATATTTATGGTATCAATTATTTTTGTTGAACTCTCTATGAGCATAATATTACAATGTTTATGATTTATTTTCTTAAGTACATGACACATATATTAATAAAAGTCCTTTTTCAAAAGTCCTAAAATTATTATCTGCATTGCCCCTACGTTTACATCATTTCCATTGAAATCCATTAGTTTAACCCTTAGTAAAGTAGGGTTTTGTAAAGGGAAAGAATTTAAATTAGTAGTTATACCTCATTTGAAATCTATGACCACTGACCCCTCTCACTTTTTGTGCATGATGCAATATGCAATAATAATATAATATTTCTAGTGTAGGTGACAATGGAAAATGACATTGTATATTCTTTCATGTATGATATAGCAATGTGTTTTTTAGGGAGGAGACATTTCACTTTACAGTGATTTTAAACAATGGTGAAATGGTGGGGAAGGGAAATTTTATACAAAACATAAAAGTGTTGAAAGATTTAAAGGTGAACTAAGCTCATGGTGATGGGCAATGACAAAGAATTTTATGTGACAGACTCAAGTATTTAATTTTGGTGGTACGTTTAAAATAAAAACATAAACATGATTAATCTCATATGAATTAAGATTATTGAGACAATCCATCGACCTACACATATCATGATTACTTGGGGGATCTACCTATTAACACAACGAAATGACCCCTAATATATGATTAGGGTATCAGACCTAGTTATAGCTCATGCCCAAACCCTAACTATAAATCCCTTAGACAATAACAGACAAATGATAAACTAAAAATCATTGTATGTCCCAACTCTATCGTGAGCCATGTCTAATAAAACATAGAGAAACTCATGGCTTCTTTTAATCTATTTTTAAAACCCTTGGTTTATCATGGATTATTATCTTTCAAATTTTATGGGAAACCCATAATTGTAACAAATATGATTTGAATTTGTTTCCCCTCAAAACCCTTATTGCATATCATGAATACCCCTAGCAATATTAAGGTTTTCACAATGTAGGCCATTAGGAGGACAATGCCATGAGAAAATGAGGGTTTTTGTGAATGCAGGGTATTAAAAGTAACTAAGGGGTTTGAAAACATATAATTGAGGCTTTCAGGATATTATCAATTTCCTATAACATCTAAAAACCACCACATAAATTTAACCTAAATTTTCTTGTTGGAATATACTATTAATCTAAATTTTGACATAGTGGGCATTTGACTTTTAAAATTGACAAGAAGCACTACCTCAAACTCAAATCTTTTAACACAGTGAAATACATCTTTAAGGAAATTAAAATTACAAAACAAGTTTCATGCCTGCACATGCAAATCATTTCTTCACAATTAAAAATTGACCTCAGTTCATCATGACTTATTTTGTTTTAGATGTTACATAAAAATCTCAATTGGAAACCCTATACGTTATGTTTTACACATCCTTAAAAATCCTTGATGCACTTCATAAATGGCCCTTGAAATATTAAGGGTTTCAAAATACAAGCCATTAGGAGGAAAAATGCATGAGAAGGTGAGGGTTTTTGTGAATTTATAAAATTAAAAGTAACTAGAGTGTTTCAAATAAACATCTCTCAAGGGGTTCAAAATATTTTGGGTTTCCCATAACATCTAAAAACTAACCTAGAAATTTATCCCAAAATTTCTTCCTAGAATCTACTATTGATCTAACTTTTAAAAAACTTGAATGTGAATACTAATACTGATATGGAATGTCTAAGACTAACCATTCTACAATTTACTAATTTAAACATCTAAATAATTTTTTAAAGATATTATGTATGCTTGTAATGGAAGTTTATATTTGAGGTTTTACATATGATATTGCATCTAGATGCACCTAAATATATTTCCAATGAGAGAGTAGGATTGACCTTCCATCTCAAAAATTCACCCATAATTTAATAATGTTGATGATAATCATTTAGTATTATTTTGAACTAATGTTTAGTGCAATTATTTATACACATAATTTCCTTGATTAAAACTATTTTTTCTTATTAAAACTCTCATATTGTTTCTTGTTATATTTGTATGCCCTTTTCATGTCCAAATGTAGATGATTTCCACATAAAATAATCCTTTTCCTACAATTCACATTTTTTCATGAGTAAATGTGAACAACCTACACTCCCATCAAATCTACAACATGATTATCTTTGTCCTTCCATGATCTATCAAATTTATTCCCTATCATAACCTTCCACTCTTCAATACCTCCTCCATAATGCATAATTTATTACTAATTACTAAATAACATTTTAGAATTTATAAAAATATAGTTTCAAAAATGAATGATTTCACAAATATTAATTTGTTAAGCTATAGTAGAAAGATAATCGTAATTGTGTAATCTCTAATTATACAATAAAATATAATTGTGTAAGACAGAAGTATGCAAAATATCTCATCTTTATAAGTCAAAGTTTTACTCATTACGAAAGCCTAATTATGCAGTAAACCTTAATTTATAAGCCATAATTTGATGAATACCTTATTTTTATGAACTCTAATTTTTAATGAACTAAATCTATATCAAACCCTAATTTTGTTATCCATATTTATGTAACAAGCCATAATTTTATCATCCCTTATTATGTACTAAATGATAAAATTTTAAATTTTAATTTTAATTTACTAAACCCTATTTGTGTTTAAAAAACCATAATTTTTAAGCCCTAAATTTCTTGGTAAACATATTTTTTCTAAGCACTAAATATGCATCAAACCTAATTTCAAAGTAAAAGACTAATAGTTGAATGCTTTCAAAGAATAAACTTATTTATTTCATAAACTTTTAAAAACTATTAAACTTCTATCGTGATGTGATCGATTTCCAAATGATCATTGCATAAAATAAACTATTTCATTAAATCTTCTTGACACATCATTTTTGTTACCGATTAAGTTGACATTCATAGTAGACATGATGAAATCACACTTATAATTATGTGCTTTCATGGGATGTCTCACATATCTGCATGAAGTGTAACTCTAAACTAACAATCTCTATTTAAAAAAAAGAAAACATAGTAGAGAATGGAAATCATTACTATCAAAACAATAATGGGAAGGTCGTGTAACTACCATTGTCCTTTTATTACATGTTAAAGATACTAAAAACCAAGGGTAGGGGACACTTATATTATTTAATTAAGTGAGCTCCTCCATGTATTAAGGCAATTAAATTACCACTAACTTACTATTGGATGTTACTTTTACCCATAACTTTGGAACAAATGATAGTAGTAAATCTTTTAAACGACCCAACAAATGGTAAGATATATAATGTATGATGTGTTTATATATGTAATATGACAGTATGATGTGATTGGTATGTAATATGTACTCACATTTTTCAAACATTAAAAATAATTAGAAGATGGGAAACATGTACCAATGTTTCCATGAATATTATTGTATTCAAGTGTTTGTAACTTGTAAAAATCACTTTGTCATAGACAAAAATGAGATGCTCACTCAATTATCTATTGATCTAACATTGATGGGTTATTAGTAACTTATGTTTGGTTACATTAAAAAATATACTTTCCACAGTAATAATTCATAATAATAACTTGGAGGTTTCATAATGCATGGTTCTAATTATATTAGTTTCATAATGGTTCCATATTTATCTATTGCAATTCTTGGATGGTGACTAAACTTAACATACATCGAATTTATAGAAATGTTTAATTAGTGCTCAAATTTGATATCAAAAGAAAACACAAGTTTCCATATAAAAATCTAAAACATAATCCTCTGGGATATGTCTATTAAAGCATCAAAATGGAGCATGTATAGTAATAGGTAGAGCACAGAGAAAGATGTTTCAAATTTTGTTAACACATTTTATGTGTTTTCCTTTTATCATAAAATTTGATTGTCAATGTTGATGTTTCATGTTTCCATTAAAAAATATGCATTCCATCCTAAGAACACATTAATAAGCTTCACTTTTAGTAAGGTCTTAAAAAGTTAAAATTATTATTAGATATAGGATTTGAAATTATAATCTTGACTAGTCATCTACACTTGAAATTAGTATGTTTCACTATGTATAGAATATTACTATTATTTTTTAGATGACTTCATTTAACTTCACTCAGAATTAATTTAATTAGAGGTAATCTGATACCACATATAAATTAAATAATAAATTACTAATTTTTTAAAAACTTGTTCCCTTTTGTTTAAAAATAATAAAATGCATTTTATTATTTGAATTAGGTGTGTTAATACTTATGTTAATAAATAATAAAATATATAGTTATATTTATTACCATTTCAAATTTAGTGGGAGGTTGAACCCATTGGTCATAATGGTTTACTCCACATATAATTGATATTACATGGTAAAATCAATACATTGAGACATTTAATCAATTTCAACATACATTCAAGATTATGAGAAATCATACATTTTTAATATTCAATAAATGGTTATGTGAAGGAGATTGTCTGAGAATAAGAGTGAGATGAAGATTGAATGTGTCGGATCCAAAAAATTTCTTAAATAATGAATAATCATTATCTATTTTTTACCTCCCTTTATGGTTTTTCCATGTATATCTATTGTTGTGAATTTATATCTTTACTACAATCTTCATATCTAGATCATACATGTGTACATAATTAATTCAACATGGTTTCAAAGCAGGTTTGATAGGTGTGGATTGTTGGTGAAACTTGGCAGTTGATTTGTTTGGATTCTAGAGCATCCCATACCCCTATACAAGTAAATTTATGTATAATATCAACCTTGTATAACTTGGTGTATGACCATATGAGGTAAAAGTCTATTTTAATTATTTTGGCATCACCTTAGATCCTGTGTAATTTTATCTCGATAGTTTTGGGTCATTTAAAGAGGTTGAGAATTAATCTAAGACTCCAAACAACACTATCGAAACAAAATGTTTTTTTTAAATTCCACTGCCATGCCCTTGTATGGCCTCTTATATGACATAAGAGGAAAAAAATATTTTGGTATCCATGTTGATATTTTGGAGTTGAATATCTCTATTTTTATTAGATAAACACTCAAACTTCAGTCCAAGCAACAACCAAACAATAGATTTACAAGCAAAGATTTCTTTTGGTATGGTTGTATGACTTTGGTAAGGCATGTATGGACTAAAAAACTAATGAAAATTAGTTAAATGCCTCTGCTACCTATTTATTTGCTTTGAAGGTGGATCCTTAGTATTTTTACCCTGCTAAAAATTTATAACATGTCTTTTAAAGCATCAAAATCATATTTACAAAACCATCCTCTTGAGTGTGATGGTATGGCATGTGTGGGTTAAAAGTAGGAAAAAAATAGTCTTTTGATATAAAAAATTATTCTTATTGATTTACATCAATTAAGAGGCCCTTGTGATGTTGTAAAACAGTTTTCAAACATTATGTTGGCCTCTTGCTCTCTCCCCATTGTGCCCCTACCTCCCTCTTGTGCCATGGCTACCTGTGGCAATCCAAAATGGTTAGTATATGGTTTATAAAATATTTTTAAAAATAAATCAAAATATCCATGCAAACAAAAGTGGAAGGACTCACTTTCCTATTAGCTTTTTAGAAAAAAGTTTAAAAAAAAACAAGTAAATGTTATTTACATTTACATTAATTAATTTTTTATTTAAGGAAATTGATTAAATAAATTTTAAATATTATATTATTCATGCATTTTTGAATAAGTGTTTCAGGGGATTTAGTTAGTGTAAATTTTTAAAACACTTGTAAAAGTGAGGTAAAATGTTCAAAACTCGTTAAACTTATCTTTTTGGCCAAACCTTATTTGTTCAAACTTTCTTTTAAAATAATATAATTAACCAAAAGTTTATTTTATTATTTAAAGTTTTATTCTTGATCCCTTTTAAAATTCTCTTAGGACACTTACAACTCTTACTATAACTACAACTTCTTACTAGAACTATAGATCCTAGTGATCAGCATAAAGATTTAAAAAATGGGTGGGAGTTTATCCAACTCTAGATCTTACAAACACAATGATCGATTTTGTTTCTTAACTATAAATTTATAAAACTATCTTGTCTATGGTATTAAATCCCTATAAGTGATCTATGTAAGATTATTGGGAGGTTGTTTTTTTGCTCTAAATTTTAAAGTTTGTATTCATCTTATTATCTCAGCCTATTATGTAATATCATAACTTGACAATTATGCACAAATTATGCACAAATCAAGATACTCTTATAAAAATTATTTCATCATTTATTATTAAATATTTTAATTAATTAATTAGGTTTGATTTACCTTTTTTAAAATCTATTTAGATTTAGTTAAAATTTTATGGATATATGTAATGTAATTTGATTAAAATGAATTTATTTATATTACATTTTAGTGAACCCACATTGTTTAGCATGGTTTTAAAAGTAAAATATATTGAACAATGAAGATAAAATCAACAAACCATTTCCACAGTGCAAATTATAGAAGATTTAGCCAACAATAAGAGGAAAATCATAGTCTTTGAATATAGAATACATAATTAATTGTACAAAGGGAGATGAGGGGTATAGATAGCTTGTGGAAGAGTGAAATGTCATTTATCTATTGGTTCCACTAAATGTGACTTCCACAAAGGGTGGTAGCACATATGAAGTAAGAATAAAATGCATGCTTATCTAGACATGTTTTCACACTAATTATACTTAGTGTAAAAACTAATTTACTAAATTAACTTAATGTTAGTGCATCTAGAATAATATACTAACACCTACCCCCTTTGAGTGAAACTTAAGGAGGAATATACAAAGTAATAAAGCTAATAATCATCTAAAAATGGGTCTTAGTAACAAGCCCTAATAAGGTATC
Source organism: Torreya grandis (assembly GCA_037957365.1). NCBI lineage: Eukaryota > Viridiplantae > Streptophyta > Pinopsida > Cupressales > Taxaceae > Torreya > Torreya grandis. Next base: position 9,534,204 of record JARHVA010000038.1, on the reverse strand, counting down.
AATGTACAATAAGTACACACTATAATAAATGATATACACTACAAGGGTCTCTAAAAAAGCTAATAATAGTAAAATGAATATAAGGAAGGTATTTGGTGGACAAAAAGTAACTCAAGAACTCTTTTTTTCCTGAGTGGTTTGGATCCACTACTCGATCATAAAAAAAACTAACATTGTATTCACAAGAATGGTTCCTTACAAAAAAGATATTGTTAGAGGCATCAAACGTCGAAAAACTTCACTAAATGGAATTAGACTAATTCCCTGAAATAGAAGATGTGCAACAAGGGTTAACAAGGGACACAACACCTAAAGAAGTAGGATATACACCACACACACACCTTATACTATTTATTGGGTAAAGTGATGTAAGAAATTGCATGAGTGTATGAATCCCACTATTTGAACATTAAAAAACTAACACTATATTCTCCAAAATAGCTCCTCATCATCCTGAAAGAAATTATCAAAATATCAAAGAAGACAAGTTGACATTGGGATTCACCTAAGTAATTAAACTTCAAGCTAAAGGAGATTATCAACATGTCAAAAAAGTGTTGAAGATAAAAATAAAATCTCTCTCAAGAATATGGCCTTGGTGGTGATGAGAGATTCATTTAACTAAAATAGAGAAGAGGATGTGAATAATAGGTCACCCACGTATGAAGGTAAATGAGGACCAAAGTGATAAACCCCCCATGGAAGTTTATAACTCAATGTGACTACAAAATAATCCCTTAAAAACCAAAAAACCCACCTAATGACACAGGGAAATCCAAAATGATGTCAATATGTATAGAATTCCATCAATAAAAAAAGAGTTTATCCTAAGAAATAAACACCAAAATGAGGTCTCGGCCAACAAAAAAACATAAATAGGTAGGAGGAGTAATGTGCAAATGAAGAAGCTAAGTAGTGGAGGAGTCATCCCTATAGAACCCTTGCTAAGAATGATTTTGATGCCACCATAAAAGATATGATATCCATCTAAGATGAATGTAGATGGTAGAATAACATGCATGCAAATGATTGGCTATGAAATTACACAACTGGTTTAGGTGAAGGAATAATTGAATGAATGTCAGGCTGATTAGGCCTTACTATAGTATAGATCATGTATTACTAAATGTCTTCACAAAGAGTAAATCAAAAAAAATTTGGATCTCTGTAATCAAGATGTCCCAAAGAAAATAAAACACCTATGGAATAACTAATGTCATGATAATAATTTTAATGTGCTAGATAAGAGAAATAATACCTTGTGAATATCTACCAATACCTTTTCCAAGATATCTCATGGAATAAAGGATTAGAGAAGTAAAAGTAGTTGTATGGTTCTAAAAATAAGCATACAAATAAGCAAGTGGATGTGAGATGGGACAAACAGAGGGGTGTAAAAATATAAGAAACATGGTAAAAAATAATAGAAGCATTAGATACAATATATGGTTTAGGTACTGACAAATCAAGGTTGGTAGGTGTATTAGCCTCAGGAGAATGTAATTCCAACTTGTCAATTTGATGCTATAAGTCTACAAGTTTGTGATGTAAATAATGAATGAGGGTATCCTTACTAGAAATGAATGTATTTTTGTACAAATACTTGCCACAGTTTAAATTAGATAGAAACTTTACAAATAGTGTCATTACATGATTTTTGAAATTTATTTTAAAAAAACTTGCTTACAAGCATAATTTAGACAACATAGAATAAATTTCATGACATAGCTATAAACAACACTAAAAATTGTGCAGTTTAGAAAACAAAAACACCTCAATTTGAGTTTTTTGTCAAAATATATGGCCTTTATAGGGTCTAAAAACTTATGATTGTGAAGTAAATTTTAAAATAAACTAAAAATTCTATTAATTCAACTAATCAACTAAAAAAATAACTACACGAGTGCAAAGATCTCAAAAAAATAGTCACAATGAAAAAATATTGATCTCCATAGGCCTTCGAACCAATGAGAACTAATTCCACAATGTTAACCTATAAAATTGAAACCTCCAATGGTGCAAGCAAGGAAATCATTTTGAAAAAAAAAGAGAGAAAAAACCCTCTACAAAACTTAAACACTTAACCTCCAAACTAGTTTTGGGTTTTTTTAAAAATTATATGGACAAACCACCATTTCATGCCCTTATAAATTGTAATGAAAAAATAGTTATTTAAAATGCAATAAAGGCAATTAGTATCTTAAAATATATAAAAGAAGCCTTCTAAAATTTTATATTACATGGCCTCCTTCTTGGTGTGAAATGGATACTAGTGGGTGAGGGCCACATTTGGAAAAATGTCAAACCCAATGGGAATTTCATGTCAAATTGAATGCATATGTGCCAACATTCCAATGTAAGGTCGACAGTTGGAAGACTATTTAGTGTGATGAGAGGTCTAGGAGATGATGGTGGAATGTAAGAGTTATGTATGCCATTTCCATGAGACATATATGCATTAATTGACAAAATAAAATTGTCAAGGCCATTATCATTTACTTAGTCTGATATGATCATCACACTAAAGGCTATATAAACACTAATAATGACATTAGATTCAATGAGATAGGAGAAGAGGATCCTATATAGTACAAAAGATAATGAGTGCCAAAGTAAATTTTACACATTAATAAGCAATAGGGTTCTTATTGTTATCAAAAATTCAATTGAATTTTTAAATTAAAACTAAGCCATATAGTTCTATAGGCCAGGGAGCCAAAATGACTCAAATCTGACAAACAATTTGAATTTTTGAAAAATGATGAAAACCTATTTTTTTAAAAACCCAAAATATCTCATAAAACCTTTAAAAATGGTGTTGACATCCATACAAATTTGTACATGAAAACCCAAAAAAAACATATTTGATTGTCTCAAAGATATAAAATGTTTTCAAATAATACTAGGGTTTTGAGGTCTTCCAAAAATAATGGTAGGGGCCATTTCACTCCAAACTATTCCATAAAAGTGTTACCTCTAAAAAATTCTTTATAAATTTATTGAAAAATATTTTTTGGATGTTAAATTAGATACCATGTTGATGTAGATAATACTCAACATCCATGATCAAATCCTCAAACCATTTCCACATTGCAAGCACAGGCTTTTGGGTACAACAAAAAGATGAAAATCATAGTTTATGAATATATAATACATAATTAATCATACAAAGGGAGATGAGGGGTATAAATAGATTATGCAAAAGTAACCTCCCCTTTCCCTATTGGTTACACTAAAGGTGGCTTCTATAAATAGTGGTAGCACATGTGAGGTGAATAATCACTAAATACACGCTTCTTTAGACATGTGAACACACTATTATACTTATGGAAAAACTAACCTCCTAAATTATTTATTTTGATTCATTAATGGTATATTTATTTTTCTTAGCATAAATATCAGTTTAATGGAGCTTATCTCATTACATCATCCCAAACCTATTGTCCTTTGAATGTGTAGATGAGATAAAAGCTAAGAGACTAAGGTTCAACACAAATTATGTTCAAAATAAACTGGAATCAATGTTGAAAAAATAAAGTATGAGGTTTGTATCTATGTAACAAGGTCGCCGTAGGCCACATCTAGTCCTTAAACCACTTAGATAGTGTTTACACCATATTGTTTTTATTTTTTACAGAAGGATGAGCCATTATTTGACCCTTCAATCCTTAAAATATAATTATTTGGGATGGATATACATTATGTTTAACTTTAGTCTTGGTGTAGGTCTGCACCTAGTTTACAACCTCATTGTACTATGTAAAGTTACCATTAGAAGAGGTGATTCATTATAATTTTATTGTTTTATCTTTTTCTCTATTGTAAAAAGGTGGACCCCTTTCAAAACCAAACCTTTACAAACATGAACATTAGACAAGGAGTAAATAATAATCAGTGCATGTCGAAAACTATGTCAACTAATAGAAAATTGGTCAAAGTATTAAAAAAATCATCCACAAGAACGTCTTCTAAATCAGGCATGGCAAATGAATCCATATTGATTTCTCGTATTTCATTTTATTTTTTCCCTGATGATACTTGTTGAAGATGTCTGTATTTGCAACAAATGTGAATATATATAAATAACCCATACACAAAATTCACGTCATCATGTAGCTCAGTAAAAAGACCTCTAGGTACATCCCTATTCCCTATCATTTGATCGCATAAATACAAACATAATCCTAGCCTGTCTATTAAAGTAATGTAGGAGGCACGATGTAAAGACACTTCATCGAATAAAAAAGTGCCATATTGCCATATGATTTCATTTTCAGGATAAAGTAACATGTTTTTGATATAAATTTGTCTTCTTTTCCATTCAGACATAACCAATATATGCACATGTTTGTCAAACATACCACAAATAGAATCCATGAACTACACATACAAATGAAAATATGAGAATTGAAACCAATTTAAAAAAATATGAACAAAAAGATTAGAAGAATGTACAAAACCTCATTGAAATCAATATAAAACCCTCCATAAAACATATCAAAATAAAATCATGAAACTATAGAAATGGACAAAATAGTGCATGCACAAGGGAGTTGCATTTATAGATGATCTTAAGTGGCGTGTATTAACTATGTGCATGTGGGTGGGGCATGGGAATGTGATTTTGTTACAAAGCCGATAGATTTAGGAAAGGGTTAAAAAAAGTGAAATTACGAGGAATCCCATAGAATCAAGATAGGGTTAGAAAATGGTGAAATTGTTATGAAGCCCATAGATTTAATAAAGGGTTAAAAAAAGTGAAATTGCTACAAAGCCCATGAGATATTCTGGTTATCTATCAATTAATCATTTGATGTATTGAATTTGAAGCACAAACATACTGGTATTTATGGACACCATATGAAAGGAAATGTTGGTAGATGATACAAGAAAACTTTGTATGACATGTGTGCATTACAAATTGTAAGAGCCTATATGGGAATACAATTTATCCCATTCAATTGTAATGGTACATTGTGTTATCACCCATGGTAAGGTCAAGACATAACCCATATTGAGTTATGAGAGTTATAGTATAACAAAATAGGCTTCTAATTTTTTTTAAATGATTTCCTCATCGACCACCACTACCATACTTCCCACCTACAGGACCATAATTTTTGGCCCCTAAATTTGGGGAGGCCCATGAGACAATATAACACAAATATCAAACTAAATGAAAGTTTCTTCTTCATTACATGTAGAAAATTATACAAAAAGCTCTCATCTCCATCCCACATAATATAGAAAAGATGTTTAGGGCTCAAGACGATGAGTCAACATTCCACTTACAAAATTTGATTGCCACTAACTACAGTAAATGCTATTATCTAAGACTTTATGGATGGAATAGATTGAATGACAGATAACTATATTAAATTAGACGTATACCACTGTCCAATGTTAGTTCTTTACAACTAATCTGAGTAGTGCCCATCATGATCATGGTAGTGAATATACAACTGCAGCGATTCATTTAGGTAACTGCAATTATTTACAATTATGTGTGTATGCAGCGAACCTATATTTATATTAGTAAACTAGCTAATTACTTTACCTGAGTAAGCAGTGATTTACATTACTGCATATACTTCCGGAGCATGCCGTTAGCTTTGAAATTGCACTTTATTAATATAAATATCCATTGAGATAAGTAAATCACGACCTTATTTTATTGATATATGCAAATCGTAACCTCAAATTATAAATAAGGCACCTGTAAATATATATACCAAATCATATATAATTCTCTGATTTTATCATTCATGAAAGTTTAAAGAAATATTTTAAAGGCCAGCACCTTATTTAACTCTTAAATCGATTCACCCTATGTCATTTTATTTATATACCATTGAATAGGCATATATATTTAGCATACCAGTTTACTATAGTGGCTCATATAAAGGAGCAATCTCGGCACGTGGACTTATTGAATACATGACAACAAACTATATATTCAATATTTTAAATAATTGGGTATATTCAGTATTCTATATATATTTAGCGGACTCATGTACATTAGAACGGCCTACTAATATGCCCATTTGTATACCAATTTACTGGTATACCATGTATAATGAAGTCTGTCGGATCAGTAGATACATTGATCACACCTGTAGATGTAACTACATAGATGTATAAGGTATAGATACATTGGTGTCAGACTCATTAATTGACGGAATAATAGTTTACTGGTATAATGAATTACAGTCTTATTCACTGGTATACTGATCAATCTTATAGTGTGTATGAATATATTCAGTGACCTGGCGTCATGGAATAACTCTTATATTTTATCAAACTAAGTATAGAATTAAAGAGTATCATCTGAGCAACATTGTAAATATTATATATAATAATAATGAGTATTATGTTACGCAGCAACTCATTTTGTGAAGCAGGCATCTTATGTTTCGAAATGCAATGATTTTATTCAGTGAATGGTATGTATATATAACAATCAATCCTCCATTGCATGGTGGTCACTAAACAGATAGGGATACCAGAGCAAAATTGATAGTAGAGGGATCGCCCTATATATCTTGGGTAAAATGATAACTTCCTTCCTGTAAGAAGATAGTCTTGACTCGTTAGCCTTTTGTGTTGCTAAATTAAGACCACATGAATATTTTAACATGTACATGTATAATTTCTCAAAATAAGAATAAACTTTATGCATGGATCTTTATTTGAGTGGAGATGAGACACCATTAATGAAGATAAATTACTTTTCCAAATCTAAAGGTTGATAAGTTAAATAATGCAAAGCAGTTTTGAATCATAAAATGTAATATTTGTTAAGCTCGTCATGGCCCCGTTGCAACCCATGTAGATATTCCAAAGTGAACCTAGGTACCATGTATTTGTGATAATATTATAAGAAAAAATATTATAATATTTTGAATTTAGGTAAGGAGAAATGAGGTAAATTATAAAACCAATCTAAAGCATCTCTTGTGAGAGTTAAATTATATATATATATATATATATATATATATATATATATATATATATATATATATAATTGAGTTGAATGCATAAAATAATATCCATAATGATCAAACATATATATATATATATATATATATATATATATATATATATATATATATATATATATATAATTGAGTTGAATGCATAAAATAATATCCATAATGATCAAACAAGGGTATTGTAGGAAAGAGAAAATATTTTGTATTAAGATTGCATTCTAAGGCAAAATCAATACAAAGTTTAAAAGCATTGCATAGTTGATCACGCTGATGTTGTACTGGAGTATAAACATCACATTGTTTATTATTAGATTTTGATCACTTGGGAAAGAAGGAATCATCATAACAATTAGTGAAATCAAGAGACTCACATTCTATGGATATAATTTGACGATCTTTGCATATTAATACATTATCATTACTTTGTAAGTCTAAAGGTGGAGTATCATTATTTGTTTGTATACCACATTTATTTGTATCCTTTGATATTTCAAGAAAAAGGGAAGAAGTATCATTATATATCACAACATTATTTAATTGTTTAGATACAGGTAAATAGAAGGGTTTTGAAATACCTCCACAACCTTGTACAAAGCTAGCTAGATTAAAAAAATATAACACTAGCTAAAAAAATACTTAAAAGAGGCCATAAATAGTGCTAAAAACCCTCTTTGTACCATCCACAAATCGTCTATAGAATATCACCCAACTTATAAAGACCATATAACCAAGAAAATTCTAAAGGAGAAAAATTATCACAATGTTTTTACTTTCCTCTACTCTATATTATTTACAAATTTATTTTCACTACTATAAACATACTCATAATCATAGTCATATCTTTCAAAATCATATTCTTCATTGATATAAGAAGCATAAGAAATTGTATTGTATAAGTGTGATAATCATTACATTAATTATCATAAGCATAAGGTGTATCATTTATAGAGGAGATTAATTCTAAATGATGGTAACCAATTGGCATTTCATATTTAGAATCTATTTTTAAAATTTCAACCATACTACAATAAATATGACAAATATCAAACTTACTACTAGTAAACAGCCAATCATATATTAATCAAAAAAGGATATCACAAAGTATCACTAAGAAATGAGTGTTTACTTTGTAGGCTCTTAGATATATTGATCCCATATTTTTAATAGTGAACATGGCCCAAAAAGATACTAACTATGGAGGATTCCACTCTCCTATAGCTAAACTATCTAATCTCTAAGAAACATTGAAAGTAAATTACTAGGGCTAACCAATTACCAATGCACTATGAGAACAAACAATCAAAGGCTTCTTATAGTTGAAAAACAAAACCTTAGGAATTTAAGATATTCTATGATGTTTTTGCAAACTAAAATCTATATATAGTGTTGTCTAATGACTTGAGTATTGACATAGTACCCCTCACACCATGACTATGATAAAAGTGAATACTTTTTTAATCCAAAATGAAAACTCCTAGGAGTTTTAAAATTATGGAAACACATTTTATAGGAAAGCAAAGAAAGAAAAAGAAATTGAAATTTGAAAATTAAAATTAAAACCAAATAAAAAAAGAATGTTTGGTCTATATAAATAAATAATCATAATTTAAAACCCCAGGACAAAAATTAGAAAAGTAATGCTAAAAAAGGTTGGGTTCATCAATATGTTTTACCCTATTTTTTTAATTAAAAATTAATATTATTTGATAATATCTTTAAAACTTTAAAAATATCAAAATGCTTAAGATGTAAAACTATTAACAAATCTCAATTTAGAAATTAAATTAATATGAAAAACTACTCATTTTAGAAATCACTGAGAACAAAATAATTTAGCTTAAATCAATGCCTATTGACTCTTCTAGATATTTGGAAGATAAAAATAAACAAATGATGTGACTATGACTATTCAAGGTTAATAACATAATCTAGAAATATTTGAAGGTAACTATGCACTATCTAGAGAATAACTCGAGTCATTTGTGTTTATTGACTATAGGTTTTTATTAGTTGGTTATAGTTTTTGACTGACAAGAAAAGATAAAAATAATATAACTTTGAAAGTTAAAAATCAAAAGCATAATTTGATAATATTCCTAGATAGGACTGATCTAGGTAGATAATAGTGCAGTCTACTTGATCACATTGAAAGTAAACTTGTTTGTATGTACTTTGATGAAAATAGAATAATTTGACAACCTGTGTATATTTTTAGGAAGTCGACGACAAAATTTCAATTCTTAAATACCATGTAGGAATAAATTCAATGCAAAAAACATAGTCTCCTCCACAACCCAAATTGATATTAATTAGGGGGTGCTGGGTAAAATAGATTGAGCTGGACTGACCTTGGTTAATCCCTATTGAATAACCAATCACTCCATTATATTTACAATAATTGAAAGAGGGATCACACTCAAATTTATTTATCCCACTTAAATTTATGGGTGAAATTATGATTGCAAGTTTTGATCCTCTTTCACCTATTTTACCCTTGGCATAACCATGAATATGTGAATTCAACCTTTGAAAATCTTGAATTTAGCTTCCATAATTCTATATATTGAAAATGTAAATGTTTGAATAGATATTAAGAGTGAGGAATTAAATCATAAATGTATTTAAGATATTTTAACATTAAATTAAGGGACATATTAGTGTGCAAAATCTGAGAAAAATAAGGCTCAACAAAAAAAAGGGAGATTTAAACAAAATGTGACACAAAAGAAGCTCTATAAATTATGTAAGAATAATTATACACTTCATGGATAAGATTGTGGGCTTGGATGTGTCTGTATACATTGGACATATCCAGATAGATATAAAATTGAGATTTGGTATTCTTGAGATAGATTAGAATGATAAATGGCACGATATATAAAATGTGAACAAATTAGATAATACCCAATAAACATGTGTAAATAGATACCTTATTCATCAAAGATGTTGTATATGTGTAAATTGATACTAATTGACATTAAAGAAGGACTTGTACTAGATTTACATGTGTAGGACACTATACTTGATCATTGCTACATGATCTCAAATGGAAAAAGTGGTCACCACTACCACTATACATTATTATTGGCTTTATAATTTTTGGTGAAAGTTTTGAATGAACTATAACTAGAGTACATCATCACTACTGCTAATAACTAAAAACTCTTTAGGATATGTAGTCATTTCAATGCATGCTATTTTTTCCACTACAACATGTTATAACCATTAATTTAGTGGTGAATTTAAGGTTAGATTGGTCTCTTTCCTTCATTTCCTTTAGCCTCCAATGAAATCAATTGACCAGGTTGATATCACTACAAGTATATAAAATTTTAGGCAATGATTGCTATAAAAATATAAAATTTAATATTATAAAACCTAAAATTAATTTAAGTTTTACTTCGTTTAAACCATTCAATAAATTGCATCTAACCTATGGTCCACTATTGCCTACACTTTTCCCTAGATCTACCCATTATCTTTCTTGCTCCATTTATTGAAAGTAGATTCTCTATATTATGCAAGTTTGCCTTCTCCATTCCAAGGTTTTACTTGAATCATATGAAATCATCTGGTTATTGATATCCTTCAAGGCTATCTCACTTAGATTACATGATCATGACACATTATCCCTCGCCATCTATGATATTTGCATCCTACCTCTCTTATTAACATTCTAGTTTTTTAAGAATTGGTCTATTGACTTGCATTCTATTTGTATTTTTGTTTATGCTCTTCCACATGATTTTTTTCCAATAATTATTCCCTAATGACCTCCTTATAATGGTTTATAGACCATGAATCTTTAGACAGTGGGTGTTAAGTCAAGCTACTAACCAAAATAGATGACCACTATCATCAAAAAATGTGTTTCATGACTGCAACAAATAATAGTGAGAATATTTTTTCATAATAACCATATACAAAAGCCTACATTCACCAATAAACTATGATTCAACAAAAAAACCATTTTACATTATAAGCATAAATCAAAAAATTAAAGAAAAAGTCCTTGAAGATAAGAAAATATTCTTACAAGTTTCGATTCCTCCTCCACATCATATTGTGAGGCATCTGGAAGCTAGTCACTATCATCATCATCATCTTTGATATCCTCAAAATGGAAAATTATCTAGGTGAGGTAGAGGTACCCAACCATAATAGTGTGTAGGAGGAAAATCTTAAACATCACAATTTATTGGTAAAGGTGAGCGCTTTAGTGAAGGAGACTCCCTAGCTTAATTGTGAGAAAATTTATGGGAGTAGATTTATTGTTGGCCTCCCCTCAAGGTTCCCTCCTTTGAGGGATAAAAATTTGGGACACGAGCAATGGTGTATGATGCATTATTTTAACGATCCAAAATGGTCTATAATTGGGCTACCTCCAAGGTCACCTTATTGGTTTTCACTTGAATCTGCATAAACATATTGGAATTAATTATGGTTTTTTTATAAGTATAAAATTGAACATATATGGTAGAGTTAACAAATCAAGATACAATTATTTATTTTGAGATAAATAAAAATCATCCAACTCTAAAATTACACCAAATTTATATGTAATTTTTAGGAAACATGGATAAGAACCCTAGGATAACATTATGTTAGATGAAGGGCTCCAACTAAAAGGGTTTGAAGAAGTCATGAATCCATGTCCAAGATATTTATGTCTTTATTAAAAACCAAAAAAAGAACTCAAGTGCCTCATATTGCACATAAATTGGACACATGGGTTGAGTAACCCCTAAATAATCAAGGTGACAACCAAGGGGAAGCCCCTAATAAAACAAGCACCATGCAAAGTGTGAAAGCTTAGGCTCAATAATAGTAATCCAAACTATTTGGAAACATATAATACAAGTGTGGGAAATAAATTTAAGATACCAAGGAGCGTTAATATTGTCAACCATGGGAAATTGATCTAATATTTATTTAAATCCTTGGCTCAGATTATATTATTGAAAGGGAGTTTCAAGACACCAATTTCAATATCTCCACCATGATCTAGCAGATTTTATTATAATTTTATGAATCATATTTACATGGAAAATCTCAACTATATCCTAATATGACTCTTTATCATCATTATTTAAAATGAAATTTGGCCTTAACTTTTGGCCAAGAAATCCAAGCTCTAATCAGGTTACAAAAAATGTCTTGCATTGTATGCATTCCTCATTTGAATATTTGTATTGAACACACTCATGGAATTTACACAAGAGGAATGTCAAAATAATTATTGATAGGAGATCACCATAAATAATATTAATTAACATAAAACATGTCTTTAAATTTGTTTACATTCCAAAGAAGTAAAGGTTTGATTTTTGCCGATGATTGTCAAATACTTTTAACAACAAATTACCCAATCACTTTGATAATATCCCAAAGGATAAAAAGGCTTTGACATCTTTTAACATTAAATTTCACTCTTTAATAAGGATAAAATTTTGTATGACAATTTCAAATTAAAACTTTCCATGCTTCTTTCCCTTCAATAGACCAAATAATCTACTTGGCACAGATAGTAGTACTTTGGTGAACAATGTCTAACATACCCATCCCAAAATCCTCCTTTGGAATACAATAAAACTTCATAGATACCCAATGGAAACATTTTACACATTAGGAGGCTTTAGAAGGAACCAATAAGAGAATAATAAACATGAGTTTTAATGTGAAATTTATAATATATTTTTTGTTTTTGTGCCAAGGAGAGAGGAATAGTGATATAATAAGAAATATTTTTATATACTTAATAAATAATGTACTACCATGTATGGGAGTGGGTATCTTAGAGTGTAAATGATAAACCTAAAAATCAAAATATTTGCCTTGTTGAATCCATTTTCATTCATACATGTTCAATCAAGGACATTGGGGTAGGAAGGTTTGTTTGTATCTTTGATTATTCTTCCATTGGTTACTTGACCTTGAGGTGAGGTAAAAAGTATCAAGATATTACCTAGTAATCTTGATATTATCCTCATTCTTGATAAACATGAGAAGGGAATTATCTATAAATTCCCATTGAATAATTGAAAGGGCTCATTAGAGATTTGGGAAATGTCTTTAACCAAAGCCTTGTCCTTTAGCATTGCTCAAAAGATAGAAACATACTTAAGTAATGAGTATATATAACACTAAATATAACAAGTAATAGTGTCTACTAGAATGAAACAACCCAGAATGATCTGAGCTAACACTATTGACTAAGAGAGATTCCAAATCATATGTAAATAACATCTTAATTGACTAAATTAATTTGGGATTAAACCCTATAGATTTTAACATAGCCATAATGAAAGGCCACTTAATGCAATCATAAGCTTTCTTAAATATAGTCATAAACTTATCATCCTACTCAGATTATTCCTTGATCTCATATCACTATTATTTCTCTTTTCATGAACACCTATGGTTAAAATTAAAGGGATCTATTATCACATTTTTCTACCTTAGTTAGACATATCTATACACCATTTAATGATTATTTCCCCAAATTAAAACCATTCCTTTGGTTAACTTATACATTTCGCATGTCAATTTGAAGATAATTTAAATAAAGAGCCAACTATTTAAGCATGTTAAGCCTAAGTCTATTCATATTTATCACTTCACTAGAAAATACTTATTACACTAAGGAATACATCTCCACTTCCCTAAACCTTATAAATTTTCAAAGCCTCAAAGGAACAACTCTAAGCTAAGTTTGAATATTATTCTAAAGTCAAAATCATCAATTTTTAATTTCCATAAGCCACATACAGAATTGCACTGGATGTTATTATAACTTAATTAGGGCACATATAGATATATGTAAAATAAATATGTGTAATTTGAGCCCTCCTTAGAGTATTAAAATATAAGTAGTGCTTAGCCACTCAGTGGGGATGGTTGAATTCAACTCAACCAATCCTTTCTAACCCATATTTACAAGCAAAGTAAATGTAAAAAATGGAGTTAGTGTTTCAAGGTAAAGGGATAAAAACATGAACATGTGCACAACCCATGCTTTTGATAACGCATAGGATATTTATCTACATGCAAGTACATTAATTTATGAGTAAACTTTCTATCACTATTTAAAGGAACTTATCCTTTAGACTTTAGATATATTTACTTTCCATAGGCATCCAAGCATTACCAAACTTGTCTTAGTAGGCTTAGATAGTCAATTATAAATAAACCACTTGTTTCCCCTATATAAGGATCAAAGTTGAAAGTGGCGAGAGACAAGTTAAAAGTTTTTAGTTGATAATATAAAGTTAAATAGTTGTATCTATGTAAGTCTTCCATTGCAATACCATTATGAAATAAATTCAATTTAAATTAAATAGGTTGTAGCAAAGGAGGGAAGTCAAGCTCCAGTCTAAATGATGTAGGTCTAACTTGCACATATTCAGTAATATCGTTTCTCATCCATTATCTTATTTTAATATTATATTATTTGTACAAGCTTATATTATTTTAGGTTAAATAGTTATAGTGTGTTTTGTTTGATTTCATGATTGGATTCTTGTGTAAACATCTTCTATTATGTACATTTGATTCATCAAGTGTGGGAAGCTTCCAAAATAGAGATTCATATTTTAGTTCCAAAACAATATATATTTCTTTCATGAAATTTAATTTCTTACAAGTGTGAATTTTTTTATTGTCAATTACCTTCCACAAGTTTGTTTCCTATATGCAATTATTAGGACCCAAACTTTAGAGAGTGACTAGTGTTACATATACAGTGTCAAAACCTTGAAAAACTTACATCTCTAGATTGATAATTAATGAAAGTATTATTGATAATAACCATTATGTTGTCTCTCTAGATCATATCTATCAAGGTGTATGTAAGTGCTGGCTAAAACAAGTTTAATGGAGGAAGTGGTTTCAATTATCACCTATGTCTGATGAGGATCCACGTATATTAATATTTATATAAGTATGTACACATATACCAAATTTCCTTATCTTCACTTCAAACCCTATATGTGTATTATATGATAATTGTAAAACCTAGACAACATATGAAAGGGAAGGGACAATTGAGGTTGGGAGAAAGTTTGAGAATGATATAAAGTTAGATAATTTTTTGAAGACATTCTAAAATAAAAATCAAGTTAAAAACAAATAGTGTTCTAATAAAAAATTGTTGGTTCACTAAATTTTTTAAAAGAGTCTTAGTTCTTTTAAAGTTTTACATATTTACTACCCTTCATTCTTGCATAGTGGTCAAATACAAATGCAGGGAAGATATGCATGCCATACAATGAGCATACTCTTGATACAATAGTGAAATTTAACCCTTAATGATCAATGTTGCCTCCATCAATTGTTGTCTTACTGAGAGTAATTATTTGTGCTCCATGTATGGTCAGAAACCATGTCATTTTGATAGGCATTTGGTGATGATTACCCCATGTAACAGGAGGAATTGTAAGATGTGTTGGATTGAAAATATTCAATGGGGGACCAAAGTATTTTATGAAGGAAATAATGACATACATGGGTAAGGAAGGTGGGTTTGAATCATTATTGTAGACAATGTGAATAATTTTCCTAATGGATCTATCAAATAACCCTGCTTTCACCCATATATTGGATGTCAGTATATTATTATTTTTAAACATAGAAGAATTATTCATTTGAGTTGAGTATTTATGTGGTTAGATGTGTCACGTTGTCTACTCTATTCCATTTACATATTGTCATTGGAATATTTATTAATATTAACATTTGTTTGTTATGCATTGTAGCCAATTTTTTAGATTCATAAAAATGTGTTGAGATTTTAAAAATATTCTTGTTCTTCTGGATGCATGTAGGACTATGTTTTTGACTTGAGAATATTATATACTTGTTTTTTTGGGTTTATATTTTTTATGTTGGTTAATAAATTTTTGGATAGTAGTTGATTTGCCATGCATCCTTGTTTATGAAAATTTGTGTGTAATGATACAACTATGTCAAATATTTTTCATAATGTGTGACCAAATGAGTTCTCTGCATACATTCATATGTCATTTATTAAGGGAAGATATCCTATGTTCCCATTAAATATAATTGAGAAACCACCAAAATATTTATTGTTATTTTGATGGAAAGGCTCATGCAATCGAGTATTTATATTGTTGAGTGACTTTGGTCAAATGAAGCTCATTTCATCAATGAGTACTTATTCAATATGTCTCACTTATTCTTGAAAAATTATCATTGCTTATCCCTCAAGTGCCTTCATTTCTTGGATCCATGAATGTATTGTTGATGCATTTATCTCGTAAAAATCCTAATTTATAAAAAGATATGGAGTTAAAAAAGAGAATTTATGTTATAGTATTTTATTTGATAGATCAAAGAGTGAACTAACTTTATTAAAATGTGCACATCACACAACCTAAAATTTCCAATAAAATAGATAGATATATTGACAAAATCAATCCATGGTTAGATCAACTCGCAAGTAGATTTGATCAACTTTGGCTTTGCAATAGAGTCTACCAAATTAAGTGTAGTTGATCGAT
Organism: Torreya grandis; assembly: GCA_037957365.1. Classification (NCBI taxonomy): domain Eukaryota; kingdom Viridiplantae; phylum Streptophyta; class Pinopsida; order Cupressales; family Taxaceae; genus Torreya; species Torreya grandis. The sequence continues at coordinate 9,517,694 of JARHVA010000038.1, read as the reverse complement.
GCACACCCCAACAATGGGTTAAGCTGACATTTTATTGAGATTTAAATGTGTCACTACCTTGGGAATGATTGAGATGAATTATCTATAATTTTTAATATGTTTTCATTCAAATGGAAAAACATTTTAACTATGTAAAATTTGTACAAATTTATACCTATTTATTATTTCTCATTAAATATAGAAAATTCTTTAAAATGGAAAAGATAAGTTTATGGAAAAATAATTTTCATTTTAAAGAAGACCACGAAAAGTGCCTACACTACCAAATCTAACTATGTAGAATGCATGCAAATTTATCCCTATTTATTATTTCTCATTAAATATAGAAAATTATTAAAAATGAAAAAGATAAGTTTATGGCACAATATTTTTCATTTTAAAGATAATTTTTTTGTTATTCTTTTTATCGATATATTTTTTTGTTATTCTTTTTATAGATATATTTTTTGTTATTCTTTTTATTGATATATTTTTTTGACCGAAGCTACAAACTAGTTCTAGGGCACAATCTAGGGGTCCAATCCCTGAGAACTATTAGACCAATATAAATGACTACCATCGATAACTTGATACCACTAAGTCAACTCAAGTAGCCACATCTGACCTATAAACGCTTAGTGAGATTCGAACTTGGGTGGTGCTGGGCATATCCAACTGACTTTACCAACCCTTCTACATCTCATTGGCTACAAATTTTTTATTATCACCCTCTAAAAATAATGTGTATCTATATATATTTTCTCTTTTAAATACTCTGAGGTACAATTGGTATGCCTATGTGCATGTGTTCTTGCTAAACTACACGCAATTCATCAGACTAGTAAAATGATATAACTAGAGCTTTTATACTTTTGGAAACCATTGACAAACATAATGTAGAAACCTTCTTATTGTATATTCTGAAACAACCCTTAAATATTAATGACAGAGAAAATGAAAAGAAATAAGAGAATAGACAAATCATTTGCATCCTTTATCAAATATCAATAGACATAACAAACACAAATCATAAATTAAATTTAAAGAAGGCAGAGTACCATGTTTTCATTACTATACTGTATTCTAATTACAGCATTGACAAAAAAAAGAGTTTTTCCATTCATTATGTAACACTTTACAAAACCACTTATTAATAAAAAGGAACACTTTATTTAGGGGAGTTTAATGGGTTTTTTGAACAATAGTCTAAAAAAGGTCTAAAAATAAAACTACATGCATTACAACAGTCTAAGAATAGTTTTAAACATGCATGTATTGTTTGTTATCCAAGAAAAATTAGCGTAAAAAACAAAGACTAATATTAATTATTGAGTATTTAAATTCAAACTGAAAGCAAATTGATTGTCTAAGTCATGCATAGAAGAGACTGGATGATCCAACATTAGTTACCAACATACTCCCCCTTGATGTTGAAAGGGCTTACAATCTGATCTCCGAGTGTCAAAAACTGATTTGTTGCAACTACTTTCATAAAGATATCTACCAATTGTTCTTTAGTGTTGATGTATTTCAATTCTACTACCTTCATCTACACTAAATCTCAGATAAAATGATGCTTTAAATAAAAAAAATTATCCTATTGTGATGGAATGGATTATTGGCCAATTTAATATCACTAATATTATCACAAAAAATAACTATGGGCTGAACTTGAATCTCTACAATTTATTTAAAAGGTTTTCTAAGCCATAATTCTTGTGTACCTGCTAAAGTGACTACAACATACTCTGCTTCTGTAGAATAAAGGGTAACTATACTTTGCTTCTTTGAGCTTTAAGTAATCAAACCAAAACCAAAAGAAAAACAATTCCCAGGTGTTGACTTTCATTCATCCAAACTACCTACCCAATTAAAATCACTAAAACCAACAAGATTGAACCTTTTATAAGTGTAGTAATGAATACCAAAATCTAGAGTGCCTTTCACATACCTCAAAATTCTCTTGGCTGCCTTCATATGTATTTCTGATGGCTCTATCATGTACCTTGAAATAAGTTAAACTGAATAAGCAATATCAGGTCTTGTGTAAGTTAGAAACATTAAGCTTTCAAAAATAATTCTATAGGCTATCTCATCAACTCTTTCAACACCATCATCTCTACACAACACAACTCCATAAGCAATTGGAGTAGATACTAGTTTACAATCAACCATATCAATTTTATTCAACATATCTTTAGCATACTTTGTTTGACAAATGAAAATTTTATTCTCCCTTTGATAAACCTCCATTCCTAAAAAATATTTCATGAGGCCTAAATCTTTCATCTCAAATTCAATCATCATGGAAAATTTGAATTCATCTTTCATCATAAACTGCTACCCATATATAACAAGTCATCAACATATAAACTTACAATTAGAATATCATTACCTTCTTATTTGTAGTAAAGGGTAGGTTCACTCTTACTTCTTTAAAATCCATTCTCTTAAAATATCCATCAATCCTAGGATACCATGCTCTTGGTGCTTGTTTGAGGCCATACAAAGCCTTCTTCAACTTGTAGACATGATTTTATTTTCCTTGCACTTCAAAACCTTATGGTTGTTCCACATATACTTCTTCATCTAAGTACCCACTTAAGAAGGCACTTTTCACATCCATATGATGGATGCTCTAATTATTTTGAGCTGCTAATGAATTCAACATTCTAATGGTCTCTTGTCTTGCTACTAGTGCAAATGTCTCTTTATAATCAATGCCATACTTCTGTGTGAAGCCTTTAGTAACTAATCTCACCTTATGCCTTTTAACACTTCCATCACTATTACACTTAGTCTTATAGACCCATTTGGTGCCAATCTTCTTCTTGTCATGTGGAAGCTTTGTAAGCTCCCAAGTGTCATTCTTGTGAATAGAATCCATCTCTTCTTGCATTGCTTGCATCCAAACCTCATTAGTATATGCATCTTCAAAACATGATGGTTCAATATTACCCTTGGTAAGTAAAGCAAAATTCAGTGTCTCACCTCTTGGATTTTCTTCATGTGCTTGATTTGAACTCCTTTGATAAATGCCACTCAATATTGTTACCTTCCTTGTAGAACTAGGACTTGAATCTGGACTTACACTTGGAATTGAATAACTAGATGAGGGTTTACTTGGTGGATTTGTAGCACTTGGAATAGAAATATTAGTGGGCTTCCCATGATCAATATCATCCATAATAACTTCATTTAAAATAGATTTTGACTTCTCCATATGACCTTTTTGATGACCATAAACTCCCCCGTCATCAAAAATCAAATCTCTTGACACAATAAGCCTATTAGTGAGAGGATTATATAACTTGTAAGCCTTACTTTCCTCACTATATTTAAAAAAAATACCTGACTCACTTTTGGGATTTAACTTTTTCCTCTTTTGATCAGGAACATGAGCATAGGCTAAGCAACCAAAAACTTTGAAATAATTAACATTGGGCTTTTTCTCATACCAGGCTTCATACGGAATCATCCTGTCAAGTGCACTGGTGGGACTCTGATTGAGAATATATACTGTTGTAGCAACTGTATCTCCCCAAAAATAATTGCATAATCCCTTTGTTTGTAGCATGCTTTGTGCCATCTCCACCACTGTACGATTCTTCCTTTCATCTACACCATTTTGTTGAGTTGTGTATGCAGTGGTGAGTTGTCTTCTAATGTTATGCATATCACAATAACTTTGAAAGGATTTTGAACAAAATTATCCTCCATGATCAGTCCTTAAGCATTTGATTTTGTACCCTTTGTCATTTTCTACAAGAGCTCTAAACCTCTTGAATGTCTCAAGAACTTCACTTTTGGTCTTCAAAAACTAAACCCAACACTGTTGTGAGTAATCATCAATAAAAGTAATGAAATATAATGACTTACCCAAACTCTTTGTCTACATAGGACCACAAGTGTCTGAATGAAATAACTGGAGTGGATAATGGGCCCTCATGCATTGCCTTTTGGAAATTTCTCTCTTACATGTTTTCCTTTAGCACATCCTTCACAAACTTCCTTGTGCTCTTCAACCTTAGGCAAACCATAAACTAATGCTTTTGATGTTAAAATATTAAAACTATGAAAATTTAAATGCCCATACCTGAGATGCCACAAATAACTTGTATTCTCATATGCCATATTGACAAGGTTCCTGTTATGTTCACCAAACTTCAATGGAAACATCATATTCTTTGTCATAGGCACAACTATTACCACCCTATTTCCTTGATTCTTATCATAAATTATATATTGTTGATTTTCAAATACAACTTTATAATTCTTCTCACATAATTTTTCAACACTTAACAAATTATGCTTTAACTTTGGAGTGTAATAAATGTCTTTAACACTCTTCATACCTTCTTTTGTATGGACTTCCATAAATCCTTTTGCAGCAACCTTCAATGATTTGTCATCACCAAGCTTGATCTTGGATTTAAAACTTTCATCCATTATAGAAAAAAGTTTTTCATTCCCTAGAATGTGGTTAGAACATCCCGAATCTAAATACCAAACATCTTTAGAAATATTTTTAGCTTTGTCATAAGATAAAAATAAATTATCTGGAGGATTCTCATCACCTTCTTGAGCATAATGAATGCTTTTATTACCTTCTTTTAATCTACACTCGTAATTAAAGTGGCGATACCTATTACAATGATAACATTGGATATTACTTTTATCAAATCAGCGTCTACCTCTTCCTCTAAAACCACCTCTTTCTTGGAAACCACCTCTGCCTCTATTTGCTCTTGAGTAATTCTAATTTTGACCTCTACCTTGGCCTTGATTAGTTTTGATGCTACTATTGGCATCTTCATTCTTTGTGATTTGTAATTTGGAGGAAAAAACTTTCTCATCACTTTCCCCAAATGAATCTCTCAATCTTTCTTCATGAGACATCAAAGATCTAACTAGATTTTCAAATTGAAGGGTATACAAATTGTTGCTTTCTTCTATGATTATGGCAACATGGTTCCACCTTGGTGTAAGAGTCCTCAACACCTTTTTGATCACAACCTCATTGTTCACAATTTCACCCAAGTGAAGCCATCTTATTGACCACATCTTTTACTCTGACACAATAGGTACTCACACTTTCATCTTCTTACATCTTCAAATTCTTGAATTCTCTCTTCAATGTTTGTAACTCGACAACTTTGACTTGATAACTATCTTGGTAAGCTTCTTTTAGATTCTTCCAAGCATCCTCTGTTGTCTTTGCTCCTGCATTTCATGGAAATAGGCTCTTATCAAGAGTTATTTGAATATGAAATAAGGCTTGAGCATTCTTCTTCTTATCCCGCTTCTTAGTTGTTTTATCATTCACTGTGAGGGCATTCCAATCAACTAACTTTGATTACCTGATTCAACAATCTCCCACAAATCTTTTCCTATCAAAAAGTCATCATTTTGATACACCAATAATCATACTCATTTCCATCAAATTCTGGGATGGGCAAGGAGTTAGAATTTGACATGATAAATTTTTGACAAGATTCCAACTACTAAATCTTTAACCCAAAAGAAAAATACATGCTCTGATACCAGATGTAGATTCTAAACCAATGTCATATACCTAATCTCACAGGATATGAACAAAATTAACAGTAGAAAGACAACGAAAGAATCAACTTAAAAAAAACAGAGCATAACACCAAAAAAAATAACAGAGCACAACAAATAATACACAGATCTGTATTTTGTGCAAGTTGAAAATAACAGTCTTTATATATATATATATATATATATATATATATATATATATATATGCTAAAAATAATACGTTGCATCTAAAGATAGAATGGATAATAAAAAGATAACAAAGCATGCACTTGGCATGCATTCTTTGCTACATGGGAAGACTGGGAGTTTGATGGCAAAGAGGAGTTTGTTAACTGCGATTTAAACTAGTAGTTTAAAAATAGAATTGAACATAGTTTTTAACGAACTGTAGCATCACTTTTCAACAAATTTATAATGTGAGAGGAATAGAAAACTAGAAAATACAAGTGATGAAGAGAGAAGCGAGTAGAACACGATGGATGTTATTGTGTGTAAGCAGGAAATGAAACGTGAGAAAAGCCGTGATGATAAAATGCGTGAAAGAGAACACACATAAAACACTTGGATAGAAGCCGTCAATAAACAACAATATCCAAATTAATTATATCGCGGAAGGCCGCCGCCATATTTGAAGGAGCATCCTAACTTCATGCGTGACTCCCAAAATAAATAGCCATTACATCCGGAAATACGATTTACCTCTGAGATGTCATACAAAGACCTCAGGTTTGCAAGGTGCAAATGCGTAGGTCCCACACATATAAGCCGTGACGATAAAACGCGTGAGAGAAAACACACATAAAACACTTGGATAGAAGCCGTCAAAAACAATATACGAATTATTTATATCGGGGAAGGCCTCCGCCATGTTTGAAGGGGCACCCTAACTTCATTCGTGACTCCCAAAATAAATAGCCGTTACATCTGGAAATACGAATCAGACAGAGACGTCAGGTTTGCAAGGTGCAGATGCGTAGGTCCCACACTCACAATCACAGTCACACTCACAGCTTTGAATGAATTTGCGTCCCTGTTTCCTCCAGCTTAGCATCTAAAGCTAAACACCCACCGAACTAAATAAATAGCCGTTAGATCTGGAAATACGAGTTAGTTGTACAAGTTGCAGGTGAGACAAGGCCCTGTTTCAACTATCCACTTAATGAAATCTCCTGCGTTAAAAACACGCCAATTGCACAGTTAATTATTACATTTATTCGTGGAGGATATTTCATACGTGACCTCTTATAATTTGGCATTTTAGAATTGTAATTTTCGTCCGAATCCATATAATTCGTGTTAAATGTTGGGTCCGAATTTCTATTATCATTTTGAAGGGATAAGCTTCGTGAATAGGGCAACATTGAATGGATAATATTTTTTACTTAACTTGCAAGGTCAACTGTCAATTTCAACCCGTTGTCGCCCCTATTCTAATGTGTTCTTGGCTGAAGAGGAAAAGATTGGATGCAAATGCTAAGAGGTTGAAGGATTAGAAGTGGCCTAGTGAAACCACCTTTTACAGGGACAAATCCCAATGTACTTGTATCAATGTTGATTCAAATTTATTTTATACCTTAAAACTTAATGTTTTAGCTTTTATAATGAAGGTTGAATTTTTTTCAATACTATTTGGTTTGGAAGGTTTACCAACCTGGAAAGCACATATTAAGTCTACGTAAGATATTTTAATTTGATACATCTTTTAATAAGATTTTCTTATTAAAGATTGATTTGTATATTTAAGATTTTTTCATTTTATATGTTTATTATGTGATTACCCTGAGTTTATTAAAAAACTTTTTAAAATTTATTGTCATTCTTTATCAACATGGATATGAATTTAAACTAATTTTCATCTTTTTTTTTCAAAAATGTTTTTATAGAAAATGGTTTTTGAGGAATTCAGATATATTATTTACATAATACAATCAAATGTGACAAATTATTTTACTTTAAAATTATCTCACATCTCATATAAAATTATTGGTTTGTAAGTTTCGCAACATTCACATTCTTCTCTTTCTTCTAACATTAATTCATTAAATATCTCCCCAAAAAAATTATAAAATCAATATATTTATAAATACTTTTCAAGGAAAATGTAAAAGATGTGGATCTTTTGTGCTATGCAAAGTGATATTATCAAAAGTAAACATGTCCATTAATGAAACATAATCAATATATAACCATATTATAAAATCACAAGAAATGTTAAATCTAACATGTTTTCTCTTGGATTTGAGAATAAAACATCAATGCATTGACTGACTGAGATCAAAATAAACTCATTTTCTATGTGTATTATATTATTAGCTTAAATTATTTTAATGGGAAATATTTATAAAGATTTTAGATATTTGATCTCATCTTAGATTACTAGTAGATTTTGATTAATTTATACCATTTTTATTTTATCTTTTTCAAATCTTTTTGAATATTGATATTTTTTGTGTCACATTTTCAAAATAAAATAATTTCTTTAGAATTTAAACAAAAGTTAGACTTTAAAAACTCTAAATATAACTTTTAACTCCTTATACTACCTGTGTCAAAGCATCTTGTTAATGTGATAAAACCAACATAATGTGCATCAATGTTTAACATTATTAAAACTTGGAATTATACCACCTATGCATAGGGATTTACAAAAAAATACCCTTAATGCTAAATTTTATGCGTTTATGTTAGATTATGCCATAAAAAAGCTTTCTCTTCAATTTGACCTATATTTTTAATATTATTTTAAAGAGACACCATGTACAAAGGGATGTTAGATAGATATAAAAACTTTAATCTTCTTATCCACAAATTGGAATACATATTTTAAAATTAAAATAATTTTATCTCAGAAACAAATGTGTAAATTTTCTTAATTTTTTAATCAATACAATTTTATTGGTACTATTGTAAATTTATTTTAAAAAAAATTATTTAAGTGATATTAGATTAAAGGTATAATAAATTTTAAGTTCATAAAATGTATGTAGAGAAAAAAATCTATTTTTATGATAATAGATCATTATTTATCTTAGAGATGTCAAGTAATTAAGGTACTATTGTTTTATTATTGGACCCCTCTGTATCATTATGGGGGTTTAGACCTAGTAATTTTGAGGATGATGAGTATGATAATATTTACATAAGAGGTAGGAACTCTAACTTGGTTGGAATGTTCCTTCAATAAGGATGGAAGAAACAATATAAAGATTATAGTATCGAAAGTGAGGGAGTTCATGAGCTCCTAGAAAATATAAAAGACTTTTATGAATAATCCACTTCCTGAAGTTAACATGTCCTTCATTTTTGGGGGTTATAAGTATGTGATATATCCATCAAACATATATAATGCAAATTTGATGTTTTTCATATTAAACATCATAAATGTTAGTTAAAAAAAAGGAATTAAGAATGGAATATGCATTTTGATTTTATTGGCTCAATCTATTCAATCGTAGACTTGAAATGTCTGGATGAGTACACATTTAACATACCCACATACATAATATATGAAAATACAATGTCTCCTCAATGTGATACAAATATTGGGAAAGATGTCAAAATAATTTATAACCACACCTACATGGATAGTATTTAAGAACATTTTTGATTTTATAAATAACTCTTATGGAAGATGCATTATTTTTCCCCGTTGTTAATTCATGGGATTCATTAATGATTGTGAAAATTCTATGCCAAAGATGATTCAAAGATATATATGGTAAAAGATATAAAAGATATAAGAGTATCAGATGTATTAATTTTTTAATATGGTTTTAAAATATTTACACTTACTTGTCTATGTGCTAAATAATTTTTTTTACCTAATTATGTTACATTTTTTAATCAAACAAATGCTTATTGATTGTATTTTCAATGTGTTTTAATAGAATTCAAACTATGAAGTTTTATTATATTGCATGATTTTTTAATTTCCTCATTTAAAATGAAGTCTTCCATAGATTGATATTAAAATGTTTTTTTGCTTGCTATGAAATATTAATAATCTTGTTGAATTAAGTAATTAATTTCAATAATGTGATGTGGACATATAACATTTAAATTAACTATAACATGGAAAGATGAACCCATTTTCCATAATAGATATAACATCCAATTGAAAAAATTAAAAATTTTCTACACAATATCAAAGGATCATTACAAACTATAAATAAGGCACTGTAAAAATAATCAATTACTTTTATAGCTTATCCTAGTGTTTGAAATTATATTACCCATAGTTCTAGAAGATGTTATTTCCTATTAAACAAACATGACATTGAAAATTAATGTGATGTAGTAAGGTGAATTTAGGTGATGTTAGTGGATGATTACAATGTGACATTAAATAAGTGACTTCAAAGTGTGATGTTAGTTTGTGATAATAGGGTGATGCTAGGGGTGGCGTTAGGGTCTCACCCAAGTGACATTAGGGGGTGACATTTAGGGGGACATTGAAAAAACAATGGCATCAATATTTTGCCTATTTGGATTGAATTGATCTAAAAAGGATATTATTTTGTTAAAATGAGATGAAAATTTCCATTGAAGATTAATTTAGGGTTAATTTTACTATTTATATAAGAATTATAAGATGAGCTGGACTCTTTATAAAATTGGGGTCAAATGAGACCCAACTAACATTGGATGATCACAATTTATTGGAAAGGGATCTATTAGCCTCAATTGTTAACTAGATTGAACATTTAAATAAATTGGTTTAATATTTTATAAAACTTGGGCTACTTGAGCCTTTATTAGAATTATATTGTCATAATTAGTTCCATAATTATGTATCATATCAAACCAATTAATTGATTAGTTCCATATGGTATATAATGGCAGTAAATCTAGTCATAATTGATATTAGATGAATCAAAATGTTTACAGTGGGTTTCATTGAACACAAATGCATATCAAATTTAAATAATTACTCTAATGGTTCAATATGATATCTGATTATGCCAATCAAATCACAATTGGCATTCTATTTTTGTAATTAGTCTTAATTACATATAAAATTAAGAAAATTACTCAATTGGTTTAATATGGTGTATAATTTTGGCTTATTAAGCCCTAAATAAAACCAAATAGTAAAAAAACTTTGCACCATCTTAGATCCAATTGAATCTTAGAATGATCTAATTACTTGATTGGTACAGTATGGTATGTAATTAGGGCCAATCAAGCCAAAACTAGCATTAGATGGTCGTACTTCATTATATTGGGTGAGGTTGGGACTAATATTGTATTAGTTTGAACCAATTACTTGACTGATTCAAAATGGTATGTAGTTAGGGATAATAGATCCCCTTGTAATCCAATGTTAATTGGGGCTTATTCGACCCCAATTGTTTAAATAATCTAATTTATCATAAATTTATTGTATAAATTATCTAATTGATCCTCAATCAACCTTGAATGACTAGTTTCATCTTAGTTTAACACAATCGTGTCTTCTTTAGATAATTTCACAATATTGATGCCATAATTTTCTCAATAGTCCCTCCCAAATGTCACCCTTTAATGTCACCTAGGTGACACCCTATTGATATTAGATGGTTAAAATTCATTACATGGGGCTCGATTTTCCATAATTGCAAATCAAATTGAACAAATTACTCAATTAGCTCAAAATAGTATAAAATTTTAGCCAACCGATCATAATTGACACTAGATGGCTACAAGTGGTTAAAAAAGGCTTGGGTTGCATCAATTATATACCAAATTGAGATAATTACTTGATTAGTTCAAGATGGTACATAATTTGGTCAAATTGAGCCTTAATTGAAATTAGATGGTCAAATTTATTTTCATGTGGTTCAATTGGCCCAAATTATGATTTAGAATGAACTATTTACTTGATTGGTTAAATATGACATGTAATTAGTGACAATCAAGCTTTATTAGACATTAGATTATTGTAATTGGTTTAGAGGACTTGATTGCAATGAATTACATATGAGAGTGGGACATTAATTGATTATCTCAATATGGTATGAAATTAGGGCTAATCGATCCACAATTAAAGTTTTGTGGCCATAATTGGTATCATAAGGATCAATTATTCTATGTAATAGGGGCCAATCAAGAGAAAAATTACATCAGATGGATGAAAATGGTTATAGTAGGCTCAATTGGCCATAATTTATTGTGAGATTTAAATAAATACTCTATTGGTTCAAAATAATGTGTAATTAGGGACAATCCATCACCAATTAATATTAGATGGTCACATTTCATTTCACAAGGCATTGTTGGCACCAATTACATACTAGATTTAACCATATTATTGATTGGTTTACCATGGTATGTAATTAGATCCACTCGATCCTTAATTCAAATTAGATGGTCACAACTAGTTATGCAAGGCTCAATAGGCTAAGATTAAAAAAAATACTTAAATAGTTCAATATGGAATGAAACTGGGGCCAATCGATCCCCAATTAGCATTAGATGGATGAAATCAGTTGTATGAGGTTGGGCTCACCCTAATTGCGTATCAAATTGGACCATTAATTATATTTATTCAATATGCTATGTAATTAGGGTCAATTGAGTCCCAATTAACATCAAATGTTTATAAATGGTTGTGTGATGTTTGGATGGCCAAAATTGCATACAATATTATGCCAATTACTCGATCGGTCCAATATATTTTATCTCTTTGGTTCACTAAGGTGACTTACCACTAACATAAAGAAAATGAATTGACATAAGGAAAATGTAACATGAATTACTCAAAAAACATTATTCATATACAAAATAATCTCACTAGTAATGAAACAAAAAAGATAGTGAAATTAATGAAATAAACACACCTTAACATAATCTTAAGATTATGAGACTAGATTTAGACTATATAGGTGCATGTGTAACTTTATGAAAAATATTGACATCTTAATGTCATAAGATGGATTCTGTGCTTGTTTGTATGTTACCAAATATTCCTTGGCAAATATTTGACTAATAAATCTACCATACCTATCTTTATACTGAATATGTTTTGTGACTAGATATATAATGGTCATTGATTATTTTCCTATTTTTTCTATGCGGGTGCACTCTCTAGTGTCATATAATCTAGTGTATTTTATTTTTTAAATTATTAAATAAAATGTCTAATTTTATCTCTTCTTTATATTCTTGACCTAGTTTTCCACAAATGCTTAAATGAAGAATAAAAAATGGGTTATTGGTTGGGCATCGTCAAGGGTTTTTTAAATAACTATACCTAATGTAAGTAATTGTTCCATGTAAATAGAATATGGAGTAAGGGTTTTCTTCATCTTCCTTGGTTATGTGCAATGTAACTACATGTATAGAGTTTATAGCCTTGGGTAAGATACTTTGATATAAAACTAAAGCTCTGCTATCAAAAGTCTAAAATTATTATTTTATTTTAGGTGGACTAGTTTTAGTAATTGAAATTTTTCTACTTAGAGGTTTCTTATTTTGAAAATTCTATGGACTGAATTTAAAATTAAAATATTCTTTTAATTTAAAGAAAGGGTCTATGTTACCTTATTTTTGGCTAGACCTAGAGAAATATCTTTCTTCCACCGTAAAAGGAATTTATTAATTTATTGGTACATGAGATAGTTGTATATATCTTCTATATTTATTAATCATTTTATTCTTTTTGAAAAATTTATTATAACCCTTTCTACAAGATCAACACAATCTTATTCTTCTTTTAACATAGCTACATTTCTTTAAAACTGAATGGGACTATTCCTACTATCCCAAGTAAAGGATCTAATATATGAATATATATATCTTCCTATGTCACTTGTACCCAATCAAGATTTGGTTGGTAGATAAGTCCCTGAATCTTAGAGATGGTAATGTCAACAAAAAATTAAAACTTTTTATTTTGGGTTGCATGGCAAGCACAAAATGCTCCACAGTGGGTGAAAAAACTTGTTGGTTGAAAATTTTGTAAGGGATACAAAATTTATGGGTTTGGTAAACCATACAATTGAGAAAGTCCCTTATCTATCAATGTAGGAGGCTTCCTTTATTGAAAAAAAGAGAAATGCAGGGATTGTATTATTTAAAATATTTACATTGGAAGTTATTCTTTTGGTGTTTTTCATATGAATACAATGAAATATAGTGAAAGGAGATACAATAGTAAAGAAAGATATGAAAGGGAATAAAATATAAATTAGAATAATGAAATATGATCAATTGAACAAACATAAAATTTGATTAATTTATCACATTAGGAAATACCCAGAGCAATGATAATTTAACCATCAACACTTTGAACAAATAAAAGAGCTAGAAATGAATGCAACAATAAACATAAGAATATTATTCATTAGCCAAGATGCTAAGAGGTACGAGGTCTTGTTAAAAATTATTGTATTAAATTTAAAAAATAATAAAAAGTTTCTTCATTTCTCTTTTTTTATCCAAAATTCTTTATAGTGTCAAAAATTCATGTTATAATGGGTAGAACTTATATTTATAATCGAAGTCTACATAACCAGATCATAATTACCTCATAAATACCTTCTAGAGGTAACCTCCTATTATGAATTTTAATTTTTCAAATTACATTCACTAAAAATGGATATAATGTTTTAAAGTTACATTGCCATAAAGAAAAAGAACAATGAAAAAATAAAAAAGGTATAAAGAGAAAATTCAAGAAGTCTGAGAAAAGAGAGAATGTTTATCAACTTGTGCATCTGTATGACCCACTATTGTAATTTGTTCATGTCCTTGAATTTATGATGTATTTATCCTATATGCTTTGAACTATTTTACTACTGGAATTATTTTATTTTTATTGGGAATGATTGTGTTCAGTGTGCAACTAACCATGCCCTCAATGTTTCATTCATTTCTTTGTTATGTTTGAAAAATTTTCACAAATTTTAATTGCATCTAATGAGAGCAATATAAATGTCATTCATTTTTCCCATTGTTTCAAGGTTGAATAAATTTATATTTAACATTTCTTATTTGATCATTTTATGAAATCGTTATTTTATTTCTATAGTTATATGAGAATCAATATAATCTTATTTAAACAACTGAAAATGAATAGACCAGATACTTCCCAAATTTTAGATTTAATATCACAACACAATTTTTTGTAGTTTTGAAAATATTTTACAACCTCTGTAAGAATAGTGATCTTCCATCCCACGCTTTATGACCAAATGTGTGAATATTTTTCTTTTGCTCTATTGAATACTTGTTCAGATATGATAAGTTTCTCATCAATAAGAGCAATGTCTTGGTGATTTTTTTACATTAAAAAAAAAATTCTTTCATGACATTCTTTATGTCTTCATTGATTTTATTTTGATCTTATTCAATCAAATCATATGATTTTATGACTTCTTTGATGAATTTGAGCCCCTTAATGGTGATTTAGTCAACCTAAGTTTCAATGAGTTTTCCATAGGTTGATATTTATATATTCTAACAATGGATATTTTATCAACATCTTCATTTTAAGTTGATTGTTTAACTGTTTCCAAAAGGGATTTCCTCAAGTTTCCTTTCACTTACTTGTATAATGGAACTAATGTATGCAGAAAGTATACATGAATTGTAGAATTTTGAGTCTAGTTTAAAACAATCTATTTTTAATGGTAAAGTATAACTAGGTCAAACATCTAAAATTTGAATAGGAACTCTTATTTTTTTTAGGAAATTAGAGTAGATAGTTGACCATGTGGCTCCTCATTTTTTTAGCATCATTTAATATTGTTTAAAACCATTTGGTGAAAATTTAGATAAGATCATCTAGTTTGTAACCTATATTTTTTATATTTTTTCAATGAATATTTTTTTTAATTAATTTTAAAAGTAAATAGATCCTAAAAAATAATAAAAAATGGATAGACAACCATGTGGCCCTCCTAACTACCTCAAAAAAAATTAAAACTATGTTTTTTTAATACGTGTAGAATTAGGCCTAGTTTGTAACCATATTTTTTTTTTTGCATTTAGATCAATGAAAAACAAAACACATGAGAATATATAGGCATGTATATTTACATCATGTAGTGGCCTAAAAAAGCTATATCTAGAAATCAACATAGATTAAAATCTTAAAATAATAAAAAAAATATAAACACAATATATTTAGAAAGAAGAAATCATGCTTATCATTTTGGTAATAATTTTATGATATTTATCATTAAAATTTGTAGCATATTTGGCAATGAAATTTCAATTTTGTTTTTTAAAACTCTCAAATTTAGTTGTTTTGATAGAGCCAAGACTTTGACTTGGGAATCCAAGCCATTTCCAAGCTAAAAGGCTTAGAATTTGAATTCAAAGAAAATAAAGCAGATGCCTGCTATAATGAGTACATTCTATAAAACATACATATTACTTTACATTGCATAAAAAATAAGAAAATATCAATTGGAAGGGGTAGATGGTTTACTAAAATAAATATTAAGTATAATTTTACATTTATATTATTAATTTTATATTACTTATAAGTAAAAATATAAATGTAAACTCATAATACCTAAATGTCCATGTCTAACACTACTCAATGTCCTAATAAATAAATAAATAAAATCCCTATTTTCTCCTACTCTCATTTCAGTCATAAGAACAACACATACACAGGAAAGAGTATCCCAAGAGCTCAATTTTCTAAGTTAAAGCTAGGTCACTATTGTACTTTTTTTTCACATATTACATGATTCACACACAAGCCAACATGTAGGGGAAATTTACATACCTTTGAGTCTTTTTTCAGAGTATTAGATATGTAGTAGTGCTCATTGATAAAGGGGTCTTTGGGATAGCTCGACACTGTGTGCTCGCTAACCCATTTTTTCCCATAGCCACTATGAGGATGAAGAGCTAAGATTTTGTTATTTGATAAGGAATGAAAATCCATGATGCATATCTTAATGTACCAAAGTAAAGGCAACAAAAAACCAATAATCGTCTAGGTAGTCACATCTTATTTGAATAGGTATTATGTATAAAACACCTGTCTCTAACGAACACACTAGCATCGACACAATTGTCCTAGGATAATGCAAGTCTATGAGGTTACATAGTCAATCTAGTTTTTTTTATTATTCCATAATAATCTTCCAGTCTAATTCCTACCTATTATAGATCTAGATATTAGTATCAAAATTGGCTAAGTACTTATTTTCATTATCATTGTAATATCTATAATAGTTTTACTTTCCATTTTTAGAATATTTCTTCATAATAAATTTAGTATATGTTAGATCTAAGTTTATAAAATAATTGGCTTGCTATAGATCTATTAATTAATCTTGAATTTATTCATTTCTATATCCTTGAAACTAGATACCCCAAGCTATATTTTTAGGGTTAAACATTTGGTAAATCTAACTTTCGAACTCAAAAACCTAAGTGGTTTAGGGTCTTATTTTTGCCATTTCTTATTTGTAAAAAGAAATGGAAAATGTTAATTCAAAAACCCATTTTCAAATGGAATATAAAGATGCATTGATCACTTATCTCAATAATAACAAGAACTTAATGGTTGCATATTTATATATAACAAGATATGAATTAAGTAAGCCTAATAAAGCTAAGGACTCTTCACATAGTGATAATTAATCCTTAAAAGTTGCTATAACAGATTCCATACCCATAAATATAACTATATCTAGTGGAGGCATAGATTATATCTTACAACCTTTATTTTTTAAAACTACTATTCATACAACTACCATGGTGAGCAACTCATATACTAGTTTCAATGCCTATAACTACTCAAAACATTTTCACTTCTCCATTGGAGACTACTCAACTTTGTAATTTAAACCCCAATGGATTTAAAGTTCAAACACTTCTTCAAGTTATAAATTATTTGGAGGAGAAGGTTACAAACATTGAACAAAAGGATTTAAAGTCTCCTCGTGCTATTGATTCCAAAGATGTGTTGCATAAGCCAATTTCACTTAAGATATCTTTTCAAACTTTTCCAATTGGTTTTGTTTAACCTAAGTTCTATTTTATGATGGAAAGCGTGATCCTAAACATCATCTTATATCTCTCTATGTGGCATACCTTAATTATGCGATTAATGATAAAATTTTGACGAAATTATTTCCAAGGAATCTCAAGGATTATGCGTTGAGGTTATTTTATGATTTAAATTTCTAATCCATATAATCATTCAAACCTATTATAGATCAATTTTTGGCACATTTCTCTATTAACATCTCCAAAAACATTTCCTATGCCTAAATTGTAAAAATAAAACAAAGTATTTTTTGATAGTAATGCATATTATTATTACCATATATGTAGTGTAAATTATACTAATAAATATTTTAATATCAAACAAATTATTTGAGATCTTATTGATAACAATGTAATTGAGATAAACACATTTATAGAGGAAGTTAAGCCTCAATTACATGTGATTTATTTGATTAATTTATTCTATCCCTTATCACTTTATTAATTTTTGTCCTCTTGGTTATAATTTCTCACCTTTTTTATTTGAACAAGTACCAAAGTGATATTTATTTCCATCATTTACCATTCCCCTTGCTATTTACGTATTCTAAATAAAACACACTTCATTTTTATTAAAATATAGTATCGACTACTATGGATTAGAACTAGTTTCCAATACTTTTCAGAGCTGGTTGTTCTTATCGTATATAATTTTTCATAGTCAGATATGAATTTGAGCACACATAACATTAATACTATCAATTTTTCACTTAGTTTAAGTTCACACCACAGTACTTATTCATGTAAAATATTTATTTTTTGTGATATGATTCTCATATATGTGTATTACATACTTTGACAAGTATATTTTATAAGAAGAGGATACAATCATTTCTAAACATATCTATTTTATCTCCCACATGCCTAAAAACCACAAATCACATATATACATGGGGTAACTTGATCATACATGGTCATGCCATCATTTATCAGTGTATATTTTACATAGGTCTACACATGTTATAGATTATTCAATCTCCCTTTTCTTATATCTTCACATCCATGGTTTAATATTATAATTTAGTTTTCTTCTTTTTTCAAAATTTTAAAAAGTATTCAAAAAATATATATAAAATCAAGACTTGAGAATGATTAGACATCTATTATACATTATTGTTGTGTGTTATTTATCAAACTATTGGTAAATAGCATATTTTTTCTATCACGCATGTATTTTATTGGCATTCATGAGTGATATGCAGAATAGAAAATTTTAGATGGACTAAGATGTTGGACTTTACTCTACCTAGTGGACATGTTAAACTAGGGGCATCTCATCTACATGTTACAATATTTACAAGCATTACAATTCTATAAGTCTCACATTGCTGAGCTATATAATTCTTACAAATGTCTTTCTAATGTCTTTATCTTACATTGTATGCATGGATATGATATGTTATAATCACATTACATATACATGGTGTAAAATACATTTTTAGTTCTTTTATCTATTAATACTATTACTATACATAGTAGATTAGACTTTGTTTGTCTATTATGTGTCACCCTTACCCTTGTATTTAAATTACTTTAAAATATCTATGAGATCATTTTTATGTATTTGCAAATTTTGAGCATGTCCATTACTTTAGTCTCTTGGCCTTCTAGTTTGTGTGAGATTTAAACATGTTCATTTTTTGTGAAATTATTCATGTCCTTTGCATGTGGCCTTGCATGTGTAATATTTACATATGAAACATTTGAACATGTCTCTTGTATGTGGCCCTTGTCCTTCTTATTTAACATCATGCTTGTTGTGTCTGTGTGGTTTTTTATTTTGTTAAGTTTAACAAATTCCATTATCCATATAATACACCAACTTATGTGTACACTTATTCAATTAAAACAACTACTATGATCTTTATTGATACATTTATCTAGATTTGATACTTTAGTATTTATCTCATATGTTATAAGCATATTTTAAATAATACATATCTTATTAGGATGACATAAATTTTTCATATATACTATAATATTCAATGATTACATCTTGATAGACATGATACAGTAACATTTATTTTGAGATGAATGACTTATAAGAAACATCCCTCACTTCAAAAGGGGAGTATTTTAGTGAGATTTTCATCCACAAGATAATTCTCAATGAACAAAAATCAATTTTGGTTACAAAATACAGGTTCAAAGGATTAAAAAATATTCAAACATTCAATCATTGGTACAAATTATGGGGTCATATGTATTGACATTATGGAAACAACATACAAATAGATATATTTTCGGTGAATGATATTGATTCATGCACAAATTTCAAACATAATTTAAAAATTTGCATCTAAATACAATTAAAAAAATTAAATTATCAATGGGGGGTGATACATATTCATGCACACTGTGCTTTATTTTTATAAAAAAATACATGGTACATATTCATGCCATATTTTCAATACTATTTATTTACAACCATGGTAGGAGCATGAATGTTATCCATCTCTTTTGATCATTATTTAAAAAATAAGGAAAAAAGTGACAATTGAATCTAAAAACACTATGTAGTGGTTGATTTAGTTAAAGTTTATAATGTATAACTTAGAGGTTTAGTGACCTCTAACATTATTTACTATCAATACATTATGATTCTAGCCACTCTAGGCATTTGGTTACAAATACTAATAACATAAATTGAGGTTTCTATGTTTTGTAGTTGGTTATATTTCTATAAATGTTTAAATCAAGTTGGGGTTTTTTCACCCTCAAATTACCATGGTTAAATAAAGTAATTAATCTCTCCAAGTTCTTCATGGAAATCAATAATTTATCTAATGCTTCAAGGAAACATCAGCTTCAGATAAAGATAAAAAATAAACATCAATTTCACACATACAAGTGCATTCCTACCTTGTTTACTTGAAAATTTTTCAATTTTCAAAGTTCAATATTAATACTTGTTGGGAGGGGGTGGAGGTAAATCCAAGAACAAACACACCTGTTCTAATTCCACCCGTTAGGATCTTGCTCCTCAGAAAGAGCACAGTATTAGAAACTGCCATTAAACTTTTCCATTCGTAGTTGACTATTTTCTGCCATTGCTCAACTCCCACTCAAATAGAAACCCTGTGAGTAACCTGTAATCAAAACACACTACCCAGATCTACACCAATCTGTTAGTATCCCAACCAAAAGCTCTGATACCACTGCTTGGGAAAACTCAGGTTTAGTACATACCATGCACTCAACCTCATTATGTGAATCAAGACACCTCAAGTGAACACCAATTCTGTGTGAAATGATAAAAATGACTACTTCATGAGTTATTGTAGGGTTGGATACGTTAAAATGCCTTATATAAGTGAAGTATGTGCTCAAAGGCAAAGTGTGTTGTATGCACTCAGGTATATCTTTCCTTTTATTCTAGTAGTTTCATTTATATAATGGAGGGGAGGCAGGGGCAAGGGATGGGGTGAGGGGGAAAGTGTAGTCCCTAAATTTGGCCTCATGAATGCTAGATAATGTCATTTTTGACCCAATTTTACGTTTATTGACTTGAGCACATAATCTGGACCAATTACATATCCTCACTCTATCTTAAGTAGCTATGAAGACCTATTCCTTTCTATGTTTATATCTTACACCCTAAAATATGTTCTTAAATACTAAAAACCTCTTTAAACATCTGTATGGACATCCCAAATTCTAAATTTCACACATTTCATTTCACGACAAGATCAACTAGTATGGTTTAATAGTGCTAGTTAATTTTGACCCTTATGGCTTGATTATGGATTTTACCCAAGAAAAAACTCTTTTTCAAAAGTTTAACCCTCCCTAACAAGTTGGTCTACATTTTTAGGATAGAAAGTGTGAAGTTTTACCCATTTGTATTTTTATAGAGACACATCTAAGTCACATATTCTATAATTTATAAAACACTTGGAAAATTCAATATCAAAGCAAAATTATACTATTTATCACTGAGTAAAGCTTCCATATTATACTGAGCAAAATTATACTATTTATCACACAAATCGCTTTAAGCCAAATAAATATGTGAGCTTGATTTCCCTCTTTAGATTAATAGATACATAGACAATGATCAATCTTCACAAGGTTGATTGGGGTTAGTTCAACTTATTACACTCCCCCATTTTCTATTTATAGGTTTTAAAACATTTTAAGTTCTATTAAGGTTTCAACTTTAGGCAAAGTAGTTATAGGTATTTTATTTGTATTTGGATGTCAATTTTACATACATATGTTTCTTTTCAATATATGAAAACAATTGTTCCCTTATTTTTCTATTTTATTTAATATGATAGAATATACTAATAAAGGATAGTAGTGTTAGTTGATATTTTCCCCTTTTTATTGACATTGAACTTGAGCAGTTACACTTCCTATTTGAATTTTCACTTCCATAGTTAGATATGTTGAGTAGTTTTGGCCTATTTTTTGTTTCACATATTCAAATGATATACAATAAATAGATAATTATTTTGTATTTCTCATAGTTAATATTATTTTGTTCGATTGTGTTTATCTAACTCAATAATTTGATTTCATTATACTTGTCACAAGTTTTTTTACAAGCTTTACTACATTTTTGTTCATTTTATTTTAATTAGAGTTAATGCACCAATTAATTCAAAACTATAACTAATACATCACTAGTGTATGACCACTATAAATTCTAAGGACTAAGTCTTCCCTTCAGTACCCTATAGATAAACAACCTTTGTTCTTGGATATTGTTAGACAATTAGATTATCCTATTTATATTATGTGCCTTGTATTTTAGTACTAATTTTATTTCCTCTATGATGAAAATACATGATTTACCCACATATAAATAAGGTAATGAAATATTCTACACTCCAGTCTTTTTTACTTTAGATATAGGTGATCAAATTAAAAAAACCAACACTTTTGTATTAGGCAAATGAGAAAGCACTCAATCTTAGATATAATAAAATTTCAATCAATCAAAATCTACTACCTACAACATTTTCTAACCAAATGTAATTCCATCAGCATGTTGTTACACAGTCTAGGAAGCCACTTCAACTCCTCTACTTAGATTGAGGAGGGGAATTCACATCAAAAGAGTTCTCAGCATTCTTGGAGTAACACGACATTAAGCAGCACCTGACTACTCCCTATAGACCTCAAAAAAATGGAATAATAGAATGATGTAATCACTCAATCATAGAGATGTCTCATTGCATGATATCCACTACAAATTTAATGGCACAATTCTTAGTAGAAGTAATATAGATGGCTATATATCTTCTCAATAGAGCACCAATAAAGATCTTGATAGACAAGACACTAGAAGAGGTATGGAGTGATTGTAAACCATCAATTTCCCATCTTTGAGTATTTAGTTATACTTCTTATATGCATGTTCAAGATAAAAAAAGGAAAAATATTGAACCAAAGACCCTTCAGTGTGTTTTCTTGGGGTGCAACACAACCTCCAAATCATACCATCTCATGAATCCTGAGATGAAGAAGATTTATGAAAGTCATGATATGGTCTGTAATGAATCATCATTTGACTCATTGGCATAGAAAGAGATAGACCATACCACCTCTCACAAACTTTTCCCATAGTTAGATGATGAACATGAGGAAGGTGAGTTGCAAGGAGGAGAATTGTTCATTGATCTTGGTAATTTGCAAGGCAGTTCTTCATCAAATCAATAGCTACATCGATGTCCTAAATGGATAGATTCCATAATTAAGGACTCACACCTGAGCTCTCCTCCAGACACATCATCAAGGGTTTGAATAAGAAGATAGGTGAGAGATGAAGTCAATCTTGCACTCATGACTTCAGTGATTGACAACACTGAACTAGAGACAGTTTGAGAGGCCTTAAGTCAATCTCAGTGGAAGAAAGCTATGGATGCTAAATATGATGCCCTCATCAGAAAAGAGATGTGAGAACTTTTTGATTTACCTATAGGTAAGAAATCCATTGGCTCAAAATAGATCTTCAAAACAATGTACAAGGTAGATGGATCCATCAAAAAACATAAAGCATGACTTGTTGTAAAGGGTTGTGCTTAGCAAGAGGGCATTAATTATGAGGAGACCTTTATACCCACTGCGAATATCAAAACCATCAAAACTATTTGCACACTAGCAACACAATATGGATGGAAACTTTAGTAGATGGATGTCATGATTGCTTTTCTAAATGGTGATGTGAAAGAAGTATACATGACCCAACCATTAGGTTTCATCGATGAAAAACATCCATAAAAGGTATGTCATATAGTTCAGTCTCTTTATGGACTTAAGCAAACACCTCAGGCATGGTACATAAAAATAGATGATCACCCAATTACAGCATGGTTTCATTCATAGCCCCTTTGATTCTATTTTGTATATCAAGAAGGTTGGTACATATATTGTCATTATTGTCTTGTATGTGGATTATCTTGTGGTGACTGGTAGTTTAGATGATCTTTTTGATGCAGTAAAGAATGACTTGAATAAATCCTTTGATATGATTGATTTGGGGCTACTACATTACTATCTTGGCTTGGACATATGGCATAAACAGAATCACATCTTTATCTCCTAGATGAAATATGCCAAGATAATCCTATAAAAATATAGAATTTCATATTGTAAACCTCTTTTAATAATGATGGAGAAAGGTTTACAACTCTCTTGTATCTAAGATTACCCTTAAGTGGATGTAACTCTCTACAAATAGCTCGTTGGGAGTCTCATCTACTTGACCTACACCAGACCAGATATATGTTTTATTATGAGCTATCTTTCTATATTTATGCAGGAACTAAATAAATGTCATTGGGTTGCAACAAAACATGTTTTGACATATGTCTAAGGTACACTTGAGTATGGTATAGAATACAAGTAGAATAGTCAATTCTTCTTGCAAGGGTACACTTGAGTATGTTTTGACTAGATATATAATGTTCTTTGTTTACTTTCTTATTTTTTATATGCAAGTGAACTCTCTAGTGTCATATGATTTGGTGTATTTTATTTTTTGAATTCCTAGTTAAAATGTCTGATTTTACCCCTTCTTTGTATTCTTGACCTAATTTTCCACAAATGCTTAAATGAAGAATAAAAAAAGGGTTATGGGTTGGGCATCGTCAAGTTTTTTTAAAATAACTATACCTAATGTAAGTAATTGTTTCATGTAAATAGAATATGGAGTAAGGGTTTTATTCATTTTCTTTAGTTATGTGCAATGTAACTACATGTACAGAGTTTATAGCCTTGGGTAAGATAATCTGATATAAAATTAAAGCTTTGCTATCAAGAGTCCAAAATTATTATTTTATTTTATGGGGACTAGTTTTAGTACTTAAAATTTTTCTAGTTAGAGGTTTCTTATTTTAAAAATGCTATGGATTTAATTTAAAATTAAAATATTTTTGTAACTTAACGAAATGGTCTATGTTACCTTATTTTTGGCTAGACCTAGAGAAATTTCTTTCTTCCATCGTAAAAAGAATTTATTACTTTATTGGTACATAAGATAGTTATATGGATATTTGATATTTATTAATCATTTTATTCTTTTTGAAAGATTTATTGCAACCCTTTCTACAAGATCAACACAATCTTATTCTTCTTTTAACATAACTACATTTCTTTAAAACTAAACGGGACTATTCCTACTATCCCAAGCAAAGGATATAATATATGAAGATATAGCTTCCAATGTCACTTGTACCCAATCAAGATTTGGTTGGTAGATAAGTCCTTGAATCTTAGAGATGGCACTATCAACAAAAAATTCAAACTTATTATTTTGGGTTGCATGGTAAGCACAAAATGCCCCACGGTGGGTGAAAAAACTTGTTGGTTGAAAAGTTTGTAAGGGATACAAAATTTATGGGTTTGGTAAACCTTACAATTGAGAAAGTCCCTTCTCTATCAATGTAGGAGGCTCCCTTTATTGAAAAAAAGAGAAATGCAGGGAAATGTATAATTTAAAATATTTACATTGGAAGTTATTCTTTTGGTGTTTTGCATATGAATAGAATGAAATATAGTTAAAGGAGATGGAATAGAAAAGAAAGAAATGAAAGGGAATAAAACATAAATTAGAATAATGAAATATGATTAATTGAACAAACATAAAATCTGATTAATTTATCACGTTAGGAAATATCCAGAGCAACGATAATTTAACCATCAACACTTTGAACAAATAAAAGAACTAGAAATGAATGCAACAGTAAACATAAGAATATTAATCATTAGCCAAGATGCTAAGAGGTACGAGGTCTTGTTAAAAATTATTGTATTAATTCTAAAAAATAATAAAAAGTTTATTCATTTCTCTTTTTTTAATCCAAAATTCTTTATAGTGTTAAAAATTCATGTTATAATGGTTAGAACTTATATTTATAATCAAAGTCTATATAACCAGAGCATAATTACCTCATAAATACCTTTTAGAGGTAACCTCCTATTATGACTTTTAATTTTTCAAATTACATTCACCGAAAGTGGATATAATGTTTTAAAGTTACATTGCCATGAAGAAAAAGAACAACGAAAAAATAAAAAAGGTATAAAGAGAAAATTCAAGAAGTCTGAGAAAAGAGAGAATGTTTATCAACATGTGCATCTGTATGAACCACTATTGTAATTTTCTCATGTCCTTGAATTTATGATGTATTTATCCTATATGCTCTAAACTATTTTACTACTTGAATTATTCTGTTTTTCTTGGGAATGATTGTGTTCAATTTGCAACTAACCATGCCCTCAATGTTTCATTCATTTCTTTGTTATGTTTGAAATTTTTTTGCAAATTTTAATTTCATTTAATGAGAGTAATACAAATTTCATTCATTTTTACCATTGTTTTAAGATTGAATACATTTATATTCAACATTTCTTATTTGGTCATTTTATGAACTCATTATTGTATTTCTATAGTTGTATGAGAATCAATAGAATCTTATTTAAACAACTCAAAATAAATAGACCAGATAATTCCCAAATTTTAGATTTAATATCACGACATAATTTTTTTTAGTTTTGAAAATCTTTTACAACCTCTGTAAGAATAGTGATCTTCCATCCCACGCTTTATGACCAAATGTGTGAATATTTTTCTTTTGTTTTATTGAATACTTGTTTAGATATGAAAAGTTTCTAATCAATAAGAACCATGTCTTGGTGATTTTTTGTTACATTTAAAAAAAAATCTTTCATCACATTCTTTATGTCTTGATCGATTTTATTTTGATCTTATTCAATCAAAGCATATGATTTTATGACTTCTTTGATGAATTTGAGGCCATTAATGGTGATTTAGTTGACCTAAGTTTCAGTGACTTTTCCATAGCGTTGATATTTAAATATTATCACAATGGATATTTTATCAACATCTTCATTTTAAGTTGATTGTTTAACTGTTTCCAAAAAGGGATTTCCTCAAGTGTCCTTTCACTTACTTGTATAATGGAACTAATGTATGCAGAAAGTATACACACTCTTTGCTTAATTTATTTATGAGTTTGTGTTCCTTCTTCAATTATTGGAAAAATTTGGCCACTGATAATTAAAAATTATGAATATCCACTTCATGATCTACTTTACCAAGATTGATTCAAATCATAAATATTCCATTGAAATCGTATATTCTTCTTTTTTCTAAATGATAAGTCAATCAATTTTTACAAATTGTGCACTTGAAGAGTCTAACATCAACCTTGAAGTAATATTAGCTTTTTTCAATGTGGGAATTTGTAATAAATTTGTAACAATATCAAAATTAGGATCAATAAGTTTGACATTTATTTTTATTTTCTTGCAAACCATTTAGTATAGATATGGAAAATGTGTATTGCTTGAGGAAATGACCATTTCAATGTTCATGGGTAATGGTTCGATTCCCCAAGTGAGTGATTAGATGAGTGAAGATAATATAATCTTTGACAACAATAATTTTATTTATAAGCAAAGGGAAAACATGTGGTTGAGAAGGAATTGGAAATGGAGGTGGAAGAGGCAAAAGAGGAGGAGATGGAATACATGGAGAAAATGGCACCAATGGTACTTGAGGTGTTTCAATATTTATATTAAGTTGTTGGGTAAGTTCACAAAGTTAGGGAATAAAAATAGGTCTATCCATGGACACGGTTTTCTTAAAAATTGAAATTTTTTTAATTCACTAGATAAATTGAGATGGCTACACTTGAAATTCGAGGATGGTTAAGAACATGAATTGTAGAATTTTGAGTCTACTTTACAAAAAATCTATTTTTAATGGTAAAGTATAACTAGGTCAAACATCTAAAATTTGAATAGGAACTCTTATTTTTTTAGGAAATTAGAGTAAATAGATGACCATGTGGCTCCTCATTTTTTTAGCATCATTTAATATTGTTTAAAATAATTTGGTGAAATTTTAGATAAGATCATCTAGTTTGCAACCTATATTTTTTATATTTTTTCAATGAATATTTTTTTTATTAATTTTAAAAGTAAATAGATCCTAAAAACTAATAAAAAATGGATATCCAACCATGTGGCCCTCCTAACTACCTCAAAAAAATTAAACTTATGTTCTTTTAATACGTGTAGAATTAGGCCTAGTTTGTAACCATATAATTTTTTTTGCATTTGGATCAATGAAAAAAATACATGAGCATATATAGGCATGTATATTTACATCATGTAGTGTTCTAAAAAAGCTATAGCTAGAAATCAACATAGATTACAACCTTAAAATAATAATAAAATTATAAACACAATATATTTAGAAAGTAGAAATCATGCTTATCGTTGTGGTAATAATTTTATGATATTTATCATTAAAATTTGTAGATATTTGGCGATGAAAGTTCAATTTTATATTTTTAAACTCTCAAAGTTATGTTGACAGGGCCAAGACTTTGGCTTGGGAATCCAAGCCATTTCCAAGTGAAAAGGCTTAGTATTTGAATTCAAAGAAAATAAAGCACATGCCTGCTATAATGAGTACATGGTATAAAACATACATATTACTTTTACATTACATAAAAAAGAAGAAAATATCTATTGGAAGGGGTAGATGGTTTATTAAAATAAATGTTAAGTATAATTTTACTTTTATATTACTTATAAGTAACAATATAAATGTAAACTCATAATACCTAAATGTCCATGTCTATTGCTACTCAATGTCCTAATCAATAAATTAAAAAACCCTATTTTCTCCTACTCTTATTTTAGTCATAAGAACAACAAATACATAAAAAAGAGTATCCCAAGAGATCAATTTTCCAAGTTAAAAGATAGGTCACTATTGTACTTTTTTTTTACATATCACATGATTCACACACAAGCCAACATGTAGGGGAAAAATGCATACCTCTAAGGATTTCTTCAAAGTATTGGATATGTAGTAGTGCTCATTGATAGAGGGGTCTTTGGGACATCTCGACACCATGTTCTCGTGAACCCATTTTTTACCATAGCCACTATGAGGATGAAGAGCTAGGGTTTTGTTATTTGATAAGGAATGACAATCCATGATGCATATTTGAATGTACCAAAGTGAAGGCAATGAAAAACCAAGAATCATCTAGGTAGTCACATCTTATTTGAATAGATGTTATGTATAAAACACCTATGTCTAAATGTCTAACCAACACACTAGCATCGACACAACATTCCTAGGATGATGCAAGTGTTCGAGGTTACATAGGCACTTAATCTAATTTTTTTTTATTATTCCATAATAATCTTCCAGTCTGATTCCTACCTATTATAGATCTAGATATTTGTATCAAAATTTGCTAAGTACTTATTTTTATTATCATTGTAATATCTATAATAGTTTTAATTTCCATTTATAGAATATTTTATCATAATAAATTTAGTATATTTTATAGCCAAGTTTCCAAAAGTATTGGCTTGCTATAGATATATTAATCAATCTTATATTTATTCATTTCTATATCCTTAAAACTAGATATGCCAATCTATATTTTTAGGTTTAAACATTTAGTTCATCTAAATTTTGAGTTCAAAACCCTAAGTGGTTTAGGGTCTTATATTTCTCATTTTTTTTATTGTTGTACTTTGTTGTAAACTTTCAAAATTTTCATTTGTAAAAAGTGATGGAAAATGTTAATTCAAAAACCCAATTTTAAATGGAAGATAAAGATGCATTGATCACTTATCTCAATAATAACAAGAGCTTAATGGATGCATATTTAGATATAACAAGATACGAATTAAGTAAGCCTGATAAAGCTAAGGATTCTTCACCTAGTGATAGTGAATCCTTATAAGGTACTATAACTGATTCCATACCCATAAAAATACCTATATCTAGTGGAGGTATAGATTATATCTTCCAACCTTTATTTTTTAAAACTACTATTTCTACATCTACCATGGTGATAACAAATGTTGCAACTCCAATACTGGTTTCAATGCCTATAACTACTCAAACCATGTTCACTTCTCCATTGGTGACTACTCAACTTTGTACTTTAAACCCCAATGTATCTACAGTTCAAACACTTCTTCAAGTTATAAATTATTTGGAGGAGAAGGTTACAAACATTGAACAAAAGGATTTAAAGTCTCCTCATTTTATTGATTCCCAAGATGTGTTGCATAAGCCTATTGCACTTAAGATATTTCAATCTTTTCCAATTGGTTTTGTTTAACTTAAGTTCTATTTTATGATGTAAAGGGTGATCCTAAGCATCATTTTCTATCTCTCTATGTGTCATACCTTGATTATGCCACTAATGATAAAATTTTGACCAAATTATTTCCAAGGAATCTCAAGGATTATGATTTGAGGTCATTTTATGATTTAACTTTCCTATACATAAAATCATTCACAGCTATTATAGATCAATTTTTGGCACATTTCTCTATTAACATCTCCAAAAACATTTCCTATGCCTAAATTATAAAAATAAAACAAGGTAATTTTTTTATAGTAATGCATATTATGATTACCATATATGTAGTGTAAATTATACTAATAAATGTTTTAATATCAAACAAATTATTTGATATTTTATTGATAATAATGTAATTGAGATAAACACATTTATAGAGGAGGTTAAGCCTCAATTGAAAAATCATGAGGTAAATAAGGATAATTTAGTAGTACATAACACCTATCATGCATACACACCTCTTGATATATATGATCATTCATTAAATGTAATTATTGGCATAATTATGCAAATTCCTCAACCATATCCTTTGATCAATTTTGTTGCTAATGAGATAATGGATGATCATTATGGTTTCCATAATTTATTTATAGGATTATACGTTAATCAACAATATAAAAACAATGTATTAATTGATAATGGATTAAGTGAGAATGTATGTACAATGAAATTACTCTATTAATTGTGTTACACATATAATATATAAAATAAATATCTAAAAGTGTCGAAAAATTTAATGAGAAACAACAAACTACTTTAAGAGATATTGTGTTACCTCTTTAGGTGGGTCCTATTATATTATCTACATATTTTTTAGTTATACTAGATAATGGGATCTTTGGCATGTTACTAGGATGTCCATGGTTACAAACATTTCATTTTTTACATTCCATGATCAATATATTATTAAAGTACATTTATTACAATCAAGTTGTTAAAATTTAAGAATTAGATATGTGTACCCTCTATAATCTGTGGTACCTCCTCCACCCTATCCACCATCATGATGAATTGATACATATATTCAAGAATAAACAACATTTAAAATTATTGCACCAATGCAAAATATTTCAATTTATTAAAAAGTGAAAAAGTCTCAAAATTAATAAATGCAAAAGAAAGAAGCATATCTTAAAAAGATAGTAAACACACCAAAATCACTATCACATGAAACATATTGTAAATTGGTGACACATATAAATCTATATGTTCCAAAAAAATCACAACATTTGGAATCAAATCCTATTGTTCTTCATATTTAAATCCACTCTAATTTTTCTAAAGCTATTGCTCCCACATAGAATTACACAAGTAGTGATCTAAATAGTTACATTACAACATGTGATGCATTTTAAATTCTAATTTATGCACATCGAACACTTTTTATCCATGAAAGGTGATTATTTCATAGTATATTATAAATTATTATGGTGAATCCCATCTTGATGAGATGATTGGTTAACATCTTTCACTTTAAAAATACTAGAAATTTCATTAATATTCAAAGAATAAAAAAGAAAAAGAAAAAATGATTTTACATAGCTCATTTATTTCTTGTGCCAAATATCATTCTACTTATTACACGTGATTTAATTAATCAAATTATTCTATCCCTTATCACTTTGTTCATTTTTGTCCTCTTGGATATCATTTCTCACCTTTTTGATTTGAACAAATACCAAAGTGATATTTGTTTCCATCATTTACCATTTCCCTTGCTATTTATGTATTCTGAATAAAACACACTACATTTTTATTAAAATATAGTATCGACTACTATGGGTTAGAACTAGTTTTCAGTACTTTCTAGAGCTGGTTGTTCTTATCATATACAATTTTACATAGTTAGATATGAATTTGAGCACACATAACCTTAATACTGTCATTTTTTCAATATTTCACTTAGTTTAAATTCACACCACAATACTTATTCATGTAAAATATTTATTTTTTGTTATATGATTCTCATATATGTGTATTACATACTTTGACAAGTATATTTTATAAGAAGAGGATACAGTAATTTTTACACATATCTATTTTATCTCCTACATGCCTAAAAACCACAAATCACATATATAGATGGGGTATCTTGATCATACATGGTCTTGCCATCATTTTTTAGTGGAAACCCAAATAATAAACATCACACAAGATAGAGAGAGACACCAGATATAACGTGGAAACCCAATGTGGGAAAAACCATGGAGAACAATCTCAAGTATATTCGTGAGAACAAACCCACAAGAGCACCATACCCCTTTTCCAGGTACCAACCCAGCTACAATTCATGATCACCAACCCATAGGAGCTTCAAACCCCTTTGTTGAGCACCAATCGAGCTACTATTCATGAGCACCAACCCACAAGAGCACTAACCCCTTTGTCGAACACCAACCCAACAACAATTCATGAGCACCAACCCACAGGAGCACCAAACTTGGTGTATACCACACACCTATCTCTCAATGTTGCTATCTCAACAAATGATATATCAATGCAACATCTCTTTCCTCTCTCTCACCTTTGCTCTTCTAAGCTAGATATAACAAATACAAATCATATTCATCTCTCACAAATGCTCTTCTAATTTAGATATTAAAATATCAAATCAACCTCTATTTTCCATATTATAAATAGCTTCTCAAGCCTTTATTTATAGCTTTCCAAATGACCTTTGGCCTTCCCCTTTGTGACCTTTTAATCCTCATGGAAAATGGTGCCAATCTTGGATGACCCTTCATATTCAAGCCTTTGAAAAGTCATGTGGTGACCCTTCATGACCAAAAATGTCCTTCCCACTTTTGTCCTTATCTTTGGTGACTTTTTATATTCCTCAAAGTCTCCCTTCATAATAAATTGTGCCCTTACTCTTTTGTCTTCACTTGGTGACTCTTGGTATTCCCCAAGATGACTCTTCATGGGAAAATGCATCCCATCCTTCTTTTGTCTTTATCCCATGGCTCTTCGACTTCTCCATGGGCCCTTCTTTTGTCTCATATGCAACCAAAAATATATTCACTAATATTAAATAAATATTAACTCATATTAGCCAAGATATATTTATTACAAAAAACATTAAATGCAATGGGGCCTTTATCACCAATAATGCTAAACCTTTGACATCAATGACAATATTTCCAACAATCTCTCCCTTTGTTATTGATGGCAATCTCAATCCTAAAATTGCCACATCCTGTCACCTGCACATATTGTCATCTGAAAACATACAATAACTACCCCTTACTGTAGCAACTTGTACCTGTTCCCTATACCTATTTTTTGCACCTTTACCTATTATTCTCCCCCTTTGACATCAATGGCAAAGGGCCTACTTGGAGTTAACACTTAGCTCCCCCTCACTTGATGCTGAACATCAATGGCAAGAAGTAATGGAAATTACTCCCAACTCCTCTCCCTGATCTTTGAATGTGTCCTTTGATCGTGACTTTGAGAAGATATCTGACAATACATATACATTGTTCCCTATCCTTTGAGCATCTGCAATCAACTCATTTGAATCTTTCCTTCTAATCTCAAAACCTTCAGCATGAAACCTTAATGTGTATCCTTGATCACAAATTTGGCTAACACTCAACAGATTATGCTTAAGACCTTTTACATACAAAAAAATTTTAGTCTTAGTTTTACCATAATCCAAACTCAAAGTACCTTTTTCAGCTATCTTTGCAGTGGTTTTATCTCCGAACCTCACTGTACCACCATTGGTCTTCTTTAGAGATATGAATTTACTTTTATCTCCTATCATATGCCTCGAACATCCGTTATCAATTAACCATGGTTGATCTTTACCTCTTACATGCATAGCTGTTTGAACCATCATAGAATCTTCATATTGTTTCTTCTACCATGAACATGTCTGAACCTTCTTCTTGATGAATGGTGCTTTGAAACTCTGATTCTTTTTTACTGACTCAAACATACTTCTACAATACCGAGCTATGTGTCTGAAACTGTTGCACTTGTAGCATACTATGGTCTCTTCATCAAATCTTAATAGAGGAGCAAAAGAGTTGTGGCTTCTGCTTGACTCTACTTGACTTTCCTTCTCCTTATTTTTGAAATTGTTAGCTCTATTTCTACATTCTAATTTCTTGTGACCATATCCATTACAATAAAAAAAATAGCCATAAAAATAAGACATGTCTGTATATCTCTGACCTGATTGCCTTTTGTAGCTTTGTTCCTTATAGCCTTTTCTATTTGGAATGTCCTCTGTAATCTTCACTTATCCCCTTTTTGTTTCCTCTTGTGTAAGAGCTTCAGCATAGCTATTTTTCTTTTCAAAACTGATCCCTATCTTATCTGAATATGCTTTTTGACTTTCCAATATCTTATTCAACATGTTAGTGCTATCTTCAAATTTTGAATCACTGACTACTTTATCACTGACTGCTTTTTTAATATCTTCTTTTAAAGAGGCAATATCAATAACATACCTTTCACAATCTTTTCTTACTATTTCCAACTATGCTATGAGATCTTCTTCATTATTCTTGGCTTCTTCAAAGTGTGCTTGTAGATCTTCAATCATTTCCTTTGACTCTTGTTCATTTTTTTTGATCTAGAAATTCAATCTTTGATTCTTCTTCTGAATAGCTTCTAACTCTTATAAGGCACAAATGAGCTCTCCTTCCATATTCACTTCAACTTCTTCCTCTTCTTCTTCTTGATCATCTTCATGTATGGCCATGAATAGAATCTCTTCTTCTTCTGAATCACTGACTCCACTATCTTCGCTTGAGCTAGGATCTTTAGAATACAGGCTCTTCTTCTCGAATCCCTTCTTAGATTTGCCTTTGAAATTCTTCTTATATGTAGGCTTTTCTTCTTCATCATCTTTAACTTTATCTGGGCATCTAGCTAAAAAATTTCCAATATTTCCATAACTAAAACATTTAAAAGGTAATTTTCCTTGATATTTAACTATTCTTCTTTTCGGCTTGCAAATGAAAATTGCTCCATTGTCATCTTCATCATCACTAGAACTATCACTTGATTCTTGAATCTTAGCTTTCTCTTTATGTGATGTCTTGAAAGCCACTTCTCTCTTTGAGGGTTTATCTTGTTCTGTTCGCATCTCATATGCCGTGAGAATACCGTGAAGCCCATCTATCTTAGCTTGGCTAAATTCTTCATCTCCTCAATTGCCAAAACCTATGCATCATATCTCATTGGTAGAGATCTCAAAACCTTTTGCACCACCGTTGACTCATCCAATGTTTCTCCAAGACCTTGAATCTGATTTATGACTTGATCAACTCATAAAAGATAGCTTGCTATATCTTCTTCTTCTTCCATCTTCAAACTGCCTTCTAAAAATCTGCAACTTAGCTTGCTAAACCTTTCCATCACCTTTATAAATATTCTCAAGTTTTACCCAAGTTTTATGAGCAAATTTACATTACATAACTTGAACAAATTTAGATTCACATAAACCACATAAAATAGCATTTAAAGCTTTAACATTACATTCACTTGCCTTCTTTTCTGCTAGATTAATTGTAAATGTTTGTGGCTCTTCATATTCCTCCACCACCAATTTCCATATGTCGAATCCAAGGGCCATCAAATAAACCTTCATTCTCATGCTCCAAAAAGCATAATTCATCTCATCAAACAAAGGTGCCTTATTTATAGAAAATCCTTCCTGTGACCCAGCCATCGTGCTTTCTCGGTCACCTTCAAGCTGTAAAACTTTTCAAAAAGGAACTTACTCTGATACCAACTGTTAAGCACGAGATATAATGAGATGGGTGGTGAATCAATATATCATATATCTTATAAAACTTTCTTTTAACCAAATTTCACTTAATCAAACATTCAAGATATGCAATAAAACTCAAACAATAAACATCACACAAGATAAAGAGAGACACCATATATAACATGGAAACCCAATGTGGGAAAAACCATGGAGAACAATCTCAAGTATATTCATGAAAACAAACCCACAGGAGCACCATACCCCTTTGCTGAGTACCAACCCAGCTACAATTTGTGAGCACCAATCTACAGGACCTTCAAACCCCTTTGCTGAGCACCAACTCAGCTACTATTCATGAGCACCAACCCATTTATCGATCACCAACCCAGCAACAATTTGTGAGCACCAACCCACAGGAGCACCAACCCCTTTGTGTATACCACAAACCTATTTCTCAATGTTGCTATCTTAACAAATGATAGATCAATGCAACATCTCTTTCCTCTCTCTCACCTTTGCTCTTCTAAGCTAGATATAACAAATACAAATCATATTCATCTCTCACAAATGCTCTTCTAATTTAGATATTAAAATATAAAATCAACCTCTATTTTCCATATTACAAATGGCTTCTCAAGCCTTTATTTATATCTTTCCAAATGACCTTTGGCCTTCCCCCTTTGTGACCTTTCAATCCTCATGGAAAATGGCACCAATCTTGGATGACCCTTCATGTTCAAGCCTTTGAAAAGTCATGTGGTGACCCTTCATGACCAAAAACATCCTCCCCACTTTTGTCCTTATCTTTGGTGACTTTTCATATTCCTCAAATTGTCCCTTCATGAGAAATCACGCCCTTACTCTTTTGTCTTCACTTGGTGACTCTTGGAATTCCCCAAGATGACTCTTCATGGGAAAATGTATCCTATCCTTCTTTTATCTTTATCCTGTGGCTCTTCAACTTCTCCATGGACCCTTTTTTTGTCTCATATGCAACCAAAAATATATTCTTTAATATTAAATAAATATTAACTCATATTAGCCAAGATATATTTATTACAAACAACATTAAATGCAATGGGGCCTTTATCACCAATAATGCTAAACCTTTGACATCAATGACAATATTTCCAACAATCTCCCCCTTTGTCATTGATGGCAACCTCAATCCTGAAATTGCCACATCCTATCACCTACACATACCGTCATCTAAAAATATACAGTAACTACCCCTTACTGTAGCAACTTGTACCTATTCCTTGTACCTATTTTTTCACCTGTACCTATTATTCTCCCCCTTTGACATCAATGGCAAAGGGCCTACTTGGAGTTAACACTTAGCTCCCTCTCACTTGATGCTAAACATCAATGGCAGGAAGTAATAGAAATTACTCCCAACTCCTCTCCCTGTTCTTTGAATGTGTCCTTTGATCGTGCCTTTGAAAAGATATCTAACAATACATATACATCGTTCCCTGTCCTTTGAGCATCTACAATCAACTCATATGAATCTTTCCTTCTAATCTCACAACCTTCAGCATGAAACCTTAATGTGTATCCTTGATCACAAATTTGGCTAACACTCAACAGATTATGCTTAAGACCTTTTACATACAAAATATTTTTAGTCTTAGTTCTACCATAATCCAAACTCAAAGTACCTTTTTCAGATATCTTGGCAGTGGTTTTATCTCCGAACCCCACTGTACCACCATTGATCTTCTTTAGAGATATGAATTTACTTTTATCTCCTGTCATAAGCCTCAAACATCTGCTATCAATTAACCATGGCTGATCTTTACCTCTTACATGCATAGCTGTCTGAACCATCATAGAATCTTCATATTGTTTCTTCTACCATGAACATGTCTGAACCTTCTTCTTGATGAATGGTGCTTTGAAACTCTGATCCTTTTTTACTGACTCAAACATACTTCTACAATATCGAGATATGTGTCTGAAACTATTGCACTTGTAGCATACTATGGTCTCTTCATCAAAGCTTGATAGAGGAGCAAAAGAGTTGTGGATTCTACTTGACTCTACTTGACTTTCCTTCTCCTTATTTCTGAAATTGTTAGCTCTTTTTCTACATTTTAATTTCTTGTGACCATATCCATTACAATAAAAATAATAGCCATAAAAATAAGACCTGTCTGTATATCTTTGACCTGATTGCCTTTTGTAGCTTTGTTCCTTCCAGCCTTCTCTATTTGGAATGTCCTCTGTAATCTTCACTTATCCCATTTTTGTTTCCTCTTGTGTAAGAGCTTCAGCATAGCTTTTTTTCTTTTCAAAACTGATCCCTGTCTTATCTGAATATGCTTTTTGACTTTCCAATATCTTATTCATCATGTTAGTGCTATCATCAAATTTTGAATCACTGACTACTTTATCACTGATTGCTTTTTTAATATCTTCTTTTAAAGAGGCAATATCAATAACATACCTTTCACAATCTTTTCTTTTTATTTCCAATTGTGCTATGATATCTTCTTGAAACTATGACATCTTATCACCTGCACATACCATCATCTAAAAACATATAATAACTCCCCCTTACTGTAGCAACCTATACATGTTCCCTATACCTATTTAATGCACCTGTACCTGTACCTATTATTTTCTCCCTTTGACATCAATGGCAAAGGGCCTACCTGGAGCTAACACTTATCTCCCCCTCACTTGATGCTGAACATCAATGGCAGGAAGTGATAGAAATTACTCCCAACTCCTCTCGCCAATCTTTGAATGTGTCCTTTGATCGTGCCTTTGAGAAGATATCTGACAATACATATACATTGTTCCCTATCCTTTGAGCATCTGCAATGAACTCATTTGAATCTATCCTTCTAATCTCACAACCTTCAGCATGAAACCTTAATGTGTATCCTTGATCACAAATTTGACTAACACTCAACAAATTATGCTTAAGACCTTTTACATACAAAACATTTTTAGTCTTAGTTCTACCATAATCCAAACTCAAAGTACCTTTTTTGGATATCTTGGCAGTGGTTTTATCTCTGCACCTCACTGTACGACCATTGATCTTCTTTAGAGATATAAATTTATTTTTATCTCCTATCATATGCCTCAAACATTTGCTATCAATTAACCATGGCTGATCTTTACCTCTTACATGTAGAGCTATCTGATCCATCATAGAATCTTCATGTTACTTCTTCTGCCATGAACATGTTTGAACCTTCTTCTTGATGAATGGTGCTTTGAAACTCTGATCCTTTTTGATAGACTCGAACACACTTCTACAATACCGAGCTATGTGTCTAAAATTGTTGCACTTGTAGCATACTATGGTCTCTTCATCCAAGCTTGATAGAGGAGTAAAAGAGTTGTGGCTTCTGCTTGACTCTACTTGACTTTCCTTCTCCTTATTTTTGAAATTGTTATATCTTTTTCTACATTCTAATTTCTTTTGACCATATCCATTACAATAAAAACAATTCCCATAAAAATAAGACCTGTCTGTATATCTCTGACCTGATTGTCTTTTGTAGCTTTGTTCCTTATAGCCTTTTCTATTTGGAATGTCCTCTGTAATCTTCACTTCTCCCCTTTTTGTTTTCTCTTGTGTAAGAGCTTCAACATAGCTCTTTTTCTTTTCGAAACCGATCCCTGTCTTATCTGAATATGTTAGTGCTATCTTCAAATTTTGAATCACTGACTACTTTATCACA
This sequence comes from Torreya grandis, assembly GCA_037957365.1. NCBI lineage: Eukaryota > Viridiplantae > Streptophyta > Pinopsida > Cupressales > Taxaceae > Torreya > Torreya grandis. The sequence continues at coordinate 9,478,074 of JARHVA010000038.1, read as the reverse complement.
GACTGCTTTCTTAATATCTTCTTTTAAAGAGGCAATTTCAATAACATACCTTTCACAATCTTTTATCGTTATTTCCAACTATGCTGTGAGATCTTCTTCATTCTTCTTGGCTTCTTCAAAGTGTGCTTGTAGATCTTCAATCATTTCCTTTGACTCTTTTTCATTTTTCTCAATCTGGCGCTTTAATCTTCAATTCTTCTTCTGAATAGCTTCTAACTCTTCTAAGGCACAAATGAGCTCTCCTTCCATATTCACTTCAACTTCTTCCTCTTCTTCCTCTTGATCATCTTCATGTATGGCCATGAATAGAATCTCTTCTTCTTCTAAATCGTTGACTCCACTATCTTCACCTGAGCTAGGATCTTTAGAATACAAGCTCTTCTTCTTGAATCCCTTCTTAGATTTGCCTTTTAAATTATTCTTGTATGTAGGCTTTTCTTCTTCATCATCTTTAGCTTTATCTGGGCATCTAGCTAAAAATGTCCAATCTTTCCACAATTAAAACATTTTATAGGTAATTTTCCTTGATATTTACCTATTCCTCTTTTCAGCTTGTGAATGAAAAGTGCTCCATTGTCATCTTCATCATCACTAGAACTATTACTTGATTCTTGAATCTTAGCTTTCTCTTTCTTTGATGTCTTGAAAGCCACTTCTCTCTTTGAGGGTTTATCTTGTTATGTCCACATCTCATATGCCGTGAGAATACCATGAAGCTCATCCATCTTTAGCTTGGGTAAATTTTTCATCTCCTCAATTGCCAAAACCTTTACATCATATCTCATTGGTAGAGATCTCAAAACCTTTTGCACCACTCTTGACTCATCCAATGTTTCTCCAAGACCTTGAATCTGATTTATGACTTGATCAACTCGCAAAAGATAGCTTGCTATATCTTCTTCTTCTTCCATCTTCAAACTTTCAAACTGCCTTCTAAAAGTTTGCAACTTAACTTGCTGAACCTTTCCATCACCTTTATAAATATTCTCAAGTTTTACCCAAGTTTCATGAGTAGATTTACATTTCATAACTTGAACAAATTCAAATTCACATAAACCATATAAAATAGCATTTAAAGCTTTAGCATTATATTCACTTGCCTTCTTTTCTACTGGAGTAATTGTAGATGTCTGTGTCTCTTCATATTCCTCCACCACTGATTTCCATATGTCAAATCCAAGGGCCATCAAATAAACCTTCATTCTCATGCTCTAAAAAGGATAATTCGTCCCATCAAACAAAGGTGCCTTATTTGTAGAAAATCCTTCATGTGACCCAGCCATCGTGCTTTCCCAATCTACCTTCAAGCTGTAAAACTTTTCAAAAACGAACCTGCTCTAATACCAATTGTTAAGCACAAGATATACTGAGAGGGGGGGTGAATCAATATATCATATATCTTATAAAACTTTCTTTTAACCAAATTCCACTTAATCAAACATTCAAGATATGAAATACAACTCAAAAAATAAACATCACACAAGATAGAGAGAGACACTAGATATAACGTGGAAACCCAATGTGGGAAAAACCACAGAGAATAATCTCAAGTATATTCATGAGAACAAACCCACAAGAGCACCATACCCCTTTGCCTAGTACCAACCTAGCTATAATTCATGAGTACCAACCCACAAGATCTTCAAACCCCTTTGCTGAGCACCAACCCACAGGAACACCAACCTAGCAACAATTTGTGGCACCAAGCAATAGGAGCACCAACCCCTTTGTGTATACCACACACCTATCTCTCAATGTTGCTATCTCAACAAATGATAGATCAATACAACATCTATTTCCTCTCTCTCACTATTGCTCTTCTAATCTAAATATAACAAATACAAATCATATTCATCTCTCACAATTGCTCTTCTAAGCTAGATATTAAAATATCAAATCAACCTCTATTTTTCATATTACAAATGGCTTCTCAAGCCTTTATTTATATCTTTCTAAATGACCTTTGGCCTTCCCCCTTTGTGACCTTTCAATCCTCATGGAAACTGGTGACAATCTTGGATGACCCTTCATATTCAAGCCTTTGAAAAGTCATGTGGTGACCCTTCATGACCAAAAACGTCCTTCCCAGTTTTTTCCTTTATTTAGTGAATTTTTGTATTCCTCAAAGTGTCCCTTCATGAGAAATTGTGCCCTTACTCTTTTGTCTTCACTTGGTGACTCTTGGTATTCCCCAAGATGGCTCTTCATGAGAAAATGCGTCCCATCCTTCTTTTGTCTTTATCCCGTGGCTCTTCGACTTCTCCATGGGCCCTTATTTTCTCTCATATGCAACCAAAAATATATTCATTAATATTAAATAAATATTAACTCATATTAGCCAAGATATATTTATTACAAACAACATTAAATGCAATGGGGCCTTTATCACCAATAATGCTAAACCTTTGACATCAATGGCAATATTTCCAACATATAAAGCTATGGAGGGTTTCAAATCCATGACCTATTATGCCACAAAAGTAAATAGAAAACACAAAATATTATAGAAACCTTAAGAAAAGACATAAAAATACATGCATAGAAAAGGGAATGATTATGACAAGCACATATTATTTTATTTATACAAAAATATTTTTTTAATATATATTAAGTTAGGAGTGTAGTGGTAAAAAAAATATTCCATGGGCACAAAAACCAAGATGGGCATTCTAGCCAAATTAAACCTTAGACCTCATCAAAAAAAATCAAACTATCCCACTTACAAATCAAGCCTCTTAGCCATGACTATACAAAACATAGGATTATAAATCTATCTTAAGCACCAAATGTCACATCTAGGGTTCATTTTAAGAGGCCATATAGCAAATCCCATTAGATTCATGTAGGCAAATATGATTCATTCCTTGACAAATCAACATGTCTAAAATTTTCTTCAAATCACCATTTATTATCATTATATATGTATGTATATTTATTTATTATTATCCTTTATATAAATATATATATATATATATATGTGTGTATGTATAAACACAATAATGATATATACAATACCCTGTTAGAGCTGAAGGCCTAAACAGCTCTACCCATGGTAGAGCCAAATGGATCTAGAGTCTATTGATGATAGAGTGAAATGGATCTACATGTGATAGAGCTAAATGAAACTATTACATTCATCTACATGACCAATAGTAATTCAACTCTATCGAGGGTAGACCTATCAGGCTCTACCACTGATTGATTTATTTGGCTTTGTTGCTGGGTCATGCCGATGGTAGAGCCACCAGAATCTACCATCGATAGAGCCATTTGGTTCCACCATTCAATAGAGACATTTGGCTCCATCATTTAGTTGGGGCATTCAGCTTAGTCATTCGACTGAGCCATTTGGTAGAACTGTTTGGCTAAGCTATTAAGTTAAGTCATTCAATAAAACTGTTCAACTTTACTATTCAGTAGAATCATTCAGCTCCATCATTTGGTTGGGCTATTGTGTAGGTAATAATAGTATTTTTGGATGAGTTATAGGTGCAGCTTCAGGATTCAATGCTCCAGAATCCATCCAAATCATATGGGCTTGCTAAAAAAATCCATTGAAAAATATAGAACCCTAGATGACATAAAGATTGAACTATTACATGGATTCAATATTTATGTCATCAAGGGTTTCATATTTTTTAATGTAGACCATTCTTTTAGTGATTTCATACATCTTTGAATGCATTATGAAGCTATCCAAATTTCGATGGATCCATGACAAGATTTCTATATATAGCTTGACTAGTTCCTAATTCACAAGTACACATGCTAGCTTTTGTTTGTAAAATTAATGCTTGTCTTTCAAGGTTTGAAATTTTAGTTTCCTTATTCTTTTATTGGTTGGGAAACATCATTCGATACTGTCATTTAGTATTACCATTCAGTGTTGTCAATCAACCATATCATTGGGTCCTATCATTCAGTGTGGTCGTTTAGCTATACCATTTAGTTGATCGAGTTTCAACGATGTTTTGTTGTTTCATATTAGGATTGACAGGTATATATGTGGTGAATTAAACTATTTTCAAATATAATACCATAAATGGCTAGGAAACTAACCTCCAAAATAATATATATCCCTAAAATTTTGGTGATCTGGTCCCATTTGTGGACCCTAAAAATTTGCCAAAACTAAAATCTAAAAATTGGAATATTCACCACTAAAAATAACCCTATTCATATCACCTTCACCCATACCATATGTCCTTGTCTAAACCTTGTAATCCTATAATCATTGGGAAATGTATTAGAATTTAGGAATATAAAGTTATGTATGGTTTTGAACCCCCAACCTATTACACCACAAAATTACCAAAAAAAGTAAAATATTATACAAACCTTAAGATGAGACATATAACTACATGCATATAATAGGGTATAATTATATCAAACACCTAAAATAGGTATACCTCCAAAAAGTTAATAATGGTTATATGCAAGGAATGGGAATAACTTTCTAAAACCCATTTTCAATCTCCATTATAAACTAAAAACATTTAGTCTTAAAATAAATATTAAATAAAAAAAAAAAATCAAAGTCTCTAATATTCCTTTCTTCATTGACAACTATTACCTAAAAGTGTTTCGAGGTTTATTGCTCTTATCATTAAAAACCAAAGATTAATGCTAGGAAAATAGAGACAATTATCCATAGATATTTTCCACCACAAACCTTATTAAATATGAAATGATATCAATCTCTAAAAAAAAAGTTATAAAAAATTATTCCAATATAAATCACATATGTACACCTTATCTTAACAATGAAACTGAAAAAAGATAATTATTTTCACCATATTCATGTAGAGACATTAATTCTATCTTAACTTCTTTGATAATGGTTGTATGACAAATATCTAATTTATTCCCATTGAGATATAAAAAGACTGAGGTTTAAATATCAAAAAACATTTATAACATTTATAAAATATATTTACCATCAATACAAAAGTTACTAATTCAATCTATTGATGTCTCACCCTTTTGAATCTTCCACATCATCACTAGTGGGAAACAGGTTTCTAGTGACTAAACTTCCACACTTTGATGCAGTGGCAAAAATTCAAGAAATGCATTGTAATTAGGAGAATAAAATAATAGTCATCCTTTATAAGTAAATGTGGACTGTCAATTGGGTACATAATGAAAGGATAATTTTTTAGGTGAACGTCTATTGGCCTAACTGGATGATCAAAATTGACTCTCTAACATTTAGAATACATTTCACCAATGTCTATTCTTAATACAAACAGGATATACTAAATACATTAATATGTAAGTCAAATATTGTTGGGATGAATCAATGACTAATCTAAGAAGCCTTAAAATCTATTATTCAAATTAAATAAATTAATTAAAAATTAATGAGAGATTAGGGTTTTTTAGAAGCTTGAGCTCCAAAAGGTTCTACTATGTTTTTAGTTATGTTTCCATGTCTATCTAGCCTTTACTATAATACTATGTATGTGGAATTTTTTAGGATCTCTTTGCATTAATTTTGACATTAATATTTGCAATTAGGCCATTTGGATGGGTTAAGACACTATTTATGTATCTAAACTAGCCAAACACAAGTATTTTGTTTAGTCTATGGGGAGTAGGGCACCTAAGTGAGATCACAATGTTTTATAAGAGTTTCATAATAAGGTAACAATACTATTAGTTGTTCTCAATCTATACACATGCTCTTAGTTATTGATGTTATAGAGTTTATTTTTAACTATTATGAAAATCATTTATTTGTAGCTTATTATGCTAGTCGATTCCTTCTAAGCATACTCTCCAGTCTTAGGTTACAAAAATTTGGGAATATCATTATATTAAGTTCGAGGGTCTCTAACCTTACCAATTTTTTTCTTGTTTTCATTCAAGAAGCCACAACATGTGGAATCTTCGCTTGCTAAGTCTATTTATTGGTTCATGATGTATAATAACCCTATGATTTTATCATGTTAGACTTGAGATTTTAAGGTTCTTGTGCATTCCTTACTTAAATTTCCTATGTAGGTTGAGTTTCTATAATATACCTATAAAGGGGTATATATTGTATATTGGGGTAGAAGAGTAGTAGCATGAATAGTAATATGAATAGTAATAATAATCCCATATGCATAGAATGGAAGAGTGGGATATGTTAGAATAATATAAATAGATGGGCATAGGCTATTGTAATATATCCAAGCAAAATATCAATCTAGAGTTAAATACTCTAATAAGGAGGTATCCCCCTCGAAGTGGAAAGTGATTTGTGCAGTGATTCCTTATCTAAAAGGAATAAATATTAATATAGTTAGTATTTATGTATGTGAGATATTAAGTTCTTAACATATTGTATCAAAGTTATTTTCAGGGACATTTTCATCTTTTCTCTATTTTAGTAGTAGGTTGTGCAAGCAGGATTTTGTAATGTCTTTCACTGTATGCTCTCACCTTACCTTAGCGAAATCCTAGTGATCAAAAAGTGGATATAAATTTTATTTCTTTTATATTTTAGGAGAAGAGTATTCATTTTATAATATGGGTATTTCAGTATTATGGGAGTTACATTTATAAAGTTGTAAAAATGTTTATGTATTAGAGTAATCTAACATTATTGTAAGATATTTTAGAGTGTGTTTTTTAAGAGTGTTTTTCTTTTTTTAAGTTGAGAGATGTGTTTTATTAATATATGAGTGGGAGTTTATAATTTTTAAAGTGTAAGTTTTGTAAAGCCAATCAGATTTGTCATTTATTAGTAGTTTCAAGTGCAGATCTACATTTTTCATCCTCAACAAACCCAACTATTATTTTTCAAACTTCTCTCAACTGATCATGAATTGGGACAACCAATTTATGGGTTTGGTGTGTGTCATTTCCATCTTTCTATAAAATCTTGAATTTTTGGGTTTTGTGTAGTATTGTAAAATTTATATTAGTTTTACAAAATGCTACAAATGTAACAAAAAAAATCATAAAACATTGTTATGGATTCTTTCATTTTATCTAGAGAAATGCATTTCTTAAACAATATGCATGTTATTTTAAATATAATTGAGCTTCAGTTCCAAATAACCAAACAATATGATTAAAAAATCAATGCATGGTTAGATTAAGAGCATAACTATAGTGAATGATATGTGGATTCATTTCCTATAGTTGAAGAAAATGCAACATAAAACACTATCTAACTAGTTTTTGTATATGCTTGTAGTGAATGGTATGTTAATTTTCATCACTTGACATAGACTAATTTAGTTTGTCTTATCTTGACCAACTCTTATATTCAAAATGCAAAAGCACACAAATAGGGGTTTGAAGCTTTCAATCCCCCAAAGAATAATGTTAAGGGGATGGCATGTATCCTCGATTGGCTCAGCAGACATACTATTTTGTGCCTCCTTCTAGGTTTGAGGTACTCAACACCAAGTTTCAAGTTTCACTACTTGAATCTAACTTCTAGACTAATATGATTCTAGCTTCAGTTCTTTCAATACTTCATCTATATGCACATCTACCACTTGTTTTGGTGATTCTATTCACATTATTATTGTACATGCTCTTATCAAAATATAGGAAGAAGAAATGGAAGAAAAAAAGAATGCATGGACGTGCCTCTATTTGGTCTTCTATATATTTTTTTATATGTATGGCCTGGCCTTCATTTGGACCTCTTCCTATTTCTTATCATGTTTTGAGGGAAAAAAATGTTTAAGGGGGATGAAATACAATATACCTATATAGGGGTATATATTGTATATTGGGGTAGAATAGTAGTAGAGTGAATAGAAGTATGAATATTAATAAATAGTAATAATAATCCCATATGCATAGAATGGAAGAGTAGGATAGATTATAATAGTATAAATAGAGGGGAATAGGCCATTAGAATGTATCCAAGAAAAATATCAATCAAGACTTAAATACTCTGATAAAGAGGTAGCCCCTCGAAGTGGCAAGTGATTTGTGAAGTGATCCCTTCCCTAAAAGGAATAAATATTAATATAGTTAGTATTTATGTATGTGATATATTAGGTTCTTAATAGTTTTCTAGCATACCAATCCCACTACAGGGTTTCCTTGGCCAACAAATTTAGTGTACATCATGTATGTGATATGTTAAGAGGTTGAAATATTTTACTCAACTTGGCTCAAAAAATGAATTTGTGTTCAGTTTGACCTTAAAAAATATTTCAATGAGTCTCTAGACATTCATGTGGGGGTTTAACATTTCATGTAAAAGTAACACATACAAATATGCTCAATAATTACTTTCATTGACATGTCGATGATGATTAAAATTGTGACCATTGACTCATGGTATGCAAAAAGCTTAAAACGATAGTAGATTAAAATTAGGAGGCTTGGATGAATTTCAAAAACAAAAAACCTTTGACATTTCCTATAAAAATATAAAGTTGCAAATGTTGTTTTTAATAATAATCCATAAAATTTTTTAAAAAATGTTGGGTTTAGTTCCCCCTTTCGTAACTCCATGACATAGACTCAAGCATCTCTAGTAACTTATTCTCAAATTTTCACATCCATTGTTAGAATATCACTAGGGAATATTACATCCTTCAAGCACTCATGGATTCCATATTAAGGTGACAATAATTCACTGATGGGGGAAAATGAGAGTAAATGTTATGCCTTTCACTTGGAAGATTATATCCTTCCAAATGAGAAACCTCTTTTGAGTATCAAGTGTTTAGCTCTAGATCCTAAGGAAGGGTTTGAAGATTGTCAATCTGAATTAAATTAGAAAGATTCCTCCTTATGATTATTCCCTCATGAATTGTGTGCAAACTCATTAAGTCAAGGATTATAATAAATATTTATGTGGTCTACTTGGAATTAGATTTGTGCCTTTTATATTTTTTGTTTGCAATAAGTTATGTTTCTATAATGCTTTTGTAAACTACATTAAAATCTATTTATTCATTTGAAATATCAACTCTCACGAGGATTGGCATGGTAGATATAGCATATTGATTTCACCAAGATTACATAATTCATTATTTCCTTAGGGGAATATCTAATGTGTCATGTTTTTTGGGTCATGCTTCGTATTAATGCCGAGGATTTGGGTCTTATGAATGTCTATGCACCTTAATGATGGCTCATAAAGAATGAATGTATGCCATTGGTCATCAGATAAATATATTATCTCTAAGAAATGTATATGGGGATATTATAATATGGTTTAGACCCCCAAAGGCAATGAAATATATTTTCCAATGTGATGGTGCACTACAGTGATGAATCTTATTTTTATTTCTAAAATCATTAGGGGTTATCAGATCCCCTCTTTGATACAAAATTTAATATCCAAAATATATGGATTATGTAGTCTAATTTTTGTACAAGCCCTAACCACATTCTTAAAATGTTAGTTTGTTTAATGCTCGCCAAGCAACACATGTTCAAATTTTGCAACAACGGTGGAAAACTTATCACCATCCACTAAGAGATTGTCCTTTTTTCCACATAGATGGATTAGGGAGATGGTCTTCATAAAATGCCTCAAGTAATTATAGTCACTCATCTCATGAGAGTCCCATCCAACTCATTATCTCATTATGGAACCCTTTTCCATGCTTGTAGCATGATGCTAGTTAGATTTAATAGTGGAATGACACAGTCATTCACACCACCTCTTTCTCAGGAACTAAGGTGAGAAATTAGTGAAGATTCAAAAGAGGAATAATAATCCCTGGGCCAAAAAATCAAAATTCAGGACACAACTTGAGCATAGACCACTCGATATTTAATTATAATTAGTGGTTACTAATTTGTATATATATTGTAATTAAATATGTATGGATATTTGTAGGCCTAATTAATTGTATATGCATATTTTTAGTTTATATGTATTCATAGTTGTATTGTAATTTAATTGAAAATGATTTATTAATTATACAATGAGATCAAAGATGTAATAAAATGTTACAATTATATAAAAGAGTTAGAAAAATAATATCTTATATATGAAGAATATTTCTATTTTTTAAAATTAAATTTAAATAATTTAAATAAAATAAAATAAAAAATCTTTGAGTGAGAAAAATAATCTTATGTATGAAAAATATTTCTTGTTTTCTTAAATTAAATTAAAATAATTTTAATAAAGTAAAATAAAAATTATTGTGAATATAGGTCATTCTAATAATATTTTAATAATTTCTCCCAATAATTTTAATGAAAAAAAATCTTATAAATATAAGTCATTACAATAATATTTTAATAATTTTTGCCAATCTTAATTTAAAAAATTGTCTTAATAATAAACGACAATCCAAAAACCTATAGTGTAGGGTGAAATAATTGAAATAAGAAAAAAGGTGTTATGAATAAAATATATATGATTAGTCTCTCTTAGTTTATGCCAAGGGAGAATAATTTCTTGCACGTGCATGTCATCGAAGTATAAAGTCTTTTTATCCTTATTGGATTTGTGGGCATTCTAAAGAATAGAATCCTAAATGTTCTTTTATTATAAATAAGAGGGAAATATTCTAACAGTTTTATGCCATAAAATAGCATTCTTATCAAACAAACTGAGATACGTGGTCTATTTTATTGCATTAAGAGGCCACCTCAACAATGGAATCATTGACATACTTTTACAATTAAAAAAAAGTGCTTTTCCATCTCATAAGGAAAATTTGGAGATTTTAATAAAATATCGTAATATTTTAAAGAGAGGAAAGGTGAAAATGTATAGCCACAACTTAAGACTTAATAATATAGATGATCGTATTTTATCTAATTTTTTATCTGAATACATTTAGTCCCTATCTTATCATATGGAGGAAATGGTGAAATAACCTGCTCAATGAAAATAATGTTCAAGGATAAAAACTATGTGAGTAATTAATTATATGAAAAGCTATCATTAAAAAGCTAGGCAACACTTTAAAATCAATAAAACAATGCATTTGTGCAAAGTAAGTCCTAGTCAAAATAAATGTGATCAATCTATTAATTTGGAGAAAATGTTATTCTGTTATTATGGTGCAGGTATAACACTAAAAAAATAGTTATTATGGGTATATTTTGGCCTTCCACTCTAAAACATTTAATATCACTGATCAATGAAAAAATGATCAAATAGATTGGAAAAAATGAGTCACCAAAATAAAAATGTGTTAGCGTAATATTTTTTGAAAAGCATGTAATAAAAACAAAAGTGAAGAGAGCTAACATATGTTGCTAGGTGTCCCAATAATAAATGTGTAAATATTGATATAAAATTCTAAATAAGGTGCATTGGATGGAATGAAGACCATTAAACATAAATATGCTAGGTGGACTTAGAAGTCACAAAATATTTGGTGAGAACAAGTGGTCTAAATCTACTACTAAAGAGATAACAAGTGTTAGGGATGGTAGACCAAAAAACAATTCAAGTTTGAATCTAATACTAATAAAATTTATACCAACTAGAATTAACTACTTGAAATAGAAGATACAATGGCCCACGGGTTAGTAAGGAACATGACATTTGAAGCAATGTGTGCACACACCTACCATGATGTAGAATGGGTGTAGTGATAAAAAACATATGTATAAGTGGATGAATCCCACTATTAAAACATAAAAAAATACTAGCTAACGCTGTATACAATAGAACAACTCCACCATAATATGAATAAGTGTCAAAGATATAAATAAAACATATCTATAAAATATGGCCCAGTGGTGATGGGAGAGTCAAGTAATTGAAATAGTGAAGAAGTGTGTAGAGTATAACACACATGCATGAAGTCAAAGTAGGATGAAACATTAAACCCCCCATGACACTTTATAACTAAGTGCAACTAAAAAATGATTCCATCAACAAAATACTTGACCAAATGATGCAAATAACTCTAGTACATTATAAATATGTAGAGAATTCCATCATGAGAGTTTCTTTTAAGACAACCACAAAAAATGAGAGCTCAACTAATAAAAGGAGCCTCAAAAAACAAGAGGAATAGTGCGTACACAAAAAAATTGAATAGTAGAGGAGCCAGGCGTTTGTTCCCTCTCATAGAATGTTAATAAATACACCATAATTGATCTAAATTCCATCACATATGAATATAGATGGAATAAGATGATACAATCAGTGAAAAGTGCAAAAATGGATCACACAAAAATACATCTGGTAGTGTCTCAAGAGAATCATGCCCGATAGGAATAATATCAAGTTTCTCAGGGTTTTTAGGCCTAAGTGAAGGTGCAACTGATCTCATGCATTTCTCAATATTCTAATTATAGATTAATTATCATTAAGATATCCCAAAGGAGATGAAACATTTATGTTATAACTAATGTTGTGGTGAGTGTCCCATTTAAAAGGATGGATGGTAAAAACTATGCCTTATGAATATATACCAATACTTCTACCAAGTTGAACCATGGAATGAAGTGTGTAATAATTGAAGGTAATAGTGTGCTTCTCAAAGGAACCCAACATATAACAAGACATATTTTTAATGGGATGTGTAGAAGGTGCATCAATAGAATCATCAACATGAGCAACAATAGCATGCATATATATTGACAAAGCAGGGTTAGTGGGTGTAGGAGTAGTGACTATAAGTGAATCTGGTATGTCATAATAAATAATCAAATCAAGTGGATGTGTACCAAATTCAAGAACATGTAGTGAATGAAATGATGGAAGAGGAATAGGGGATTGTACTTCCAATATATCAATATTATTTTGCAAATGTGTAATTTAATCTGTAGGGAGTGAATTAGGGCATATTTCTTGAGAATGAGAGATCACATAAATGAATTATGCTTCATTCAAGTCTTATTATCTTCCTAAAGTGATAGAAAATTAACTTTTAGAGTAATACAAAAGCACACTCAAGGAAAATAACCTAATTACAGACAACGGGTACCATTGAAAATACATCCACAAGTTTACAATAAAGGTGGCACCAAGTGCAATAAAAATAGAATATTGGTGAGAAGGGTACAAGGTGGAAGAAGGTACAATAATAAAGTCGATAAAGGCCATTCTTTGCCAAAAGAATGACATTTTATTTTCAATAATAGAGTCTTTGCTTAAAAACTTCTTCTTAGAAAATAAGATCACTACCTTTGAAAAAGATAATATCAACATTTTAAAATGCTCCCCCCTAGCTCCTCCCCATATTGTTGGCATCTCTTTTAATAGTAAAATATCCTCCTTAAAAATTAATCCTTTTTTTGTATAAATCTTATCAAGATATGTGAAGAAGGGACTCAACCGTTTAACCTCTCTAGTGTGAGAGGATTCTAGCAAAACTTATATAGTAACTTAGTCATTCAATATCATGAGTATTCTATTTACATACAATTTAGTTTTGACATTATTTTAAAATAAAGTAAATATTTGACATTGAAATCCCAAAATGCATAATATTCTTAATATATCACTACCCCATGACTTCATAATATACACACTTTCATTATTTAGTGATACATTCTTACACCTTAAGAGCATTTAGTTTCTATAGTTAAATATAATACAAATGATATAACTCTATGTAAGACATTCCCTAAGCATTTAAATGGTAAATCTCAAGATTAATTTCACCATCTCCCTAGTGACTCTTTACATGCATATATTTAGTTATAAGAGATTAGTTTCACCATCTTACTGAATTGTGTCCCTTAATGTATAGTCAATGCCAAAGTGCATTGTACCTCAAATGTAACTTATTATACACTTTATTATTTGTTAATGAATCTCATGAGGATCATCTATGAAGCTAGAGACAAGTTCGACATCAAAAGATCTATGTCTTGTTGGATATGACTTAAATAAAGAGGGTTTCCTACCAACTGTTTATACGATATAGAATCAACATATGGTGTAGAACACTTGGTAAATAAATTAACCCAAAACTAAAAGGGAGTCAGGGTTGGCTTGTAGACAAGCATGATGAATTATCAAATTATGTCCAAATCATACTTTGGCTATGAAATGTTGATCCTTGTCTTAGATTGTGATACCTAAAGACAAAAGAAGTAGTGAAGAAATTCCAAGTTTGAGATCTCAAATTTCTCCATGAGGTTTGACTTTACATCCTTAATCAAAGAGGAAGCACTCCCATTGATGATCAAGTCATCAAAAATAAAACAGAATTACAATAAGTTCACCATAAATCTTCTTTGGGTACATAATTGGGTCTGAATGGCATTTGAAGAAATGTGTGTTAATAAAAAAATTATCTACCCACTCATACCAAATTTGAGGGGCTTGTTTAAGACCATAGAAAGATCTCCAAAGTCTACATACTAGTGAAGAGTCTTTAATATACCCTTGTGGCTGCTCCATGTTGATTTCTCATGTAAATCTCCATGCAAGAAGATATGATTCACATCATTTTGATGCACTTTTTAGCGATGTGATGTAGTGAGAGAGACCAAGAGAATGTGATTCATCTTTGTAATTGGTGCAAATGTCTTTGAATATTCAATGCCCTCAACTTGGGAGGACCCTTTTAAAACTATGTGTGATTTTTAACTAAACCATCTGTTGCATAGACCCACTTGCACCGAGTTAATTTTCTTCCTTTTGGAAGAGTAAGTCCCAAGTATCATTCTTCAACAAAGAATGATATTCAAATGCCATTGCTTGATTCCATTTAGGTTTACCAACTACACCATTGAGGGTCTGAGGATATTTAAAATTTAGAGCATGAGTGATAATACCTATAACAATCTTTTCATATCTGATTTGATGAGTGTTAGTGGGATCACTTGTCGAAGTGCCAACTAATTCTCTTGTATTTATGACCCATTTGAAAGTATTTGTTTAATAAGAGTTGGAGGTGGCACTGAGGTAATTGGAGGTCCTTCATCCATTAAATCATCTAAAATTTTATCGGTGTCAGAGAAAATATAATATAAAAAAAAAAAAATTAAAAAAAAAAATGAAAATGTTGACACGTAAGTTGATGACTGTTCATCTACATTAAAATAATCCCTGTAAATTATTTCATAAGTACCAATACTAGGGTCAAATAAAAGATAGGCTTTTAATAGTCCACTTAAAATTTCTACTTTTATTCGAGATGGTTAAGAAGTTACATAAGGTTAGGTTAGGGTGTGAACTTGTAGCCTTCCTTTTAAGGGCACAAGTTATATTGCCGTGTTTTTAACGTTAAGAAAGACGGCACGGATTTCATTTGATCTTAGCCGCGTGTTGCGATGTAAACAATTATATCGCCTTTGTCTACAATAACATATTCCCTGAAATTGATGAAACGTTCGTTGGCTGGCGTGGCGTACCACACATTTAACAGGGACGCAAATACCTTGCGGGTGAGTGTGTCAGTAACTGTGACTGTGAGTGTGGGACCCATGGAAGTACCTCCTCTCTCTCTCTGTGTCTGACATTTTGGGAATTTCATACCTGGTGCCTCTTCAAACCTGGCGGCCTTCCATGATATAATTAATTCATATGTTGTTGTTGCCTCTTCTTGCTTGTTGACGGATTCTCTGTTCTCTCTATCCAAAGTGTTTCCTCTCACGCGTTTTATCGATTTTCAACACAATAAAATCCATCGCTTTATGCTCACTTCATCATTTCTGTTCTCTGGATTTTTGTTCCTCTCATATTCTAAATTGTGTTTACCATTAAAAAAACCCCGTCAAAATGGCTCAAAGGTCCGGAGTTGAAGAAGAGAAGGCCGGAACAGCACAGCGGGATTTCAAGAAAGCGAGGCCTAATTTCAAGTTTATTCTGGTCCTGTTCCTCGTGTCTTATGCTGTGACCGTTGTCTGCATAAGCTTCATTAACCCCATTGTTCAACTATGTAAGCTGGATTATTATTCATTTCTGCTGTTTCCTTTTTAAAACATTTTTTGTTACCTGATATGTTTGATATCATTACTGATATGAGGCCTAAAATTTTTGTTCGCTGTTGCAGATGGTAGTAGATAAGAAATATTTTATACACGTGTAATTTTACAGACTCGTATTGTACTTCACAATCATCCTTTAGAGATAACACAGCAGCAGCTGAAGAGTTCCGTGTCAGATAAAACACGCAACCTCATAATCTGGATTGTTCCTCGCTCATCAACGGTGAGAACAAAAACAGCACTCCCATTTCTTTCTTTTCTAATACAGGTTTTGAGAGTGACAACCTCTGAGGAAGAAATTAATTCTGTTTACAGATGTTGGAAGTCATAATGCATCTGGTGGAGACGACGGAGGGATCCTGTGCTGTGACCGTTCTCATTATCGTACAGACGTCTGCTATCTGAAAGGGGACGTGAGAACCAATTCTCAAAATGCCACCATTTCCCTTTATGCCCACAATCATAGGAAAGATCTCCTTGTCCAGTCAGGAAAAAATCAGGCCATATGCACGCAAATGGGAGGAGAGCGTCATGAACACCATCGATGAAATCACCCTCAAAACAGAGGATGATGCGCACGCAAACTCGTGCCAAGTCCAGCATGCCGTGCCTACCGTAGTTTTCTCCATGGGAGGATACACAGGCAACGTTTACCATGAGTTCAATGATGGTTTGTTGCCTCTGTACATAACTTCCGAGCATCTACACGGAGAAGTGGTGTTCGTAATCCAAAAATACCATGATTGGTGGATGACCAAGTATGGAGAAATTGTGAAGCAGCTCACCAACTACCCCGTCATCTATTTCAGCAAAGATAAGCGAGTCCACTGTTTTCCAGAGATGATAGTTGGCCTCAACATACATGACGAATTGAGTATAAATCCAGGGCTCATGAAAGATGGCAAGAGCATTGTGGACTTCCGGGAACTCGTCAGCAACGCCTATGCCCCTCGATTAAGTTACATGGCTGAAACAGAGAGGAGAAGTGAAGAACCAGCATCCTCCTTAACGGCATCTGGGCTTGGGAATGATTCAGTAGTAGCAAAGCCCAAATTGGTAATAACATCTCGGCAGAAATCGAGGGCAATGATGAACCAGAAAGGAATCGTCAAATTGGCAGAGCAAATTGGGTTCCGGGTAGGGATAGTGAATCCCAAAAGAAACACGGAGATGGTAGACATGTTTCGAGCTCTAAACTCTTGCGATGTTATGGTGGGAGTTCGTGGTGCTGCCATGACACACTTTTTGTTCATGAGGCCCGGTGCCGTGTTAATACAGATTGTGCCTTTGGGTACAGACTGGGCTGCCGCTAGCTATTATGGGGAGCCTGCCACGAAGTCAGGATTGAAATATCTTGAATACAAAATACTGCCAGAAGAGAGCTCTCTGTTTGCAGAGTATGGGAGGGATGACCCTGTTCTCAGAGACACGGAGTCCATTAACAGAAAAGGATGGTGGGAGACAAAACGTGTGTATCTGGAGGGGCAGAACGTGAAACCTTCATTGAAGCGGTTCAATAAGACCCTGATGGCGGCCTAGTCCTATGCACAAGTAAACTAGGTTCTGTACAGGAACAGAGCGTATTTAAACGCGAAAAGATACATACAGATTTTTTTCATTTCAGAGGCCAAGAATGGTCCCATAATGTAACAAATATTTACTCGTCTACATTAATTTATTCATTATAACATTTAAAATGGTACAAGGCGCTGTTTAATAATTTAAAAGTACGTAAATCATTGACGCAAATGAAAAGCATAATGAATGCAGTGAATCAGAGGCTAAGGATGGTCTCATAATGTAATAAATATTTACTTATCTACATTCATTATAACATTTAAAATGGTCTATAGCATTGTTTAATAATTTAAAAGTACGTAAATTATTGATGCAAATGAAAATCACAATGAATAGAGTGAATCAAAAGTCAAGGATGGTTTCATAATGTAACAAATATTTATTTGTATACATAAATTTATTCATTATAACATTTAAAATGGATCATGACGTTGTTTAATAATTTATAAGTACGTAAATCATTGACGCAAATGAAAAGCATGATTACATAAAATGTTTCAGTTAAATGCTACTCATAGTTGCCCAAAGGTGCAAGTTATGTTGGGTGTGTTTTCGTTGTATTTATTTTTTTAATTATTTATGTGTAAAAAGGATAGAGTATACCCATAAAGTAGTGAATGTTAATTCGTCACGGTATGTGATTCATATTAATTGTTCTTTTATTAAGAGATATTTGTATTATTTTATGTATGGTTATAGTTCATGTCATTTTGATATGTATTTTGCGATGATTACCTCATGTAATAGGGTTAATGAAAGTAGCTTTGAATCTAAATTGTAGATAATGTAAACAATTTCCCCGATAGCCCCATTAATTAATCTTACTTTTACCTATAGATTGGATGTCAATCTAACATTTACCATGCCTATCAATCAAAAATTTACACTCTAATTACGATATAGGTGAAAGTTATGTTGGAAGGGATGGCATAATTTTCACTTTTGATAAAGTGAGGTTTTATAAAGTGAAAGTGTATGAATTGGTAGTCGTACCTCACTTGAAACCCATGAACACTTACCCCATATCATCTTTTATGAATGAAGTTTCAAGCAACAATGATCTAATATTTTTGGTGGAGATGATGGTAGAAAATGAAGTTGTGTGTTTCTTCATACGATAATGCATTGTCTAAAGATGGGCTACTACGTTTCTAGGAAGGTGCTTAAGTCATTATGAGTTTTGGGGGCTCTTATTATACTACCATAAAAACCTTAATTCTACCATCACAATCTGATGACTATATCCATATTGTACAAAAAACTTGAGATAATTCTATAAAACCTTCACTTTTTAATTATTATGCTAGCACTAAATTTAGTTTTATAATTTTAAGTCTAATTATGAATAATAACAATGTGTATGAATGTCTATAATGCAATTAGATTTAGATCCATTTATCTTTACCACAGTGATAAAAATAGTGCAAGAAAGGAATTTTGACATTTTATATGTATAAATTATTCAAATATATTTATTATCTAAATACAACAATTTTATCATCTATATTAATCATATTTATGGTATCAATTATTTTAGTTGAACTCTCTATGAACATAATATTACAATGTTTATGATTTATTTTCTTAAGTACATGACACATATATTAATAAAAGTCCTTTTTCAAAAGTCCTAAAATTATTATCTGCATTGCCCTTGCATTTACATCATTGCCATTGAAATCCATTAGTTTAACCCTTAGTAAAGTAGGGTTTTGTAAAGGGAAAGAATTTAAATTAGTAGTTGTATCTCTTTTGAAATCTATGACCACTGACCCCTCTCCCTTTTTGTGCATGATGCAATATGCAATAATAATCTAATATTTCTAGTGGAGGTGACAATGGAAAATGACATTGTATATTCCTTCATGCATGATATAGCAATGTGTTTTTCAGGGAGGAGACATTTCATTTTATAGTGAGTTTAAGTAATGGTGAAATGGTAGGGAAGGGAAAGGTTATACAAAACATAAAAGTGGTGAAAGATTTAAAGGTGAACTAAGCTCATGGTGATGGGCAATGACAAAGTATTTTATGTGACAGACTCAAGTATTTAATTTTGGTGGTACGTTTAAAATAAAAACATAAACATGATTAATCTCCTATGAATTAAGATTATTGAGGCAATCCATTGACCTACACATATCATGATTACTTGGGGGATATACCTATTAACACAACGAAATGACCCCTAGTATATGATTAGGGTATCAGACCTAGTTATAGCTCATGCCCAAACACTAACAATAAATCCCTTAGACAATAACAGACAAATGATAAACTAAAAATCATTGTATGTCCCAACTCTATCATGATCCATGTCTAATAAAACATAGAGAAACTCATGGCCTCTGTTTATCTATTTTTAAAACCCTTGGTTTATCATGGATTATTATGATTCAGATTTTATGGGAAACCCATAATTGTAACAACTATGATTTGCATTTATTTCCCCTTGAAACCCTTATTGCATATCATGAATACCCCTAGAAATATTAAGGTTTTCATAATGTAGGCCATTAGGAGGACAATGCCATGAGAAAATGAGAGTTTTTGTGAATGTAGGGTATTGAAAGTAACTAAGGGGTTTGAAAACATATAACTGAGGCTTTTAGAATATTATCAATTTCCCATAACATCTGAAAACCATCACATAAATTTAACCTAAATTTTCTTGTTGGAATCTACTATTAATCTAAATTTTGACATAGTGGGCATTTGAATTTTAAAATTGACAAGAAGCACTACCTCAAACTCACATCTTTTAACACAATGAAATACATCTTTAAGTAAATTAAAAGTACAAAACAAGTTTCATGCTTGCACATGCAAATCAATTCTTCACAATTAAAAATTGACCTCAATTCATCATGACTTATTTTGTTTCAGATGTTACATAAAAATCATAATTGGAAACCATATACCTTATGTTTTACACATCCTTCAAAAACCTTGATGCACTTCATGAATAGCCCTTGAAATATTAAGGGTTTCACAATACAAGCCATTAAGAGCATGAGAAGGTGAGGGTTTTTGTGAATTTACAAAATTAAAAGTAACTAGAATGTTTCAAATAAACATCTCTCAATGGGTTCAAAATATTCTGGGTTTCTCATAACATCTAAAAACTAGCCTAGAAATTTATCCCAAAATTTCTTTGTAGAATCTACTATTAATCTAAATTTTGAAAAATGTGAATACTATTACTGATATGGAATGTCCAAGACTACCCATTCTATAATTTACTAATTTAAATATCTAAATAATTTTTTAAAGATATTATGTATGCTTGTAATACAAGTTTATATTTGAAGTTCTACATATGATATTGTATCTAGATGCACCTAAACATATTTCCAAGGAGAGAGTAGGATTGACCTTCCATCTCAAAAATTCACCCATAATTTAAGAATGTTGATGATAATCATTTAGTATTGTTTTGAATTAATGTTTACTACAATTATTTGTCAACATACTTTCCTTGATTAAAACTATTTTTTCTTGTTCAAAATCTCATATTGTTTCTTGTTAGATTTGTATGTCCTTTTCATGTCCAAATGTAGATGATTTCCACATAGAATAATCCTTTTCCTACAATTCACATTTTTTGATGAGTAAATGTGAACAACCTACACTCCCATCAAATCTACAACATGATTATCTTTTTCCTTCCATGATCTATCAACTTTATTCCCTATCATAACCTTCTACTCTTCAATACCACCTCCATAGTGCATAATTTATTACTAATTACTAAATAAAATTTTAGAATTTATAAAAATATAGTTTCAAAAATGAATGATTTCACAAATATTAATTTGTTAAGCTATAGTAGAAAGATAATCCTAATTGTGTAATCTCTAATTATATAATAAACTATAATTATGTAAGACATAAGTATGCAAATATCCCAACTTTATAAGTCACAGTTATACTCATTACAAAAGCCTAATTATGAAGTAAACCTTAATTTATAAGCCATAATTTTATGAATACCTTATTTTTATGAACTCTAATTTTTAATGAACTAAATCTATATCAAACCCTAATTTTGTTATTCCTATTTATGTAACAACCCATAATTTTATCATCCCTTATTATGCACTAAATGATAAAATTTTAAACTATAATTTTAATTTACTAAACCCTATTTGTGTTTTAAAAAAGACCATAATTTTTAAGCCCTAAATTTATTGGTAAACATATTTTTTCTAAGCACTAAATATGCATCAAACCTAATTTCAAATTAAAAGACTAATAGTTGAATGCTTTCAAAGAATAAAATTATTTATTTCATAAAATTTTAAAAACTATCAAACTTCTATCATGATGTAATCAATTTCCAAATGATCACTGCAAAAAATAAACTATTTCATTAAATCCTCTTGACATATCATTTTTGTTACCAATTAAGTTGACATTCGTAGTAGACATGATGAAATCACACTTATAATTATGTGCTTTCATGGGATGTCTCACATATCTGCGTGAAGCGTAACTCTAAACTAACAATCTCTATTTTAAAAAAAGAAAACATAGTAGAGAATGGAAATCATTACTATCAAAACAACAAAGGGAAGCTTGTGTAACTACTATTGTCATTTTATTACATGTTAAAGATATTAAAAACCAAGGGTAGGGGACACTTGTATTATTTAATTAAGTGAGCTCCTCCATGTATTAAGG
This sequence comes from Torreya grandis, assembly GCA_037957365.1. NCBI lineage: Eukaryota > Viridiplantae > Streptophyta > Pinopsida > Cupressales > Taxaceae > Torreya > Torreya grandis. The sequence continues at coordinate 9,455,982 of JARHVA010000038.1, read as the reverse complement.
CAATTAAATGATCACTAACTTACTATTGGATGTTACTTCTACCTATAACTTTGGAACAAATGCTAGTCGTAAATCCTTTAAACAATCCAACAAATGGTAAGATATATAACGTATGATGTGTTTATATATGTAATATGAGAGTATGATGTGATTCGTGTGTAATATGTACTCACATTTTTCAAAAATTAAAAATAATTAGAAGATGGGAAACATGTACTAATGTTTCCATGACTAATATTTTAGTCAAGTGTTTGTAACTTGTAAAAATCACTTTGTCATGGACAAAAATGAGATGCTCACTCAATTATCTATTGATCTAACATTGATGGGTTATTAGTAACTTATGTTTGTTTACATTAAAAAATATGCATTCCATAGTAATAATTCATAATAATAACTTAGAGGTTTCATATTACATGGTTCTAATTATATTAGTTTCATAATGGTTCCATATTTATCTATTGCAATTCTTGGATGGTGACTAAACTTAACATACATCAAATTATAGAAATGTTCAATTAGTGCTCAAATTTGATATCAAAGGAAAACACAAGTTTCCATATAAAAATATAAAACATACTCCTCTGGGATATGTCTATTATAGCATCAAAATGGAGCATGTATAGTAATAGGTAGAGCACAGAGAAATATGTTTCAAATTTTGTTAACACATTTTATGTGTTTTCCTTTTATCATAAAATTTGATTGTCAATGTTGATGTTTCATTACGAACTTTTGTTTCCTTACAAAAATATGCATTCCATCCTAACAACACATATTAATAAGCTTCACTTTTAGTAAGGTCTTAGCAAGTTAAAATTATTATTAGATAGAGGATTTGAAATTCTAATCTTGACTAGTCATCTACACTTGAAATTAGTATGTTTCACTATGTATAGAATATTACTATTATTGTTTACATGAATTCATTTAACTTCACTCAGAATTAATTTAATTAGAGGTAATCTGATACCACATATAAAGTAAATAATAAATTACTAATTTTTTTAAAAATTGTTCCCTTTTCTTTAAAAATTATAAAATGTATTTTATTATTTGAGTTACGTGGGTTAATACTTACATTAATAAATAATAAAATATATAGTTATATTTCTTACCATTTTGAATTTAGTGGGAGGTTAAACCCATTGGTCATAATGGTTCACTCCACATATAATTAATATTACATGGTAAAATCAATACATTCAGACATTTGATCAATTTCAACATACATTCAAGTTTATGAGCAATCATACATTTTTAATATTCAATAAATGGTTCTGTGAAGGAGATTGTCTAAGAATAAGAGTGAGATGAAGATTGAATGTATCGGATCCAAAAAATTTCTTAAATAATGAATAATCATTATCTATTTTTTACCTCCCTTTGAGGTTTTGCCATGTATATCTAGTCTTTTGAATTTATGTCTTTGCTACAATATTCATATCTAGATCATACATGTGTACATAATTAATTCAACATGGTTTCAAAGCAAGTTTGATAGGTGTGGATTATTGGCAAGACTTGGCAGTTGATTTGTTTGGATTCTAGAGCATCCCAAACCCCTATACAAGTAAATTTATGTATAATATCAACCTTGTACAACCTAGTGTATGACCATATGAGGTAAAAGTCTATTTTAATTATTTTTGCATTACCTTGGATCCTGTGGAATTTTATCTCAATAGTTTTGGGTCATTTAAAGACGCTGAGAAGTAATCTAAGACTCCAAACAACACTATAAAAACAAAATGTTTGTTTAAATTCCACTGCTATGCCCTTCTATGGCATCTTATATGACATAAGAGGAAAAAAAATATTTTGGTATCCATGTGGATATTTTGGAGTTGAATCTCTACATTTTGATCAAACAAACACTTAAACTTCAGTCCAAGCAACAACCAAACAATAGATTTACAAGAAAATATTTCTTGTGGTATGGATGTATGACTTTGGTAAGGCATGTATGGACTAAAAAGCCAATGAAAATTAGTTAAACGCCTCTAATACCTATTTATTTTCTTTGAAGGTGGATCCTCAGTATTTTTAGCATGCTAAAAATTTATAACATGTCTTGTAAAGCATCAAAATCATATTCACAAAAACATCCTCTTGAGTGCGATGGTATGGCATGTGTGGGTTAAAAGTAGAAAAAAAATAGTCTTTTGATATAAAAAAATATTTTTATTGATTTACATCAATTAAGAGGCCCTTGTGATGTTGTAAAATAGTTTTTTGTGATGTCCCTTACTTAGGGGCTCCTTTTGTCTCTACACACTCTGATATATAGCAATAAAAAGCTCTGATACCACTGTAATATCCCCTTCAAATAGGGAATATAGAAACACAAAATCACTGAACCAAGAATACAATTTTGCAAGATAATTTCAAATAAGTAAATAAATCACAGTAAATCTCTTATCTGCCAGTCAAATATCCTTCACTTATTCAGATAATTACAATTGAGTCTCTGTCATACAAACAAAATAATATGAAATATTTTGTCCTTAAACCCTGGCTTATAGCAAATCTGGGAATGAAACCTAAATTTTGTCTCATCGCGGCCTGTTGTGTCAAACACACAGTCATCGGCGTCGGTCGATATATTGCCGACGTCAGTCTCTGTAGGTCCTTCTCTGTCGACGTCGGTCTTCAGTCGGCCGATGTCGGTCACTGGGGATCTCTGTCTGCCGAAGTCGGTGTCTGTGTGGATCTGTACGGACTTGTACGATCTTCGTACGGCTGCCAATTAATCACAACCTATCTATTTTCAACCCTGGATCTGAAGATATGTAGCTCTAATACAGAAGATATCTATCTGTATAACTTATTAAATCAAAACATTAAGAAATAAATACCTGGAATATCTGTAATAACTTCTGTGTGAAGTTATCTCTCAACCCTGTAAATTCTATGATAACTTTTGGATGAAGTTATCTCTCAATTTGGCAATAGATCAGCTGATATTTCATAGCCTCTAAATTGCACACACTGAAGAGGGAACGTTCTCCAATGCAAATGGAATCCTGGAACCCTAGGCTCAGTCTTCACAGAAGAATTCTACAAAATCAATAATCAATAATCATATGCATCAATAATGGCCTCCATGTGAAACCCTTATACCTTCAAAAGATATGCTTGCCCTAATTAGGGTTTCTTAAATTAGCATTAGGGTTTCTAATTTAAAATTAGACCAAATAATTAATATTTGATTAAATCAATAAAATATTAATATCTCCCTCAATATACGTCGGATCCTCAAACCGATCGAAGCTAGTGAATCAGGGAGTGATTCTGCACATGACCATACCAAAATAAGGGTGCTCTGTTGCATGTCAAATATCCCTAAATAATAGGAGCATCAAGCAAACATGTCTGAAAGACCCCGAATGAATGCCCACTGAAACCATTCTGTAAATTGAAGTTAAGCCAATCTCCATTATAACCCTCTATCCATCCTATTAGCCTATGAAGGTCGCATAATATGCTAATCATGAAGTTTGTCAATGTCCTCTAAAAAGGGAACATGACAATCCGCCCCCCCTAAAATTGCTTGTCCCCAAGCAATCTCAGAACAATGAACCACTCGATCCTCCTGGATCCCAAATGTAGTCATGATCTACACTGATGAAAATTAATGCAAACACCTGCAATATCATTAGTAGTAGAACAAAGAGGAACCCATAATCAAATTGGGAAACACAACTCAACCAATCTCTGAAATCACAACTACCCTGGATGTGTCGATACTGTAGGCTATGTAATTGGCAATTGCAAATTCCATCTACAAAAGATGGTGTTAATCCATCCCATAATTGATCCCTCTATAACGGTGGCACAACCAACTGTACCACACTGTCAAATGTGTGAGAAGAATCAATCTGGAGACTCGACTCCACTGGTATCCCAAACTCCTCATAATCAGGTACTCCCAAGTCCTAAATATGTGTGTGAGCCTCAACCACATGCTCCTCATAAGTAGCTATAGAAACATACTCATCACCAACACTCAGTGTACTAACATCTGAGTACACCTCCACACTCTGAATGCATGCATCAGACTCATCCTCACTGTCTAACTCTTGAGTTAAACTCACCTTAAGACAAAGCTCATCCACAACATCCTCAACTACTCCTACCTGTGAAGATAATGCAGATACATCATTACCTGAAGATGTGTTAATATCTCCCTGTACTGGATCAGCATGACTGTCAAACTCCTCATGCAAGTTGCTGCATGTCATAGGGAAAGCACTAAGATCCTTAGGCCTATTAATTAAACTCTTTAACCACATACAAGCTCTAGGTGAGACATTTTCCCCTTTTGTCCAGACATACCATAAATCTTCTGCCAAAAGTTTAGAAATTTTATCCTCATCCTCAAACAAGATTGTGAACATGATAGAGTGCATTGATGCTAATACATCACTGGAATGAAAATCATCTAAAATAGTCCAAAATATTTTAAACATCCTGCGAATGTCACCAATACAACCTACTAACATCATAAGGTTTTCAAATCCATACCTTGAAAATATTTCGAGTAATCTTTCCCTCTTAGAGAAATGAGGGTCTCTAATGTCATCCAAATTTTTGAAGCTTTTTACCATGGCATGAAGTACCTCTCTCATAATCTGATCATCATTAAAATCAAAGCCAGCTATGATCCTCATGATTTCACTAATGCAAGAGAGAGCTGCAAGTCTTACCACCTCATCACGATGTCTCAATAAACGGGGCTTCACCAATGAACCAAACACTGGAGATAGCATTGTTTGCATCTCATAAGAATTTGACTGATCAACCTTGCTTAAATAAGTTTCCAACTCCTCCAAAGTTTTTACAATGTCCTCTGCTTGCTGACATGGATTATCTAATTTATTCTTTGCATTGTGCATGCTTTCTTCCAAATCTTTGACCCCTTTTAGAGCCATACTGATAATCAAATTGATCCTGAAACTACCCAACAAGATGGCAAGACATTAGCTCTGATGTGCCCAACAAGATGGCAGGAATTTGGCTCTGATACCACTATGATGTCCCTTACTTAGGGGCTCCTTTTGTCTCTACACACTCTGATATATAGCAATAAAAAGCTCTGATACCACTATAATATCCCCTTCAAATAGGGAATATAGAAACACAAAAGCACTGAACCAAGAATACGATTTTGCAATATAATTTCAAATAAGTAAATAAATCACAGTAAATCTCTTATCTGCCAGTCAAATATCCTTCACTTATTCAGATAATTACAATTGAGTCTCTGTCATACAAACAAAATAATATGAAATATTTTGTCTTAAAACCCTGGCTTATAGCAAATCTGGGAATGAAACCTAAATTTTGTCTCGTCGTGGCCTGCTGTGTCAAACACAAAGCCGCCGACGTCGGTCGATATACTGCCGACGTCGGTCTTCAGTCGGCCGATGTCGGTCACTGGGGATCTCTGTCTGCCGAAGTCGGTGTCTGTGTGGATTTGTACGGACTTGTACGATCTTCATACGGCCACCAATTAATCACAACCTATCTATTTTCAACCTTGGATCTGAAGATATGTAGCTCTAATACAGAAGATATCTATCTGTATAACTTATTAAATCAAAACATTAAGAAATAAATACCTGGAATATCTGTAATAACTTCTGTGTGAAGTTATCTCTCAACCCTGTAAATTTTGTGATAACTTCTGGATGAAGCTATCTCTCAATTTGGCAATAGATTAGCTGATATTTCACAGCCTCTAAATTGCACACACTGAAGAGGGAATGTTCTCCAATGCAAATGGAATCCTGGAACCCTAGGCTCAGTCTTCACAGAAGAATTCTTCAAAATCAATAATCAATAATCAATAATCATATGCATCAATAATGGCCTCCATGTGAAACCCTTATACCCTCAAAAGATATGCTTGCCCTAATTAGGGTTTCTTAAATTAGCATTAGGGTTTCTAATTTAAAATTAGACCAAATAATTAATATTTGATTAAATCAATCAAATATTAATATCTCCCTCAATATACGTCAGATCCTCGAACCGATTGAAGCTGGTGAATCAGGGAGTGATTCTGCACATGACCATACCAAAATAAGGGTGCTCTGCTGCATGTCAAATATCCCTAAATAATAGGAGCATCAAGCAAACATGTTTGAAAGACCCCGAATGAATGCCCACTGAAACCATTCTGCAAATTGAAGTTAAGCCAATCTCCATTATAACCCTCTATCCATCCTATTAGCCTATGAAGGTCACATAATAGGCTAATCATGAAGTCTGTCAATGTCCTCTAAAAAGGGGACATGACATTTTTAGACACTATGTTGGCCTCTTACTCTCTCCCTATTGTGCCCCTACCTTCCTCTTGTGCCATGGCTACCTGTGGCAAACCAAAATGGTTAGTATATGGTTTATAAAATATTTTTAAAAATAAATCAAAATTTCCATGCAAACAAAAGTGGAAGGACTCACTTTCCTATTAGCTTTTTAGAAAAAAGTTAAAAAAACAAGTAAATGTTATTTACATTTACATTACTTAATTTTTTATTTAAGGAAATTGATTAAATAAATTTTAAATATTATATTATTCATGTATTTTTTAGTAAGTGTTTCAAGGGATTTAGTTAGTGTAAATTTTTAAAACACTTGTAAAAGTGAGGTACAATGTTCAAAACTCGTTAAACTTATCTTGTTGGCCATACCTTATTTGGTCAAAATTTATTTTAAAGTAATATAATTAGCCAAAACTTTATTTTATTATTTAAAATTTTATTCTTGATCCCTTTTAAAAGTCTCTTATGACACTTACAACTCTTACTATAGCTACAACTTTTTACTAGAACTATAGATCCTAGTGATCAGCATAAAGTTTTAAAAAATGGGTGGGAGTTTATGCAACTCTAGATATTACAAACACAATGATTGATTTTTTTTTCCTAACTATAAATTTATAAAACTATCTTGTCTTTTTTATTAAATCCCTATAATTGATTTATGTAAGATTATTGGGAGGTTGTTTGTTTGCTCTAAATTTTAAAGGTTGTATTCATCTTATTATTTCAGCCTATTATGTAATATCATAACTTGACAATTATTTACAAATTATGCACAAATAAAGATACTCTTATCAAACTTATTTCATAATTTATTATTAAATATTTTAATTAATCAATTAGTTTTGATTTACTTTTTTAAAAATCTATTTAGATTTATTTTAAAATTTTATGGATATATGTAATGTAATTTGATTAAAATGAATTTATCTATATTAAATTTTAGTGAACCCACATTGTTTCGCATGGTCTTAAAAGTAAAATATACTAAAAAATGAAGATCAAATCAACAAACCATTTCCACGGTGCAAATTATAGAAGATTTAGCCATCAATAAGAGGAAAATCATAGTCTTTGAATGTACAAAGGGAGATGAGGGGTATATATAGCTTGTGTAAGAGTGAACTATCATTTATCTATTGGTTCCACTAAATGTGACTTCCACAAAGGGTGGTAGCACATATGAATTAAGAATTAAATGTGTGCTTATCTAGACATGTTTTCACACTAATTATACTTAGTGTAAAAACTAATTTACTAAATTAACTTAATGTTAGTGCATCTAGAATAATATACTAACACCTCCCCCCTTTAAGTGAAACTTAAGGAGGAATATACAAAGTAATAAAGCTAATAATCCTCTAATAATGGGTCCCAGTAACAAGCCCTAATAAGGTATTAATGTATAATAAGAATACACTATAATAAATGACATACACTACAAGGGTCTCTAAAAAACTACTAATATTAGTAAAATGAATATAAGAAATGTATTTGGTGGACAAAAAGTAACTCAAGAACTCTTTTTTTCATGAGTGGTTTGGATCCACTACTCGATCATAAAAAGAAACTGACATTGTATTCACAAGAATGGTTCCTTACAGAAAAGAGATTGTTAGAGGCATCAAAAGTGGAAAAATTTCACTAAATGGAATTAGATCAATTGCCTAAAATAGAAGATGTACGATAAGGGTTAGCAAGGGACACAACACCTAAAGAAGTAGGATATGAACCACACACACACCCTATATTATTGATTGGGTAAAGTGATGTAAGAAATTATATGAGTGTATGAATCCCACTACTTGAACATTGAAAAACTAACACTTATTCACCAAAATAGCTCCTCATCAACCTGAAAGAAATTATCAAAATATCAAAGAAGATAAGTTGACATTGGGATTCACCTAAGTAATTAAACTTCAAACTAAAGGAGATTATCAACATGTCAAAAAAGTGTTGAAGATAAAAATAAAATATCTCTCAAGAAGATGGCCTTAGTGGTGATGGGAGATTCATTTAAATAAAATAGAGAAGAGGATGTGAAGAATAGATCACCCACGTATGAAGGTAAATGAGGACCAAAGTGATAAACCCCCCACAAAAATTTATAACTCAATGTGACTACAAAATAATCCTTTAAAAAGCAAAAACCCCACCGAATAACACAAGGATATCCAAAATGATTTCAATATGTATAGAATGCCATCAATAACAAAAGAGATTATCCTAAAAAATAAACACCAAAATGAGGTCTCAACCAACGAAAAAGCATAAATAGGTAGGAGGAGTAATGTGTAGATGAAGAAACTAAATAGTGGAGGAGTCATCCCTATAGAACCCTTGCTAAGAATGATTTTGATGCCACCACAAATGATATGATATCCATCTACGATGAATGTAGATGGTATAATAACATGCATGCAAATGATTGGCTATGAATTAGACAACTAGTTTAGGTGAAGGAATAATTGAATGAATGTCGGGTTGATTAGGCCTAACTAAAGTATAGATCATGTAATACTAAATGTCTTCATGAAGAGTAAATCAAACAAAAATTGGATCTCTGTAATCAAGATGTCCCAAAGGTGATACAACACGTATGGAATAACTAATGTCATGATAATAATTCCAATGTGATAGATAAGAGAAATAATACCTTGTGAATATCTACCAATAACTTTTCCAAGATATCTCATGGAATAAAGGATTAGAGAAGTAAAATTAGTTGCATGATTCTTAAAATAAGCATACAAATAAGCAAGTGGATATGAGATGGGACAAACAGATGGGTGTAAAAATATAAAAAACATGGTAAAAAATAATAGAAGCATTAGATACAATATATGGTTTAGGTACTGACAAATCAAGGTCAATAACTATAGGAAAAATGTATGTAGGTGTATTAGCCTTAGGAGAATGTAATTCTAAATTGTCAATTTAATGCTATAAGTCTTCAAGTTTGTGATGTAAAGAACGAATGAGGATATCCTTACTAGAAATGAATGTATTTTTGTACAAAGACTTACCACATTTTAAATAAGATAGACACTTTACAAATAGTGTCATTACATGATATTTGAAAGTTATATTAAAAAAAAAACTTGGTTACAAGTATAATTTAGATAGCTTAGAATAAATTTCATGACATAGCTATAAATAACACTAAAAATTATGCACTTTAGAAAACAAAAATACCTCAATTTGAGTTTTTTGTCAAAATATATGGCCTTTATAGGGTTTTAAAACTTATGATTGTGAAGTAAATTTTAAAATAAACTACAAAATTCTAGGAATGCAAATAATCAACTAATAAAATAACTACATGAGTGCAAAGATCTCAAAAAAATAGTCACAATGAAAAAACATGGACCTCCCTAGGCCTTTGAACCAATCAGAACTAACTCCACAAAGTTAACCTATAAAATTGAAACCTCCAATGGTGCAAGCAAGGAAATCATTTTGAAAAATAAAAAAGAAAAAAACCCCTCTACAAGAACTTGAACGCTTAACCTCCAAACTAGTTTTGGGTTTTTTAAAAAATTATATGGACAAACCACCATTCCATGCCCTTATAAATTGTAGTGAAAAAATAATTATTTAAAATGTGATAAAGGCAATTAATATTTTAAAATATATAAATTAAGCCTTCTAAAATTTGATATTACATGGCCTCCTTCTTGGTGTGAAATGAATACCATTGGGTGAGGGCCACATTTGGAAAAATGTCAAACCCAATGGGAATTCCATGCCAAATTGAATGCATATGTGCCAACATTCCAATGCAAGGTAGACAATTAGAAGATTGTTTAGTGTGACGAGAGGTCTAAGAGATGATGGTGGAATATAAGAGTTATGTAGGCCACTTTCATGAGACATCTATGCATTAATTGACAAAATAAAATGGTCAAGGCCATTATCATTTACTTAGTCTGATCTGATCATCACACTAAAGGCTATATAAACACTAATAATGACATTAGACTGAATGAGATAGGAGAAGAGGAGCATATATAGTACTAAAGATAATGAGTGCCAAAGTAAATTTTACACAATAACAATCAATAGGGTTCTTATTTTTAGCAAAAATTTAATTGAATTTTTAAATTTTAAAAGTAAGCCATATAGTTTTGTAGACCGGGGAGCCAAAATGACTCAAATCTGACAAACAATTTGAATTTTTGAAAAATGATGAAAACCTAGTTTTTTTAAAACCCAAAATATCTCACAAAACCTTTTAAAATGGTGTTGACATCCATACAAATTTGTACAAGAAAACCCAAAAAATCATATTTGATTGTCTCAAAGATATAGAATGTTTTCAAACAATACTGGGGTTTTGAAGTCTTCCAAACATAATGGTAGGGTCCATTTCACTCCAAACTATTCCATAAAAGTGTTACCTCTAAAAAATGCTTTATAAATTTACTGACAAATATTTTTTAGATGTTAAATTTGATACCATGTTGAAGTAGAGAATAATCAACATCCAAGATCAAATCAACAAACCATTTCCACATTGCAAGCATTGGCTTTTGGGTACAACAAGAAGATAAAAATCATATTAATCATACAAAGGGAGATGACGGGTATAAATAGATTATGCAAAAGTAACCTCCCCTTTCCCTATTGGTTACACTAAAGGTGGCTTCCATAAACAGTGGTAGCACATGTGAGGTGAATAATCACTAAATACACACTTCTCTAGACATGTGAACACACTATTATACTTCGTGGAAAAACTAACCTCCTAAATTATTTATTTTGATTCATTAATGGTATATTTATTTTTCTTAGCATAAATATTAGTTTAATGGAGCTTATTTCATTACATCATCCCAAACCTATTGTCCTTTGAATGTGTAGATGAGATAAAAGCTAAGAGACTAAGGTTCAACAGAAATTATGTTCAAAATAAATTGGAATTAATGTTGAAAAAATAAAGTATGAGGTTTGTATATGTGTAACAAGGTCACCATAGGCGACATCTAGTCCTTAAACCACTTAGATAGTGTTTGCACCATATTGTATTTCTTTTTTACAGAAGGATGAACCATGATTTGACCCTTCAATCCTTAAAATAGAATTTTTTGGGATGGATATACATTATGTTTAATTTTAGTCCTAGTGTAGGTCTGCACCTAGTTTACAACCTCTTTGTAGCATGTGTTAGTTACCATTATAAGAGGTGATTCATTATAATTTGATTGTTTTATCTTTTTCTCTATTGTAAAAAGGTGGACCCCTTTCAAAATCAAATCTTTACAAACATGAACATTAGAAAATGAGTAAATAAGAATTGGTGCATGTTGAAAACTATGTCAACTAATAGAAAATTGGTCAAAGTATAAAAAAATTCATCCATGAGAACGTCTTCTAAATCAAGCATGGCAAATGAATCCATAGTGATTTCTCATATTTCATTTTATTTTTGCCCTGATGATGCTTGTTGAAGATGTCTATATTTGCAACAAATGTGAATATCTATAAATAACCAATACACAAAAGTAATGTCATCATGTAGCTCAGCAATAAGACCTCTAGGCACATCCCTACTCCCTATAATTTCATGATAAACATCTTCGGAATCGATCTCTACACACACCTATTTGAACGCATAAATACAAACATAATCCTAGCCCGTATATTAAAGTAATGTAGGAGGCACGATGTAAAGACATTTCATCGAATAGAAAAGTGCCATATTGCTATATGATTTCATTTTCAGGGTAAAGTAACATGTTTTTGATATAAATTTGTCTTCTTTTCCATTCAGAAGTAGCTAATATATGCACATGTTTGTCAAATATACCACAAATAGAAGCAATGAACTGCACATACAAATGAAAATATGAGAATTGAAACCACTTAAAAAAAATATGAACAAAAAGATTAGAAGAATGTACAAAACCTCATTGAAATCAATATAAAACCCTCCATAAAACATATCAAAATAAAATCATGAAACCGTAGAAATAGACAAAATAGTGCATTCAAAAGGGAGTTGCATTTATAGACGATCTTAAGTGGCGTGTATTAACTGCATGCATGTGGGTTGGGCATGGGAATGTGATTTTGTTACAAATCCCATAGATTGAGGAAAGGGTTAAAAAAAGTGAAATTACGAGAATCCCATAGAATCAAGATAGGGTTAGAAAATGGTGAAATTGTTATGAAGCCTATAGATTTAATAAAGGGATTAAAAAAGTGAAATTGCTATGAAGCCCATGTGATATGCTAGTTATCCATCAATTAATCATTTGATGTATTGAATTTGAAGCATAAACATACTGGTATTTATGGTCATCATATGAAAGGAAATGTTGGTAAGCGATACAAGAAAAAATTGTATGACATGTGTGCATTACAAATTGTATGAGCCCATATGGGAATGCAATTTATCCCATTCAATAGTAATGGTACATTGTCTTATCACCCATAGTAAGGTCAAGACATAACCCATATTGAGTTATGAGAGCTATAGTGTAACAAAATAGGCTTCTAAATTTTTTTAAATGATTTCCTCATAGAACACCACTACCATACTTCCCACCTACATGACCATAATTTTTGGCCCCTAAATTTGAAGAGGCCCATGAAACAATATAACACAAATATCAAACTAAATGAAAGTTTCCTCTTCATTACATGTAGAAAATTATTAAAAAAGCTCTCATCTCCATCCCGCATAATATAGAAAAAATGTTTAGGGCTCGGGACGATGAATCAACATTCCACTTACAAAATTTGATTGCCACTAACTACAGTAAATGCTATTATCTAAGACTTTGTGGATGGAATAGATTGAATGACAGATAACTTTATTAAATTAGACGTATACCACTGTCCAATGTTAGTTCTTTACAACTAATCTGAGTAGTGCCCATCATGATCATGGTAGTGAATATACAACTGCAGCGATTCATTTAGGTAACTGCAATTATTTACAATTATGTGTGTATGCAGCGAACCTATATTTATATTACTAAACTAGCTAATTACTTTACCTGAGTAAGCAGTGATTTACATTAATGCATATACTTCCGGAGCATGCCGTTAGCTTTGAAATTGCACTTTATTAATATAAATATCCATTGAGATAAGTAAATCACGACCTTATTTTATTGATATATGCAAATCGTAACCTCAAATTATAAATAAGGCACCTGTAAATATATATACCAAATCATATTTAATCCTCTGATTTTATCATTCATGAAAGTTTAAAGAAATATTTTAAAGGTCAGCACCTTACTTAACTCTTAAATCGATTCGCCCTATGTCATTTTATTTATATACCATTGAATAGGCATATATATTTAGCATACCAGTTTACTATAGTGGCTCATATAAAGGAGCAATCTCGGCACGTGGACTTATTGAATACATGACAACAAACTATATATTCAATATTTTAAATAATTGGGTATATTCAGTATTCTATATATATTCAGCGGACTCATGTACATTAGAACGGCCTACTAATATGCCTATTTGTATACCAATTTACTGGTATACTGATCAATGTATAATGAAGTCTGTCGGATCAGTAGATACATTGATCACACCTGTAGATGTAACTACATAGATGTATAAGGTATAGATACATTGGTGTCAGACTCATTAATTGACGGAATAATAGTTTAATGGTATAATGAATTACAGACTTATTCACTGGTATACTGATCAATCTTATAGTGTGTATGAATATATTCAGTGACCTGGCGTCACGGAATAACTCTTATATTTTATCAAACTAAATATAGAATTAAAGAATATCATCTGAGCAACATTGTAAATATTATATATAATAATAATGAGTATTATGTTAGGCAGCAACTCATTTTGTGAAGCAGGCATCTTATGTTTCAAAAAACAATGATTTTATTCAGTGAATGGTATGTATATATAACAATCAATCCTCCATTGCATGGTGGTCACTAAACAGATACGGATAACAGAGCAGAATTGATAGTAGAGGGATCGCCCTAATATCGTGGTATGACAATCTTAAAAAATAAATACTGTTCATAAGTATAGAGAACTGTAATGACCTGGCAATTGCAATGATTTAAAACCTGAATACATTTTGTGATATACGGATTTGATCTAATTAAGGTGTATATGTAGCGATCTGAGCTTATTAAGCGAACCATTGGAATCAGAAAAATAAAGTGGAGATAAAATTATTGCATATAACTCCTATAACCAAGAACATGGTGATCACTTCATCCTTTAACCCAAGATATATACCCCCTCGATGGTCAATATATTTATAAATATAACTATTTAATGTCAAAACAAGTGTAAAAGCGAGAGTGAATCATTTCGATGTAGAAAATATATGATGACAAAACCTTGTATGAGCCATGGAGAAAACATGACGTGGGCAAATATTGTTCATTTTTATTTGTACACTTAAGACTCGGGGCATTTTCTTATTATTTGTTTTGTCATGTGAAGATGTTGATAGATTGATTTGTAAAACGTATACACCATATTATAGATTTAAGTTCATGTTTATAGCCACATTGTACTATTCCACATGTTATTAAAGTATAACACAATGAACGAACTGTTATTATGTTTTAAATGCTATCATGATTTTACATAAATATAAACTTATTTAATGCATGGGATGCATAGTTTGATGATTAGATATATCTATGGTTATAGGTTAGAGTTCTTGATTGTGATGTCTATGGTGTTCCTATCACATTACATATTGCAAGTGCAAAGACACTAAGGGTATTTGGGATGGGACTAGGTATAGACATTGGCCTAGGCTCACTCTGAACAAATTCTTGTCTTGGAATTCAGGTATTTAATTACTATTATTATTATTGAAATATAGCACTTTAAAAGGAGTTGAACCCTTGTTTGCAATATCTAATAAAGTCAATTAATAATTAGAAGAATAATTATCATTTGAATTTGTTATTTTGGGGATATCATTGTATTTATAAGGGAAGATGTGTGAGAAGATGGAGTTGATTTTGTTACCTTATTGTCCCATTTGGAAAATGTGATAATCACTTTATCTTCAAGTTGTGATATTCCATATATCTATAAGTTGTGATATATTTCCACACAATGCATAAGAGTCATCATCTCATTTTCTATTTATACCATGATAAATGTAGAATGGCTTGCCTTTTACATAATTAACATGATAAGGAGGATGATAATAATTAAGAGGATTGGTAATTAACTTCTTGTCTAGCAATGTGTGTATAATATCATATGATTGATCCCCGAATCCATCAGACTTGAGTTGTTGCCTCTTAGTGAAAGTAGATTTATTCACTTTAGGTCATGCTTTGTAAATTGGTCCTTCCTTTTTTTGATTACCTTAGTTTGTTTATCCTTGATTTTAGATTTTCCATTTGATTTATTTACCTTATGAGTGACAGTAACTAGAATCTTTATTGTAGATGTTAAATTTGAATTCACTCATTTTTTGATAACTTCCTTCTTGTAGGAAGATGGTCTTGACTCGTTAGCCTTTTGTGTTGCTAAATTAAGACCACATGCATATTTTAACATGTACATGTACAATTTCTCAAAATAAGAATAAACTTTATGCATGGATCTTTATTTGAGTGGAGATAAGACACCCTTAATGAAGATAAATTACTTTTCCAAATCTAAGGGTTGATAAGTTAAATAATGCAAATCAATTTTGAATCATAAAATGTAATATTTGTTAAGCTCATCATGGCCCCGTTGCAACCCATGTAGATATTCCAAAGTGAACCAAGGTACCATGTATTTGTGATAATATTATAAGAATAAATATCATAATATTTTGAATTTAGGTAAGGAGAAATGAGGTAAATTATAAAACTAATCTAAAGCATCTCTTGTGAGAGTTTATATATATATATATATAATTAATTGAGTTGAATGCATAAAATAATATTGATAACCATTATTCAAGGGTATTGTAGGCAAGAGAAAATATTTTGTATTAAGATTGCATTCTAAGACAAAATCAGTACAAACTTTAAAAGCATTACATAGTTGATCACGTTGATGTTGTACTGGAGTATAAACATCACATTGTTTATTATTAGATTCTGATCACTTAGGAAAGAAGGAAGCATCATAACAATTAGTGAAATCAAGAGACTCACATTCTATGGATATAATTTGACTATCTTTGCATACTAATACATTATCATTACTTTGCAAGTCTAAAGTTATAGTATCATTATTTGTTTGTATACCACATTTATTTGTATCCTTTGATATTTCAAGAAAAAGGAAAGAAGTATCATTATATGTCAAAATATTTTTTAATTTTTTAAATACAAGTAAATAGAAGGGTTTTGAAATACCTCCACAACCTTGTACAAATCTAGCTAGATAAAAAAAATAACACTAGCTAAAAACATACTTAAAAAAGGCCATAAATAGTGCTAAAAACCCTCTTTGTACCATTCACAAATCGTCTGTAGAATATCACGCAACTTATAAAGACCATATAACCAAGAAAATTCTAAAGGAGAAAAATTATCACTATGTTATTACTTTCCTCTACTCTATATTATTTACATATTTATTTTCACTACTATAAACATACTCATAATCATATTCATATCTTTCAAAATCATATTCTTCATTGATATAAGAAGCATAATAAATTGTATTGTACAAGTGTGATAATCAGGACATTAATTATCATAAGCATAAGGTGTATCATTTACAGAGGAGATTAATTCTAAATGATGGAAACCAATTGGCATTTCATATTTAGAATCTATTTTAAAAAATTTAACCATAATATAATAAATATGACAAATATCAAACTTACTACTAGTAAACAACTAATCATATATAAATTAAAAAAGGATATCACAAGGTATCACTAAGAAATGAGTGTTTACTTTGTAGGCTCTTAGATATATTGATCCCAATTTTAAATAGTGAACATGGCCCAAAAAGATACTAACTATGGAGGATTCCACTCTCCTATAGCTACACTATCTAATCTCTAAGAAACATTGAAAGTAAATTACCAGGGCTAACCACTTACCAATGCACTATGAGAACAAATAATCAAAGGCTTCTTATGGTTAAAAAACAAAACCTTAGGTATTTAAGATATTCTATGATGTTTTTGCAAACTAAAATATATATATATATATAGTGTCATCTAATGACTTGAGTATTGAAATAGTACCCCTCACACCATGACTATGATAAAAGTGAATACTTTTTTATCCAAAGTGAAAACTCCTATGAGTTTTAAAATTATGGAAACACATTTTATAGGAAATCAAAGAAAGAAAAAGAAATTGAAATTTGAAAATTAAAATTAAAACCAAATCAAAAAATAATGTTTGGCCTATAGAAATAAATAATAATAATTTGAAACCCCAGAACAAAAATTAGAAAAGTAATGCTAAAAAGGTTGGGTTCATCAATTTGTTTTACCCTTTTTTTTATTAATAATTAATATTATTTGATAATATCTATACAAATTAAAAAATGCCAAAATGCTTAAGATGTAAAACTATTAACAAATTTGATTTTAAAAATTAAATTAATATGAAAAACTACTCATTTTAGAAATCACTGAGAAGAAAATAATTTAGCTCAAATAAATGCATATTGACTCTTCTAGATATTTGGAAGTTAAAAATAAACAAAGGATTTGATTGTGACTATTCAAGGTTAATAACATAATCTAAAAATGTTTGAAGGTAACTCTGCACTATCTAGAGAATAACTCGAATTGTTTGTGTTTATTAACTGTAGGTTTTTATTAGTTGGTTGTAGCTTTTGACTAACAAGAAAAGATAAAAAGAATATAACTTTGAAAGTGAAAAATTGGAAGCATAATTTGATAATATTCCTAGATAGGACTGATCTAGGTAGATAATAGTGCATTCTACTTGATCTCGTTGACTGTAAACTTGTTTCTATGGATTGTGATGAAAATAGAACAATTTGACAACCTGTGTATATTTTTAGGAAGTCGATGACAAAATTTAAATTCTAAAATACCATGTAGGAATAAATTTAATGCAAAAAACCTAGTTTTCTCCACAACCCAGATTGATATTAATTAGGGGGTGTTGGGTAAAATGAATTGAGCTGGACTGACCTTGGTCAATCCCAATCCATTACATTTATAATAATTGAAAGAGGGATCACACTCAGATTTATTTATCCCACTTAAATTTATGGGTGAAATTATGATTGCAAGTTTTGATGCTCTTTTACCCTTGGCATAACCATGAATATGTGAATTCAACCTTTGAAAATCTTGAATTTAGCTTCCATAATTCTATATATTGGAAATGTAAATGTTTGAATAGATATTAAGAGTGAGGAATTACATCATAAATGTCTTTGAGAGGTTTTAACATTGAATTAAGGGACATATTAGTGTGCAAAACCTTAGAAAATTAAGGCTCAACAAAAAAAAGGGAGATTTAAACAAAATTTGACACAAAAGAAGATCTATAAATCATGTAAGGATAATTCTACACTTCATAGATAAAATTGTGGGCTTGGATGTGTCTGTAAACATTGGACTTATCTAGAAAGATACAAAATTGAGATTTGGTATTCTCGAGACAGATTAGAAAGATAAATGACAAGATATATAAAAGTATGAACAAATTAGAGAAGACCCAATCAAAATGCGTAAATAGATACCATATTCATCGAAAATGTTGTATATATGTGAATTTATACTAATTGACATTAAAGAGGGACTTGTACCAAATTTACATGTGTAGGACACTATACTTGATCATTGCTACATGATCTCAAATGGAAAAAATGGTCATCACTACCACTATACATTATTCTTAGCTTTAGCATTTTTGGTGCAAGTTTTAAATCAATTATAACTAGAGTACATCATCACTACCACTAATAACTAAAAACTCTTTAAGATATGCAGTCATTTCAATGCATGCTAGTTTTTCCATTACAACATGTTATAACCATTAAGTTAGTGATGAATTTAAGGTTAGATTGGTCTCTTTCCTTCATTTCCTCTAGCCTCCAATGAAATCAATTGACAAGGTTGATATCACTACATGTATATAAAATTTTAGGTAGTGATTGCTGGAAAAATATAAAATTTAATATTCTAAAACCTAAAACTAATTTAAATTTTACTTCATTTAAACCATTCAATAAATTGTATCTAACCTAATGTCCACTATTGCATACACTTTGCCCTTGATCCACCCATTATCTTTCTTGCTCCATTTATTGATAGTAGATTCTCTGTATTATGCAAGTTTGCCTTCTCCATTCCAGGTTTTTACTTGAATCATATGAAATAATTTGGTTATTGATAGCCTTCAAGGCTATCTCACTCAGATTACATGATCGTGACACATTCTCCCTCGCCATATATGATATTTGCATCCTACCTCTCTTACTAACATTCTAGTTTTTAAGAATTGGTCTATTGACTTGCATTTTGTTTCTATTTTTATGTATGCTCTTATCCTTGATTTCTTTTTTCCAATAATTATGCCCTAGGGACCTCCTTAAAATGGGTTATTGACCATGAATCTTTAGATAGTGAGTGTTAAGTCAATTTACTAACTAGAATAGATGACCATTATCATCACAAAATGTGTTTTATGACTGTAATAAGTAATAGCAAGAATCTCTCTTCATAATACTCATATCCACAAGCCTATATTCACTAATAAACTATGATTCAATAAAAAAACCATTTTACATTATAAGCATAACTCAGAAAACTAAAGAAAAAGTCCTTAAAGATAAGAAAATATTCTTACAAGTTTTGATTCCTCCTCCACATCATATTGTGAGGCGTCTGGAAGCCAATCACTATCATCATCATCTTTTATATCCTCAAAATGGAAAATTATCTAGGTGAGGTAGAGGTACCCAACCATAATAGTGTGTAGGAGGAAAATCCTAAACATCACACTTTATTGGTAAAGGTGAGCGCTTTCATGAAGGAGACTCCCTAGCTTAATTGTGAGAAAATTTATGGGAGTTGCTTTATTATTGGCCTCCTCTCAAGGTTCCCTCCTTTGAGGGTGAAAAATGTGGGACACGAGCAATGGTGTATGATGCATTATTTCAACGATCCAAAAGGGTCTATAATTGGGCTACCTCCAAGGTCACCTTATTGGTTTTCACTTGAATTTGCATAAATATATTGGAAGTAATTATGGTTTTTTTTCTAAGTATAAAATTGAACATATATGGTAGAGTTAACAAATCAAGCTACATTTATTTATTTTGAGATAAATAAAAATCATCCCACTCTAAAATTATACCAAATGTATATGTAATTTTTAGGAAACATGGATAAGAACCCTAGGATAACATTATGTTAGATGAAGGGCTCCAACCAAAAGGGTTTGAAGAAGTCATGAATCCATGTCCAAGATATTTATGTCTTTATTAAAAACCAAAACAAGAACTTAAGTTCCTCATATTTCACATAAAATGGACACATGGGTTGAGTAACCCCTAAATAACCAAGGTGATAACTAAGGGGAAGCCCCTAATGAAACAAGCACCATGCAAAGTGTGAAAGCTTAGACTCAATAATAGTAATCCAAACTATTTGGAAACATATACTCCAAGTGTGGGCAATAAATTTAAGATACCAAGGAGAATTAATATTTTCAACCATGGTAAATTGATCTCATATTTATTTAAATCCTTGGCTTAGATTATATTATTGAAAGGGAGTTTCAAGATACCAATTTCAATATCTCTACCATGATCTAGAAGATTTTATTATAATATTATGAATCATATCTACATGGAAAACCTCAAATATATCCTAATATGACTCTTTATCGTCATTATTTAAAATGAAATTTGGCCTTAACTTTTGGCCAAGAAATCCAAGCTCTAATCAGTTTTTAAAAAAATGTCTTGCATTGTATGCATTCCTTGTTTGAATATTTGTATTAAACACACCCATGGAATTTACACAAGAGGAATTACAAAATAATTATTGATAGGAGATCACCATAAATAATATTGATTAACATAAAACATGTCTTTAAATTTGTTTACATTCCAAAGAAGTAAAGGTTTCATTTTTGTCGATGATTGTCAAATACTTTTAACAACAAATGACCCAACCACTTTCATAATATCCCAAAGGATAACAAGCTTTTAAAATATTTTACCATTAAATTTCACTCTTTCATAAGGATAAAAAATTTATTACAATTTCAAATCAAAACTTTCCATGCTTCTTTCCCTTCAATAGACCAAATAATCTACTTGGCATAGATAGTAGTACCTTGGTGAACAATGTCTAACATACCCATCCCACAAGCCTCCTTTGGAATATAATAAAACTTCATAGATACCCAATGGAAACATTTTAAACATTTATATATTTCTCAAAGAAATATTTAAGTAATTTAGGAGGCTTTAAAAGGAACCAACAAGATAAATAATAAACATGAGTTACAATGTGAAATTTAGAAAAAAAAATTCATTTTTGTGTCAAGGAGAGAGGAACAGTGATATAATAAGAAATATTTTTATATACTAAGTCAATAATGTACTACCACATATAGGATGGGGTGGCTTAGAGTGTAAATGATAAACCTAAAAATCAAAACATTAGCGTTGTTGAATCCATTTTCATTCATACATGTTCAATCAATGACATTGGGGTAGGAAGGATAGTTTGTATCTTTGATTATTCTTCCATTGGATAATTGACCTTGAAGTGAGGTAAAAATTATCAAGATATTACCTAGTAATCTTGATATTATCCTCATCCTTGATAATCATGAGAAGGGAATTATCTATAAATTCCCATTTAATAATTGAAAGGGCTCATTAGATATTTGGGAAATGTCTTTAACCAAACCCTTGTACTTTAGCATTGCTCAAAATATAGAAAAATCCTTATGTAATGAGCACATATAACACTAGATAACAAGTAATAGTGTCTAATAGAATGAAACAACCTAGAATGATCTGAGCTAACACTATTGACATCTTAATTGACTAAATGAATTTGGGATTAAATCCTATAGATTTTAACATAGCCATAATGAAATGCCACTTAATGCAATCATAAGCTTTCTTAAATATAGTCATAAACTTATCATCCTACTCAGATTGTGCCTTGATCTCATATCACTATTTCTCTTTTAATGAACACCTATGGTTAAAATTAAATGGATCTATTATCAAAGTTTTCTAACTTAGTTAGACATATCTATACACCATTTAATGATTATTTCCCCAAATTAAAACCATTCCTTTGGTCAACTTATACATTTTGCATGTCAATTTGAAGATAATTTATATAAAGAGCCAACTATTTAAGCATGTTAGGCCTAAGTCTGTTCATATTTATCACTTCACTAGAAAACACTATTACACTAAGGAATACATCCCCACTTCCCTAAACCTTATAAATTTGCAAAGCCTCAAAGGAACAACTATAAGCTAAGTTTGAATATTATTCCAAAGTCAAAATCATCAATTTTTAATTACCACAAGCCACATACCAAATTGCACTAGATGCTATTATAACTTAATTAGGGCACACAAAAATATATGTGAAATAAATATGTGTAATTTGAGCTGTCTTTAGAGTATTAAAATATAAGCAGTGCTTAGCCACTCATTGGGGATGGTTGAATTCAACTCAACCAATCCATTCTAACCCATATTTACAAGTAAAGTAAATGTCAAAATTGGAGTTAGTGTTTCAAGGTAAAGGGATAAAAACATGAACATGTGCACAACCCATGCTTTTGATAATGCATAGGATATTTATCTATATGCAAGTATATTAATTTATGAGTAAACTATCTATCACTATTTAAAGGAACTTATCCTTTAGACTTTAGATATATTTAGTTTCCATAGGCATCCAAGCATTACCAAACTTGTCTTAGTAGGCTTAGATAGTCAATTATAAATAAACCACTTGTTTCCCCTATATAAGGAGGAAAGTTGAAAGTGGTGAGAGATAAGTTAAAAGTTTTTAGTTGATAATATAAAGTTAAATAATTGTATCTATGTAAGTCTTCCACATCAAGACTGTTATGAAATAAAATCAATTTAAATTAACTAGGTTGTAGCAAAGGATGGAAGTCAAGCTCCAGTCTAAATGATGTAGGTCTAACTTGCATAGATTTGGTAATCTCGTTTCTCATCCATTATCTTATTTTAATATTATATTATTTGTACAAGCTTATATTATTTTATGTTAAATAGTTATAGTGTGTGTTGTTTGATTTTATGATTGAATTCTTGTGTAAACATCTTCTACTATGTACATTTGATTCATCAAGTGTGGGAAGCTTCCAAAATAGAGATTCATATTTTAGTTCCAAAACAATATATATTTCTTTCATTAAATTTAATTTCCTACAAGTGTGAATGTTTCTCTTGTCATTTCCCTTCCACAAGTTTGTTTCCTATATGCAATTATTAGGACCCAAACTTTTGAGAGTGACTAGTGTTACATATACAGTGTCAAAACCTTGAAAAACTTACATCTCTAGATCGATAATTAATGAAGGTATTATTTATAGTAACCATTATGTTGTCTCTCTAGATCACATCTATCAAGGTGTATGCAAGTGTTGGCTACAACAAGTTTAATTGAGGAAGTGGTTTCAATTATCACCTATGTCTGATGAGGATCCATGTATATTCATATTCATATAAGTATGTGCACATATACCAAGTTTCCTTCTCTTCACTTCAAACCCTATATGTGCATTATAGGATAATTGTAAAACCTAGACAACATATGAAAGGGAAGGGACAATTGAGGTTGGAAGAATGTTTGAGAATGATATAAAGTTAGATAATTTTTTGAAGACATTCTAAAACAAAAATCAAGTTAAAAACAAATAGTGTTGTAATAAAAAATTATGGGTTCACTAAAATGTTTACAAGAGTCTTAGTTCTTTTATTTTAATAAGGTTTACTATTTACTACCCTTCATTCTTTCATAGTTGTCGATTACAAATGTAGGGAAGATATGCATGTCATATAATGAGCTTACTCTTGATAAAATAGTGAAATTCAACCCTTATTGATCAATGTTGCCTCCATCAATTGTTGTCTTACTGAGAGTAATTATTTGTGCTTCATGTATGGTCAGAGACCATGTCATTTTGATAGGCATTTGGTGATGATTACCCCATGTAATAGGAGGAATTGTAAGATGTGTTGGATTGAAAATTATCCATGGGAGACCAAGGTATTTTATGAAGGAAATAATGACATACATGGGTGAGGAAGGCAGGTTTTAATCCTTATTGTAGACAATGTGAATAATTTTCCTGATGGATCTATCAAATAACCCTGCTTTCACCCATATATTGGATGTTAGCATACTGTTATTTTTAAACATAAAAGCATTGTTCGTTTGAGTTGAGTATTGATGTGGTTAGATTTTTCATGTTGTCTACTCTATTCTGTTTACATATTTTAATTGGAATATTTATTAATATTAACATTTGTTTGTTATGTATTGTAGCCAATTTGTTAGATTCATAAAAATGTGTTTAGATTTAAAAAATATTCTTGTTCTTCTGGAAGCATGTAGGAATATGTTCTTGACTTGAGAATATTATATACTTGTTTTATGGGTCTGTATTTTTTATGTTGGTTAACAAAGTTTTGAATAGTAGTTGATTTGTCATGCATCCTTGTTTAAGAAAATTTGTGTGTAATGATACAACTATGTAAAATATTTTTCATAGTGTGTGACCAAATGACTTCTTTGCATGAATTCATATGTCATTTATTAAGGAAAGATGCCTTATTTTCCCAATAAATATAATTGAGTAACCACCAAAATATTTGTTGTTATTTTGATGGAAAGGCTCATGCAATTGAGTATTTATCCATTGAATACATGAATGTATTTTTGATGCATTTATCTCGTAAAAATCCTAATTTAAAATAAGATATGGAGTTAATAATGAGATTTTATGTTATAGGATTTTATTTGATAGGTCAAAGAGCGAACTAACTTTATTATAATGTGCACATCACACAACCTGAAATTGCCAATAAAAGAGATAGATATATTGACAAAATCAATCCATGGTTAGATCAACTCACAAGTAGATTTGATCAACTTATGGCTTTGCAACATAGTCTACCAAATTAACTGTATTTGATCAATGCACACCCCAACAATGGGCGAAGTAGACATTTTATTGAGATTCAAATGTATCACTACCTTAGGAATGATTAAGATGAATTATCTGTAATTTTTAATATGTTTTCATTCAAAGGGGAAAATATTTTAACTATGTAGAATGTGCATAAATTTATCCCTAGTTATTATTTCTCATTGAATATAGAAAATTCTTAAAAATGGAAAAGATAAGTTTATGGCACAATACTTTTCATTTTAAAGAAGACCACAAAAAGTGCCTACACTACCAAATCTAACTATGTAGAATGCATGCAAATTTATCCCTATTTATTATTTCTCATTAAATATAGAAAATTATTAAAAATGAAAAAGATAAGTTTATGGAACAATACTTTTCATTTTAAAGATATTTTTTTTGTTATTCTTTTTATCGATATATTTTTTTGTTATTCTTTTTATCAATATTTTTTTTTTGACTGGAGCTACAATTTGGTTATAGGGCACAATCTAGGGGTCCAATCCCTGAGAACCATTAGACCAATATAAATGAATACCATCGATAATTTGAAACCACTAAGTCAAATCAAGCGACCACATCTAGGCTATAAATGCTCTGTGAGATTCAAACTTAGGTGGCACTGGGCATATCCAACTCACTTTACCAACCCTTCTACATCTCATTGGCTACAAATTTTTTATTATCACCCTCCAACAATAATGTGTGTCTATATATATTTTCTCTTTTAAATACTCTGAGGTAAAATTGGTATGCCTCTGTGCATGTGTTCTTGCTAAACTACATGCAATTATTTAGAATAGTAAAATGATATAACGAGAGCTTCTATGCTTTTGGCAACCATTAACAAACATAATGTAGGAACCTTCTTATTGTAGATTCTAAAACAACCCTTAAATAATCATGATAGAGAAAATGAAAAGCAACAAGAACATAGCCAAATCATTTGCATCTTTTATCAAATATCAATAGACATAACAAACACAAATCATACATTAAATTTGAAGAAGGTAGAGTACCCTGTTTTCATTACTATACTGTATTCTAATTACAGCATTGACAAAAAAAAAAGAATTTTCCCATTCATTATGCAGCATTGTATAAAACCACTTATTAATAATAAGGAATGCTTGATTTAGGGGAGTTTAATAGGTTGTTTGAACAACAGTCTAAAAAAAGGTCTAAAAATAAAACTACATGCATTATAATAGTCTAAGAATAGTTTTAAACATGCATGTATTGTTCATTGTCCAAGAAAAATTGACATAAAAAATAAAGACTAATATTAATTATTAACTGAGTGTTTAAATTCAAAATAAAAGCAAAATGATTGTCTAAATCGTGCATAGAGGAGACTGGATGATCTAGCATCAGTTACCAACATCCTACCCCTTGATGCTAAGAGAGCTTACAATCTAATCTCTGAGTGTCAAAAACTGATCTGTTTCAACTCCTTTCATGAAGATATCTGCCAACTATTCTTTAGTGTTGATGTATTTCAATTCTACTACCTTCATCTACACTAAATCTCAGATAAAATGATGCTTTAAATAAAAATATTTTGTCCTATTGTGATGGAGTAGATTCTTGGCCAATTTAATATCACTAATGTTATCACAAATAATAACTGTGGGCTGAACTTGAATCTCTCCAATTTCTTCAAGAAGTTTTCTAAGCCATAATGCTTGTGTACCTACTAAAGTGACTACAACATACTCTACTTCTGTAGAAGAAAGGGCAACTATACTTTGCTTCTTTGAGCTCCAAGTAATCAACCAAAACCAAAAGAAAAATAATTTCCAGATGTTGACTTTCAGTCATCCAAACTACCTCCCCAATCAGAATCACTAAAACCAACAAGATTGAACCTTTTATAAGTGTAGTAATGAATAACAAAATCTAGAGTGCCTTTCGAATACCTCAAAATTCTCTTGGCTGCCTTCATATGTATTTCTAATGGATCTATTATGTACCTTGAAATAAGTGAAACTAAATAAGCAATATCAAGTCTTGTGTGAGTTAGAAACATTAAGCTTTCGACAATAATTCTATAGGTTGTCTCATCAACCCTTTCAGCACCATCATCTCTACACAACACAACTCCATGAGCAACTAGAGTGGAGACTAGTTTACAATCAACCATATCAAGTTTCTTCAACATGTCTTTAGCATACTTTGTTTGAAAAATGAAAATTTTATTCTCCCTTTGATAAACCTTCATTCTTAAAAAATATTTCATGAGGTCTAAATCTTTCATCTCAAATTCATTTATCATGGAAAATTTGAATTCATTCTTCATCATAGAACTGCTACCCATATACAACAAGTCATCAAAATATAAATTTAAAATTAGAATATCATTACCTTCTTTTTTATAGTAAAGGGTAGTTTCACTCTTACTTCTTTGAAAGCCATTCTCTTGAAAATATCCATCAATCCTAGCATACCATGATCTTGGTGCTTGTTTGAGGCCATACAAAGCCTTTTTCAACTTGTAGACATGATTTTATTTTCCTTACACTTCAAAACCTAGTGGTTGTTCCACATATACTTCTTCTTCTAAGTACCCATTCAAGAAGGCACTTTTCACATCCATATGATGGATGCTCTAATTATTTTGAGCTGTTAATGAAATCAGCATTCTAATGGTCTCTTGTCTTGCTATTGGTGAAAATGCCTCTTTATAATCAATTCCATACTTCTGTGTAAAGCTTTTAACAACTAATCTTGCCTTATGCCTTTCAACACTTCCATCACTGTTACACTTAGTCTTGTAGATCCATTTGATGCCAAACTTCTTCTTGTCATGTGGAAGCTTTGTAAGATCCCAAGTGTCATTCTTGTGAATAGAATCCATCTCTTCTTTCATTTCTTGCATCCAAACCTCATTAGTATATGCATCTTCAAAACATGATGGTTCAAAATCAGCCTAGGTAAGTAAAGCAAAATTCAGTGTCTCACCTCTTGGATTTTCTTCATGTGCTTGATTTGAACTCCTTTCATAAATGTCACTCAATATTCTTACCTTCCTTGAAGAACTGGGACTTGAATCTGGACTTACACTTGAAATTGAACAACTAGATGAGGGGTTACTTGGTGGATTTGTAGCACTTAGAATAGAAATATTAGTGGTCTGCCCATGATCAATATCATCCATAATAACTCCATTTAAAATATATTTTGACTTCTCCATATGGCCTTTTTGATGACCATAAACTCCCCCTTCATCAAAAATCACATCTCTTGACATAATAAGCCTATTAGTGAGAGGATTATATAACCTGTAAGCCTTACTTTCCTCACTATATCCAACAAAAATACATGACTCACTTTTGGGATCTAACTTTTGTCTCTTTTGATTAGGAACATGAACATAGGCTAAGCAACCAAAAACTTTGAAATAATTAACATTTGGCTTTTTCTCATACCAGGCTTCATACGAAGTCATCCTGTCAAGCGCACTAGTGGGACTCCGATTGAGAATATATACTACTATAGCAACTGCATCTCCTCAAATAGAATTGATTAAATTCCTTTATTTGTAGCATGCTTCGTACCATCTCCACCACTATACGATTCCTCCTTTCAGCTACACCATTTTTTTGATGTGTGTATGTAGTGGTGAGTTGTCTTCTAATGCCATACATATCATAATAACCTTGAAATACTTTTGAACAAAATACTCCTCCATGATCAGTCCTTAAGTATTTGATATTTCACCCTTTGTCATTTTTTACAAGGGCTCTAAACCTCTTGAATGTATCAAGAGCTTCACCTTTGGTCTTCAAAAAATAAACCCAATATTGTCATGAGTAATCATCAATAAAAATAATGAAATATGATGACTTACCCAAACTCTTTGTCTGCATAGTCCCACAAGTGTCTAAATAAACTAACTGGAGTGGATAATGGGCCCTCCATGCATTGCCTTTTGGAAATTTCTCTCTTGCATGTTTTCCTTTAGCACATCTTTCACAAACTTCCTTGTGCTCTTCAACCTTAGGCAAACCAGATACGAATGCTTTAGTTGTTAGAATCTTCAAACTATAAAAATTTAAATATACATACTTGAGATGCCACAACCAACTTGTATCCTCATATGCCATATTGACAAGGTTCCTATTATGTTCATCAAACTTCAATGGGAACATCCTATTCTTTGTCATAAGCACAACTGTTACCACCCTATTTCCTTGATTCTTATCATAAATTATACATTGTTGATTTTCAAATACAAATTTATAATTCTTCTCACATAATTGTCCAACACTCAACAAATTATTCTTTAAATTTAGAGTGTAATAAATGTCTTCAACACTCTTCATACTTTCTTTTGTATGGACTTTCATATCTCCTTTTGCAACAACCTCCACTGATTTTTCATCACCAAGTTTGATCTTGGATTTAAAACTTTCATCCATTATAGAAAAAAAAAACATTCCCTAACATGTGGTTAGAACATCCCGAATCTAAATACCAAACATCTTTAGAAATATTTTTAGCTTTGTCATAAGATAAAAATAAATTATCTGGAGGATTCTCATCACCTTCTTGAGCATAATGAACGCTTTTACCATTATTACCTTATTTTAATCTACACTCATAATTAAAGTGGCCATACATGTTACAATGATAACACTGGATATTTCTTTTATCAAATCGGCCTCTACCTCTACCTCTTCCTCTGAAACCACCTCTGCCTCTATTTTCTCTTGAGTAATTTTAATTTTGACCTCTACCTTGGCATTTATTACTTTTGATGCTACTATTGGCATCTTCATTCTTTGTGATTTTTAATTTGGAGGAAAAAGCTTTCTCATCACTTTTTCTAAATGAATCTCTCAATTTTTCTTCATGAGACATCAAAGATCCAACTAGATGACCAAATTGAAGGGTAGACAAATTCTTGCTTTCTTCTATGATTATGGCAACATGGTTCCACCTTGGTGTGAGAGTCCTCAACACCTTTTTGATCACAACCTCATTTTTCACGATTTCACCAAGTGTAGCCATCTTATTGACCACATCTTTTACTCTGACACAATAGGTACTCACACTTTCAGCTTCTCGCATCTTCAAATTCTCGAATTCTCTCTTCAATGTCTATAACTTGACTTGATCACCACCTTGGTAAGTTTCTTTTAGAGTCTTCTAAGAATCCTCTATTGTCTTTGCTCTTGAAATTCATGGAAATAGGCTCTCATCTAGAGCTATTTGAATATGAAACAAGGCTTGAGAATTCTTCTTGTTAGCCTCCTTCTTAGCTGTTTTATCATTCACTGTGAGGGCATTCCAATCAGCTGGCTCTGCATAACCTAATTCAATAATCTCTCACAAATCTTTTCCTATCAAAAAAGTCATCATTTTGATACACCAATAATCATACTCATTTCCATCAATTTTTGGAATGGGCAAGGAGTTAGAATTTGACATGATAAATTTTTGGCAAAATTCCAACTACTAAATCTTTAACCCAAAATAAAATACCTGCTCTGATACCAGATGTAGATTCTAAAAAAATGCTTAAATAATCATGACAGAGAAAATGAAAAGCAATAAGATCATAGCCAAATCATTTGCATCCTTTATCAAATATCCATAGACATAACAAACACAAATCATGCATTAAATTTGAAGAACGCAGAGTACCCTGTTTTCATTACTGTACTGTATTCTAATTATAGCATTGACAAAAAAAGAGTTTTTTCATTCATTATGCAGTGTTGTACAAAACCAATTATTAATAATAAAGAACACTTGATTTAGGGGAGTTTAACACGCTGCTTGAATAGCAGTCTAAAAAAGAGTCTAAAAATAAAACTACATGCATTGCAGCAGTCTAAGAATAGTTTTAAACATGCATGTATTGTTCACTGTCCAAAAAAACTGGCGTAAAAATCAAAGACTAATACTAATTATTAACTGAGTGTATAAATTCAAACTGAAAACAAACTGATTGTCTAAATCGTGCATAGAGGAGACTGGATGATCCAGCATCAATTACCAACACTTATATACTTAGAACTCTCCAAAGACACTTCTACATTCCATGTTCTTACAACTCATCCATAAATGCATGATCTAGATAGATCTATTTCGCTGAGATGTGCGTTGATTGAATGTACAGAAAGATACTCTCCTCGATCACCTGGATTTGGCTGTGCCTTTGAGCTATTTATGTGGTTCCTCATTCGTGTGGTAAGCCATATATTGGTGAAACAAGTCGATCCCTTCAGATGAGGATAAAAGAACATGCAAATGACATTAATAGATCAAGTATTGATTCCTCCACCTTAACAGAACATTCCTTAAATTCTAAACACCAAGTTAACATCAATGAAGTAAAATTGATTGTAAAAAAAGATTATTATTGGAAATAAAAAATTAGAAAAACTATCAAAATTGAAAAAGAAGAGATAACCTTAATAGAGATAATTGAATTGGAATTGGTAGCTCATGGAAACCTATCTTAAACCATATTAAAGAAAGGTGACTGTATTTTTGTCTTTTGTCCATTTATCTATTGTGGTGGCCAACCTTTATCCTTGGTTTTGGTTTTGAACATTATTTATTTGGGGTTGGGTGGGTTTTTTGATCCATGGATTAACATTCTTATCTCTTCTTTCTTTCCCTAATGATGAGTACGCATTCAGTACTCGAAAAATTGGACATTGTATTTTATCACATGATGAATCCTGAAATCTATCTTTCAAATATTTTACATCATGAAAACCTTACTGATATTGTATAATGATGCTTGTAATTATAAGAAATATGGAGCTTTGCCTTTAAATATTATACGAAGCCTAAATTTAATGTGTCATTCTTTTTTGGGGGTTGTAGGTATGCGATATGTCCAAAAAATATATATAATGCAAATTTGATGTTTTTCATATTAAGCATTGTAAATGTTGGGTTCAAAAAGAGGAATTGAGAATGGAATATGCATTTTGATTTTTTTTACTCAATGTGTTCAATTGCAGACTTGAAATGTTTGTAAAAGTACATGTTTAACATGACCATATATATAATATGTGAAAATGCAACATCTCTTTCATGTGATACAGATATTGAGAAAGATGTCAGAAGAATTGATGACCACCCCTATATGAATGTTCATCCCTAAGTATTCAAGAACATACTTGGTTTTATAAATAACACTCATGGAAGATGCATTATTGTTCCAAACTGTTAATTCATGCGATTCATCAAAGATTACGAAAATTCTATGCCAAAGATGCTTCAAAGATATATTATGGTAAAAGTTATAAAAGATATAAGAGTAGCGGATTTATTATTTATTGATTATGGTTTTATTATTTTTGTTCCTACTTATCTACATGCTTAATTTTTTTTTTTACCTATGTATGTTGCATTTTTCAATCAAACAAATTCTTGTTGATTGTGTTTTCAATGTGTTTTAATGGAGCTACGTAGATTTGTTATGGTATCACATTAGATCTAAAAAAAATACCCATTTTAGTATATCTGCTTAATTATTTATAACTAAGGTATGGAGGTCTAACTCATTACATATTTTATGATATAAATGATTTTATTACGATAAGTCATAAAATGTAGTTTTTAAATCTATAACCAAAACTTAACCTTTACAGTATCAATACACGAGTATTAGAGTACTAATAATTGAGTCTTTCATGTCATGATGTGATTAACCATTTTAAATTATTATTAAATAAATGTTAAACAAGTATTAGATACTACACGTTTAACTTCTAGTATAATATATATGTATCCATGCCAATCTATTTCATTAATGAAAAACACCTTAACACTAACATTGTTTAACAATTGGAACATATTCCACTTCTCAAAGCTTTCCCCTAAATATATGAAGCAACTTTCAAACTTTGGAAATGTGTTAAGGAAGTTTCAAACTTCAGAAATCGATCCCACCATAAATATTGTTCAATTTAAGCTTCGTGCCTGCACCTACCCTCGCTTCCACTTCTATGGCAAAGTTTATATGATGTTTTTAGTGGACGGATTCATCCACAAAAGCCATGTGCACATGACAACTAAAAACACGATTGAGAACATTCCGGGGCATCCTCATCACGTTCGTACCATGCTTCAAAGCAATATTCAATGCTTTGCCAGGGATCTTCCCTAAACACGGAATAGATGAATGTGATAAAACATTTAAAGGTTAATAGCGCACAGAAGATTTAATATTTACAAATTGACCTACGATTGACCTATTGTAACCTATAAAATTTATGTTTAAAAAAACATTAACCTATTGTAACCTATCATAGTGAAACGTGCTCAGCTACCTATTCTTTACATATACATATGTCAAGTTAAAATGATCAACTGCCAATTCGTCACATCAACAGTGAGTACGCTCAATGACCTCCCGTATTTTTACATGTGCCTAGGGCAAAGAGATAGCTAGCTTATGGTTCTTTTTTCTGATAGACGTGTATTATAAATTGATTTATGAGTAATGATTTTTGTTTTATAAATGACTTAAAAGGCGTTGACATCAAACTTTATTTTATTTTTTTATTTATTTTGCGACTGACGTAAACATTCATAGTCTCTAGAATCGCATATTTGTCGATGATTTGCGTATTTATAAATTATTAAGAACAAATTAATTTTTGAAAGTAAATATCCGTTACAGTTTGGAAGGATCCTTGGCGTCTGATTAACTCTCTTCTCTCCTAAGCCTCTCAAAATAATGTGTCTCTGTGTATGTATCTTTTCTCTTCTAAGTACCCCAAGCTCTCTTAGTAATCCATACATGGATACGCTCTCTTCTTGTTACTTGTAATCTATGCATAGGAATAGGCCGCGAGAAGGGTCTTCTTGAAACGCTTCAATGAAGGCTTCACGTTCTGCCCATCCAGATACACACGTTTCGTCTCTCACCATCCCTTTCTGTCAATGGACTCCGGGTCTCTGAGAACAGGGTCATCCCTCCCATACTCTGCAAACAGAGAGCTCTCTTCTCCCAGGATTTTGTATTCAAGATATTGCAATCCTAAATTAGTGGCAGGCTCCCCATAATAGTTAGCGGCAGCCCAGTCTGTACCCAATGGCACAATCTGTATAAACACGGCGCCCGGCCTCATGAACAAAAAGTGTGTCATGGCAGCACCATGAACTCCCACCATAACATCGAAAGAATTCAGAGCTCGAAAAATGTCTACCATCTCCGTGTTTCTTTTGGGATTCAGTATTTTTACCTGAAACCCAATTTTTTCCGCCAATTTGACGATTCCTTTCTGGTTCATCATTGCCCTTGATTTCTGCCGAGATATTAGTACTAATTTGGGCTTTGCTACTTGTGAATCATTCCGCAGTCCAGATGCCTTTAAGGAAGATGCTGGTTCTTCGCTTATCCTCTCTGTTTCAGCCATGGAACTAAACCGAGGGGCATAGGCGTTGCTGACGAGTGCCCGGAAGTCCCCAATGCTCTTACCATCTTTCATGAGCCCTGGATTTATACACAATTCATCGTGTATGTTGAGGCCAACTATCATCTGTGGAAAACAGTGGACTCGCTTATCTTTGATGAAATCGATGACTGGGTAGTGGGTGAGCTGCTTCACAATCTCTCCATACTTGGTCATCCACCAATCATGGTATTCAAGAATCACGAACACCACTTCTCCGTGGAGATGCTGGGAAGTTATGTATAGAAGCAAACAAATCATCGTTGAACTCATGGTAAACGTTGCCTGTGTAAACTCCCGTGGAGAAAACTATGGCAGGCACGGCATGCTGGACTTGGCACGAATTTGTGTGCGCATCGTCCTCTGTTTTGAGGGTGATTTCATCGATGGCGTTCATCACGTTCTCCCATTTGCGTGTATATGGCCTGATTTTTTCCTGACTGGACTGGATGTCTTTCGTATGATTGTGGGCATGAAGAGAAATAGTGGCATTTTGAGAATGGGTTCTGACGTCCCCTCTCAAATATCAGACGTCTGTACGATAATGAGAACAGTCACAACATAGGAATCCTCCGTCGTCTCCACCAAATGCATTATTTCTTCCAACATGTTGATAACTCATGCATGCTGTCCTCACCGATGCATGCTATCCTCACCGCATGCAATCCCCATCTGTTGACTGCAGTCCTCATCTACGCATGGGACTCTTCTATTTCAAGTTTGTTTTTTTTGAAATCCGTTGTTAAACATTGTTTTAACTTAGAGTGTATTAGCGCAGCCAATAATGCATGAAGAAATGCATGTTTAAATTTTTTTTTAGACGGTTGTTTGAACAGCCAGTTAAACCCTTCTAATTCAAGCGCTCCAAGTTATTTAATTAGTTGCATCCTTACTATTTTATGACTTGAAAAAACTGTAACAGATATAGCAGAAATAATACAGAGTATTATTGCATATTTTTGGCTTGTCTCTGTTGTAAGTGTTTTGTTTTAATTTACTGTTATTTTGTTATGTTGTTATAATTGGTTTATCAGCTAGTTGAGCTTGGATAAAATCTACATCTGGTATTAGAGCAGGTATTTTTTATTTTAGGGTTAAAGATTTAGTAGTTGGAATTTTGCCAAAAATTTATCATGTCAAATTCTGACTCCTTGCCCATTCCAAAATTTGATGGAAATGAGTATGATTATTGTTGTATCAAAATGATGACTTTTTTGATAGGAAAAGATTTGTGGGAGATTGTTGAATCAGGGTAGGCAGAGCCAGCTGATTGGAATGCCCTCACAGTAAATGATAAAACAACTAAGAAGGAGGCTAAGAAGAAGAATGCTCAAGCGTTATTTCATATTCAAATAGCTCTAGATAAGAGCCTATTTACGTGAATTGCAGGAGCAAAGACAACAGAGGATGCTTGAAAGACTCTAAAAGAAGCTTACCAAGGTAGTGATCAAGTCAAAGTTGTCAAGTTACAGACATTGAAGAGAGAATTCGAGAATTTAAAGATTTAAGAAGCTGAAAGTGTGAGTACCTATTGTGTCAGAGTAAAAGATGTGGTCAATAAGATGGCTACACTTGGTGAAATTGTGAACAATGAGGCTGTGATCAAAAAGGTGTTGAGGACTCTCACACCAAGGTGGAACCATGTTGCCATAATCATAGAAGAAAGCAAGAATTTGTCTACCCTTCAATTTGATCATCTAGTTGGATCTTTGATGTCTCATGAAGAAAGATTGAATGAAGATGCCAATAGTAGCATCAAAAGTAATCAATGCCAAGGTAGATGCCAAAATCAGAATTACTCAAGAGGAAATAGAGGCAGAGGTGGTTTCAAAGGAAGAGGTAGAGGCCGATTTGATAAAAGAAATATCCAGTGTTATCATTGTAACACGTATGGCCACTTTAATTATGAGTGTAGATTAAAAGAAGGTAATAATGGTAAAAGCATTCATTATGCTCAAGAAGGTGATGAGAATCCTCCAGATAATTTATTTTTATCTTATGACAAAGCTAAAAATATTTCTAAAGATGTTTGGTATTTAGATTCGGGATGTTCTAACCACATGTTAGGGAATGAAAAACTTTTTTCTATAATGGATGAAAGTTTTAAATCCAAGATCAAACTTGGTGATGACAAATCAGTGGAGGTTGCTGCAAAAGGAGCTATGGAAGTCCATACAAAAGAAGGTATGAAGAGTGTTGAAGACATTTATTACACTCCAAATTTAAAGCATAATTTGTTGAGTGTTGGACAATTATGTGAGAATAATTATAAAGTTGTATTACAAAATCAACAATGTATAATTTATGATAAGAATCAAGGAAATAGGGTGGTAACAGTTGTGCCTATGACAAAGAATAGGATGTTTCCATTGAAGTTTGGTGAACATAACAAGAACCTTGTCAATATGGCATATGAGAATATAAGTTGGTTGTGGCATCTCAGGTATGGGCATTTAAATTTTCATAGTTTGAAGATTCTAACATCAAAAGCATTAGTTTTTGGTTTGCCTAAGGTTGAAGGGCGCAAGGAAGTTTGTGAAGGATGTGCTAAAGGAAAACATGCAAGAGAGAAATTTCCAAAAGGCAATGCATGGAGGGCCCATTATCCACTCTAGTTAATTCATTTAGACATTTATGGTCCTATGCAGACAAAGAGTTTGGGTAAATCATCATATTTCATTACTTTTATTGATGATTACTCACGACAGTGTTGGGTTTATTTTTTGAAGACCAAAGGTGAAGCTCTTGAGACATTCAAATGTTTAGAGCCCTTATAGAAAATGACAAAGGGTGAAAAATCAAATGCTTAAGGATTGATTGTGGAGGAGAATTTTGTTCAAAAGCCTTTCAAGGTTTTTGTGATACGCATGGCATTAGAAGACAACTCACCATTGCATACACACCTCAACAAAATGGTGTAGTTGAAAGGAAGAATCGTACAGTGGTGGAGATGGCACGAAGCATGCTACAAACAAAGGGATTAAGTAATTATTTTTTGAGAGATGCAGTTGCTACAATAGTATATATTCTCAATCGGAGTCCCACTAGTGCACTTGACAGGATGACTCTATATGAAGCCTGGTATGAGAAAAAGCCAAATGTTAATTATTTCAAAGTTTTTGGTTGCTTAGCCTATGTTCATGTTCCTAATCAAAAGAGGCAAAAGTTAGATCCCAAAAGTGAGTCATGTATTTTTGTTGGATATAGTGAGGAAAGTAAGGCTTACATGTTATATAATCCTCTCACTAATAAGCTTATTGTGTCAAGAGATGTGATTTTTGATGAAGGGGGAGTTTATGGTCATCAAAAAGGCCATATGGAGAAGTCAAAATCTATTTTAAATGAAGTTAGTATGGATGATATTGATCATGGGCAGCCCACTAATATTTCTATTCTAAGTGCTACAACTCCACCAAGTAACCCCTCATGTAGTTGTTCAATTCCAAGTGTAAGTCTATATTCAAGTCCTAGTTCTACAAGGAAGGTAAGAAGATTTAGTGACATTTATCAAAGGATTTCAAATCAAGCACATGAAGAAAATCCAAGAGGTGAGACACTGAATTTTGCTTTACTTACCAACGCTGATTTTAAACCATCATGTTTTGAAGATGCATATACTAATGAGGTTTGGATGCAAGCAATGCAAGAAGAGATGGATTCTATTCATAGGAATGACACTTGGGAGCTTACAAAGCTTCCACATGACAAGAAGAAAATTGGCACCAAATGGGTCTACAAGACTAAGTGTAACAGTGATAGAAGTGTTGAAAGGCATAAGGCGAGATTAGTTGCTAAAGGCTTCACACAAAAGTATGGCATTGATTATGAAGAGACATTTGCACCAGTAGTAAGACAAGCGACCATTAGAATGCTAATTTCATTAGCAGCTCAAAAGAATTGGAGCATCCATCATATGGATGTGAAAAGTGCCTTCTTGAATGGGTACTTAGAAGAAGAAGTATATGTGGAATAGCCACAAGGTTTTGAAGTGCAAGGAAAATAAAATCATGTATACAAGTTAAAGAAGGCCTTGTATGGCCTCAAACAAGCACCAAGAGCATGGTATGCTAGGATTGATGGATATTTTCAAGAGAATGGCTTTCAAAGAAGTAAGAGTGAACCTACCTTTACTACAAACAAGAAGGTAATGATATTTTGATTGTAAGTTTGTATGTTGATGACTTATTGTATATGGGTAGCAATTCTATGATGAAAGATGAATTCAAAGTTTTCATAATGAATGAATTTGAGATGAAAGATTTAGGACTTATGAAATATTTTTTAGGAATGGAGGTTTATCAAAGGGAGAATAAAATTTTCATTTTTCAAACAAAGTATGCTAAAGATATGTTGAAAAAACTTGATATGGTTGATTGTAAACCAGTCTCCATTCCAGTTGTTGATGGAGTTGTGTTGTGTAGAGATGATGGTGTTGAAAGAGTTGATGAGACAATCTATAGAAGTGTTGTTGGAAGCTTAATGTTTATAACTCATACAAGACCTGATATTGCTTATTCAGTTTCACTTATTTCAAGGTACATCACAAAGCCATCAAAAATACATATGAAGGCAGCTAAGAGAATTTTGAGGTATGTGAAAGGCACTCTAGATTTTGGTATTCATTACTACACTTCTAAAAGGTTCAATCTTGTTGGTTTTAGTGATTATGATAAGGGAGGTAGTTTGGATGACTGAAAGTCAACATCTGGGAATTGTTTTTCTTTTGGTTTTGGTTTGATTACTTGGAGCTCAAAGAAGTAAAGTATAGTTGCCCTTTCTTCTACAGAAGCATAGTATGTTGCAGTCACTTCAGCAGGTACACAAGCATTATGGCTTAGAAAACTTCTTGAAGAAATTGGAGAGATTCAAGTTTAGCGCACAGTTATTTTTTGTGATAACATTAGTGCTATTAAATTGGCCAAGAATCCAGTGCATTACAGCAGGACAAAACATTTTGACTTAAAGCTCATTTTATCTAAGATTTAGTACAGATGAAGGTAGTAGAATTGAAATACATCAACACTAAAGAATAGTTGGCAAATATCTTCATGAAAGCAGTTGCAACAGATTAGTTTTTGACACTTAGAGATCAGATTGTAAGCCGTCTTAGCATCAAGGGGGAGTATGTTGATAACTGATGCATGTTGTCCTCACTGATGCATGCTTTCCTCACCGCATGCTATCCCTATCTGTTGACTGCAGTCCTCATCTATGCATGGGACTCTTCTATTTCTAGTTTTTTTTTTAATCCGTTGTTAAACATTGTTTTAACTTGTAGTGTATTGGCGCAGCCAATAATGCATGAAGAAATGCATGTTTAAAACTTTTTTTAGACTATTGTTTGAACACCCAGTTAAACCCCTCTAATTCAAGCGCTCCAAGCTATTTAATTAGTTGCATCCTTACTATTTTATGACTTGAAAAAACTATAACAGATATATCAAAAATAATACAGAGTATTATAGCATATTTTTGGCTTGTCTCTGCTGTAAGTGTTTTGTTTTAATTTATTTTTATTTTGTTATGCTGTTGTATTTAGTGTATCAGTGAGTTGCGCTTGGATAAAATCTACATCAGAAATGGTGGCATTTTGAGAATGGGTTCTGACGTCCCCTCTCAAATAGCAGACGTCTGTACGATAATGAGAATAGTCACAACATAGAATCCTCCATCGTCTCCACCAAATGCATTATTTCTTCCAACATTTGTTAACAAAATGAATTTCTTCCTTAGATGTTGTCACTCTCAAAAATTTAATGGAAAAGAAAGAAAGGGGAGTGTTGTTTTTGTTCTCACCATTGATGAGCGAAGAACACTCTAGATTACGACGCTGTGGGGTTGATTTTGACACAGAGCTCTTCAGCTGCTACTGTGTTATCTCTAAAGGACGATTGTGAAGGACAATATGAGTCTGTAGAATTACATGTGTATAAAATATTTCTTTTCTACTACCATCTGCATTAGGGAAAACAACAAAATGCCTAGTTCGAGCTATTTTGACAGTATTTTTATGTTATTCGCAATTTAGAATGTGAGAGGAATAGAAAACCAAAAAATGCAAGTGATGAAGAGAAAAGTGAGCAAAACATGATGGATGCCATTGTGTGTAAGCAGGAAATGAAACATGAGAAAATATGTGACGATAAAATGCGTGAAATAAAACACACATAAAACACTTGGATAGAAGCCGTCAAAAAGCAATATCTGAATTAATTAAAGTCATGTTTGAAGGGGCACCCAAACTTCATTCGTGAGTCCAAAATAAATAGCCATTACATCTAGAAATATGAATTACTTCTGAAATGTCAGACAGAGACCAATCACAGTCACAGTCACAGTCACACCCATAGCTTAGGATTAGAGACTAGAGATAATTTCTCCACTTAACTGCCTATTCCACCTCCCTCTTCTATTCGCTCCTTCTCATGCACACAGTCTACATGCACAATAACAGTTAAACAACAGTTTTAGATTAGTTAGAGAATTTGTTTTAGTCTCTGTTTGCATGCAAAGGCTGTAGTTAATTTTAGTTAGTTACTTAGTTATTTTTGTTTTCAAAATCTGTTTAAATAACCCATGGGCACAACTTTATAAGACAGATCAAGAAGATTAATAAAATCTTGTTTTATGATTGCCGTAGTAATCTATTTCATCTCATATTTGATTACTGTCATATTTTCTTTATTTCTGCTCTGTTTTGGTCCTTCAAATTGGTATCAGAGCCAGCTGAAGAAGAGAAAAGTTATTGTTATGAATCAAACACAGTCAGTTTTGGGAGAGGGATATTACAGCCATCATGAGAGACAGACCAGGCAGCGAGGGTGGAAAAAGAATTGGTAGATCTGTTAAGAGGAGCTTATAGGCAAGGTGCAGTGAAGAGAAAGGGTAGTAGAAACTGCCAAAGCAAACAAAAGATAAAGGCGGACAAAATACAAATCGTGAAGCAGATCTAAGAGACGATGGCACAAAAGCATTCAC
Organism: Torreya grandis; assembly: GCA_037957365.1. NCBI lineage: Eukaryota > Viridiplantae > Streptophyta > Pinopsida > Cupressales > Taxaceae > Torreya > Torreya grandis. The sequence goes on along the minus strand of JARHVA010000038.1, from coordinate 9,414,108 downwards.
TTCAAAATCACCCAGTAAATGAATAAATTAGGGAAGCACTGCTACGCAGCCAATTTACTGAGAAGGCGATCGTATCAAAATTCAAATAGATCTAGAAAGTTACAGCTAGCATCCAATAGAAGCAAACGTTGGAAGCATAGAGGAGCGAAGTCAAAAAAAAGATCAGAGGAAAGGTTAAAGCTCTGCTGTCAAAAAAAGTGCAGCCAGCTTAGACGCAAACCCTAGTCTGTAGCGTAGCAGAGCTGAAGAGGCAGCCAAAAGCCTTTGGTCAGCGCCTGCCCTGTTTGTCTTTATTTCCCGCAAATTATTTTATTCTTTTCTCTATTTTTTTCCTACAAAATTGGTATCCATAGGAAGTCGCTTGGGTGAAAGTGCAGTGTGGAAATCAAAATAGGACGCAAATATCTGCTAAAGAAGATAGACGTGCTGAAGAAGGATCGACACAAAGAATAAAAGTGATGGAGTCTTTGTGATTTGACGTAAACAAGGTAAAAATAGTTTGAAACATATTGGAGGACATGCCAATAAATAACAGTATTTCTCAGCCCCAAATTCTCATTTTTAATGGTAAGAATTATGATTTTTGGGCAATTAAAATGAGAACATTGTTTTACTCACAAGATGTTTGGGATTTGGTAGAGAATGGTTTTGTAGAACCACAGGATGAGGCTGCCCATTAGGCATTAACTCGAGCACAAAAGGAAGAGCTTAAATAAAATAAAAAAAAAGATGTAAAAGCTCTATTTCTAATCCAACAGGGAATGGATGAATCTATTTTTTCCAGAGTTGCAATAGCAATGAGATCTAGATTGGCATGGAAAATATTGGAGACTACCTATAAAGGTAATACAAAGGTGAAAATTGCTAAATTGCAATCTCTTAGGAGAAATTTTGAAAATTTGTAAATGAATGATTCAGAGTCTATAGACCAGTTTATGGGTTAAGTATTGAATATAGTGAATCAAATTAGATCTAATGAAGAAACAATAACGGATCAGAAGATCATAGAAAAAATACTTAGGAGTTTACCTAGCAAATTTGATGCAATAGTTGTAGCTATTGAGGAAACCAAGGATTTAGAACAGTTATCAGTAGATGAATTAATGCGATCTTTGTTAACACATGAATCTAGAATGAATAGGGATAACAATACTTCTTTTGAGAATGCTTTCAAGTCTCAGGTATCATTTGGCAGAGGAAGAGGAAGAGGAAGGTCAAACTTCAGAGGAAGAGGCAGAGGCAGAAATGGAAGGAACAATCCAGATCAAGGTGAAAACAATAATAAAAAATACAACAATAGAGGACGTGGCAACAATCACTTCCAGCAAAATTCACAAAGGTTTGATAAAACTAACATTCAATGTTATTACTGCAAAAAATATGGACATTATGCAAGTGAATGCAGAAAGAAACAAGGAGATGTGGACAAGCAGAATGCTAATTACACAAATGAATCTAGTCCTTCAAATTGGTATCAAAGCTAAAAACCATTCTAATAGTATCAATTCTAGCAACTGCAGCAAATGTTTCATTATAATCAATTCCATGTTCTTGTGCAAAACCTTTTGCTACTAACCTTGCCTTGTGTTTTTAAACATTTCCTTTTGTATCAAATTTGGTCTTATAAACCCATTTGACTCCTATGCAATCCTTACCTTCAGGTAGATTAGTTAGATCCCATGTTTGATTTCTTTCAATGGCATTCATCTCTTCATCCATTGCTTTTAACCAATGTTCCTCATTAACTACTTATTCATAATACATAGGATCATGAGAGAAAAGAGCAAAATTTGAACACAAATCTAACTTCTTTTCTTCTTGATTATAAATCTCATTCAAGTTTCTCATTTTTTTACCTTTAAATCTTGATCTTAAAGTGGCAAGAGTTGGATCTGATTCATCACTTACTTGTGAATTTAGAGTAGGATGACATGCATGACCAGATGATTCACCTTGTGCTAAGCTCCTAGGTGTTCTAATCTTGGAAGCTTATTTCTCACTTGTCATGTTACTCAAGAAAATGCTAGAGATATTTGATTCTTAGATAGTGGATGCAGTAATCATATGACAGGGAATAAAGAATTTTTTGCTAGTCTTGATGATTCCATAAAATTTGAAGTGAAATTAGGAAATGATAACAAAGTGGATGTAATGGGTAAAGGAGTAATAAATGTTTTGACAAAAAATGGTGAAAGAAGGTTTATTCTTGATGTTTATTTTGTACCTGGACTAAAGCATAATCTTATGAGTGTTGGATAGTTAGTATAGAAAGGTTACAGAGTAATTTTTATGGATAATGTTTTCACAATACTAGACAAGTTTCCAAATGATAGGTTGATAAGAAAAGTGGAGATGACCAAGAATCAGATGTTCCCTCTTCGAATTCAGTGCATCTAAGGAGAAGAGGAAGCCCACTTCAAAACCATGCATCTAGACCAATCATGGCTATGGCACTTAAGGTATGGTCATTTACATTTTGGAGGTTTGAATTTGTTACAAAAGAAAAATATGGTGAAGGGATTACCACCAATAAAACAGCCAGGAAGTTCATGTGACAGTTGCATTCTGAAAAAATAGCATAGAGAGAGCTTTCCAGTAGGAGCCTCATATAGAGCAAAGGTAATATTGGAGCTCGTCCATAGTGATTTATGTGGACCAATGCAAATTCCATCATTTGGAGGTAGTTATTATTTTTTAACCTTCATTGATGACTTTAGTAGAAAGACGTGGATATATTTTCTCAAAAATAAGTCTGAAGCCTTTAAAATTTTTAAAGAATTCAAGGCTATGGTTGAAAAGCAGAGTGGCCTTGACATCAAGGTACTTAGATCAGATAGAGGAGGTGAATATATGTCTAATGAATTTCAAGATTTTTGCAGATATCATGGTATTAAAAGGCAACTGACTACAAGATACACACCACAACAGAATGGTGTAGCAGAAAGAAAGAATAGAACAATCATGGAGATGGCTAGAAGCATGTTGAAGGCCAAACATTTGTCAAATGAACATTGGGCAGAAGCAGTTGCATGTGCAGTATATATTCTGAATAGAAGCTCAACAAAGAGTGTCAGAGATAAAATTCCATAAAAAGCTTGGAGTGGTAAGAAGCATAGTGTACATCATTTCAGAATTTTTGATTGTATTACATATTCTCTTATATCATCTAAATTAAGAAGAAAACTTGATGATAGAGGTGAGAAATGCATTTTTATTGGCTATAGTGAAGAAACAAAGGCTTATAAGTTGTATAACCCTATTTCAAAGAAAGTGATTATTAGTAGAGATGTTGAATTTAAGGAAGAAGAAGCATGGGATGGTAGCATTGATAAAACCATCGCAATTGGAGCACCAATTCCCAAAAATGAAGAAGAATCTGAAGAACAAAATTTTCAAGGTGATCAATCCTCTCCACAAGCAAGAACAAGCACTCCAATAAGAACACCTAGGAGCTTAGCACAAGGTGAATCATCTGGTCATGCATGTCATCCTACTCCAAATTCACAAGTAAGTGATGAATCAGATCCAACTCTTGCCACTTTAAGATCAAGATTTAAAGGTAAAAAAATGAGAAACTTGAATGAGATTTATAATCAAGAAGAAGAGAAGTTAGATTTGTGTTCAAATTTTGCTCTTTTCTCTCATGATCCTATGTATTATGTAGAAGCAGTTAATGAGGAACATTGGTTAAAAGCAATGGATGAAGAGATGAATGCCATTGAAATAAATCAAACATGGGATCTAACTAATCTACCTGAAGGTAAGGATTGCATAGGAGTCAAATGGGTTTATAAGACAAAATTTGATGTAGAAGGAAATGTTGAAAAGCACAAGGCAAGGTTAGTAGCAAAAGGTTTTGCACAAGAACATGGAATTGATTATAATGAAACATTTGCTTCAATTGCTAGACTTGATACTATTAGAATGGTTTTAGCAATAGCTACTCAAAATAATTGGAATGTATATCAAATGGATGTCAAATCAGCTTTCTTGAATGGTTTCCTAGATGAAGAAGTATATGTGAAACATCAACCAGGTTATGAGGTGCAAGGACATGAAGAAAAAGTCTACAGATTGAAGAAGGCCCTTTATGGTCTCAAGCAAGCACCAAGAGCTTGGTATAGCAGGATTGATTCATACATGACAAAAAATGGATTCAACAGAAGCAATAGTGAGCCTACATTGTACACAAAAATCAACAAAGAAGGTCAGATTTTGATTGTGTGTTTGTATGTTGTTGATTTGATTTTCACTAGAAATTTGTCTGTAGACACATTTAAATCAGCAATGAAGAAAGAATTTGAAATGACAGATTTGGGATTAATGAAGTACTTTTTGGGCATAAAAGTTGTATAATCAGAGAAGGGAATTTTTATTTGTCAAAGTAAATATGCAAAGGATGTGTTAAGGAGATTTAAGATGCTGAATTGTAAACCAACACCTACACCAGTTGATACAGGGACCAAAATTAGAAAATAAGACAAAGGGTCTATTGTTGATTCTACAACATTCAAAAGACTAGTTGGTAGTTTGATGTATCTTACAGCTACAAGACTAGATATCATGTATGGGGTCAGTTTAATCTCTAGATTCGTGGAGTCACCAAAAGACTCACATTGGTAAGTTGGAAAAAGGATATTGAGATATGTGGCAGGAATAACAGAATATGGAATTCTATATTCCACAACTAATGATTTTAATTTGATTGGTTATACTGATAGTGATTTTGCAGGTAGCATTGATGACAGGAAGAGTACTTCTGGACATGCCTTTCGTTTAGGAACATGTGTGATCACATGGGCATCCAAAAAGCAACCTATAGTGACACTTTCATCAGCTGAAGTAGAGTATGTAGTAGCCACATCAGCAGCATGTCAAGCAACTTGGATGAGGAGAGTATTGACAGATTTATTACAAGCATAGAAGGAGTCAACACCAATCTTTTGTGACAACAAATCAGCAATTGCATTATCAAAAAATCATGTTTTTCACAAGAGGAGCAAGCACATTGATACAAGATTTCATTTTATCAGAGAGTTAGTGAACAATGGAGAAATCAATTTGGAGTTTTGTAGATCTGAAGACCAATTGGCAGATATATTCACAAAGGCATTAGCAAAGGAGACCTTTGATTATCTAAGACAAAATTTAGGCATTGTAAATGTTGAAGTAGTTAGTGGTAGAAATTAAGGGGGAGTGTTAGAGACTGGAGATAATTTCTCCACTTAACTACCTGTTCCACCTCCCTCTTCTGTCCGCTCCTTCTTATGCACACATTCTGCATGCACAATAACAGTTAAACAATAGTTTTAGATTAGTTAGAGAATTTATTTTAGTCTCTGTTTGCATGCAAAGACTATAGTTAATTTTAGTTAGTTATTCAGTTATTTTTGTTTTCAAAATCTATTTAAAGGACCCATGGGCGCAACTTTGTAAGACAGATCAAGAATATTAATAAAATCTTGTTTTATGATTGCCGTAGCAATCTTTTTTGTCTCATATTTGATTACTGTCATATTTTCTTTATTTTTGCTCTGTTTTGGTCCTTCAACACCCACAGCACTAATAAATTAAAGTCCTATATGCCACGCCAGTGAACCTTTCATCATCTTCAAAAAATATTTTATTTTAAACAATAATTACAATATATGAATTAATTGTATCCTAGAAGGCCACCATGTTTGAAGAGGCACCCTAACTTCATTCGGGAGCAGGGCCCAAAACAAATAGCTGTTAGATCTGGAAATCTGATTTAGCTATACAAGTTGTAGGTGAGACTTTACGCCAACCATCCAATTAACGAGTTGAACAAAGGCGATATAATTTTTTACATCACATCACGCGGCTAAGACCATATGAAATCCATGCCATCTTACTCAAAGTAAAAAACAAGGAAATTGTACAGTTAATTATTACATTTATTCATGGAGGATATTTCAATCATGGCCTTTTATAATTTGGCATTCTAAAATTGTGAGTTTTGTATAGATGATGTGGCGGGACGCGTGACATACAATCTCATGAGGCTAGAATTTCTGTTATCATTTATAAGGGATGTGTTTCATGAGTTGTCCCAGCTTTTGAAAGGCAATGTTGAATGGATAATTTCAACCTGTTGTCGCCCCCATTCTTATCTGTGTTCATGGCAGAAGAACAAAAGATTGGGTGCAAACACCATCTAACAAGTTAGCCTACCAAGACCCCTATCTACAAATACAAACCCCACCCAGCTTATCAATGTTGATTCATATTTATTTTGTATCCTAAATTTTGTCTCTTAGCTTTTATATCATCCATACAATTGATACAAAACTTTGAATGTTCATTTAAGGTTGCATTCTTTTAATGTTATTTGGCTTTGAAGGTTTATTAACTTTTGGAAAGTATTTATTGAGCTCAAGTAATATTTATCTTTGGTGCATTTTTTATCAAGATTTTTTTATTAGAGATTAATTTATACATTTAAGATTTTCTCACTTTATATGTTTATCATATGATTACTTTAGATATGTTTTCTCATATATTATATGGTTCATTCATAGTTATATGATTATCATATCTTTTTGAGGTGAGGTAATTATCCATTTTTAATCTTCTCTCATTTCAAATGGGGGATATATCAATATAGGTATGTCATATAAATATGGCTTCCACACATATTATAATTTCAGATTCAATGGGGGGCATGTCATAGAGGACATAGCTTCCACACATTCACAGTTTCAAATATACATTGGGGGCATATTTTAGAAACATTTTCTCCATACTTATTCAAAATTCAGCATACCTAGATTACAGTGTAGGCATGGTTTGGAAACATTATCCACATTGGTACTTATATAAATTTTTAAATTTCTTTACGTATAACGGGGGCATGCTTTGTAAGCATGTTCTCCACACTTACAGAATTTTTGAATTGACCAAAACATATAGTATACGATTCATATACACATTTGTAGAAGATTTCTATACATTGGTGTCATTTTTATACATAGTTTCAGCATGAGACACATCTAAGATGCATATGTTATGCAATATGTGCCTAATATTAAAAAATTCAAATCAGTTTAAAATTTTAAATACTTTCATGGAATGTCACCGCCCACCAAGTCAGATTTTACGAACTATATTGATTCAATTTACTGCAATAAAAATTTCACTTTTTGGTATGTTTGAAATGATTAAATCCCTCAATCTTCCCAAGGTTTTAGGTTAGAATCGATTGTATCATCTAACCTTACCAACTTGATATTATGATTTGACTTGGTTCACTCACACACACTAGATTATAAGTATTACTGGGTTACATGGTTGAGCTAGTCTTAACTGTCAGGTGGAAATCCACCTTTTTCTCCAACTTTTTGGCATGGCCTCTCTCTCTCTCTCTCTCTCTCTCTCTCTCTCTCTCTCTCTCTCTCTCTCTCTCTCTCTCTCTCTCTCTCCATATCCTTAGATATATGCACTTTATAGATTTATATTTATCCTAATCTCAATTTCAATGATTCATAATGATACACCTTTCAAATCAAGTTGTCAATAGGCAAGACAGTTACATTAATATATAGTGTATTCTTAAACATTGCTCTCTTTCAATTTCAATACTTTGAATTTAATATTAGGTACTAATTATATACTATAACATGCTCTTTGTTCTAAGGTAGTCACTAGAAAAATACTCAAGTTAGACTCAATCAAAGATAAGGTGTGATATACATACTAGGTATGCATTTATTTCTTTTAAAATAGAAATTTCATTCCTATATTAAAAAGGGAAAATGTAGACACTATTTATGAATTATATATCACCTTAGTCTTGTACACTTTTCAATCATAGACCTTAGTTATTCCTCTCAATTTTAGACCCTAGCTATGTCTCTCAATGTTATAACACGTACATGTTCTAAGCTCAGTATTTACCAATCCTAGGAAAAATAATGTGTAAGCATTATTGCTATAGCACATATACATTATTTCTATAACACATATACATTATTGCTATAACGCATATGTGTTATGCAATACTACATATGCATTATTACTATATCATATATACGTTATGTAATATTACATATATATTATGCAATATCACATACGTGTTATGCTAAAATATCTACAAAATTATCTCCCAACTCCATGCACTTACCTTATTATGTTGTGTTACTGTTGGAAATAAAGAATTAGTACCTTGAACTAAAGTCTCAACACTTATTTGAGATGCAACACTTGGAGGTCTTATGATATCTAGCTTCTTTCTTGGGCTTAAATCATCATCACAAGTTTTTTTTTGCATTTGCTTCTTATTTGGGTCTTCTTCATCACGTCCACTTCATTGACTAAAATTTTTATTTGGACTCTTAGAGTAGACCTTAATTACAAGATGAGTTGAATAAGAAGAAACTATTTGGTTATATTTCTTTGAAGTTTCTCCTTTTAATGAGCCTCTTATAGTAGTGAATTCAAAAAAAATATTGAAACTATGTTTTTTAACCTGTGTACAACAAATTTTGTACATTCCTCAAGATATGTCAACTCTTGAATAGAGAAATCAATTGATGGTAAATTTATTAATTATTTTTTTAATAAAAATAAAATCAATCATATCACTATTATCATTAAATACAGCTTTACTAACCAATTCCAACCTTTATTAATTCAAATAATTCAAAGTTATCCCCATATAGTCTCTCTTTCTATCTTCAAAATCATTCTCACAATCTTTCCAATGGTGTTTAATTTTTGACTAATGTAAATATCCTAAACCAAGAAAAATATTTTTTTTCACATAATATTTGTTGTCAAAGGAAAATATTTTTATGTGAAATACATCATGAAATATGATATTGAATTTTCAATATTCCGTGCGTCATTTGCTTTTTTAACATATGTAGTATCTAAAACCTATTAGGAAGGGGATCCAAACTATTTTGTTGTCTTTATATTTTTTTCAACTTATCCTAATTACTTGCATAACTTAATTAAACTTATTTTTTCACTGGCACAACTCTGATATAGGTGAATTTTAAAAACTATATGAAATAACTGCCATGATCAACAACCTCTATAAAGATTTAAATTACAATATTTCCTTCTATTGTCTTCACAATAAGCATTGTAAAGGAATCATTTAGTCTTCTAAAATGTTTCTTATTTCATTAATGATTTGAAGGAGAAAGTCATAAATCATCCACTCGAGGATATGTTCCATTAGGTGAGATTATAGGCCATATTTTCATATTTTCAATTGAATATAAAATATATGAAGTCATGTAGAATTGTTACATAAATTCCAAGTTCACCAATTATTTATAAAGGTTGGCACTTATGATTTGACCAAAGTCAATAATATATTTTTCGTGACAAATTATATTGATGAACATACACATCCAATTATGTTATTTATTAATCTTATCATGATCCATTACTCTATTTAAGAATTTTATCATATCAAAAAATATTTACAAAAATTAAAAAATCTTCCCAAAAATGAAACCTATGTAGAACTTTGGGAAGTTTAGATGTTCATTTTTTATTTTTTCTTAACCAAGATTGAGTATTAACCAAGATTGAGTAAATATTGTTAGTTATTTATCTTTATTTTTTTAAAAGAAACTTTTCCCAATCTATTTTTCCATCTCTATTATTTCATCATTATGTAGAAGTTTGAAGACAATGTTTAAGGAAGGACCATCTAAGTGTGTTATCACCACATCTTAAAAAACCCTGATTTATCTAGTTTCTTTGTTTTAATATTCGGCACAAGGAAGGAATAAGTAAGTAAACTATATCGACTTAGGAAAAGTAGTTGTGTTTACAAGACCACTCTCAATGATTCGTTGTGTAATGGGAGTTTGTTTGTCTTCTTGCATCCTTTCATAAAACCATTCTCAACCAACATGACTTATTTGAGAGTCACATATTTCCAGGGAGGTTTATTTCTAGAATAGACATCTATTTATATCTTAGATATTTGAATTTCATTGTTGTTGGTTTGTCAATGTGAAGGGTTGTCTTAACAAGAATAAACATCTGTTTATATCCTAAATATTTGAATTTTATTTTAGTTAGTTTGACAATGTGAAGGGTTGTCTTAACAAGGAGTTCTATATATATATGGTAAGAAGAAATGCTTGTGTGGGTGGAGAGGCCAACTCACAAAGTTCATAAAAATAAGAATTTCCTTAGGGTTTGCCTATAACGCTTTGAGAGATAGAAGAATCTAGGAAACACCATATATATATGAAACTTAAAAACATAATGTTTTAAGTTACAAATTTAGGGCGAGCAGAAAAGTTTGAAAACAGTATGGTAAATATCTAACAATGGCTAAGAAAAAAAGGCGCAAGTTTTGTAGAGTGAAACCACCAGATTGGATGACAAATGGAGAGAAATGAAGCATCTGATGTTGGTATGAAGGTGAAAGAGAAGTTGGAGAAGGAATTGGAATTGCTTCAGATATTTTTGTGATACCGAGCACCCTTTGAAATGCATAAAAACCAAATTCAATTCTCCATCAAGCCCGTCAAGTTGTGGAAATAATCTTTGGGCTAATTAAAATTTCATTTTTTGCTTTGGATTGATCATTTTGGGTACTTTTGCTACCCGAGTCATCTTGAGTACTAAGACGTCATTTGAGTTTTTGAATTTTAGTGAGTACCTTCTATCGATCTCAATCACAACATCAATATTTTATATTTTTTTGATATGTATGTAAGTATCATATGGAATCATTAAAATACATAGAATGTTATTTTGACATTTCTATTTATATTTTGGAAATAAATATATAGTGGATTTATAATGCTAAGGAAGTATATATCTAAATTAGTGAATTCTTTTGGCTAAGCAGTTATGAGTAAAGGGTATCTACACTATCAAAATTACTGAGAGCACAATCCTAACCTTAATTACTTAATTTTGTGTCGAGTATCAAGAGAAACTTATACCTTAGTAGATAGATATAAGCAACCATCATCCTCACTGGTAAACTACAAGCCTTTCAATAAAATTTTAATTTTAAACAATAACATGAATTAACATAAATAATTTATAATCAAAACTGAAATTATCAAATGCCAACAAAAGTGACATCAATGAAACCCCTTAAATTATACTATTAAAAAATATTTAAAATAAAATTAAAAACTTCAAAATGATAATATTTTCATTTTTCATCTTTTTAATCATTAAATCCTCTACATTAATTATATTTTTTTCTTATCAAATCATTTTTTTATCTACAAAAATTTGTTATAGTACTTAATTTAATGAAATAAGAACATTCTTATTATAGATGCTTCACCAACATGTTTGACAAGCATACTTGTCAACCCTCTCATGCTTTCACAATTTTGTTATGCTTTACTATTATTATTTGATGCTTCATCATGAAGTTATCTCGACAAAGCTTATGATTCTTGTAAAGTACACAATGCTTAAGCCTTTTAATATGTTTTAATTATCAATGTGTAACTAAGGGCAGAATTTATATAATTTTAGTCACGTCTTTCCATCAAAATCATAGTACAATTTTTAAGGGAGGATTGAGATAAATTCTTATGGGCTACTTAAACTAAAATACTTCCTAACGAAAATGAATCACTGGCTGGCCGTCTGGGATGGTTGACCCTAATTTCCTTTGAATCACTGGTTATTTTGATATGTTATAAGCTGGTGCAAACAACGACGCAAATCCAAATGAGTAATGTGGGTAAGTACAGGCTGCAACAACCTCATCTCAGTTTGACAGGAATTCATACTACTCCTTTTCAGATCCAACAACTATGTACTTTATGAGTTTCTGATTGGATGTCCCTGTAGGCAAGCACCTTGAATTAATTATTTGTCATTTCCTGCTTACATTACATTTAGTTGTCAATAACATTTAGTTATTTTGGGATCCTCTAAAAATATTTTGAAATGTGGATTTACGTTTGATATAATCAATTTTTTTTATAGACTTTATTAATTAGGGAATACTTTCAGATTCATTTAGTTTTAATTTGGAATTATTGTTCTGAAAAGTGGTCAATCAGTGGGCAGAGAGAAAATATAAAGGTGTGTAAATAGAATAATTTAATTTTTAATATTATGTATAAAATGATATTATTTGTTTGAAGTCGAATGAGTGGATTTTTGTAGAGGTTATGAACCATTTTACTTAACAAACCATTGTCACAAAAGATAAATAATAGATTTTAAACAAATATTTGTCACTTTAAAATTAACTATATCATAAATATATAACTTCAAGTATTTAGCATCTAAAACAAGCTCAATAATATATTTGACCTAGCTAATATATCAATTAAAAATATATTTATTTTTATTTTTAGATATCAGAGTCCTAATATCTATTTCTTCATTTCCAGATCTCAGAAAAAGAGTAGAAATAAACTCTAAGTAGCAATTAACCAAGAGGAAAATTAGATCAAAAAAGTGAGTAGGCATAAGCGTCAAACAAATAATTAGAAATTTGAGTTGATATCTACAATCTCCAATAAATAAGGGAACATCTTTGTTCTAAAAATCCCCATTAAATCTTATCATCTATGTCAAATTCACATCAATCTTCCTCCACACACTATACCCATATTTTCACACCAAGGAAAAGGATTTTACTATCTCAATTTGACATTTGACATTGATTTTAAATACACCTTATTTATCAAATCCAATGACAATACTTTCCTTACTTATAAGAGGTGACATTAAAAACATAAACAACCTCATCTAAATTTAGATCCATTCATTCAATCTAAAAAAGGCATCGTCAATTCTATTGCGAATTAAGACAAATAATTTATCTAAATCTAAATTCTCAAATACCATTTAAACTATCCCATCAAAATTCATTTAAAACGACATTAAAAACTTAAAAATAATAATATCTTCAATTTTCATCTTTTTAACCATCAAATCAACTGCATTAATGATAACTTTTTTTTTGAATTATTTTTTTATTTGCAAAAAATCATCATAATACTTTAACAAATCAACAACATTTTTATTAAAAATAATTCACCAACATACTTGTCAAACATACAATGCCTATCAAACCCTACGATGCTTGTTAAGTAGTTTGATGCTTCATTATTAAATTATGCTTGAGAGGTCTTGTGATAGTTGTTAAACAGAAAATTCTTGTAAAGCACATATTGCTTATACTATCTTTTAATAAACAATGTGCAACTTAGGGCGCATTTTACATGATTTTAGTAACCTCTTTTGCATCAAAATCATACTAGTGATTATAAGGGAGGATTGAGATAAATTCTTATGGGTTACTTACGATAAAATATTTCCCAAAGGAAAATAAAAAATTAGCTGGCCAATTTGCATAATTGATCCTAATTTCCTTTAAATAATAATGGTTAGTTGCCGTGTTTATCTTGGTATGCTAAGCTAGTGAAAACAACGACGCAAATCCAAACTTGTAATGTGGGTAAGTGCAAGTTACAACAACCTCATTTCAGTCTGATAGGAATTTGGATACAACGACTATTTACTTCATGAGTTTCTGATTGGATGTCCCTACAGGCAAGCACATTCGAATGGAACTCAAATTATTTAGTTTCTATTTACATTCACCATGCATCATATTTTTACCTTCTGATGTAATGTTTTCTGATGGTGTAACTAATGTTTTTCATTTATATGTGCTCAAAAACACATACAAAACATATCGTTTAAAGGAAGCTTTATCCTGAGCATTTTGCATGATCTTCTTTGTGTCTCTTCATCACACAATGTCTTGTATGTTTTTTCCACTGGAATTTGTTTCTTTTTTGGGTTTTTTCTACCACAAATCGATGCACATGCATTTATAGATTATTTTTGTAAACTTTGTTGTCCTTAATCCTATGTTGATGCTATGTGTAGATCTTAATTTTTATTCTTTTACTTTGAAAATCTAGCTCTAGTTTTTACACTTTCTTGCCATGAAATAATGAGGGGTAAATAGAGGTTGGATATCCCTAACTAATCTTTGTTGAGTGTTGCTTATATTCTAATACTTTTAAAAGGGTTCAAATCACACAAGGTTCTACCATCTATGTGGTTTTATGTTTCAGAGTGTTCCATTAGAATGTATTACAACTCTTTGGATTTTGACACTTGAAAACATGTAACTTTGACCTTATGTTTATATTCATACTTGAATTTAAGACTATTCCTTTGAGGGGTTTTTTCATATTTGGATTATTTTTTATAATTTCTCAAGGATGTGCAAATAGATTTATCAAGTTTTTTTTAGATTAACGATATATGTTAGATGTGTTAGATAAGAAAGGCCTTAGATTTGATGTTTATTTATAGATTAATCTTTGGGTAATTTCCTTATCCAACATGTGAAACTTGCATAGTCCAATCCAAGAAAAATATTTACATTTGAAAAATAGCCATTAGAATTAAATGAACACTGCTAGTGAAGGTGGACTTTGCTAGTAACTCCCAACAACTGATAGTTATTGTTGGAACCACAATGATTGAAGGGGGGGAGGCAGAGGCGGAGGTAGGGGCAGGGGTCGCCAGGAGGAGGATGAATCAGTCTTCAAAAACTTTTATTTAAATTACACTTAAGTAATCATGAATCATTCAAACAAGCATATATATATATATATATATATATATATATATATATATATATATATATATATATATATATATATATATATATATATATAAAGCAAATGAAACTATCCATACAAGCATGAAACACAAGAACACATCATATATGTAGGGAACCCTCATGGGAAAAAAACTCAAAGATCTCTAAAAATGGACTACAATCCTATAAGATAAAAATAAATTTGAGTGAAGCACCAACTCCACATGACACACCAATTTCAACTAGTCAATCACCCACTTGCAAGGAGGCACCAACCACCTAGATGACTTAGCTACCTAATTGTTTAGATCATCTTTAGATCACTATGTTTCTCAACCAATAGATGATGACCATCTCTTCAACTCTTAACACTCTTATCCATCTCAAATTTCCTTCTATGCCTCTTCACTCAACTATCTTCAAGACTGATCAGGTCATCTAACCTTGATCTTAATTCTCATTACCCTTGTTAGATATTCATGATAGTATTTCTACATCCCTATTATGGTATAAAAGATCTCTTTCTGCTCTTCAATGTGTTATTTCCTTTTTTTGGAATCTCACCTCATCTAGCTAGTCAATTAGGCTTATTAGGCCTTGTTCTTATACAATCCTATAGCTCACACACCTCTTGATCGGCCATACATACTTTCACACTCTGAATTAACCTTAAAATAGGTCTTATAACATGTTTCAAACATGAATCAATCATTATAATAGGTCATCCACAACTTAAAATACCAAAACCTCTTTTAAGCCTTTAATGAGACCTTATTCAATTAGGCCTTCATTAGTACACGTTACCCTTTGATCTCCTTTAATCACTTTTAAACTTCACACACAATATGAACACTTCATATACCACTCAAATAGACCCCTAATGATCTCATCTTAGGTCCATGAAAATTTGTATCTCCAATCACCACTTGAAGCACACCAATAGTATTGTTTACATTAGGCCTTCACACATATGAAAAGATATGTCTTGAAAAAATTAAAATAACACATTATTTAAATACATAAACATGATAGTAAATCACATACACAAAACATCCAATACCTAAAAAAAATCATCAAGTTCATTAGACTTAATGACACAAGGCAAAAAGCCTCAAAACACCTCTTCAACTCACTCACTCAGAACTGTCAGTTTTTCTCAAAGATCAATCATGGTGACTTAGAAATTCAACACCTGTATAAACATATTTAATGACTTATGATGTATGTATGTTATCCTATGAGATCATTAGACTATTCTTAGATATAAATGTAATATCATCAAATGAAAAATATTGGTCTTGTAGATCAATCTCATGACCTTATATCTCACGATCTCATATAAACTAGATAGGTCAACTTGTGAGCAATTTTTCACTATATTCACTAAATTTCAAATCTTATACCAAACATGAACTTGTACTAAAATTAATGAAAAAAAATTCATGCACTTGGTTTCATCACTCTATCATGATAACAAATTCCTAATCATCTTCTCATTGTTGCTTGGGTTTTTCACTATTTGTACTATTAGCCCTATTAGCAACTAGTTAACTTAGATGACTAATTTAGCACACTTAAGGACCATAACCTATTCATAAACCTTCATAGACATGAAACATAAATCTCAATCTTCATCCTCCATCTATTTTCATATTTTGACTTGGTCAACTCTAACTGCTACAACAAATCTCTGAGAAATTATCACTTTTTTGTAGGGTTTACTCACACATTTGATAACTCAATCACACCTAGAGGTGTCTATGAGAGTTTAATACAACCTCCAATCACTTATCTATCCCTACCAATCTATTTTGATCTCTTTTGATCAACATCTTCAACATCGGGTCCTTATTAGGGTTCTAAGAGGGTTTAAACTTGTTTCCATTATTAATAATCATTCATAAAGTATAAACCCTCAATCCAAAAATAAAATATTATAATTTTGATATAGGATCCTTCCCTGTATACCATGAATATCTTAGGTTTCCATGCATAGGTTTGATGAGCTAATGAGCACAAAAAAATCCTTCTCAGGTTCAGAGCATTTTATTCTGAGCACTCAAGAGACTTAAAAATAACCTTTCATGTCTTATCCTTCAAACTATGACTTCAAAATAGAAGAACACACTTGAAAAAACATACCTTACCTCTAAAAATGCTTGCATAAGCTCAAATACTCTAAAATTTTATCATGACCCCTCATTAGGCCACATTCTCTCTCTTTGCTCTTTAGACCTTAACCTACAAACCACATTAGGTCTTAAAACTGACCTTCATGCCTCCTTTAATACACTCCACCTCACTTACATAATAAATCAACCTCTCTCATGCTTAAAAACTACCATACATCCTTCACATGCCTTGACAATATATCATGATACCTCATTAGGCCAGGTAAAGTCTAGAAGTGGTCTAGGTACAGTCTTAGTCTGAAGGTCTTATCCTTGTAGGATCACCTGAAGACCCTCATGAGTAATCCAATGCCTCACATACAAGCTCAAGAAACCTCATACATCCACTCATGTCTATGTTAACTCATCTCACCAAGTTTTTAGAGGTATAATCACTGAGAGGGGGGGTAAATTAGTGAGCCCAAATAATCTAACTTCAATTATGATCTAATAAAATACTTAATTAGTTACCACAAGCATTCATGAATCATACATATCATTCATAGAAATGAGTAAGAGAGATAGTGCAAGATCAATCACATAACATAAGACATACGTCGGAAATATTCTTGGAAAATAAAACCCAATGGAACCTGGACTTGGACTATTATCC
The DNA here is from genome assembly GCA_037957365.1 of Torreya grandis. Taxonomy (NCBI): domain Eukaryota; kingdom Viridiplantae; phylum Streptophyta; class Pinopsida; order Cupressales; family Taxaceae; genus Torreya; species Torreya grandis. Next base: position 9,396,719 of record JARHVA010000038.1, on the reverse strand, counting down.
TATAATAACAAGATCTAATTTAGACCACATACAAATGATCAAAGAACTAAAATCCCTATTTAGTGAGACTCCAATCCCACAAGGTGCTACCACACCTGTCTAGCTAAGCTATAACAACCACCAGACCTTTTAGCAAGTTTTACCTTACAAGGAGGATGCAACCACCTTAGATGCTAAGCTACCATAAAAACACCTATGAACACATCCACCTTTGAACTAATTTCAACAACACCTAATGATGGAGCTCTGCTTATCACACTCAAATAACAAGTTCTCTATTCTACCAAAAAAAATATGACCAACGGGTCATACAAATAGTCCTCAATTTTTTCTGCTCTTTAACTCTTCTTCAGGGTACTATACCCTTCCTTTGCTCCTCAAAAAATACACACACAATCCTCTCTCCAATTACTCAGTTTCTCATATTAAGTCTAGAACCCATCATCTTTGGTTCCACTATTTATAGAGCAATCTTGATAATCACTACCTTGGTTGGCCTTTAGGCATGCCTTAGCCCTTAAGGCATCTCTCACATGAAGCATGACTCAATACAATCTTCATAGGTCGGCCATAGCATTTATGGGTCACCTTTAAGGAACTACACTTTTAATAAGGCCCTTGTATCCCTTATAGGTCTCATGTGAAACCATTCACTCCTTTAACACTCCCTCAATAAAAATAAGAACACATGACCACTTTGAAGTACATGGGTCCACTCCTTATGTCCCCTTTGAAATATTCAAATTATCACAGTCAACTTAGCTCACCTCTGTGTATGCTCAAACACTGACCTAGTGCACATAGTCACCATGAAAGAATAAATAATCAACATATTAAGGATTATTCATACTCAAGATACATTGATCACACCTCCAAAACCCACACATAGCATTCTTGTGGAGTCTACAACATGTTCTAATAGTTAGTTCATTGTGAGACATCAAAATAACATCAACATAAGCTTGAATATCCTTCTCGGGTCACTTCCAAAATAAGCATGAACATACAGTCAACATCTAGGCTCAATATTTTTAACAGTACTCACTTTTAGATCTTTAAATCATGTTCATTAGATGTGCCATGGAGTCCTCTTCATCTTTTCTTTCTACATCACCAACAAATTTGACTTCTATCAAAAGTTATGGATAAAATATAGATCTCTATTTTTTATATGTTAAATTCAAATATTTGAATAGCAATGATCATAGTTAACCTTCAAACACAATGCTCGAATCTCATATCCTCTCAGCTCAGATCGAATACGCATGATTGATCTCTTTCGATATTCAACATATAGGTGTGAATGCTTAGATGTTAAACTTCAACCACGTTGACCTCATCTCATGAGATCTTCAAATATTGACTTGATATGCTCCATTGATCTCTATAGATCAATCAAGTCAGTAATGATCAATGCTCACCATTGATCAATCTGTATTAATGCCCACTCACTGTTAGATCATTATCCTATACCTTTGCTTAGTGGTTAAGCATCATGCACCTGTCTTCATCTCTCTACCTCCTGACTTCTTGGATCCACATGTACCATTGATCTTACTCAAGCTTTAACACTTTAAAAAATGACTAAGTATGGGAACCCTATCAATATGTCTGAGTAACCATTTTGATCCTTAATAACTTATTTTGTGCTTTTTTGTAAGATCTCAAATTTAGACCAGATGATATTTTCACATAAGAGAATCCAACTATGTGACACACAGCTCCTGAAGCCTTCAAAAATGTGAGTTATATCAACATTAAAGTGCCATCTCAAAATCTTCTATCACAAAGCCAACCATATCAAAACCTACTTGAGAGGCCAACTTTGAGCATTCAAAACTTTTGTCGCACTTCAACGCATGATTTATAAATTAGCACAAATCAATTATGCTCAAAACTGAACAAACCCATATGATTAGTTTCTATTGACATATTCACACGTGCAAGATATAACACCATGAAAATACTCACTCAAATTTTTTGCCTCATTGCAAATTTGGCTAAGTATGGAAAAACACAGTCTAACTGTTTGGGAGCCCAGCTTTACATATGCATATCTTTTGATGCACTACATTGCATGATCTAAAAATTAATGCAAATCAACTAGATACAAAACTCAATAAAATCATATAATAACCTTCTCTTAAAATGTCCACATGTGGGAGATATTCCATCATCAAACTAATTACTCCACTCTTTCTAGCCACATTGCAAATTTGGCTAAGGAAAATAGTGAATTATGTCTTAATAGCCAACTTTGCACCTTCATATATTTGACCATGCTTCGGTAAATGGATTGATATCTGGTGAAAAAAAATAGGGACTATTGCGATCACAACCATATGACCAACTCCCCTTGACTCATTCCTACATGACAATAATGATGTCATCAAACTGCCTAATAAAATTTTCTTCCACTGGACCTAAAGTGTCTAGATAAAAACTATGGACTACCAGATGAATTCTAATTATATACAAAATATCTCAAATCATATATAACATCTTAGGGACATTTTTCACATGCTCCCATCACCATACCCATCCTTTATCCTCTCTAGCCATGTTAATACTAAAGATCAACCAACCATACATAAAGCACACTAGAAACAACACATTTCACACTTTGTCATTATCACATAAACTATCAAGACACTTCATCCACTCACCAAAGAGACTTTCATGAAATCACTGACAACTTTCCAATAATCTCTCACTTTGTCATTGATGTCAACACCCATCAATATGGCAATATACAGCTCACCTTATATCTCTTAAAAGTACTACAACATAAACTTTCTCCCCAAAAGGAACTTTCTCTCCCTTTGACATAATGACAAAGTAGGTACACATTGATTTTTAGGACCTAAAAATATTATCAAATAGGAAAGGACCATCTTATAAAGATGATACAAACTCCTCCTTACCTTGAGCCAACCTCTTCTTATATTGGCAATTTCCTCTTGCTCCATGTCAACACTCGCTTCAATCAAGCACTCTAACCAATGAATAAAGAACACACAAAACCATATAAATATTATGTAACACATAAATAAACATTTTAGAGGGACTCCCCCTAATAATTTTGAGAAATTTCACCTTATAAGCATCTTCAGATATCCACACACTACGAAGAATTGCCACATATGCTTACTAGCCTTCTCTCTCAAGACACTTCCATGTCCACCAACAGTGCATCATACCACTCATAAAATAGGAGATATGTTCTAAACCATCTTGATATCTCACCTTGAAACACACATGCCTTGCTCTTTTGGAAAATTGGATCAAAAAGACACTCTTCTTCACACTAGGCATGTCTAGCCTCCTTGTAGCGCTACTTAACACTTCCAGAGCCCACATTTTTTATTAGACACATATTAAATACCTAAAAATACATATTTGAAGCACTCTCATATGCCCCCTTAAGTACACCAATTTTTAATAACAATCTCATCCTTTTTAATGTACTTCCTTCACAAACCAACTATCCAAATAGGCCTCCAACTTGACAAAAACTTGAATAACTTGAGAACCAAAAACCTTAAAAACTCTAATAATATTTATTTTACCAAAACAAATTCTCATTAAACATATTAAGAAGCTTAAAACCTCAAATCATAAGGTAGACCACTTTTTTAATAGGGCCCAAAACCCTAGAATCTTAAAATAAATAAAGTCAACACAGTACCTTCCAGTCAACTTCCACCTCAAAAACTTTTTGTACACCTATATACAACCATTACACACTTATATACCAATATTTGAGCTTCCAAACCTTTGGGAGCCTATACTTCCTATAACCCATTTTAGGCTTGTTTGCCCTTAAACTTAAAACTAAGAAAATCAACATCACTTAAAGAACCTCAAAAACATCTTAAGCACACAAAAAATAAATGCAAAAACATTTTTTATCACCAAACACTTCTTGAGATTTGTATCAATCTCATTGAGCCACCTGGAACCATCCATTCTGACTTTGTACTATAGTGCCTTCACAAACCTCTAAAACAAGCTCATGAACTTGTTACTCCCCTTTAACAAAAGACTTTATCTGATTGGAATTTTCATCTTCAACACACAAACATGCTCATCCATTGAAATGAGTCTCTTAAGAAGCATAGATAGAGACACCTTCTATCCCTCAATGTTCTAAAATAAAAACAACTCATCATATTCCATCTCCTCCTTGCTCATATGATATTTTTAGATCTTCTTCTTTGGCTTAGGAGAAACAACTACCTCATTGACTACAGAATTATCCTTTTATTCTATGATTGAATTGATCTCATCATTCTCAACATGAACATATATTGAGACCTCTTGGTACTCTTCAATTTCTGAAGCATTCTCCACCATAGTAAATAAATTACTTGGACCTACAGTATCATCATGACTCACACTTGTCACCTTTGGATTCCATGTGTTAACTTGCCTTCTTCCTTAAATTTTAGGATCCTAATTAAATTTATTTTATCTTGTAGACCTTTACTTGCAAAACCTAGCAATGTGACCTCTATGTTCACAACTGTAGCACACCATACCTTTTGCAAGAAATATATCTTGCCTTAGCACATTTGGATAAATATTTGCAATGTGTCCTATGTCATGACAAACGAAACAACCTCCCCCTTTTGAACATGACTCACCTTGTCTAATCTTATGTGGATAATAGTTTTCAAATTGTCCCACATTAAGACAGTTAAAGAACTTGATTTTATTCACATATTTTGACTAATGAACCCTATCATAGTCCCATGTAAATTCATTTCTAATAGGTCTCTTACACTCTCTAGCCCTATGACCAAATTGATTTCATGTATAACACTAACCATTGAATCTTTCATACCTCACAGCATTTGGTTATTTGATATGATTGATCTTTACTCTGTCAACACCTTCATTTTTTGTCTGATGATTTGTCTTCAAAATATGATTTTTTTGGTTCACATTAGTCTTCATCTTGTCTTGAGTTACAATCTTTTATTCTTCTTCATATCCAAGACCATTTCTATCACTAACATGCTTTTGATCACTTAGAATTTTGTCTAGATCACATGAGCTCTTTTCAAATCTCACAAATGTCTTCACCTTATTAGTTAGCTTTTCTAGCTCAAATCTCAAATATTTATTTTTAGATACATACCTTGAACATTCATCTTCTTTAGCTTTTAGGATTGTAGACAAATTTCCAATTGACAACTGAGACGATTGATCCTATATTCATGCTCCTTGGAATATTCATTCAATCTTGCCTCATATACACTGAATTACTCCTAATATTACTTGAGCTTAGATTTCATATTCTTATTGATCTTATTCTCAATCTTTAGTTTTTCAAGAGTATTCATCAAAATAGTCTCATAGTCTATCTCATCTTCATCATCATCTAAATCACTCCAAGTAGATTCCTTCTGATGTGAGAAAATTTATTCCTTAGCCATGAAAAGGTCTTCATCTTTACTAGGGCCATCATCTTCATGATCATATTCTAAGTCACTATCTTCACTCTCATATGATGAGCTACAATCTTCTGTGGTATAAAGATTCTTCTTGTTTTTGAAAAACTTTATTTTATTGTTAAACTTTCTAAATCCATTCTTCCTATATATCTTCTTGTCTTCAACTTAGCCTTCATCATCATTCTTCTCATTCTTATGAGGGTACTTCCAATAAAAATGTCCTATCTCTACACAATTAAAACATTTGAGAGGTAATTTACCTGTATACTTCCCTAAGCCAGTGTTCAATTTTTTAGTAATCAAAGCAATTAGTTCATCATCATCAATATTAGATATGTCATCCTATTTGGATTTCTTACCTTGAAACTTCTTCTTAGGCTTCATCTCTATCTTGAATTTTGATTCCTTATTTAGTGGTATATCATCATTCTTTCTCATCTCATAAGCAAGAAGGGTGCCATGCAATCGATCCATCTTCAACTGAGTAAAATTATGACTCTCTTCTATAGTAGATACTTTCATATCAAACTTAGGGGAAATAGACCTTAATGTCTTTTGAATAATAGTAATCCCTTCAAAATTCTATCCAAGACCTTTGATGATATTTACAATCTCATCAATTCTCTACAGAAAAGGATGTCGTAGTATCTTGTTCATTCATCTTAAGACTTTTAAATTGTCTTTTGTGAGTCTATAACTTTGTAAGCTTAACCTTTGAATCTCTTTAAAAAATAGTCTTTAATTTATCCCATATTATGTTGGCATAAGTGCAATGAAATAATTTTGTTAACTTAGTTTCTATAAGACCACAAGTGATGGCATTCATTGCCTTAGAGTTGTTTTCAAAAAACTTCTTGTCTATAACACTAGATGGAGGAATATTAGGGGAAACATAACCATCCAAAATGGATTTCCATACATCAAACCCTACAGACATAATGTAGGTCTTCATCCTAGCACTCCAAAATTTATAATTGGATCCATTGAACATTGGTAGTTTTTTAGTAGAGAAACCACCTTTCTCATTCTAACTAGCATTATACCTTGGATCACCTTCAAGTTGTCAATCTTTTACCAAAGGACCTCACTATGATACTAACTCTTAGAGGTAAAATCACTTTGGGGGGTGAATTAGTGATCCTAAATAATCTAACTTCAATTTTGATCTAATCAAATACTTAATTAGTTACCATAAACATTCATGAAGCATGCATATCGTTCATAACAATAAGCGAGAAAGATAATGCAAGATCAATCACGTAACACAAGACATACGTGGGAAACCATCTTGGGAAATAAAACCCATTGGAACCTACACTTGGACTAATGTCCTATAATAAAAATATATAATTTATATTATCTATAAATGATAAAGGAAGTAGATTACCTATTTAGTGAGACTATATCCCACAAGGTGTTTCTACACCTGTCTAGCTGAGTTACAACAACAACCAGACCTTTTATGAAGTTTTACCTTTTAAGGAGGCTACAACCACATTAGATGTTGAGATTCCACAACAACACCTATGAACACATCCAACTTTGAACTAATTTCAACAACACCTGATGATGGACCTTTGTTTATCACACTTCACCTTTGCTCACACTCAAATATCAAGCTCTATATTCTACCAACAAAAATATGACTAACAGGTTATACAAATAGTATTAAATCTATTCTATTCTTTAAATCATCCTTAGGGAACTCTACCCTTCTTTGTCTTATTAAAAAAAATACACAAGCCTCTCTCCAATCACTCCTTAGTTTCTCACATTAAGTTTATAACCCATCATCTTTGGTTCCACTATTTATAGAGCAATCTTGATAATCACTACCTTGGTCAGCCAGGCATGCCTTATCCCTTAATTCATCTCTCACATGAAGACACATCTCAATATAATCTTCATAATCTGACCATAGCATCTATGGGTCACCCTTAAGGAACTACACCTTTTAATAAGGACCTTGTAGCCCTTATAGGTCTCATGTGAAACCATTCACTCCTTTAGCACTCACTCAATAAAAACAAGAACACATGACCACTTTCAAGTACATGTGTCCACTCATTATATCCCCTTTGATATCCTAAAATGATCAAAATCAACTTATCTCACCTTTGTGTATGCTCAAACAAGTCAAACACTGACCTGGTGCACATAATCACCATGAATAAATACACAATAAAATTATTAAGCATTTTTCATACTAAATATAGATTGTCCACACCTCCAAAATCCATACACAACATCTTCATGGAGTCTAAAACATGTTCTAATAGCTAATTCACCATGAGACATCGAAATAATATCAACACAAGCTCGAATATCCTTCTCAGGTCACTTGCAGAACAAGCACGAACACATAGGAAACTTATAGGCTTATTATCTTTGATTGTACTCACTACCAAATCTTAAAATTAGGTTCATTTTATGTGCCATATAGTCCTCTTCATCTTTGATTTTTACAGCACTAGTAAATTTGAATTTTATCAAAAAATATGAACAAACTATAGAGCTCTAGTTTTTGTTGTGTTAAATTCAAATATTTGAATAACAATTATCACAATTAACCTTCAAACACATTTCTCAAATCTTGTTTCCTCTCATCTTATATCAAATAAACATCATCAATCTCATCCGATATTTAACGCATAGGTTCCAATGGTCAGATGTAAACTTCAGTCACATTGACCTTATGTCAGGTAATATTGAAATGTTGACTTGATACACTCCATTGATCTCTATAGATCAATTAGGTTAATAACGATCAATGCTCACCATTGATCAATTTGTATGAATGCCCACTCACCATTGGATCATTATCATGTACCTTTGCTTGGTTATTAAACATCATGCACCTGTCCTCATCTCAATGCCTCCTAACTTCTTGGAGACACACACAACATTGTTCTTGATTGAGGTTTAACATTTTGAAAAATGACTATGGGAACCCTGTCAATATGCCAAAGTAGTTATTTTTTATACTTAATAACTTCTTATGTGCTTCGATGTAAGATCTCACATTTGGACCAGATCTCCTCACATAGGAGAATTTAACTATGTGACACACAGCTCCTAAAGCCTTTGCAAGTGTGAGATATATTGCCATTAAAGTGCCTTATCAAAATCTTCTATCACAAAGTCAACCATGTCAAAACCTATTTAAGAGGCCAACTTTGAGCATTCATAACTTTTGTCATGCTTTAATAAATGATCTATAAATTAACATAAATCAAATATGCTCAAAACTAAACAAACCCATATGACTAGTTTCTCTTGACACCTTCACATTTCCAAGATATATGACCATCAAAATTCTCACTCGAATCTTTCTGCCACATTGCAAATTTGGCTTAAGTATGGAAAAACAAAGTCAAACTACCTAGGAGCCCAACTTTGCATATGCATATCTTTTAACATGATATATTTCATAATCTTAAAATTATTTCAAATAAACTAGGTCTAAAACTGAACAAACCCATATGATCACCTTATCGTAAAACATTCACATGTGTGAGATATTTCATCATCAAACTTCTTACTCGGCTCTTTCTGGCCACATTGCAAATTTGGCTAAGTATGGAGAAATAGTGAATTCATATCTTTGACCATGTTTTGATGCATGAATTGAGATCTGAAAAAAAATAACTAGGGACTATTATGATCAAAACTAAATGACCATCTCCACTTGACTCATTACCACGTGGCAATGGTGACATCATCAAACTACCTACTTAAATTTTTTGCCACTGGACCTAAAGTGTCTAGATGAAAACTGTGGACTACAAAATGAATTATACTTATGCACACAAGCTCTCAAAGCATAGATAACATCTTAAGGAAAATTTTCACATGCTCTTGTAGACACCAAAATTGTGTCTACTCCTTGGTCAACTCCCCCCATTGGTCCCCTTGGTCCACTTCTAACACATTCCTAACCCACACACTTATTAATTTAAAATAATAACTTATTTTAAATTAATAACTCCACCCTTGACACCTCACCCTTGAATTCCTCACCCTTGGATACCCTCATTTCTCACCCTATGACTAATCATTCCAACCCTCTCACTAATCCTCACGCCTATTAAACCCGCCTTCGACCGTTTAACCATGACCACTGCACTCGACAGATGGAGGAATGGGCAAAAGGCTGAAAATAGCCTTTTTACCCACCTTCTAGCCACCGACGTCGGTTACCCATCGGCCGACGCTGGTGGGATCGCCGACGTTGGTTGCTAAAAACCCAAATTTTTGGCTGTCAAAAACACCAATTCTGGTTTTTTGAGGCTAAAACATACAGTTTTTAAAACCTAAACCCCCCTTTTTGCCTTGAATGGTTTTGACACGTAGTCAAACCAAAAATCTTGTTGACCACGCAAGGCAACAACCACTCCCGCCTTCGCCCTCCATAACAATTCTTCTAATTGAGTATCATTAAGAGGCCAAACGAACTCCTACCCAAACAACCCCGACTCAACCCCCTATTGTTCCCGAAGGGGACCAAGACTTCGAAAGGTTCCTTGACCTCAATGTGAAGGCCCTTCAGCACTATCTCATGAGAAGTCGAACGTGAGACTCTTTAGGCAACCCAATTTATGAGATGCCAACCTCTTTAGTTGAGACGGTAGTCATATCAACAGCGTCTGTAATTCAACCCATAGACACCAAGGCCGTCACCTCAACTAGTAACTAGACCATGACCAACCTTCAAAGTATGGCTTCTCCTTCTATTTCTGGACCCACTTCCATTGGGGTTTCGGCCCCCCATCAAATGCAAGCTATCCAACAAAGTTCTACACCATTTCAAAACCTAGTTGTCTCCATCCTGCCTACTCTTGCACTCATCAACACCAGGGTGGCTACTCATCCTTTGGCTAATGTTGCCACCATCCAACCACCTCTGGCAACATCAAGCCTAGTCGTGCCTTCTACCTTCATGACACAACCACCCTTGGCCTCCACTTCTGTCCCTATGACTAGTTATCAATATGTTGTGCCTATACAAGCGCAATCGACTAAGTCATATGCCCCTCCTAGCACCTTCAAAGCGCCTTACAACCTAGGGGGTGCCCCACCTACAAATTCGTCAACCGACCTAATTAAAATGTTGATGGACAAAATGTCTAATCTTGAGACCTCAATTTCGGGTTCAAGAAATGTCCTTTCATATGACCAAATTTGTAATGAACCCATTCATCCCTCAGTCCCAATCCGGCCATATCCTAGTCAGTGGGAACTTCCCAAGTTTACTCGTTTCCAGAGTAAATAAGACCCACAACAACATTTACGAGCATTTAGACATTCTTGTTATCTTATAGCACATGATGATGCATTATTGCTATGCACATTTCCCATGTCACTTTCTGGTGTTGCCCTCGATTGGTATAGCTCCCTTACCAGTCATTCTATATTTTCTTTCACTCAACTAGCCCAAATTTTCTTTGACCACTTCTCTATCAACATCACCAAAAAGGTCTCCATCACGAACCTATACTCTATCAGACAATTTGACGATGAATCAATAGCTAATTTCATTGCTCGATGGAGAGGTTTAATCAACCAACTCTCCTTTTATTTACCTCAACCCGAGCTCATTGAGCTCTTTTCACAAGCGTGTGCCAAAAATATTTCCTCTACCTTGCGGGTCCAAACATTCTGCACATTTGACGAAGCTTTCACCATGGCTAAGAAGCTTGAACTCCGTGCGGTCGAAGAGGACAAAGTCAAATTGCGTAGTAAAAATACTAATGCAAAATCAAATGACCCTTCTTCGTCCAAACCTTCTTCTTCATATTCCAAGTCCAAGGGATCAGCAAATGCTATGGTCCTTAGGCCACCATCTTCAACAACAACCAATCAATCCCAACCTTCCACATCTCAAAGCATCACCAAACAATTCCAACAATGATACATACATCGTCAATATACTCCAACAGGAGAATCATATGCATCTGTGTTGGATAAACTTGTCAAACAGGGAGTCCTCAATCTCCCTCAAATCTGACCACCTCAATTTGACCCCTCAAAAGCCATCCCTACATGGTATAGGGAAAATGACTTTTGTCATTATCACCGTGTCAAAGACCATGGCATAAACAACTGCAAAACCTTCAAAAACATTGTCCAAGACATGATAGATAAAGGTGATCTTGTTTTGGATAACCCAAACGTGCCACCAAATCAAAACTTAGACATATTTAGACAACCTTTTCCTAACCATCCCCCTAGCCAAAATAACATTCAGACCATGGCCGATGACTCTCAAGAGCATAATATATGCACGGTCAACATGGTCTCTCCTTTTATGCCTAACCAACCTCTTCCATAGTCTGAAGAGGTTAGTCAACCTATTTGTCCATCTCAGGTAGAAGAGCCTTCTTCTTCTATTTGTCCATCTCAGGTAAAAGAGCCTTCTTCTTCCATTTGTCCACCTCAGGTAAAAGAGCCTTCTTCTCCTATTTGTCCTCCATCGACCTCTCTTATATTAGAGGACGCTTTGACGATACCAGTGCCGGTAGCCTCACCTTCATCATTCCTACTACCAATGGAGGACCTTACCCTTCCTACTCCTCAACCACAAGTAGAAGGCACAATCATCCCTGCCCTCTATCCTCTTGAGGAGCCACATTATCTGATTCCTTCTCCACCAAGAGAAGAACATGTCTCTTCACCTTCTCCGACCAAAGACGATCCAGTTATGACTCCCCCATGCCTTGGATCCGAGATCGTTGCATCTAACACATTTTCGGTCTCACAAACCACCCACATCTCCTAAAGAACCAAAGCCTCATCCAACATATTCCAAACCATTCTCTCGATTGGTGGAGAAACTAGGACATCTATATTCGAAGACATTAGAACATGAGGCATTATGGGAGCGACTCAAAGCTCCTCACCTTGCACGTCCCATCTCATCTCGTGCTATCGACCCTCCCATGACAAAATCTCCAAAACTCTCCAACAAAGACCAGGCTCCTACTTCCAAACCTTCAAAATCTCAACCATCCACATCCGAACCTAAACCCTCACAAACATCCACCATACCAACACCAGTTAAATCACTCGGTGTTCACCCCTATCTAACCTCACTCACCCGCAAGTGAAGGTAGACTTGAACCTTACCCTCCACAATAGTAGTCCTCGCACCCAACCAAAGAAGACTACTAAACCACGTCGGAGAACTCCTCCTCCACCATCATCATTACCCTCCATTTTGGGCCCACACCCATCCACCTTAATAGGAGTGGTCCCTACTCCGACACTTATCAAAAAAAAATCACATCCATTACTACCAACACCTAACAAAAACATACCTCCTTCAAAACATCTAACGCCTCTTACCATGAAAGTGTCATCTACGCATCTGGCCACACTGCCAAACAAAAGGATGGTATGAAACACTCCCTCGACAACGTCTAAACAGAAGTTGTCAACTTTTACTGTAACACAATGTGCAGACCCATTAGCAAGTTCTTATACCTTGTTGTTACACCAATTTTTACAATCCTCTAACATCACTCTTCCACCTATTAATCCATACCAACCTCTCAGACCAAAACCATCTTGGTTCGACGACACTAAAATTTGCCTATAACATCACACACCTGGGCATGACACTAAAAATTGTTGGGCCCTCAAGGTCGCCATTCACCATTACTTCGAGAAAGACACCCTTCTTGTTGAGGATACTGTCAGTAAATCTCCAACACCGTCTCATGTATCCCAAACCTCCTCACCTTCACACTCATCAACTCTCGGATCAAAACCATCTTGGTTCGATGACACTAAATTTTGTGCATATCATCGCACACCTGGACATGACACTGAGCATTTCTGTGCTCTTAAAGCGGTCATTCATCAACACTTCAAAAAGGACACCCATTTCATTAAGGATCCTCTTGATCACCCTTTTAACAAACCATCGACACCATCCCATGCCTCTCAAACCTCATCACCTAAATCGGGATCTCAATGCAAGACTGTTGTTCCTCTATCACCTTAAGCCCCTTTGTTTGAAATCAATGCCATCAATGTGGCCAACAAGTCACAAACCATGAAGGATAAAGGGGAAGAGAAGGTTTCTCTCCCTCGAACATATCCTTCCATCAGGCTTTCTCAACCACCAAAACCCATGACTTCAATCTTGGGCACATCTCGACCAACTTTTTCGACACCAATTCATGATCCCATGGTGAAACAACTTCACCAAACCCTTGTGAAGACATCTTTGTATGACCTCATTCAAAGCTCTCCACAACATCGCCAAACTTTAATCAACGCTTTACAAGCAGTGGAGGTCCAACCTAGAGACCCCCAACCACTAGCTTCTTTAATCCAATCATTACCAACCATTGCCTCCATCACCATCCATAATTATGAGATTCCAAACTCCAACTTGGAAGATCAAGATCTCACCCTCTTAAGCTAAGCCTATCAGGCAAAAGATTCATAAGATGCATCCTTGTGTCACACTCCTTGTCTAAGAGGAGCTTCATCTTCTTCTCTCCGTCTCCTTTACCCAACCCATTGATTATCCGCAATGGGTGTAAAACCTTGTCCCTGTCACCAACGACTGGGAGAATTCAACTTTATACTGACTATCACGACCTCAACCAACCTCGACCAAACATCAACCAACCTTTTAATCACGACCTCAACCAACCTCGACCAAACATCAACCAACCTTTTAATCCTGACCCCAACTAAGCATCAACCAAACATCAACCAACCTTTTAATCCTGACTCCAACTAAGCATCAACCAAACATCAACTGACTTCAACCAATCATCGACCAAATATCAACTGCCCAAGCATTGACCAAACATCAACCAACCAAGCATCGACCAACATATGACCAATTTGGAAAGAAGCAAATGAGGCAAGTTTGCTCCTAATTAACTCGGACCTTATCATAACGCACAAGTATGGATCAGGGACTTATCGTCTGTCTTCTCTTGAAGGCCGACCAGAACCTGAGCCTCTTAATGCCTTGCATCTGCGACCATTCTACTGTTAATCAAGTACTCATTCACTTGACATTAAACTTGAGCTCGTCCCTTGAGAAATCTCTGTCATTTTAATCCTCATTCCTTTTAACCATGTTCCCCTAAGCAAACAATATGTAACCCTTTTATATAGTATGAATGCTTTGTTCTAATAAAAGGGAGCCCTTAAACTTCTATAGTCTTGTCCATGACTAAAAATTCTGTCAAAAATAAATTGAAATGTCAAAATATCAAAAGGTCATAAAACTCTAAATGTAGACTGCTCCCTCGAAGGATAGCTGTATCATCATTGTTGTAGCTAATAGACTGCTCCCTCAAAGGACAGCTATTCAAAACCCTCAAAAACATATAAATCAAAAATATAGATCACTCCCTCGAAGGATGGATATGCTTAAAAATCTTGCTACAAAAAACACTCTCTCAGAAGCTTCCCGCATCGATCAGCTTCACAAATGACCACAAAATAAAACAACATCCCTACGTAGACTTCCCGCATTGATCACTCTACCCAAAAAAAAAGGGTCATGGACTTGACTTGTAGTCATCCTCAGGGTCTCCTATAAAAAGGGGCAAAGTTATCCCTACTAAAAGGGGTTACCCTATCCTAACATATCACATCACCTATTACCCTAACATACTCAAGGGATTTCGAGCTCACTCAATGTCAAGTGATTTGATTAATTCTCTAACACAACCAATGGTCAATGACGTAATGCATGGATGGGGCTTTTTGTTTCTAAAAACCCCCTACCTATGCTATCATTATGGTCCTTGTCAATGAAAGGGAAAAATGCTTTTCACTTCCTCCATACCCTTTGGTCACATTCAACCAAATCATTTGCCAACCAAACCAAACCAACCCAACCCTTTTCCAACCACTAACGTTCTCATAGCCTATTCACACTAGTTTCCATGGAAACCAATACACATGGAAACTATCGACCACACAATTTATGTCAAGCATAAACCATTACTTGCTGAAGCATAAGCATACTCATTTCATTTTTAGCATACATCCATCACTAATATGGAAAATTGCTAGGTATGAAAGACAACATGGCCAATGTTACAGAATACACCATCATATGGAAAAGGCTGTAACATCATCATACCCTCATCATTTACAACCTGACCAAACCAACCTATCAACCAGCCTAAACTATATTGGTCTGAGGCCCTTCACATAGGGGCTATGTAGGTAGCACTCAGATGACATGACATCTTCTGGGGTTAGCTCGGACACATCCGTTTGTTCATCTACTTGATGGACAGACCATTTAACCTTTAACCATAACTTAACGTTGTCCAACTCACATCCATAACCGACCCTCTTCCTCCCTTTTAGGGAGAACTACATTGGCCTGAGGCCCTTTCGACAGGGGCTATGTAGGCAACACTCAGTTGACATGGAGTCTTCTGAGATTAGCTCGGCCATTCCTTCGTCTGTCCATCTAACGGACCAACTATCTCAACCCATCTCGACCAATGACCTTGGAGATCGTGACTATCTCCTCAGACCTCGCCCACCTTCGATACAACTCTGCCTTAGTTGTTTTGATTGCATGTATGCTACTTCGCGAATAGATATCAAAATTGTCTACACATCACATTACGACCCTCACAAGTATTGGATCACGAGCAAGTTGATCCCCACTACTTGTGACATTTTTATGTTTTCCAAGAGCACTTCCTGAGCCTGAGATACTTGGAACACGATGACCATTGGAGCTACAACTTGGATCGTTTAACCCAATCAGCTATGACTAAATGTTGGGGACTGGTTATTTCAATTTTAGCACTCCTCGACCTTTGATCGCGATAATTTGACCTACCTATCACGTGAAGTGGTATACGTGCAATCTCAACTTTTGCAGCGTTCACACTCAAACTTCACCATTTCCATCCACCATCTATCAAATCGGCACCTGATATCAGGGTACCTTCCCTCGACTCCCACTTTGAGGGGGAATACCTCATCCCTCATCTGGGGCAACCAACTCTTATTTTTGTCTTGCAGTTTACTAGAACAACCAACGGGACAAAAATGATCTTATCCCATATATGGGGCAACTTACTCCTGTTTTTGTCTTGTAGTTCATCAAAAACAACCAATAAGACAAAAAAGGGCAAATGTAGACACCAAAATTGTGTCTACTCCTTGGTCGACTCCCCCCTTTGGTCCCCTTGGTCCACTTCTAACACATTCCTAACCCACACACTTATTAATTTAAAATAACTTATTTTAAATTAATAACACCACCCTTGACACCTCACCCTTGAATTCCTCACCCTTGGATACCCTCATTTATCACCCTATGACTAATCATTCCAACCCTCTCACTAATCCTCACACCTATTAAACCTGCCTTCGACCGTTTAACCACGACCACTGCACTCAGCAAATGGAGGAACGGGCAAAAGGCTGAAAATAGCCTTTTTACCCACCTTCTAGCCGCCGACATCGGTTACCCATCGGTCGACGTTGGTGGGATCACCGACATCGGTTGCTTAAAACCAACTTACAGGCCAAACAGAAAACTAATCATAGACCCCCCGACTAATCTCCCTAAATTTTCCCTGGGACACTGAATCACAGATCTAAAATTTGACCTCTCTCTCTCTCTCCCAAACACACACCAAGCATCATAGGGTACAGGAACTCTGCATCAGTCACTCCACCTCTGATTGAAACATTGCAGGAAGTCTCCTACATCAGCTGCATCAGCAACAAGTCTTCTACACTCTTTCTTCAGCAAACCAGAGCTTAGTATTTCTTCTGCCATTTCATTTCAGTAGTTTATAAAGCATCAGTAATTAGTTCTCTTTTTACTAGTTCTAAGCACTGTAGACCAGACCAACCCTAAATTTCTTCCCAAAGAGGCTGAGAGGCCTTCCCCATATCCTTACCCCTTTTGACGCCCTATCCTCTACCCCTTGTCCCTCCTAAGACCCTATCTATTATCCTGCAACCCTACACAAACCCTCCGACTACCACAGACCACTCTATCAACCAAAGACACAGCCTGAGACCCGTCCAAAAGTCCACTGCCCCTACCGACATCGATGGCATAACCGACGTCAGCACATTGACCAACCGACGATGGCAGACTAACCGGCATCGACAACATTTACAACCGACAACGACAGACTAACCGACATCAACGACTGTGGAAGACAGATTGCAAGGAATCAGGTATGCATTATCTATTTCCATTTCTTTAAGTCTTTCATTATTTCTCTTTATCCGACATTATTTTTATCAGCTAGTGGACTGTCACCCCTCCAGGAAGTCTTTGCACTTTTGGGATCAATATTTTTCTTGGCAGTCCACCACCTATCTATCTAACAGTTTCCTTGTTTAAGTCTCTCTCATCTACAGGTGTCATTCTCCACAGCCAAAGAGGAGCTCCTTCAGTCATCTGGATACGGTGCGCAAACTTCATTCGGGTATCATCTAACCCCTGACCATTATCATAGTTTATTTCATCTTCTGAATGTTTAAAAGTGATAAAAATAGTTAGAAACATTCTGGCACGCCCGGTGGGACACTAGAGTTTTCCATGGGTTCATACTTTTTCTTCTAGAAACAAACTTTTCATATAGGTGCATTAGATCTATTCTTGCATCTTTTTCTTCTATCTCTTCCAAAAAGACACCATTAGCAAAGTTAAAAATAATTCTTCTTTTTATTTCTTCCTTGCATCTTAGAGTAGTGAAATTCATACTCTTCAACCTTTTCTCCACTTGTCTGCATCCGAACAAAACATTTCAATTTGGGCTTAAAATCTATTGCATCTCATTTCTGCCTAAATGCATACTTAGCTCTCACATCTAGTAATTAAAAACACATTATGAATAAATCTTAGTGCACTTATGTTACATGACTAGACCACTGTCACAACTAAACATCTAAATATACCTGAGACAAGGCCCGACTAGGATTTCATCACCTAGCGGATACCTTACCCTTCTTGGTAATCCCACTTGGACTTCACTACCAAGGGGAGAGCCCACTCTATTCTCTGGTAGAGTATAAACTCTAGGGGAAGTATATACTAGCTAAGTGACCCAGCGTATCTCTGGGATCGTGAAGTGAGGGGAGCTTGCTCCTTAGCACCAGGCCACGTACATAACCTAATACAGACTTTTGAGCACCAAAACTAACTCGAAACCAACCTTAGACTGCTTCTTCTAGGACCCGTTTTAAAAGCCAACTTCCCAAACACACTCTCTTAAGGCATAATCCAACAAGACTCTAAAACTTATTCCTAGGAATTAACATTTAGAGGCTGCTTGTCTTCATTTATTTTTCTTTCTATATCTGATTTTTTGAGTTGGCGAGGTCGTATTCTGAGATCTGAGAACAACTCAGACTCTCTTCTTTCTTCCAAAAACTTTTAACTTTTTGAGTTTCTGGAAATACACAGTAACCGACATCGGTTTTTCCACCAACGTCGGCAACACATATTCACCGACATTGGTCATCTGACCGACATCAGCAATTTAACTCACCGACATTGGTTTTTCCACCGATGTCGGTCACTGTCAAAATCTTTCTTCTCAAACAACAAGCTAAAAACCTGACTTTTTGGCTGTCAAAAACACCAATTCTAGTTTTCTGAGGCTGGAACATAGAGTTTTCAGAACCTAAACCCCCCTTTTTGCCTTGAATGGTTTTGACACGTAGTCAAACTAAAACTCTTGTTGACCACGCAAGGCAACAACCACTCCCGCCTTCGCCCTCCATAACAAGTCTTCTAAGGGGGTATCATTCAGAGACCGAATGAACTCCTACCCAACCAACCCTGACTCAACCCCCTATTGTTCCCAAAGGGGACCAAGACTTCGAAAGGTTCCTTGACCTCAATGTCAAGGCCCTTCAGCACTATCTCACGAGAAGTCGAATGCGAGACTCTTTAGGCAACCCAATTTATGGGATGCCAACCTCTTTAGTTGAGACAACAGTCATATCAACAGCGTCTGTAATTCAACCCATAGACACCCAGGCCGTCACCTCAACTAACAACTAGACCATGACCAACCTTCAACGTATGGCTTCTCTTTCTATTTCTAGACCCACTTCCATTGGGGTTTCGGCCACCCATCAACTACAAGCTATCCAACAAAGTTCTACACCATTTCAAAACCTAGTTGTCTCCATCCCGCCTACTCTTGCACCCATCAACACCTGGGTGGCTACTCATCCTTTGGCTAATGTTTCCACCATCCAACCACCTCTGGCAACATCAAGCCTAGTCGTGCCTTCTACCTTCATGACACAACCACCCTTGGCCTCCACTTCTGTCCCTATGACTAGTTATCAATGTGTTGTGCCTATACAAGTGCAACCGACTACGTCATACGCCCCTCCTAGCACCTTACAACCTAGGGGACGCCCCACCTACAAATCCGTCAACTGACCTAATCAAAATGTTGATGGACAAAATGTCTAATCTTGAGACCTCAGTTTCGGGTTCAAGAAATGTCCTTTCATATGACCAAATTTGTAATGAACCCATTCATCCCTCAGTCCCAATCCAGCCATATCCTAGTCAGTGGGAACTTCCCAAGTTTACTCATTTACAAAGTAAGGAAGACCCACAACAACATTTATGAGCATTTAGACATGCTTGTTATCTTATAGCACATGATGATGCATTATTGCTACGCACGTTTCCCATGTCACTTTCTAGTGCTGCCCTCGATTGGTATAGCTCCCTTACCAGTCATTTTATCTTTTCTTTCACTCAACTAGACCAAATTTTCCTTGACCACTTTTCTATCAACATCACCAAAAAGGTCTCCATCATAGACCTATACTCTATCAGACAATTTGACGATGAATCAATAGCCGATTTCGTTGCTCGATGGAGAGGTTTAATCAACCAACTCTCCTTTTATTTACCTCAATCCGAGCTCATTGAGCTCTTTTCACAAGCGTGTGCCAAACATATTTCCTCTACCTTGCAGGTCCAAACATTCCGCACATTTGACGAAGCTTTCACCATGGCTAAGAAGCTTGAACTCCGTGCGGTTGAAGAGGACAAAGTCAAATTGCGTAGTAAAAATACTAACAGAAAATCAAATGACCCTTCTTCATCCAAACCTTCTTCATATTCCAAGTCCAAGGGATCGGCAAATGTTGTGGTCCTTAGGCCATCATCTTTAACAACAACTAATCAATCCCAACCTTCCACATCTCAAAGCATCACTAAACAATTCCAACAATGATACATACAACGTCAATATACTCCAATAGGAGAATCATATGCATCTGTGTTGGATAAACTTGTCAAACAGGGAGTCCTCAATCTCCCTCAAATCCGACCACCTCAATTTGACCCCTCAAAAGCCATCCCTACATGGTATAGGGAAAATGACTTTTGTCATTATCACCATGTCAAAGACCATGACATAAACAACTGCAAAACCTTCAAAAACATTGTCCAAGACATGATAGATAAAGGTGATCTTGTTTTGGATAACCCAAACGTGCCACCAAATCAAAACTTAGACATATTTAGACAACCTTTTCCTAACCATCCCCCTAGCCAAAATAACATTCAGACCATGGCCGATGACTCTCAAGAGCATAATATACGCACGGTCAACATGGTCTCTCATTTTATGCCTAACCAACCTCTCCCACATTTTGAAGAGGTTAGTCAACCTATTTGTCCATCTCAGGTAGAAGAGCCTTCTTCTTCCATTTGTCCATCTCAGGTAGAAGAGCCTTCTTCTTCCATTTGTCCACCTCAGGTAGAAGAGCCTGCTTCTCCTATTTGTCCTCCATCAACCTCTCTTATATTAGAGGACGCTTTGACGATACCAGCGCCGGTAGCCTCACCTTCATCCTTCCTACTACCAATGGAGGACCTTACCCTTCCTACTCCTCAACCACAAGTAGAAGGCACAATCATCCCTGCCCTCTATCCTCTTGAGGAGCCACATTCTCCGATTCCTTCTCTGACCAAAGATGATCTAGTTATGACTCCCCCATGCCTTGGGTCTGAGATCGTTGCATCTAACACATTTTCGGTCTCGCAACCACCCACATCTCCTAAAAAACCAAAGCCTCATCCATCATCTTCCAAACCATTCTCTCGATTGGTGGAGAAACTAGGACATCTCCATTCGAAGACATTAGAACATGAGGAATTATGGGAGCGACTCAAAGCTCCTCACCTTGCACGTCCCATCTCATCTCGTGCTATCGACCCTCCCATGACAAAATATCCAAAAGCCTCCAACAAAGACCAGGGTCCTACTTCCAAACCTTCAAAAGCTCAACCATCCACATCCGAACCTAAACCCTCACAAACATCCACCATACCAACACCAGTTAAATCCCTCGGTGTTCGCCCCCTATCTAACCTCACTCCCTCGCAAGTGAAGGTAGACTTGAACCTTACCCCCCACAATAGTAGTCCTCACACCCAACCAAAGAAGACTACTAAACCATGTCGGAGAACTCCTCCTCCACCATCATCATTGCCCTCCATTTTGGGCCCACACCCATCCACCTTAATAGGAGTGCTCCCTACTTCGACACTTATCAAAAACAAATCACGTCCATTACTATCAACACCTAACAAAAACATACCTCCTTCAAAACATCCAACACCTCCTACCATGAAAGTGTCATCTATGCATCTGGCCACACTGCCAAACAAAAGGATGGTACGTAACACTCCCTCGACAATGTCTAAATAAAAGTTGTCAACTTTTACTGCAACACAACGTGTAGACCCATTAGCAGGTTCTTATACCTTGCTGTTATGCCAATTGTTACAATCCTCTAACATCACTCTTCCACCTATTAAGCCATACCAACCTCTCGGACCAAAACCATCTTGGTTCGAAGACACTAAAATTTGCCTATATCATCGCACACCTGGGCATGACACTGAAAATTGTTGTGCCTTTCAAGGTCGCCATTCACCATTACTTCAAGAAATACACACTTCTTTTTGGGGATACTATCATTAAATCTCTAACACCGTCTCATGTCTCCCAAACCTCCTCACCTTCACACTCATCAATTCTCGGATCAAAACCATCTTGGTTCGATGACACTAAATTTTGTGTGTATCATCGCACACTTAGACATGACACTGAGCATTTTTGTGCTCTTAAAGTGGTCATTCGTCAACACTTCAAAAAAGACACCCCTTTCATTAAAGATCCTCTTGATCACCCTTTTAACCAACCATCGAAACCATCCCATGCCTCTCAAACCTCATCACCTAAATCGGGATCTCAACGCAAGACTGTGGTTCCTCTATCACCTTCAACCCCTTTGTTTGAAATCAACACCATCAATGTGGCCAACAAGTCACAAACCATGAAGGATAAAGGGGAAGAGAAGGTTTCTCTCCCTTGAACATATCCTTCCATCAGGCTTTATCAACCACCAAAACCAAAGACTTCAATCTTGGGCACATCTCGACCAACTTTTTTGACACCAATTCATGACCCCATGGTGAAACAACTTCACCAAACCCCTATGAAGACATCTTTGTATGACCTCATTCAAAGCTCTCCACAACATCTCCAAACTTTAATCAACACTTTACAAGCAGTGGAGGTCCAACCTAGAGACCCCCAACCACTAGCTTCTTTAATCCAATCATTACCAACCATTGCCTCCATCACCGTCCATAATTCTGAGATTCCAAACTCCAACTTGGAAGATCAGGATTGCACCCTCTTAAGCTAAGCCTATTAGGCAAAAGTTTTGTAAGATGCATCCTTGTGTCACACTCCTTGTCGAAGAAGAGCTTCATCTTCTTCTCTCCGTCTCCTTTACCCAACCCATTGATTATCTACAATGGGTGTAAAACCTTGTCCTTGTCACCAACGACTAGGGGAATTCAACTTTATACTGACTATCATGACCTCAACCAACCTCGACCAAACATCAACCAACCTTTTAATCATGACCTCAACCAACCTTTTAATCCTGACCCCAACTAAGCATCAACCAAACATCAACCGACTTCAACCAATCATCGACCAAATATCAACCGCCCAAGCATTGACCAAACATCAACCAACCAAGCATCGACCAACATATGACCAATCTAGAAAGAAGCAAACGAGGCAAGTTTGCTCCTAATTGACTCAGACCTTATCATAACGCACAAGTATGGATCAGGGACTTATCATCTGTCTTCTCTTGAAGGCCGACCAGAACTTGAGCCTCTTAATGCCTTGCATCTGCGACCATTCTACTATTAATCAAGTACTCATTCACTTGACATTAAACTTGAGCTCGTCCCTTGAGCAATCCCTGTCATTTTAATCCTCATTCCTTTCAACTTTGTTCCCCTAAGCAAACACTATGTAACCCTTTTATATAGTACGAATGATTTGTCCTAATAAAAGGGAGCCCTTAAACTTCTATAGTCTTGTCCATGACTAAAAATTCTGTCAAAAATAAATTGAAATGTCAAAATATCAAAAGGTCATAAAACTCTAAATGCAGACTGCTCCCTCGAAGGACAACTGTATCATCATTGCTGTAGCTAATAGACTGCTCCCTCGAAACACAACTATTCAAAACCCTCAAAAACATATAAAGCAAAAATATATACCACTCCCTCGAAGGATTGCTATGCTTAAAAATCTTGCTACAAACAACACTCTCTCAGAAGCTTCCCGCATCGATCAACTTCACAAATGATCACAAAACAAAACAACATCCCTATGTAGACTTCTCGCATTATCAGTCTACCAAAAAAAAAGGGTCATGGACTTGACTTGTAGTCGTCCTCAAGGTCTCCTATAAAAAGGGGCAAAGTTATCCCTACTAAAAGGGGTTACCCTATCCTAACATATCACATCACCTATTACCCTAACATACTCAAGGGATTTCGAGCTCACTCAATGTCAAGTGATTCGATTACTTCTCTAACACAACCAATGGTCAATGACGTAATGCATGGATGGGGCTTTTTGTTTCTAAAAACCCCCTACCTATGCTATCATTATGGTCCTTGTCAATGAAAGGGAAAAATGCCTTTCACTTCCTCCATACCCTTTGGTCACATTCAACCAAATCATTTGCCAATCAAACCAAACCAACCCAACTCTTTTCCAACCACTAACGTTCTCATAGCCTATTCACACTAGTTTCCATGGAAACCAATACACATGGAAACTATCAACCACATAATTTATGTCAAGCATAAACCATTACTTGCTAAAGCATAAGCATACTCATTTCATTTTTAGCATACATCCATCACTAATATGGAAAATTACTAGGGATGAAATACCACATAGCCAATGTTACAAAATACACCATCATATGGAAAAGGCTGTAACATCATCATACCCTCATCATTTACAACCTGACCAAACCAACCTATCAACCAGCCTGAACTACATTGGTCTGAGGCCCTTCACATAGGGGCTATGTAGGCAACACTCAAATGACATGATGTCTTCTGGGATTAGCTCGGCCACATTCGTTTGTCCGTCTACTTGATGGACAAACCATTTAACCTTTAACCATAACTTAACCTCGTCTAACCCACATCCATAACCGACCCTTTTCCTCCCTTTTAGGGAGAACTACATTAGCCTGAGGGCCTTCCAACAGGGGCTATGTAGGCAGCACTCAGTTGACATGGAGTCTTCTAAGGTTAGCTTGGCCATTCCTTCATTCGTCCATCTAACAGACCAACTATCTCAACCCATATGGACCAATGACCTTGGAGATCGCGACTATCTCCTCAGACCTCGCCCACCTTCGAGACAACTCTGCCTTAGTTTTTTTGATTGCATGTATGCTACCTCATGAATAGATAGCAAAATTATCTGCACATCACATTACGACCCTCACAAGTATTGGATCGCGAGCAAGTTGATCCCCACTACTTGTGACATTTTCTTGTTTTCCAAGAGCACTTCGTGAGCCCAAGATACTTGGAACACGATGACCATTGGAGCTACAGCTTAGATCGTTTAACCCAATCAGCTACGACTAAATGCTGGGGACTGGTTATTTTGATTTTAGCACTCCTCGACCTTTGACTGCGATAATTTGACCTACCTATCACGTGAAGTGGTATACGCGCAATCTCAACTTTTGCAGCGTTCACACTCAAACTTCACCATTTCCATCCACCATCTATCAAATCAGCACCCGATATCAGGGTACCTTCCCTTGACTCCCACTTTGAGGGGGAATACCTCATCCCTCATCTGGGGCAACCAACTCTTATTTTTGTCTTGCAGTTCACCAAAACAACCAACAGGACAAAAATGATCTTATCCCATACCTGGGGCAACTTACTCCTATTTTTGTCTTGCAGTTCGTCAAGAACAACCAACAAGACAAAAAGGGGCAAATGTAGACACCAAAATTGTGTCTACTCCTTGGTCGACTCCCCGCTTTGGTCCCCTTGGTCCACTTCTAACACATTCCTAACCTACACACTCATTAATTTAAAATAATAACTTATTTTAAATTAATAACACCACCCTTGACACCTCACCCTTGGATTCCTCACCCTTGGATACCCTCATTTATCACCCTATGACTAATCATTCCAACCCTCTCACTAATCCTCACACATATTAAACCCGCCTTCGATCGTTTAACTATGACCACTGCACTCGGTAGACGGAGGAATGGGCAAAAGGCTGAAAATAGCCTTTTTACCCATCTTCTAGCCGCCGACGTTGGTTACCCATCAGCCGATGCTGGTGGGATCACCGACGTCAGTTACTTAAAAACAACTTGCAGGCCGAACAAAAAACTAATCACAGACCCCTTGGCTAATCTCCCTAAATTCTCCCTAGGATGCTGAATCACAAATCCAAAATTTGACCTCTCTCTCTCTCCCAGATGCACACCAAGCATCACAGGGTACATGAACTCTGCATCAGCCACTCCACCCCTGATTGAAACATTGCAGGAAGTCTCCTACATCAGCTGCATCAGCAACAAGTCTTCTACACTCTTTCTTCAGCAAACCAGAGCTAAGTATTTCTTTTGCCCTTTCATTTCAGTAGTTTAGAAAGCATCAGTAATTAGTTCTCTTTTTACTAGTTCTAAGCACTATAGACCAGACCAACCCTGACTTTCTTCCCAAAGAGGCTGAGAGGCCTTCCCCATATCCTTACCCCTTTTAACACCCTATCCTCTACCCCTTGTCCCTCCTAAGACCCTGTCTATTGTCCTGCAACCCTGCACAGACCCTCCGGCTACCACAGATCACTCTGTCGACCAAAGACACAACCTGATACTCGTTTAAAAGTCCACTGCCCCTACCGACATCAGCGGCATAATCAACGTTGACACATTGACCAACTAACGATGGTAGACTAACAGATGTTGGCAACATTTACAACCGACGACGGTAGAATAATCGACGTCGGTGACTGTGGAAGACAGATTGCAAGGAATCAGGTATGCATTATCTATTTCCATTTCTTTAAGTCTTTCATTATTTCTCTTTATTCGACATTCTTTTTATCAGCTAGTGGACTGTCACCTCTCTAGGAAGTCTTTGCACTTCTGGGATCAATCTTTTGCTTGGCAATCCACCACCTATCTATCTAATAGTTTCCTTGTTTAAGTCTCTCTCATCTACAGGTGTCATCCTTCACAGCCAAAGAGGAGCTCCTTCAGTCGTCTGGATATGGTGCACAAACTTCATCCGGGTATCATCTAACCCTTGACCATTATCGTAGTTTCTTTCATCTTTTGAATGTGAAAAAGTGAGAAAAATAGTTAGAAACAGCTCTAATCACCATATTCATCCTTGATCCTCTCTAGACATGTCAATATTTAAGATCAACCAACCATACAGAAAGCACACTAGAGCAAGCACATTACACACTTTATCATTGTCACATAGACTATCAAGGTATTTCATCCACTCACTAGATACACCTCCATGAAATCACCATGACATCACTAAAAACTCTCCAACAGAAGTCACCAAGCTCATACCTTCTCACAAGGTATTTTCATGCCATGACTAGGCTTAGGCTACTCAAAGATTTGTACCTTCATGCAACCATAAGGAATTATTTGCCTTCAAATTTTATTTTATGACATCCTTAAGTGATAACACTCCAATAATACCCTTTATCAAATCAACACATTGTAATATAAACACACTCTCTCAATGACATCAACCTAATGAAAGATGTACCATTGAAATCTATGACAATACTCAACAATCTCCCCCTTTGTCATTGATGGCAACCACTCTCATAAAATTCTCTCAACAAGAAAATTATTACTCATTCTGAAATTTCTCCACCTTTGATATATATTACAAAGTGATGTCTACAATACCTTAGATCACACTCTCTTACAACCATAATACTCAACACATAGGACTATGAGTTTATGAGTCATAATGAAAATATGCTTCCTCTATATCTATGCATACCTTCTTATAACAACTCACCTACTCTTGGAGATAATGAACCACCTAATTATCTCCCCCTAAGTAATAGTATTCTTTAATGATTTCTAGGGGTAGGGATTACACCCAATTCCTATATTAGGTGTTCAAATGTTAGCCTTGGAAGTGGTTTGGTCAAAATGTCTGCAATTTGATCTTGTGTAGAAACATATTCAAGTCTGACACTTTGTTCACTTACCTAATCTCTTTAAAATTCCTTATGGGAATGTGCTTAGTCCTTGAGTGCATGATAGGGTTCTTTGAGATGCTTATATCTCTTGTATTGTCACAATAGATAGGTCTGGTACCATCATACTCCACTTTGTAGTCTTTTAGGGGTTATCTCATCCATAAGACTTGAGTGCAACATGAAGCTGCTACAATATACTCAGCCTCACAAGTGGATAATTATTTTGATGATTTCTTCTTGATTATCCATGAAACTAATCACCCACCTAAGAAGAAATCTCTTCCACTGGTACTCTTCCTATCATCTAGACTCTGTTCCCAGTCTACATCTATATAGGCTATCAAACTAAAATCCTTGATCTTTAGACACTACAACCCATACTCCATAGTCCCCTTGAGATACCTGAGTATCCTTTTGACTACTTATAGATGATTTCCCTTTGGATCTACTTGAAAATTTTCCACATGACCTACTTCTTACATGATGTAAGGTCTAGAGGTAGTGGTGTATAGAAAACTTCAAATCATTGACCTATATGATGTTTGATTGACCTTTGGAGACTCATATTCCTTTCTCAATTTACACCTTATGATCATAGGTGTACTAACTACCTTACAATCTTGCATCTCAAATAGAGATATCCCATGTTAGAATCTTATTCTCCAACATAAGCCATGTAAAGAGCATGATCTTAATAGGAATGTACCATTTCCACAAAGTAGTATACCACCACTTAACCACTACTTCACAATTTACAAATTAGATAGATTCATAAGCCAAATTGGCACTTACCATACCAATCTTGTCATTCCATGTCCAAACAAGTGAGTCTTCTGTATCAATCAACTATACACAACTACATTAAATTCTTATTGGTTACTTATGATAAAATACTTCCTAAGGGAAAAGGAAACATTGGCTGGTCAATTGGCATGGTTGACCCTAATTTCCTTTCAATAATAATGGTTAGTTACTATGTTTATATTGATATGCTAAGTTGGTGAAAATAATGACACAAATCCAAATGTGTAATGTGGGTAAGTGCAAGTTACAACAACCTCATTTCAATCTGATTAAAATTCTAGTTTGGCAGTAATTTGGATACAATAGATATTTAGTTCATGAGTTTCTGTTTAGATGTCCATGTAGGCAAGCATGTTTGAATGGAACTCGAATTAATTAGTTTCTATTTACATTCATCATGCATCATATTTTTACCATCTGACACAATGTTTTGTGATGGTGTAACTAATATTTACAATTTATATGTATTGAAAAGCACATATAAGACATTTCTTTTAAAGGAAGATTTAACCAGAGTAGTTTGCATGATCTTCTTTGTGTCTCTTCATCACACACAGTCTTGTATGTTTGTTCTACTAAAATTTGTATCTTTTTTTGGTTTGTTCTACCACAGATCGATGCACTTGCAGTTATAGATTATTTCTATAAAATTTATTGCCCTTGATCCTATGTGTAGATTTTAATTTTAATTTTTTTACTTTAAAAATCTAGCTCAAGTTTTTACACTTTATTTTATATGAAATAACAAGGGGTAAATAGAAAGGGAGGACCAAATAGAAAAGGATGAGTCCTTTCCACAGGAGAATGCAGATGATAGTTGTGACGTTCGGCAGAGGGACACTAAGCTCTCCTTCATGAATTCGGCCAAATTCAAAGCTGATGCAATTTTCCAAGTTGATTCGTGGATGTATAAGGAAATGATGGAGCTGAAGAAGAAAGTAGAAATAATGCAACATAACCAGGAAGCTGATAGGATCAAAATCAATAATTTGGAGAAGCAAATGAGCGATATTCCAACTAAACTTAAGGATTATGAGAATAATCTGAGAAGGCTCATTAAGGAAAGTAGAATGAAAATGGAGGAGGTTACTTCTAGCATATGTGCGGCTGCAGCTAACCTTAGAAAATGAGCTAATGAAGAAATAAAATCCTTGGAGGGGCCTAGTAAGAGAACTAGGTAGAGCTCAAGGAAGAAAGCCCAGCAAGAAGCTGCTACATCGACTGCAATATCCATACATGATACATCAATGGTTGGAAATGAGGCAGTGAAGATGATCCTGGAATTAGAAGACTAAGGTATTCTTTGTTGCTATTGATTTTGGTCTAGTCCTTTCTGCTGGATGTTATAACTGGTTCTGAAAGTTGGATCTTAGTTTTAAAAACTTATTTTGAGTTTCCAAGTCTCTGTAAAACCTGTGATCTTCTTTTATGGTATCGGTCTGTGGTTTCAAGTCCCTGTAAAACCTGATTTTGATACTATTTTACAGTAAGTTTTAGGAATGTTCTTCCTGTTGGGCATTATCGCTTCATCTTTCTTTCTTTGTTAAAGGGTTTCGGGGTCCCTTCAAAACCTACTTTTACCTTAATCTAAAACAAGGGGTAAATAGAGGTTGGATAACCTCAAGTAATCTTTGTTGAGTGTTTGAGTGTTTCCTACATTCTAATACTTTGAAGAGGGCTCAAATCACACAAAGTTCTATCATTTATGTGTATATATGTTTTATAATGTTCCACTAGAATGCATTACAACTCTTTGGATTTTGACATTTAAAAACATGTAACTTTGACCTTAAACTTATATTCATATTAGAATTTAGGAATCTTCCTTTGAAGGGTTTTTTATATTTGGATTATTTTTTATAATTCTTCAAGGGTATGCAAATATATTTATAAAGGAATGATATATGTTAGGTGTGCTAGATAAAAATGTCCTTAGACTTGATATTTATTTATAGATGAATATTTTGGTAATATCTTATATCTAACATGTGAAACCTACATCTAGTCCAACCTAGGAGAAATATTTACAATTGAAAAATAGACATTAGAGATCATGGAACACTGCTAGTGAAGGTGGACTTTGCTAGTAACTACTAGCATCTAACAGTTGTTGCCACTTTCTAGGAAGGGAAAAATAGTAATGTGGAATATAGAAACAATATTCTTAGATTAATGGAGAATAATGGCATAGACTGTTTATATCTTGAATGGGGATGATGGAAAAATTGATTTTTCAAATTTGATAATTAGCTAAATAGATATAAGATAATGTGATCAAGAGTCAAATATATATGCACAAGTTATGTATGCTAAAGATAATTAAAACCAATTTTTTCGAGTGTGTAATACCAAGTGTCTAATATTGCCTTCCATTTAGTAAGATATTAAAAATGCTAGGTTAAA
The DNA here is from genome assembly GCA_037957365.1 of Torreya grandis. Classification (NCBI taxonomy): domain Eukaryota; kingdom Viridiplantae; phylum Streptophyta; class Pinopsida; order Cupressales; family Taxaceae; genus Torreya; species Torreya grandis. The sequence goes on along the minus strand of JARHVA010000038.1, from coordinate 9,365,425 downwards.
AGGATAAATAAAATAAATTGGTACATGAGTATAAATTCACTTGGTATTTCTAGTTATGTCATAAATATTCAACTTAATCCATACAAAAGCTACAAGGAAACATGTATAAATCAGTATCCAACCATCATAGAAAAATATAAGATACTTTATATCATTGACCTATTTTAAATTGAAAAATCAAGGAACGAATACACCTATGGGTATGCAAACTAAACTACCCACTATTAAACTCATTTGGAGAATGTCACAGGGTGATTATTTCCTAAGGAAATACCATTGTTAAAACCATCAGTTAAGAAGTATAAATACCTCAATCCCAATTGATGATGAATAAATTTTTTAAATTTGAGCAATGGAGAACCTCAATTACACTAAAAATATCATCATATCTCTTTTGATGAAACCCTAAAATAAATTCATGTGTAAATTAAAAATTTGAATAAACCACTGATAACATAATATAAAATCAAAGTGATTAATTAGTACAATCAAACTCATCATAGAAATACAAATGTATATACATGAACAATATTCATGCCTCCAAATCTGATCCATATGTATCTAAATTTTATATAGAATGTCATACTTTATATGTCAATTTTTTTAATATGACTCATATAATATATATTATACTGTCATATATTATGTCAAATTTCTCTCATAATCATGTAAAATGCCTCACATACACATCTCATATTCCTCAATCAATTAATTTCCCCAATCTGAATATCAATATGTGTTATAATATAAATCACAAAATATGAAGATTTTGTCTATCAATACTTGAATGTATATGACAATCCCACTAATATTCCCCATTTCTAAGGTGAGGGATGAAGTATGTAAATATATCATCTCAAAAAAATATAATTATTTTGTATCATGGTGTGTGTGTGTGTGTGTGTGTGTGTGTGTGTGTGTGTGTGTGTGTGTGTGTGTGTGAGAGAGAGAGAGAGAGAGAGAGAGAGAGAGAGAGAGAGAGAGAGAGAGAGAGAGAGAGAGAGAGAGAGAGAGAGAGAGAGAGAGAGAGAGAGAGAGAGAGAGAACCTGACAATATATGTTATCATAGGTTAAGTGCATAAATTTGAGGGATAAAAAATGTCCTACTTTTAGACATGATTTTTTTTTTAATCTCAAAAATTTAAAATTTTGTAGATAATTTGAAATGGCTATACTCAAAATTTTAAGTTGGTATAAGAACACTAATTGTAGAATTTAAAGTCTAATTTTCAAAACAATAAATTTTTTGAAAAATGGTTAAGTATAAGTAGGTCTTAAAACATCTAAAATTTGAAGAGGAACTCCTTTTTAAAATAAAATAGAGTAAATATACGTCTGTGAGGCCCACAATTTTTTGAGCACCGTTTAATATTGTTTGAAACCATTTAGTGAATTTTTAAATAAGATATTCTAGTTTGTGACCTATATTTTTAATGAATAGTTTTTAAATTAATTATACAAGTAAATATATCCTTAAAATGTTTTGTGCACCCCCCTAAATACCTAAAATAAAAATGAAAAATTGTTTTTGCTAATGTGGGTAGAATTAGGCCTAGTTTGTGACCATATAATTTATTTTACACTTGGATCAATGAAAAAAAATTTACATAAACATGAATATGCATGTATATTTGTAGCATGTAGTGGCCTAAAAAGGTATAGTTGGAAATCAAAATAGTTTTAACCTTTAAAATAGACCAAAATTCATAAAAATCATATATTTGAAAAGATGAGAGCATGCTTGTTGTCATGGTAATAATTTTTTGTTTTTTTTGTTCAAATTCAATGTATTTGGTGATGGAAGTTGAAATTCATTGTTTTCAGTCAAAACTCTCAGACTCAGTTGTAGATTAACAGGTCTAAGCCTTTGGCTCGAGAATACAAACCATTTTCGAGTCAAAAGGCTCAATTTTTTGAATTCAAATTTAAGTAATGCAAATGCATTATAACGTATACGTGTTTCTTTTCATAACACATAAAAAAAATTCTCTATGGGTACGCATTTTTTATATTTTGAACTCCCTAATAGTGGTGTGTTGTGATAATTTCAATTGTAAAGTGAAGTGTATCATTATAGGGGAAAGGTCCCTAACTTTGGATGGTGAATTAAGGTGTTGTGGTATCACATTAAACTAATACATACACACTAATATTTATACACACCAATGCATTTTTCATCAATGAAGCACACCTAGAAAAAAGCTCGTTTGGCTATATGTAGGTACATGTCACTACTAGTACCTTTTCTTTATATACACTACCACAAAAAGGATGCAATTATAGTTTGATAGGCTCTATAGCCCCAATTAATACGTTATGTGAAGATATGATGAAAATGTTTGAATGTGATAATGTAATGATAATATTTAACATGTAGCCTATGCCAAGCATGATACATCAGGACTTAGTTCAAGTCTAACATGTCAACCCTAATGTCATAAAAAAAAGTCAAACATGGTTAAATATGAAGGAAATTAAGGCTATTTTGAGCCATTTCAACCTAATTATATGACTATAAAATGTGATTTTGGGGTTGATCACCTCTAATTTCATTAGATATTAAATTAGAGAAACATTAAACACAAGTTTTACATGTATAGGATGTGGTTTTAAACTTAATAAACTTGAATGAAACATCATATAATGAGTGCAAATGCCAATTGATTCAATTATGGAAATAATTAGGGTCAAAACGAGCCACATTAAACTATTTTAAATTGTTTACATGATGTGATTTGAAGTGAAATTAACCCTATATGTCATCATATATAATGAACCTAAGAGTTGATTAATTTAATTAAGGAGGCATTTGAGGCCAATTTGAACCCATTCAACATAACTACCAGAACATGTGATATGATTTGGGTCTAAATTAAGTTCAATTATGTCATTAATTAAGACAATTAATCAATTGGTGCAATTAGGATGTGATTTGGGCAAGATAGAACCTTCACACCAAATTCATGGCCCAATTGATTGTATAGTTTATGCAACATATGGCTTAACTAACCCTAATTTTATCATAAATACAAACATGAAGGTAATTTTGGCCAATTTGAACCTGATTGAACCTAAATTCAAGTCTATGATGTGATTAAAGGATCTAAATTAGTTCATGCTTCATGTTATGTTGACCCTAAACCATAATGTTATCACAAATATAGTTCCCCTAAACCCTAATTCCCATAAACCCTAATTTCATCACATGTATACAAAACCATTACACTAAACCCTAAATGGGATAAACCCTATATTTATTACTTGAATACAACCCCTAAGTTCCCTAATTTAATCATAAATTCATTTTCATGAAGGTAATTGGGGCTAATGTGAACCTGTTGAACCTAGTTTTGTGAGAATATGATGTGATTTAGGGATAAATTAGCTCATATTGCCTCACATATTGAGCCAATTAGTCATATGTCACAACCATAAACCCTAAACCCTAATTTTATCACAAATACAAGTTCATGAATGAAATTGAGGATAATCTGAACCCATTGAACATGTACATAGAAATTACAGAATGTGATTGGAGTGATATTAACCCTGATGCCATCATATATAATTAATTAAATAGTTGATTCATTCAATCAAGGTGGTGTTTGAGGCCAATTTGAACACCTTAAGCCTAACTACAAGATCATGATATGGTTTAAGGCAGAATTTAGTTTGATTATATCATGAATATATCTAATTAGATAATTGGTGCAATTAGGGATGTGATTTGGGAAAAACTGGGCCCCTAAACCATATATTAGAGACTATTCCACATGGGCCACATGGCTTAAAACTGACCATATATCAAGTATATTTTGCCTCTATTTTGTATATAACCTACTTGAAGTAGTATATGCCACTTCTAGTTCTCTTAATGATTTTAATAAAAGAATATCTATTATATTGGTCTTGAAAGACCAATGAACTTATTTTAATCTCTATCTCTTATGTTTGATCAGCCAATGATAGACTAATGTCTTAATTCAAGGTTCATGTCCTACAATACCCCTCTCTAAGCTCAAGAGACTAATACCTTGGTTTTACCTCACTTTGAATGATCCCATCCATCAATTTTTTCTTTCACCATGGATCCTCTGGATTCCAGAAATTAATGCTAAGAATAATATACTTTATTCAATCTTCAAATGGTTCTGCTTGGAAGCTTGTAATTTCTAGTAAGGTGGACTGTTACTTGCATTTAGTTCAAGACAACTCTCAACCTTATTATTTACTCATTCTCCTTTCCAACTCTGGATGAAAGACTTCAAATAATGATACAGAGCCTCTAAAAGTTTTGTACAAGTTCAAATTATCAATTAGGTTACCAAATGATCAATAATCTTGACTCAACCCCAAAAATTACTATAAGGTTGTAAATAGGTCCCTTTAGATCTTATAAATGTGTCATTCACTTATGTTTACCTTAATGGTTTACTAAATTTTTATTTGAATTTTCATGGATCATCTATAATTATGAGAAACCAATCATATTATTGGTTTCTCAAAAGAGAATAAATTCAATTGTAACCCCTACTCCTTAGGTATATATAAGCCTATTTTGATGTCCTCATAGGATCTTACCTCAAATTAACCACCAATGACTTGCACAGGTAATTTTATCATAAATGCAAATATAAAGGCAATTATGGTGAATTTAAACCTATTAAACCTAAATGCAAGTCTATAATGTCATTAAAGGGATAAATTAGCCCATGTTTCTTGACATGTGTTGGCCTTAAACCCTAATTTTATCATAAATTGAATTTAATTTTGACTAATTTTAAATCTAAATTAGGATAATTAAACATAATTTGGATCAATTGAATCTAATTTAGACTAATTTAATCTATTTTGGATTAATTAACATCAACCAAGGGGAAATTCAACCTAATTTTAAGTGATTGAATATAATTTTGACCTAATCGAACTAATATGGACATGAATCAAATTAAGGGGCTAATGGAAGGGGTAAATGCATTATATGATAGTATTGTTGCATAGTAGGATGAAGTTATAGAATAAATAATGTGTATCAGTTATTTACTCTATAGAAAAAACTTAGTTTTTAATGACTATTTTTAACCTAAATCAAGAATTATGTCCTCACATACATTCTCTACATAATTTATGCATATTTTATGAATGATTTTTAAGTACATTTTTGACCCCACCTTTGAAATGCTATCAATTTAAATGGGTGATGGATCGCATTTGAGGAAAATTAAGAAGTTTAAGAATAAAACACTAGAGCAATTAGAAGAGTTGAGAGAAAAACACAAGGTACAAATGCAAGTACTTCATTCTAATATGACTCAAATATTGCTACTAGTGCAAAGGTCTCCTAAAACTCTACCCCTTAAACTTGTGTATATCCATTGCATACCAATTAAGCCTTATTCCTAGTGACCTTTCTATCTTCATTCCACTTGTTTCTAAACACCCATTTTATACCAATGACTTCTTATTTTTAGACATAGGAACTAATTCCCAAGTCTCATTATTTTCTATTTGGTCTAACTCGTTATTCATAGCACCTATCTAAAATGTGTCTTTGTTTTCTTTTATAAGACTCTTAGGTTCAATCTTAGATAATATAAAAACATTATCTTTGTTTAGATTACTTGCTAGTCTTCTTCTTGTTTGAATACATTCATTCTTATTTCCAATGATTTGAGATTTAGGATGATCTCTTTGAATCTACCTTGAGGATATTTTTGATTCCTATACCTCCGCAACTTCTTCTTCTTCTTCTTCCTCATCAACCTCTATAGTCTCCTCTTCATTCTTGAAGTCTAGATTCTCTAAAGTATCCTTGGATTATGAAAGTGATTTCCTTGTCTCATCAATCTCGACATTGGTTCTTTCCACTATCTTTTGTAACCTCTTGTTATAACATATATAGGCTGAGCTCATTGATGAGTATCCTAAGAATATACCTTCATCATATTTGAAATCAAATGTTCCTAAGTATTCATCATCTCTTTTGGTGAAACATTTTCTTCTAAACACTCTAAATTGTTCCACATTAGTAGTTCTACCTTTTCATAGTTCGTAAGGAGTCTTGTTGCCATTAGTCCTTATTTGTCCTCTATTCAAAATATAGACTGTAGTGCTTACTACCTCTATCCAATATCCATCAGATAATATAGACTCATTTAGAATAGTTCTATTGATTTTTTGAAATGTTATAGTCTTTATTTCCACTACCCCATTCTACTGAGGTGTCCTAACTACTCAAAACTATATTTGTATTCCATAAGCCTCACAAAATTCATAAAACTCATTGGACCAAAAATCTCCTCCTCTATTAGATATTAGATACTTTATATTCCCATTTTTCTCATTCTCAACAAGAGCCTTGAATTCCTTGAAATTGTCAAGAGATTTTAACTTTTCTTTCAAGAATGATACCCAAGTCAGTCTTGTGTAGTAATATATGAGTAACATGAAGTATCTATCTCCTTGAATGTTTAACATGACCATATATACAATATGTGAAAATGCAACATCTCTTTCATGTGATATAGATAGTGAGGAAGATGTCAGAAGAATTGATGACCACACCTACATGAATGTTCATCCCTAAGTATTCAAGAACATTTTTGGTTTTATAAATAACACTGATGGAAGATGCATTATTGTTCCTAACTGTTAATTCAAGGGATTCATCAAAGATTATGAAAATTCTATGCCAAAGATGCTTTAAAGATATATTATGGTAAAAGCTATAAAAGATATAAGAGTAGAGGATTTGTTATTTATTGATTATGGTTTTATTATATTTGTTCCTGCTTGTCTACATGCTTAATAATTTTTTTAAACTTAAGTACGTTGCATTTTTCAATCAAACAAATGTTTATTGATTGTGTTTTCAATGTGTTTTAATGGAGCTATGTAGATTTGTCGTGGTATCACATTAGATCTAAACGAAAAATCTATTTTAGTATATTGTCTTAACTATTTATAACTAAGGTTTGGAGGTCTAACTCATTATATATTTTATGATATAAATGATTTTATCACGATATGTCATAAAATGTACTTTTAAAACCTATAACCAAAACTTAACCTTTACAGCATCAACACACGAGTATTAGAGTACTAATAGTTGAGTCTTTCATGTCATAATGTGATTGGTCATTTTAAATTATTATTAAATAAATGTTGGACAAGTATTAGATACTACATGTTCAACTTCTAGTGTACTATATATATATCCATGCCAATTTATTTCATTAATAAAAAACACCTTAACAATAACATTGTTTGACAATTGGAACATGTTCCACTTCTCAGACCATTGGAACATGTTAAACAACGCCATAGACCATTTTTAATGTTATAATGAATAAATTAATGTATATAAGTAAATATTTATTACATTATGAGACTATCCTTAGCCTCTGATTCACTCCATTCATTATGCTTTTCATTTGCGTCAATGATTTTACGTACTTTTAAATTATTAAACAGCGCCTTGTACCATTTTAAATGTTATAATGAACAAATTAATGTATACGAGTAAATATTTGTTACATTATGGGACCATTCTTGGCCTCTGAAATGAAAACAACCTGTATGTATCTTTTCGCGTCTAAATACGCTCTGTTCCTGTACAGATCCTAGTTTACTTGTGCATAGGAATAGGCCGCCATCAGGGTCTTATTGAACCGCTTCAATGAAGGCTTCACGTTCTGCTCATCCAGATACACACGTTTCGTCTCTCACCATCCCTTTCTGTTAATGGACTCTGGGTCTCTGCGAACAGGGTCATACCTCCAATACTCTGCAAACAGAGAGCTCTCTTCTGCCAGGATTTTGTATTCAAGATATTTCAATCCTAAATTAGTGTCAGGCTCCTCGTAATAGTTAGCGGCAGCCCAGTTTGTACCCAATGGCACAATCTGTATAAACACGGCGCCCGGCCTCATGAAAAAAAAGTGTGTCATGGCAGCACCATGAACTCCCACCATAACATCGAAAGAATTCAGAGATCGAAACATGTCTACCATCCCCATGTTTCTTTTTGAAGGAACAAACAGAGCATAAAAACAAGAAAATAAAAACTTAAACCCTCAGATTGCTACAGCAATGGAGAAAACAAGATTTTATTAATCTTTCTTGATCTTTCTTTTTCTGTCTTTACAAAGCTGCGCCCAAGGGATCTTTAAATAGACTTTCTTGGTAAATCAAACTGAGAATAAACTAATCCTTAACTAATCTAAAACTAACTTCAACTGCTACTGCATGCAAGCTGAGCAAGGAGTAACACTGTTGTTTAACTAACTGATCTCTAACTGTTTGTTAACTGTTGTGCATGAGAATGAGCGAACTGAAAAAGGGAGGTGCAACTGGTAGTTAAGTGTCAAGTGGAGAAATTATCTCCTATTTATCTTCAGTTTCTAACACTTTTGGAATTCAGTATTTTTACCTGGAACCCAATTTTTTCCGCCAATTTGACGGTTCCTTTCTGGTTCATCATTGCCCTTGATTTCTGCAGAGATATTAGTACTAATTTGGGCTTTGCTACTTGTGAATCATTCCGCAGTCCAGATGCCTTTAAGGAGGATGCTGGTTCTTCACTTATCCTCTCTGTTTCAGCCGTGGAGGATTTTGTATTCAAGATATTTCAATCCTAAATTAGTGGCAGTCCCCGTAATAGTTAGCGGCAGCCCAGTCTGTACCCAATGGCACAATCTATATAAACATGGTGCCCGGCCTCATGAACAAAAAGTGTGTCATGGCAGCACCATGAACTCCCACCATAACATCGAAAGAATTCAAAGATCGAAACATGTATACCATCCCTGTGTTTCTTTTTGAAGGAATAAACAGAGCATAAAAACAAGAAAATAAAAACTCAAACCCTCAGATTGCTATAGCAATGAGAAAACAAGATTTTATTAATCTTTCTTGATCTTTCTTTTTTTGTCCTTACAAAGCTGCACCCAAGAGATCTTTAAATAGATTTTCTTGGCAAATCAAACTGAAAATAAACTAATCCTTAACTAATCTAAAACTAACTTCAACTGCTACTACATGCAAGCTGAGCAAGGAATAAGACTGTTGTTTAACTAACTGATCTCTAACTGTTTGTTAACTGTTGTGCATGAGAAGGAGCGAACTGAAAAAGGGAGGTGCAACTGGCAGTTAAGTGTCAAGTGGAGAAATTATCACCTGTTAATCTTCAGTTTCTAACACTTTTGGAATTCAATATTTTTACCTGGAACCCAATTTTTTCTGCCAATTTGACAATTCCTTTCTGGTTCATCATTGCCCTTGATTTTTGCAGAGATATTAGTACTAATTTGGGCTTTGCTACTTGTGAATCATTCCGCATTCCATATGCCTTTAAGGAGGATGTTGGTTCTTCGTTTATCCTCTCTGTTTCAGCCATGGAGGATTTTGTATTCAAGATATTTCAATCCTAAATTAGTGGCAGCGTCCCCATAATAGTTAGCGGCAGCCCAGTCTGTACCCAATGGCACAATCTATATAAACATGGCGCCCGGCCTCATGAACAAAAAGTGTGTCATGGCAGCACCATGAACTCCCACCATAAAATCGAAAGAATTCAGAGATCGAAACATGTCTACCATCCCCGTGCTTCTTTTTGAAGGAATAAACAGAGCATAAAAACAAGAAAATAAAAACTCAAACCCTCAGATTGCTACAGCAATGGAGAAAACAAGATTTTATTAATCTTTCTTGATCTTTCTTTTTTTGTCCTTAGAAAGCTATGCCCAAGAGATCTTTAAATAGATTTTCTTGGCAAATCAAACTGAAAATAAACTAATCCTTAACTAATCTAAAACTAACTTCAACTGCTACTGCATGAAAGCTGAGCAAGGAGTAAGACTTGTTTAACTAACTGATCTCTCACTATTTGTTAACTGCTGTGCATAAGGAGCGAACTGAAGAAGGGAGGTGCAACTAAGAGTTAAGTGTCAAGTGGAGAAATTATCACCTGTTAATCTTCAGTTTCTAACACTTTTGGAATTCAGTATTTTTACCTAGAACCCAAATTTTTCCGCCAATTTGACGATTCCTTTCTAGTTCATCATTGCCTTTGATTTCTGCAGAGATATTAGTACTAATTTGGGCTTTGCTATTTGTGAATCATTCCGCAGTCCAGATGCCTTTAAGGAGGATGCTGGTTCTTCGCTTATCCTCTTTGTTTTAGCCGTGGAACTAAATCGAGGGGCATAGGCGTTGCTGACGAGTGCCCGAATGTCCCCAATGCTCTTACCACCTTTCATGAGCCCTAGATTTATACACAATTCATCGTGTATGTTGAGGCCAACTATCATCTCTGGAAAACAGTGGACTCGCTTATCTTTGATGAAATCGATGACTGGGTAGTGGGTGAGCTGCTTCACAATCTCTCCATACTTGGTCATCCACTAATCATGGTATTCAAGAATCACCAACACCACTTCTCCATGGAGATGCTCGAAAGTTATGTATAGAGGCAACAAACCATCGTTGAACTCATGGTAAACGTTGCCTGTGTATCCTCCCGTGGAGAAAACTATGGCAGGCACGGCATGCTGGACTTGGCACGAATTTGTGTGCGCATTGTCCATTGTTTTGAGGGTGATTTCATCGATGGCGTTCATCACGTTCTCCTCCCATTTGCATGTATATGGCCTAATTTTTTCCTGACTGGACAAGATATCTTTTGTATGATTGTGGGCATGAAGAGAAATGGTGGCATTTTGAGAATGGGTTCTGACGACCCCTCTCAAATAGCAGACGTCTGTACGATAATGAGAACAGTCACAACATAGGAATCCTCCGTCATCTCCACCAAATGCATTATTTCTTCCAACATCTGTTAACAAAATGAATTTCTTCCTCAGATGTTGTCACTCTCAAAACTTTAATGGAAAAGAAAGAAAGGGGAATGTTGTTTTTGTTCTCACCGTTGATGACCGAAGAACACTCCAGATTACGAAGTTGCGGGGTTGATTTTGACACGGAGCTCTTCAGCTGCTGCTGTGTTATCTCTAAAGGACGATTGTGATGGACAATACGAGTCTGTAGAATTACATGTGTATAAAATATTTCTTTTCTACTACCATCTGCAATAGGGAAAACCACAAAATGCCTAGTTCAAGCTATTTTGACGGTATTTTTATGCTATTCGCAATTTAGAATGTGAATGGAATAGAAAAACAGAAAAAGCAAGTGATGAAGAGAAAAGTGAGCAAAACACGATGGATGTCATTGTGTGTAAGCAGGAAATGAAAGGTGAGAAAAGCCGTGATGATAAAATGCGTGAAAGAAAACACACATAAAACACTTCGATAGAAGCCGTCAAAAAACAATATCTGAATTAATTAAAGTCGTGTTTGAAGGGGCACCCAAACTTCATTCGTCACTCCAAAATAAATAGCCGTTACATCTGGAAATATGAATTACCTCTGAAATGTCAGACAGAGACCAATCACAGTCACAGTCACAGTCACACCCACAGCACTAATCAAATTAAAGTCCGCTACGCGACGCCAGCAAACATTTCATCATCTTCAGGAAATATTTTATTTTAAACAATAATTACAATATATGAATTAATTGTATCGTGGAAGGCCGCCATGTTTGAAGAGGCACCCTAACTTCATTCGGGAGCAGGGCCCAAAATAAATAGCTGTTAGATCTGGAAATCCAATTTTACTGTACAAGTTGCAGGTGAGACCTTACGCCAACCATCCACTTAACGAGTTGAACAAAGGCGATTTAATTTTTTACATCACATCACGCGGCTAAGACCATATGAAATCCATGCCATCTTACTCAAAGTAAAAAATAAGGCAATTGCACAGTTAATTATTACATTTATTCATGGAGGATATTTCAATCGTCACCTTTTATAATTTGGCATTCTAGAATTGTGATTTTCGTATAAATGATGCGGTGGGACGTGTGACATACAATCTCATGAGGCCATAATTTCTGTTATCATTTAGAAGGGATGCGTTTCATGAGCTGTCCCAACTTTTGAAAGGTAATGTTGAATGGATAATTTCAACCCGTTGTCGCTCCCATTCTTATCTGTGTTCATGGCAGAAGAACAAAAGATTGGGTGCAAACACCGTCTGACAAGTTAGCCTACCAAGACCCCTATCTACAAATACAAACCCCACCCAGCTTATCAATGTTGCTTCATATTTATTTTGTATCCTAAAACTTTGTCTCTTAGCTTTTATATCATCCATACATTTGATATAAAACTTTGAATGTTCATTGAAGGTTGCATTCTTTTAATGTTATTTGGCTTTGAAGGTTTATTAACTTTTGGAAAGTATTTATTGAGCTCAAGTAAGATATTTTTCTTTGGTACATTTTTTATCAATATTTTTTTATTAGAGATTCATTTATACATTTAAGATTTTCTCACTTTATATGTTTATTATGTGATTACTTTAGATATGTTTTCTTATATATTATATGGTTCATTCATAGTTATATGATTATCTTCTCCTTTTGAGGTGAGGTAATTATCTGTTTTTAATCTTCTCTCATTTCAAATGGGGGGCATATTAGTATAGGTATGTCATATAAATATGGCTTCCACACATATTGCAATTTCATATTTAATGGGGGGCATGTCATAGAGACATAGATTCCACACATTCACAGTTTCAAATATACATTGGGGGCATGTTTTAGAAACATTTTCTCCATACTTATTCAGTATTCATCATACCTAGATTACAGTGTAGGCATGGTTTGGAACATTATTCACATTGGCACTTATATAATTTTTTAAATTTCTTTATGTATAATGATGGCATGCTTTGTAAGCATGTTCTCCACACTTACATAATTTTTGAATTGACCAAAACATATAGGTATACGATTCATATACACACTTGTAGAAGATTTCTATACGTTGGTGTCATTGTTATACATAGTTTCAACATGAGACACATCTAAGATGCATATGTTATGCAATATGTGCCTAATATTAAAAAATATAAATCACTTTCATATTTTAAATAATTTCATGGAATGTCACTGCCCACCAAGTCAGATTTTACAAATTATATTTATTCAATCTACTACAGTGAAAATTTCACTTTTTGGTATGTTTGAAATGATTAAATCACTCAATCTTGTCAAAGTTTTAGGTTAGAATTGATTGTATCATCCAACCTTACAACTTGATATTATGATTTGACTTAGTTCACTCAGATACACTAGATTATAAGCATTACTGGGTTACATGGTTGAGCTAGTCTTAACTGTCAGGTGGAAATCCACCTTTTTCTCCAACTTTTGAGCATGGTCTCTCTCTCTCTCTCTCTCTCTCTCTCTCTCTCTCTCCCCTTAGATATATGCACTTTATAGATTTATATTTATCCTAATCTCAATTTCAATGATTCATAATGAAACATATTTCAAATCAAGTTGTCAATAGGCAAGGCAGTTACATTAATATATAGTGTATTCTTGAACATTGCTCTCTTTCAATTTCAATACTTTGAATTTCATATTAGGCACTAATTATATACTATAACATGCTCTTGGTTCCAAGTTATTCATTAGAAAAAAACTCAAGTTAGACTCAATCAAAGATAAGGTGTGATATATATACTAGGTATGCATTTATTTCTTTTAAAATATAAATTTCATTGTTAAATTAAAAGGGATAAATGTAGACACTATTTATGAATTATATATCACCTCAGTCTTTTAGACTTGTCAAATATAGACCTTAGTTATTCCTCTCAATTTTAGACCCTAGTTATGTCTCTCAATGTTATAACACGTACATGTTCTAAGCTTTGTATTTACCAATCCTAGTAAAAATAATGTATAAGCATTATTGTTATAACACATATACATTATTTCTATAATGCATGTGTAATGTAATACCGCATATGCATTATTACTATATCATATATATGTTATGTAATATTACATATATATTATGCAATACCACCTACGTGTTATGCTAAAATATCTACAAAATTATCCCCCAACTCCATGCACTTACCTTAATATGTTGTATTATTGTTTGAAATAAAAAATTAGTACCTAGAACTAAAGTCTCAACTCTTATTTGAGAAGCAACACTTGGAGGTCTTATGATATCTAGCTTCTTTCTTGGGCTTAAATCATCATCACAAATTTTATTTTGCATTTGCTTTTTATTTGGGTCTTCTTCATCACGTCCACTTCATTGACTAAATTTTTTATTTGGACTCTTAGAGTAGACCTTAATGCCAAGATGAGTTGAATAAGAAGAAACTATTCGGTTATATTTCTTTGAAGTTTCTCCTTTTAATGAGCCTCTTATAGTAGTGAATTTTTTTTTTAAAAAAAAATTGAAACCATGTTTTTAACCTTTCTACAACAAATTTTGTACATTCCTCAAGATATGTCAACTCTTGAATAGAACAATCAATTGATGGTAAATTTATTAATTATTATTGTTAATGAAAATAAGATCAATCATATCACTATTATCATTAAAAACACCTTTACTAACCAATTCCAACCTTTATTAATTCAAATTTATCCCCATATAGTCTCTCTTTCTATCTTCAAAATCATTCTCACAATCTTTCCAATAGTGTTTAATTTTTGACTAATGTAAATATCCTAAACCAAGACAAATATTTTTTTTCACTTAATATTGTTGTCAAAGGAAAATATTTTTATGTGAAATACATCATGAAATATGATATTGACTTTTCAATATTCCGTGCATCATTTGCTTTTTTTACATATGCAATATCTAAAACCTATTAGGAAGGGGGTCCAAACTATTTTGTTGTCTTTATATTTTTGTCAACTTATCCCAATTACTTGCATAACTTAATTAAACTTATTTTTTCACTGGCACAACTCTGATATAGGTGAATTTTGAAAACCATATGAAATAACTTCCATGATCAACAACCTCTATAAAGATTTAGATTACAGTATTTCCTTTTATTGTCTTCATAATAAGCATTGTAAAGGAATCATTTAGTCTTCTAAAATGTTTCTTATTTCATTAATGATTTGAAGGAGATAGTCATAAATCATTCACTCAAGGATATGTTCCATTAGGTGAGATTATAGGCCATATTTTCAATTGAATATAAAAAATATGAAGTCATGTAGAATTGTTGGGTAAATTCCAAGTTCACCAATTGTTTATAAAGGTTGGCACTTATGATTTGACCAAAGTCAATAATTTATTTTTTGTGACAAATTATATTGATGAACATACACATCCAATTATGTTATTGATTAATCTTATCATTATCCATTACTCTATTTAAGAATTTTATCATATCAAAAAATATTTACAAAAATTAAAAAATCTTCCCAAAAATGAAACCTATGCATAATTTTGGGAAGTTTAAATGTTCATTTTTTATTTTTTCTTAACCAAGATTGAGTATTAACTAAGATTTAGTAAATATTGTTACATATTTATCTATATTTTTATCAAAGAAACTTTTCCCAATCTATTTTTTCATCTCTATTATTTCATCATGATGTAGAAGTTTGAAGACAATGTTTAAGGAAGGACCATCTAAGTCTGTTATCACCACATCTTAAAAAGCCCTGATTTCTCTAGTTTCTTTGTGTTAATATTCAGCACAAGGAATATGTAAATAAATTATATCGACTTAGGAAAACTAGTTGTGTTTACAAGACCACCCTCAATGATTCATTGTGTAATGGGAGTCTGTTTGTCTTCTTGCATCCTTTCATAAAACCCTTCTCAACCAACATGGCTTATTTTAGAGTCACATATTTCAGGGAGGTTTGTTTCTAGAATAGACATCTATTTATATCCTAGATATTTGAATTTCATTTTTGTTGGTTTGACAATCTGAAGGGTTGTCTTAGCAAGAATAAATATCTGTTTATATCCTAAATATTTGAATTTTATTTTAGTTAGTTTAGCAATGTGAAGGTTGTCTTAACAAGGAGTTATATATATATATATATATATACATATATATATATATATATACATATATATATATATATATACATATATATATATATATATACATATATATATATATATATACATATATATATATATATACATATATATATATATATATATATATATATATGTTGTATATATATATATGTATATATATATATATATATATACATACATATATATATATATATATATATATATATATATATATATATATATATATATATATATATATATATATATATACACGTATATATATGTATGTATGTATATGTATATATATATATATATATATATATATATATATATATATATATATATATATATATATATATATATATATATATATATATATATATATATATATATATATATATATATATGGCGCAAGAAGAAATGCTTGTGTGGGTGGAAAGGCCAACTCACAAAGTTCATAAAAATAATACTTTCCTTAGGGTTTGCCTATAACGCTTTGAAAAATTGAAGAATCTAGGAAACACCATATATATGTGTGTGTTTGTGTGAAATTTAAAATCATATATATATATATATATATATATATATATATATATATATATATGATTTTAAATTTCACACAAACACACACATATATATGGTGTTTCCTAGATTCTTCAATTTTTCAAAGCGTTATAGGCAAACCCTAAGGAAAGTATTATTTTTATGAACTTTTTGAGTTGGCCTTTCCACCCACACAAGCATTTCTTCTTGCCATATATATATCTGTGTGTGTGTGTGTGTGAAATTTAAAATCATAATGTTTTAAGTTACAAATTTAGGGCGAGCAAAAAAATTTGAAAACAGTGTGGAAAATATCTAACAATGGCTAAGAAAAAAAAGGAGCAAAGTTTTGTAGAGTGAAACCACTAGATTGGATGACAAATCGAGAGAAATGAAGCATCCAATGTTGGTATGAAGGTGAAAGTGAAGTTGGATAAGGAATTGGAATTGCTTTGGATATTTTTGTGATACTGAGCACCCTTTGAAATGCATAAAAACCAAATTCAATTCTCCATCAAGCTTGTCAAGTTGCGTAAATAATCTTTGGGCTAATTAAAATTTCATTTTTTGCTTTGGATTGATCTTTTCAGGCACTTTTTCTACCTGAGTCATCTTGAGTACTAAGCCATCATTTGAGTTTTTGAATTTTAGTGAGTATCTTCTACCGATCCCACTCACAACATCAAGAATTTATTATTTTTTGATATGTGTGTATCATATGTAATCATTAAAATACATAGAATGTTATGTTGACATTTCTATTTATATTTTGGAAATAAATATATAGTGGATTTATAATTTTGAGGAAGTATATATCTAAATTAGTGAATTCTTTTGGCTAAGCAGTTATGAGTAAAGGGTATCAACACTATCAAAATTACTAAGAGCACGATCCTAACCTTAATTACTTGATTTTGTGTTGAGTATCAAGAGAAACTTAGACCTTAGTAGATATATATAAGAAACCATCATCCTCATTGGTAAACTACAACCCTTTCAATAAAATTTTAATTTTCTTTAATAACATGAACTAACATAAATAATTTATAATAAAAAATGAAATTCTCAAATGCCAACAAAAGTGACATCAATGAAACCCCTTAAATTATACTATTAAAAAATATTTAAAATAAAATTAAAAACTTCAAAATGATAATATTTTCATTTTTCATCTTTTTAATCATTAAATCCTCTACATTAATTATATTTTTTTCTTATCAAATCATTTTTTTATCTACAAAAATCTGTTATAGTACTTAATTTAATGAAATAAGAACATTCTTATTAGAGATGCTTCACCAACATGTTTGACAAGCATACTTGTCAACCCTCTTATGCTTTCACAATTTTGTGATGCTTTACTATTATTATTTGATGCTTCATCATGAAGTTATCTTGACAAATCTTATGATTCTTGTAAAGTACACAATGCTTAAGCCTTTTAATATGTTTTAATTATCAATGTGTAACTAAGGGCAAAATTTATATAATTTTAGTCACGTCTTTTCATCAAAATCATAGTACATTTTTTAAGGGAGGATTGAGATAAATTCTTATGGGCTACTTAAACTAAAATACTTTCCCAACGAAAATGAATCACTGGCTGGCCGTCTGGGATGGCTGACCCTAATTTCCTTTGAATCACTGGTTATTTTGATATGTTATAAGTTGGTGCAAACAATGATGCAAATCCAAACGAGTAATGTGGGTAAGTGCATGCTGCAACAACCTCATCTCAGTTTGATAGGAATTCATACTACTCCTTTTTAGATCCAACAGCTATGTACTTTGTGAGTTTCTGATTGGATGTCCCTATAGGCAAGCACCTCGAATTAATTATTTGTCATTTCCTACTTACGTTACATTAGTTGTCAATAACATTTAGTTATTTTGGGATCCTCTAAAAATATTTTGAAATGTGGATTTACATTTAATATGATCAATTTTTTTATAGACTTTATTAATTAGGGAATACTTTCGGATTCATTTAGGTTTAATTTGGAATTATTATTCTAAAAAGTCGTCAATCAGTGGGCAGAGAGAAAATATAAAGGTGTGTAAATAGAATAATCTAATTTTTAATATTATGTATAAGATAATATTATTTGTTTGAAGTTTAATGAGTGGATTTTTTTTAGGGGTTATGAACCATTTTACTTAAAAAACCATTGTCATAAAAGATAAATAATATATTTTAAACAAATATTTGTCACTTTAAAATTAACTATATCATAAATATCTAACTTCAAGTATTTAGCATCTAAAACAAGTTCAATGGTAGATTTTACCTAGCTAGTATATTAATTAAAAATATTTTTATTTTTATTTTTAGAGATCAGAGTCCTAATATCTATTTCTTCATTTCCAGATTTCAGAAAAAGAGTAGAAATAAACTCTAAGTAGCAATTAACCAAGAGGAAAATTAGATCAAAGAAGTGAGTAGGCATAAGCCTCAAGCAAATAATTAGAAATTTGAGTTGATATCTACAATCTCCAATAAATAAGGGAACATCTTTGTTCAAAAAATCCCCATTAAATCTTATCATCTATGCCAAATTCAAAACAATATTCCTCCACACGCTATACCCATGTTTTCACACCAAGGAAAAGGATTTTACTATCTCAATTTGACATCTGACTTATATTTTAAATACACCTTATTTATCAAATCCAATGACAATACTTTCCTTACTTACAAGAGGTGACGTTAAAAAAATAAACAACCTCATCTAAATTTAGATCCATTCATTCAATCTAAAGAAGGCATCCTCAATTCTATCGGGAATTAAGACAAATAATTTATCTAAATCTAAATTCTCAAATACCATTTACACTATCCCATCAAAATTCATTTAAAATGACATTAAAAACCTAAAAATAATAATATCTTCAATTTTTATCTTTTTATCCATCAAATCAACTACATTAATGATAACCTTTTTTTGAATTATTTTTTTATTTGCAAAAAATCATCATAATGCTTTAACAAATCAACAACATTTTTATAAAAAATACTTCACCAACATACTTGTCAAACATACAATGCCTATCAAACCCTACGATGCATGTTAAGTAGTTTGATGCTTCATCATTAAATTATGCTTGAGAGGTCTTGTGATAATTATTAAACATAAAATTCTTGTAAAGCACATATTGCTTATACTATCTTTTAATAAATAATGTGCAACTTAGGGTGCATTTTACATGATTTTAGTAACCTCCTTTGCATAATTGACCCTAGTGATTATAAGGGAGGATTAAGATAAATTCTTATGGGTTACTTACGATAAAATACTTCCCAAAAGAAAAGAAAATATTTACTAGCCAGTCTGCATAATTGACCCTAATTTCCTTTAAATAATAATGGTTAGTTTCCTGTTTATCTTAGTATACTAAGCTAGTGAAAATAGCGATGCAAATCCAAACATGTAATGTTGGTAAGTGTAAGTTACAACAACCTCATTTTAGTCTGATAGGAATTTGGATACAATGGCTATTTACTTCATGAGTTTCTTATTGGATGTCCCTATAGGAAAGCACATTTGAATGGAACTCGAATTATTTAGTTTCTATTTACATTCATCATGCATCATATTTTTACCTTATGACGTAATGTTTTCTGATTGTGTAACTAATATTTTTCATTTATATATGCTCAAAAACACATACAAAACATATCATTTAAAGGAAGCTTTAACCAGAGCATTTTGCATGATCTTCTTTCTGTCTCTTCGTCACACAATGTCTTGTATGTTTGTCCTACTAAAATTTATTTATTTTTT
Source organism: Torreya grandis (assembly GCA_037957365.1). NCBI lineage: Eukaryota > Viridiplantae > Streptophyta > Pinopsida > Cupressales > Taxaceae > Torreya > Torreya grandis. Next base: position 9,345,163 of record JARHVA010000038.1, on the reverse strand, counting down.
TGGTTTTTGCTACCATAAATAGATGCATGCACATCTATAGATTATTTTTGTAAAATTTGTTGTCCTTGATCCTATGTTGATCCTATGTGTGATCTTAATTTTTATTCTTTTACTTTGAAAATCTAGCTCTAGTTTTTACACTTTCTTGCCATGAAATAATGAGGGGTAAATAGACTTTGGATAGCTCTAACTAATCTTTGTTGAATGTTTCCTACATTATAATACTTTTAAAATGGTTCAAATCACACAAGGTTCTATCATCTATGTGTATATATGTTTTAGAGTGTTCCACTAGAATGTATTACAACTCTTTGGATTTTGACACTTGAAAACATGTAACTTTGACCTTACGTTTATATTCATACTTGAGTTTAAGACCTTAAAAAATAATAAAGTGCATTAGAATTAATGACACAAGGCAAAAAGCCTCAAAAACACCTCTTCAACTCACTCACTCAGAATTGCGAGTTTTTCTCAAAGACCAATCATGGTGACTTAGAACTTCAACACCTGTATAGACATATTTAATTATTTATGATATATGTAGATTATCCTATGAGATCATTAGACTATTATCAGATATAAAGGTAATATCATCAAATGAAAAATATTGGTTTTGTAGATCAATCTCATGACCTTATATTTCACTGTCTCATCTAAACCAGATAGGTTAACTTGTGAGCAATTTTTCACTATATCCACTAAATTTCAAAACTTATACCAAACATGAAATTGCACAAAAATTCATGAAAAAAAATTCCATTCACTTGGTTTCATCACTCTATCATGTAACAAATTCCTAATCATCTTGTCATTATTGCTTGGGTTTCTCACTATTTGTACTATTAGACCTGTTAGCAACTAGTTAACTTAGATGACTGATTTAGCACACTTAAGGACTAGAATTTATTCATAAAATTTCATAGACATGAAACATAAATATCAATCTTCATCCTCCATCTATTTTCATATTTTGACTTGGTCAACTCTAACTATTACAACAAATCTATGAGAAATTAGCTCTTTTCTGTAGGGTTTACTTACACACTTGACAACTCAATCACACCTATAGGTGTTTATGAGAGTTGAATACAACCTCCAATCACTTATCTATCCATACCAATCTATTTTGATCTCTTTTGATCAACATCTTCAACATCAGGTCCTTATTAGGGTTCTAAGAGGGTTTAAACTTGTTTCCATTATTAACAATCATTCATAAAGTATAGGCCTCAATCCAAAAAAAAAAAAATTATGGTAGTATCCTTCCCAATATACCATGAATATCTTAGGTTTCCATGCATATGTTTGATGAGCTAATGAGCACAAAAAAATACTTCTCATGTTTAGAGCCCTTCATTCTGAGCACTCAAGAGACTTCAAAATAACTTTTCATGTTTTATCCTTCAAATATGACTTCAAACTACAATAACACATTTGAAAAAACATACCTTAACTCTAAAAATGCTTGCATAAACTCAAATACTCTAAAATTTGATCATGACCCATCATTAGGCCACATTCTCTCTCTTTACTCTTTAGACCTTAACCTGCAAACCACATTAAGTCTCAAAACTGATCTTCATACCTATTTTAATACACTCCACCTCACTTATATGATAAATCAACCTCTCCCATTCTTAAAAACTACCATACATCCTTCACATGCCTTGACAATATATCATGATACCTCATTAGGCCAAGTAAAGTCTAGAAGTGGTCTAGGTGCAATCTTAGTTTGAAGTTATTATCCTTGTAGGATCACCCTAAGACCCTCATTATTAATCCAATGCCTCACATAGAAGCTCAAGAAACCTCATACATCCACTCATGTCTATGTGAACTCATCTCACCAAGCTGTTAGATGTATAATCACTATGAGGGGGGGGGTGAATCAATGACCCCAAATAATCATTTAATTATGATCTAATAAAATACTTAATTAGTTACCACAATCATTCATGAAGCATAAATATCATTCATATTAATGAGTAAGATAGATAGTGCAAGATCAATCACATAACACAAGACATACGTGGGAAACACTCATGGAAAATAAAACCCAATGGAACCTGTACTTAGACTATTATCCTATAATAACAAGATCTAATTTAGACCATATAAAAATTATCAAAGAACTATAATCCCTATTTATTGAGACTCCAATCCCACAAGGTTCTACCACACCTATCTAGCTAAGTTGTAACAACCACTAGACCTTTTAGCAAGTTTTACCTTACAAGGAGGATGCAACTGCCTTATATGCTAAGCTGCCACAAAAACATATATGAACACATTCACCTTTGAAATGATGTCAACAACACCTAATAATGAAGCTCTACTTATCACACTTCACCTTCATTCACACTCAAATAACAAGTTCTCTATTCTGGTAACAAAAATATGACCAATAGGTCATACAAATAGTCCTCAATTTATTCTGCTCTTTAACTCATCTTTAAGGTACTATACCCTTTCTTTTCTCCTCAAAGAACACACACACAAGCCTCTCTCCAATCACTCCTTTGTTTCTCATATAAAGTCTAGAACCCATCATCTTTGGTTCCACTATTTATATAACAATATTGATAATCACTACCTTGGTTGGCTTGCCTTAGCCCTTAAGGCATCTCTCACATGAAGCATGACTCAATACAATATTCATAGGTCGGCCATAGCATCTATGGGTCACCTTTAAGGAACTACACCTTTTAATAAGGCCCTTGTATCCCTTATAGATCTCATGTGAAACCATTCACTCCTTTAAGACTCCCTCAAGAAAAATAAGAACACATGACCATTTTGAAGTACATGGTTATACTCCTTATGTCCCCTTTGAAATATTAAAATTATCATAGTCAACTTAGATCACTTTTGCATATGCTCAAACAACTCAAACACTGACTTGGTGCACATAGTCACCATGAAATAACAAATGATCAACATATTAAGCATTATTCATACTCAAGATACATCAATCACACCTCCAAAACTCACATATAACATCCTTGTGGAGTCTACAACATGTTCTAATAGTTAATTCATTGTGAGACATCAAAATAAGATTGAATATCCTTCTTGGGTCACTTCTAGAATAATCATGAACACATAGTCAACATCTAGGATCACTATCTTTAATAGTACTCACTTCTAGATCTTTAAATCATGTTCATTATATGTGCCATGGAGTCCTCTTCATCTTTTCTTTCTACAACACCAACAAATTTGACTTCTATCAAAAGTTACGAATAAAATATAGAGCTCTAGTTTTTATATGTTAAATTCAAATATTTGAATAACAACGATCACAGTTAACCTTTAAACACAATGCTCAAATCTCATATGCTCTCAGTTCAGATCAAATACGCACGATCGATCTCTTTCAGTATTCAACATATAGGTGCAAATGCTTAGATGTTAAACTTAATCACATTGACCTCATCTAATGTAATATTCAAATATTGACTTGATATGCTCCATCGATCTCTACAGATAAATCAAGTCAATAATGATCAATGTTCACCATCGATCAATTTATTAGAATGCCCACTCACTGTTAGATCATTATCCGATACCTTTGATTAGTGGTTAAGCATCATGCCCCTATCTTCATCTCGCTACCTCCTAACTTCTTGGATCCACGTGCACCATTGATCTTACTCATGCTTTAACACTTTCAAAAATGACCAGGTATGGGAACCTTGTCAATATGCCTGAGTAACCATTTTGATCCTTAATAACTTCTTCTATGCTTTGTTGTAGGATCTCAAATTTGGACCAGATGATCTTTTTACATAAGAGAATCCAACTATGTGAAACACAACTCTTGAGTCCTTCACAAATGCAAGTTATATCACCATTAAAGTGCCATCTCAAAATCTTCTATCACAAAACCAACCATGTCAAAACCTGCCTGAGAGGCCAACTTTATGCATTCATAACTTTTGTCGCACTTCAACTCATGATCTACAAATTAACCCAAATCAACTATAATCAAAACTGAACAAACCCATATGATTAGTTTCTATTGACATATTCACACGTGCAAGATATAACACCATCAAAATACTCACTTGACTTTTCTGCCTCATTGTAAATTTGTCTGAGTATGGAAAAACATAGTCAAATTGTTTGGGAGCCCAACTTTACATATGCATATCTTTCGATGCATTACATTTCGTGATCTAAAAATTAATGCAAATAAACTAGATACAAAACTAAATAAACTCATATAATCACATTCTCTTTAAATGTCCACATGTGGGAGATATTCCATCATCAAACTGATTACTCCACTCTTTCTAGCCACATTGCAAATTTAGCCAAGTAGGGAAAATAGTGAATTATGTCTTAAAAGCCAACTTTGCACCTTCATATATTTGACCATGCTTCGATGCATGGCTTGAGATTTGGTGAAAAAAATTAGGGACTACTATGATCACAACCATATGACCAACTCCCTTTGACTCATACCCACATGACAATGATGATGTCATCAAACTACCAAATCAAATTTTCTTCCACTAGACCCAAAGTGTCTAGATAAAAACTATGGACTACCAAATGAATTCTACTTATGCAAAAAAGCTCTCAAAGCATAGATAACATCTTATGGACCTCTTTCACATGCTCCCATCACCACACCCATCCTTTATCCTCTCTAGCCATGTTAATACTAAAGATCAACCAACCATACATAAAGCACACTAGAACAAGCACATTGCACACTTTGTCATTGTCACATAGACTATCAAGACACTACATCCACTCACTAGATACACTTTCATGAAATCACTAACAAATTTTCAATAATCTCTCACTTTGTCATTGATGTCAACACCCATCAATAGAGCAATATACAACTCACATTCTCTCTCTTAAAAGTACTCCTACAATAGAAACTTTCTCTCGAAAAGGAACTTTCTCTCCTTTTGACATAATGACAAAGTAGGTACACACTGATATTGATGACCTAAAAATATTATCAAATAAGAAAGGACCATCTTATAAAAATGATACAAACTCCTCCTTACCTTGAGCCAACCTCTTCTTATCTTGACAACTTCCTCTTGCTTTATGTTAATACTCGCTTAAATCAAGCACTATTACCAATGAATAAAGAACACACAAAACCATATAAATATGATGGAACATATAAATAAACATTTTAGAGGGACTCCCCTTAATAATTTTGAGCAATTTCACCTTCTGAGCATCTTCAAATATCCACACACTATGAAGAATCACCACATATGCTTACTAGCCTTCTCTCTCAAGACACTTCCATGTCCAACAAAAGTGCATAATACCACTCATAAAATAAGAGATATGTTATAAAACATCTTGATAACTCATCTTGAAACACACATGCCTTGCTCTTTTGGAAAATTTAATCAAAAAGACACTCTTCTTCACACTAGGCATGTCTAACCTCCTTGTAGCCCTACTTAAAACTTGCAGAGCCCACAATTTTTAACATACACATATTCAGTACCTAAAAATACATATCTGAAGCACTCTCATATGCCCCATTAAGGACACTAATTTTCAATAACAATCTTATCCTTTTTAATATACTTCTTTCACAAACCAACTATCCAATTAGACCTCTGACTTGACAAAAACTTGAATAACTTGAGAACCAAAAACCTTCAAAACTCTAGGAATCTTGATTTGGCCAGCCATTTTTCTCATTAAACATATTAAGAAGCTTCAAACCTCAAATCATAAGGTAGACCACTTTTTTAACAGGGCCAAAAACCCTAGAATCTTAAAATAAACAAAGTCAACATAGCACCTTCTAGTCAACTTCCACCTCAAAATTTTTTTGTACACCTATAGACAACCATTACACACTTATAGACCAAGATTTGAGCTTCCAAACCTTTGGGAACCTATACTTCCTATAACCCATTTTAGACTTGTTTGCCCTTAAGCTTAAAATTGAGAATATCAAGAGCACTTAAAGAACTTCAATTGGCACATACATACCTTCAGACCTCAAAAACAATGGAAAAACCTTTTTTATCACCAAACACTTCTTAACATTTGCATCAATCTCATTAAGCCACTTGGAACCATCCATTCTAACTTTGTACTATAACGCCTTCACAAACCTCTAAAACAAGCTCATGAACTTGTTACTCCCCTTTAACAAAAGACTTTATCTGATTGGAATTATCATCTTCACACACAAACATGCTCATCCATTGAAATGAGTATCTTAAGAAGCATATATAGAGACACCTTCTATCCCTCAATGTTCTAAAACAAAAACAACTCATCATATTCCATCTCCTCCTTGCTCATATGATATTTTTAGATCTTCTTCTTCTTCTTTGGCTTAGGGGTAAAAACTAACTCATCCACTACAACATTCTCCTTTTCTTCTATGATTTAATTGACAATACATGGAGACAACACAGACTCATTACATACCTTTTTATCTGAAGAATCTTCCTTATAGCTTGAAAACTCATCATTAGGCACAAATAATTGATGTTCTTTACGTGATACATGCTCAGAAAAAGTAGGATATTCAATTGGATATATATATATATATATATATATATATATATATATATATATATATATATATATATATATATATATATTAGGACTAGCTTCAACCAGCACCTTGGTCTTCTCTTTGAGCTTGATCTCGTCATTCTCAACATGAACATACAATGAGACCTCTTGGTACTCTTCAACTTCTGAAGCATTCTCCACCATATTAAATAAATTACTTGGACCTACAATATCATCATGACTCACACTTTTCACCTTTGGATTCCATGTGTTAACTTGCCTTCTTCCTTGAATTCTAGGATCCTAATTAAATTTATTTTATCTTGTATACCTTTACTTGTAGAACCTAGAAATTTGACCTCTCTGTTCACAATTATAACACACCATACCTTTCACAATAAACATATCTTTCCTTAGCATATTTGGACAGAAATTTATAATGTGTCATATGCCATGACAAACAAAACAACCTCCCCCTTTTGAAGAGGACTCACCTTGTCTAATCTTATGTGGATAATAGTTTGCAAAGTGTCCCATATCAGGACAGTTAAAGCACTTGATTTTGTTCACATATTTTGACTGATGACCCCTATCATAGTCCCATGTAAATGCATTTCTAATAGGTCTCTTGCACTCTCTAGCCCTATGACCAAATTGATTTCATGTATAACACTAACCATTTAATCTTTCATACCTCACATCATTTGGTTATCTGATATGATTGATCTTTACTCTGTTAGCACCTTCATTTTTTGTTTGATGATTTGTCTTTAAAGTATGATTTTTCTAGTTTACATTAGTCTTCATCTTGTCTTGAGTTACAGTCTTTTATTCTTCTTCATATCCAAGAGCATTTCTATCACTAACATGCTTTTGATCACTTAGAATGTTGTCTAGATCACATGATCTATGTTCAAATCTCAAAAATGTCTTCACCTTATTAGTTATCTTTTCTAGCTCAGATCTCAAAGATTCATTTTTAGATACATAACTTGAACATTCATCTTCTTTATCTTTTAGGCTTGTAGACAGATTTCCAATTGACAACTGAGATGACTGATCATATATTCATGCTCCTTAGAATATTCATTCAATCTTGCTTCATATACACTGAATTGCTCCTCATATTACTTGAGCTTAGATTTCATCTTCTTATTAATCTTATTCTCAATTGTTAGTCTTTTAAGATCATTCATCAAAATAGTCTCATAGTCTATCTCATCTTCATCATCCATCTTATATCTCAAACTTCCATCACAAACTTGTTTAACATCTCTCTTATGTACTTGGCTTGTGAAATGAATATACCTTATTTATATTGAGTGATTTTCAACCCAAGAAAGAATGATAGTTCTTCCAGCATGGACATCTAAAAATATTTCTTCATCACCTCTACAAAGCCCTTGGTCATTTTCTCATTATTTCCACCAAAGATGATGTCATCCACATAAACAACTATTATCAACTAATGGTCATATTCTAATTGTATATATAAATTACTATTTGTAACTCCTCTTTTGAATCTTTAATCCAAGAGATACTTTTTCAAACTATAGCATACCAAGCTCTAGGAGGTTGCTTTAGACCATAAAGAGCCTTTTTCAATATACAAACATAGTCCTTGTCACTTGATAATGAGAACCCTTTAGGTTGCTCTATGTACACCTCATCTTCCAAATCCCATTCAAAAAGGCAGATTTGACATCCATATGGTATACCTTGAAGCCTTTGAATCTTGTATATGCTAGAAATAATTTGATGGCCTTGAATTTTTCTACTAGTGCAAAGGTATCCTCAAAGTCTACCCATTCAACTTATGTATATCCCTTGCATATCAATCTAGCCTTATTCCTAGTGACTTGTCCATCTTCATTTAACTTGTATCTAAACACCCATTTTGTATCAATGACATTATTATTTTTAGATCTATGACTAGTTCCCAAGTCTCATTCATCTCTATTTGTTCCAAATCCTTATTCATAGCATCTATCTAAAATTTGTCTTTTTTACTTCTATAATACTCTTAAGTTCAATCTTAGCTAATAGAGCAACATTCTATTGGTTTAGATTACTTACTAGTCTTTTCTTTGTTTGCATACCTGCATTCTTATTGCCAATGATTTGATATTTAGGATGATTTCTTTGAATATTCCTTGAGGGGCCTTTTGTGTCCTATCTCTCCTCAAATTATTCTTCTTCCTAATCAACCTCTATAGTCTCTTCTTCATTCTTAAATTCTAAAATCTCTAAAGTATCATTTGATTGTGAGTGTGATTTCCTTGTCTCATCAATATCCACATTGGTTCTTTCCACTATATTCTATAACCTTTTTTTATAACATATATATGCTGAGCTCATTGATGAGTATCCAAATAATATGCGTTCATCAGATCTGGAATCAAAATTTCCTAAGTGTTCATATTTTTTGATGAAACATTTTCTCCTTAACACTCTAAAGTATTCCACATTAGTAAGTCTACCTTTCCATAGTTTATACAAAGTTTTGTTGCCATTATTCCTTATCTTCCCTCTATTCAAAATATGGACTATAGTGCTTACTATCTCTCTCCAATATCCATTAGATAATATAGACTCATTTATAATAGTTCTAGTCATTTTTTGAATTGTCTTATTATTTATTTCCAATACCCCATTCTATTGAGGTGTCCTAGCTACTGAGAACTATCTCCTTGTTCCATTAACCTAACATAAATTATAAAATTCATTAGACTAAAAATCTCTTCATCTATTAGATCTTGGACACTTGATCTTCCCATTCTTTTCATTCTCAACAAGAGCCATAAATGCTTGGAACTTGTCAAGAGCTTCTAAATTTTCTTTCAATACTAATACCCAAGTCATTCTTGTATAGTCATTTATGAGTAACATGAAGTATCTATGTCCTTAAATGATTTGAATTCTTTTAGGCCCATAGAGACCAGAGTGTATTAACTCTAAGGGTCTTATAGTAGAGTAATCCTTGGACTTGAACCTTATTCTAGTTTGCTTACCATGTTGGCATGCCTTTCAAAATATATTTATAGGTTTGATTATCTTAGGCATGTTCTTCAAAGACTTCTTAGTATTTATCTTGAATATATTGTTAAAGTTTAGGTGATCTAACCTTTTGTTCCATAGCCAAATTTCATCCATTTTAATCATAAAGCACATCTCCTTCTTGATCTCATTCAAGACATATAGATTACTCTCAGTCCTCTTAGCATTGGCAATCAACCTTCCTGATTTGGCTCTCCTCATCTCACACCCTCTGTCATGAATGGTTAATGTGTGTCCTTGATTTCACATTTAATTTACACTAACTAGGTTATGTTTCAAACCTTCCACATACAACACATTTTATGTCTTGCTCTTCCCATTGTCCAAACTCAAGATACCCTTGCCAACTATATTGGCCATTATGTTGTCTCCAAACCTCATTTTTATTGTAACATTATTCTTCAATGAGATGAACTTATTTTTGTCTCATTTCATGTGTCTTGATCAGTCACTATCTATATCCCATTTGATGCCTTCATGTTGAATATGAAAGGTAGTTTGAGCTAGCATAGAATCCACTTTAGTCTCTTGTTCGTCCTTAACAAATAGTTAATCTTGACTCTTGGTCTCAATATGATGAATCGTAACTTGATTTAGCCTCCATACCAATGTTTGACCCTTCCCATGCACTTTAGAAGCTTCATATATCTTATTTAATATTGAAGGCCTTCTAACTCTATTAGAAAATAATCTTGCAATGTGTCTCATATCATGACAAATATAGCAAACAACATTTCTATACTTACCTCTTGACTGCTCACTCCTTTTCCCATGGTCTCATGATAACTTATCCCTTATCTAATTGGTCTTTTCATGTTGGTAATTTTGATTTATTCTATATTCTCACACTCTTTCTCAAACATGCACATATGAGTCCTCTAAGAAATCTCAAGAAGATTCTTTATAAATTGATTAGGAGGAGGTGCATCAATGAGGTTTCTCTCATAGTCAAATCTCTTAGAATAGGCAATAAGTTGGTTAGTGAGGGTTGTATATTCTGACTCATCAACCCAATCAATGAACAATCTATGCGTGCATGTCCAAATATGGATTTTAAGAATATAAAGACTATTTTTTAATCTTGTTCAATTCCTAGAAATAAAGGTTGTAGTTGATCAAAGGCATCCCTTAGGAGAATCCACTCATCCTTAAATGTGAAAAATGAGTGAACTTCCATCGCATGTTTCCAGATAACCATGAGGGCTAGAGATGAACCATCATCTCCTACACATGCATGGATGATTCCTTTAAGATATCCCAATAGGAATCTCTCCAACTCAATTAGGAGGAGATGTAGCAGGGTAGATGCATAAAGTTAGGGTATAAAAAACATGACATAATGAAAAATACAAAGCATTTTTTGTAAAGGGTGTATGCCCTTTTTAAAAAAATCAATGAAGAATTTGAAAGGGCCGGTCGCAACTCTAAATGGAGTATGCCCTTTAAATTCTAAAGGATGATGTACACCTTTTAAAAAATGTATATGCCTATATACCCTTTGTAAAGGGCATACACCCTTTGGACTACAAATTATTTTTCCAAGTTTGGTAATTTTCAACGATATATTATAAGGATATATTTGTTAAAATAAATTTTAAGTTTACATATACTTTGAATTTATTTTACTAAATATAACAAACTAGGGCCACTATACATCTTCTAAAATTGATTACAGAGTTATAGGAGTTATCATTTCGAAGTTAATTTTTTGAATTCCATTCTCATCAATACTTAGTTTTCAAATTTTCAGGTTCAGGAGATAGAATGAAAAACAAGGTTCTAAATCATGTTATGTATGTAATATATCTATACCATTGAGGATTACATGCCTACTTTACCTACTTTAGTATTCCCTATCTAGTTTATCTACTTTAAAATTACTTGATTAAATAATTGAGCCATAGCTTGATCTCAAGGAGTATGCCATAACTAAATACAAAAACCATATCTTGCTATTTACTATTCCCTACCAGTGTCAAATTACATTCTCCACTTACTCAACCTGGTCTACATCAAGGTCCTCTAGAAACTTGCTTGCAATTAGGTCTCTTCTTAACCATAAATTATTTATTGGTCTATCACAAAAGGTCTTCTGAGTATTGGTATTGAAAGACTAATGACCTTATTATTTAGTATTATTTCTTAAATTTTTAGCCTCTGTATTCAAATCAAAAGACACTTTCAATTACTTAAAATAGGGCACTCAGTCCCAAAATCATAATCTACCTTCAAGAAAAACCCTTATTTGACTCCCAAATCACTTAATTGTACATCATCACTTCTTTGAACAATACTATGAGGGTTTCACAAATTATTTGACTCAATCTTCTTAGTGCATGAAGAATTTAAACTCAAAACTCAGATGACAACTCTACCCTTTATAGGCCTATTCGGCCAAATTATACCTCTTAAGGACTTGATACAAAGAGGTCTATAACTACCTTATTTTTTGGACTCATTCAATTCAAAAACTCAATGAAAATATCAAAACAATAATACATGACTCGTATGTGTATTTACACAATCTCAAAATACCAATTAGATCACCAAAGTGCCCAAAATTTTGGCTAAGTCCTAAGAGTTATTATAATATTATGTATAGGTGTGTTTGGTGTTGAAAAAGTGTTATTAATATAAGATCATCAAAGGACTCTTATAAAGCTTTATTAAGATGCTTGGAGATTTGCTTACTTGGAAGGGTCTTGACTTGGTTTAATTGTTAAATGCTTTGAATCACTTTACTTATAAGTATTTTATAGTGTTTACATAATAATATTAGACTGTCATAAGAGGTTTATACTCAATAAATAAACCCTAAACCCCAAACCCTAAACATTGAAACCTAAACCCTAAACCCCAAACCCAAAGCCATAATCCATAAAACATGAACACTAAATAATATACCTAAACCCTAGACCCTAAACCCTAAAACTTGAACCCTTAACCCTAATACATTAGACCTAAATAAAAAAATAATAATCCATAAACCCTAAACTATAGACCCAAAACTTAAAACTTAAAACATTAAACCCTATACTTTATACCTTAGACCCTCAACCCTAAAACATAAATGTAAGACCTTAACCCTAAAACCTAAACCTAAAATCCTAAATCCTAAACCCTAAAACCTAAATATAGGTACTTAACCCTAAACCCCAAGCCTAAACCCATAAACCATAAGTTATAAACCTTAAACATTAACTCCTAAACCAAAAATTCTAAACCCAAATCAAAAACCCAAAACCTTAAAAATTAATCCTAAATCCCTAAAACCTAAACCGTAAAACCCTAACCCTAAATCGTAAACTCTAAACCATAAATATTAAACCCCAAATCATAAACCCTAAGCCCTAATCCCTAAACACTAAATCATAAACCTTAAATACTAAAAACTAGATTCTAAACCCTCAACCAGACTCCCAAGATCAAAACCTTGAACCTTGTAGCCTAAACCCTAAACCCTAAGTGTGAAACCATAAACCCAAAACCATCACCTCAAACACCAAACCCCAAACCATAAAAGCTAAACTATTTTTCCCTTGAGCCACAAACTATAAATATGAAACCTTTAAGCATAAAATATAAATTATAATCCCTAAGCCATAACATTGAAACATGAACCCAAAACGTTAATACCTGTACACTAAACCCTAAGCTATGAATCTTGAACCATCAACCATAAACCTTAAACCCTAAATTTTTAAATCCTAAACCTCTAGCCATAAACCATAATCTTTAGTTCTCACCTATATAGATAAATGAGAGGGGGCATTGGCTAATCCATATCATGAAAGGATAGGGGTCATTCTAACCTATAAAGAGAAAGTAGTGACTAGGGGAATTCATGTAAAAGGATTTAAGGAAAATTCAAGATGAATTCCCAAATAATTTGTGATTTTTTTAATCAATGGGTCTATCAATATGCATAAATGGCTAGCCTATGACATTCAACATATAAAATACATATAATAATGATACAACTATTCATACATTACATCTACCCCATACCCAGTAATACATGTAGGTATGCTATCACTCATACGTGATATATTCCTATATTCATGATACAGTCACTCAATTAGACACAAATTTAAGTAATCATCCTAGTACACTCAATTTACACCTAAACCATTAACACTAAAACCCAAACCCCAAACCATAAAAACCATAAACTTTAAATGTTGAACCTTAAACCTAAACCCTAAACACCATAAACCTTAAATACTTAACCATAATACATTATCCCTAAACCCAAAACAATAATACCTAAACCCCAGAACATAGACCCTAAACATAGAACCTTAAAACCTTAACCCTAGACTTTATACCCTAGACCCTAAGCCCTAAAACCTAAACTTTAAGACCTTAACCTTAAATCCCAAACCATAAGCCTAAAATCCTAAACACTAAACCATAAAACCTTAACCCTATACCCTTAATATTAAACACTAAACCCTAAACACAAAATTTAAAATCATGAACTTTAAACCCTAGACACTGAACTCCAAACCCAAAACCTTGACCCCTAAATTCTTAACACTAAACCCTAATCCTCAAACCCTAAGCACTAAACCCTAAACCATAAAACCTTGAACCCAAAACCATAAACCTTAAATCTTAAAACTGGATAAACCCTAAACCTTAAAACTTAAATGTTATAACACAAACAATCAACCCTAAATAGTGAACTATAAAATTTGAACCCTAAACCCTTAACCCAAACCCTATAAATGAAACCTAAATGATAAGCACTAAACATACATTATAGATACCACACCATAGAGGAATGATGCAAGAACTGGTAGTTTAGCTCAACCCCCTCTCCACTTTCTTATCATAATTCCTACATGAGTTTAAGGAATTTAATGCAAGGAGAAAACATGTCATAATAAGGTTAGTGGCACAAATGATAATAATTTATAGTCATGACCCACATTATTATTTTAGAATAAATCACAAACATGAGAAGATCCAAAATGTTTTGGCCCTTTTGCTCAATGATTTGGAAATAAATGTGTCTATAAGAAGGATTTCACCTCATACAAAGCAAGCACAAATAGGTAATTTTTGATCTATCATCATTCCTCATCATTAAAAATGATTTTTTACCATGCGAGTATAAAGAAGATATTATTTTATTTCTACCATGTAAATCAATCAATAATCTCCTTAGAGTAATCCATCATGACCCTATCTAATCTACTAGACATGAAATAAAATAATCACCATAGTACACTCTAATTAGAATAAAAATAATAACAATACCATTAAAGATTCATCTGAAAAAGATATTATTCAATCTAAAACAAATTTATACTGAATGCTAGATTGAAACACACTCTACTAGATGAGGGAATGACAAGGGATGATGAATGGGTGATAAGGTATGATGAGGGATAATGAGGGAATGGTTAAGGACTAAGGGATGAGGACAAATTAGGAGGGGGTGATTAGAAATGATTAGTAATGATGAGGGTTGATGAGGGATTGATTAGAGATTATGAGGGATAATGAAAGATGATGAAGGGTTGACCAGGGATGATAATAAATGATGATGGTTAATGAGGGAGTTATTAGGGATGATGAAAGTATGACTAGGGATGATGAAAATGTGACTAGGGATGATGAGGGATGATGAGAGAGTGATTAGGTATGATTAAGGTTGATGAGGGTTGATGAGAGAGTGTTTAGGGATGATCAATGGCAATGGATGATGAGGGAGTGACTAGGGATGATGAGGGTTTGATGAGGAAGTGATTAGCAACAATGAGGGAGTGATTAGGGATAATAAGGGATAATGAGGACCAATTGAGGAGTAAATAGGGATGATAATTGAATATGAGGGTCTATTGAGGGAATAATTAGGGATGATTAGGGTTAGTGAGGGAGTCTCTTATGTGAATTTGTAGTGCTATAATATGACTTTATTCTACGTGACTTTAGAATAATGCATGAGATTGGAATTGAAGAATGCATGAATTGACCATCTATCTGACATTTGTTTTAAAGTGAATGATATCTTTTTATAATGAATTTTAATGGCATTTTGATTTATTCTATTTCAAATGGAGTCTATTAGGGTGATTAGCTACATTCATGTCTAGTATAAGTTATCATCTCATGACTATAGGTAGATGTCATGTATGAGTAACTGTATCATGATTATAAGTATGTTACAAGTTACATGATATAGGCAGTCATTTATGCATATTGATAGACCCATTGATTGAAAAAATGATAAATTATTTAAGAATCCACCTTCAGGATCGGTTATTCAATGGGTAAGGCATACTCAAGTAGATAAAGTAGGTAGGGTATATTTAATTAGGTAAACTATAAGGCATAATCAATGGTATCGATTTATTACATATGTAACATGATTTGTAACTTCATTTTTCATTTTATCTTCTAATCCTGAAATTCTGAAAACTAAGTATTGACCAAAATGGATTTTGAAAAACTAACTTTTAAATGGTAACTCCTATAGCTCTAGAATCAATTTCATAAGATGTGGAGAGGCCCTAATTTATTATATTTAGTAAAATAAATTTAAATTATAAGAATATACAATGTACTTATCCTTAATATTGTTTTTGATACAGTTTTGTCAATATCTAATCCAATTCAAGCAGTTGCAAAAAATAATACTACATTTCAAATTTAACTTTATTTTACTTTCTTGATCAAAAAAATTCTAGCTTTATAATGTTTAGTACACATATTATAAAAAATTGCATGAATTACTCCTTCCACTTTCATCATCTAGGAGAAGCTTAGCAAGATGTTTTGTTTACAAGCATATAATAGATTTTTTAACACCATCTTTATTGGGACCCCATGACCATATGTGGCCCCATAACTATTACAACATCAAATTGGTATAATTCATGGCTCATGGCCACTCTTCAAAACAATTTTGCCATATCTATGATTTGAGGGACCGAGAAGCTGCACACACCATTAAACTCAATTTCTCTTGACTCTCTAATTTTATAAGTGTTAGAAATTTTCCACATTGTGCCACATACACAAGTGTGTTTTTAGTGATTTTTTGGTAATAAATATCCTATCATGGATTCAAGTTGTTTGTAATGCCTATACACCTTACCTTTCATGCTTCAAGCAGTTCAAAGCTTTAGAGGAGTTGTCAAATTTATTATTGTTCAAGATTCATTATTATCTTTTGTTTTCCTACACAAAACTGATTGATTTTAACCTAAAAAGTGTAATTTATCATAAAATTATTATTTTCTCTTGTGATTTCCATTCATTTATTTTAAAAAATAATAATATCAAAGATCTTGTCGTAACTAATTTGTTTTCCTTTTGGATGATTAGCGCAGGAAATGGATGCAACATAGCCAAGTTATAGCTAAGGTTAAAATGGGCTTGATGGCCATGAATTAGCATTTGTTTTCTAAATATATCTTCACCAAATAAGAATATTAATCTCCATCAATTGATGGTAAACTGATCCAGGTTAAGAAAATGAATAGAATATTTGAATAGCAAGATGAAAAACTATAGAAATTATAAATTAGAATTGTTTTTATTTTTAAGCAACTGAAGAATCTCAAGGATTTCATGTTTAAATGAAGGAAATGGAAGAGAAATACAATAATAACTAGGTAGGTCCTGAAAATTTACCATTGTACCCATAATGATTGTGTTTTCCCTTGGCTCCATCCAAACCTTCCTATTTTTCCCTATTTAAACTTCTAAAATTTTATGGACATTTTCTGCAATTTGTGTATATATAGCCATGGCCTCTAAATCAAACATTTGTCAAATATAAGGAAGTAGTACACTATTATTTAAATTGTTCTTTCCAACTCTATTGAAGGAGAAAATGTATACTTTGATGTCTTTATTCATAGATAGTAGGAGATTATATACAGAGTAAAAATGATGGTTATAATAACCTTAACTTATTTAACTGTTACACTACCCAACCATTTGACATAACTAAAAACAAACAACTTAACAAAATAATGTAATAGATAAATGCTATGCTAACATCCCCCCTTTACTAGATTTTTTTTACAACTGTACCCTTGAAACAAATCAAATTTCACCTTGTCAAGTAACTTGGTGAATATATTTGCTATATATGAATCCATTGGGCAGTAATGGTATTGAATGTGGTGGTTCAAGACTTGTTATTAAATGTAATAGAATTGAACCTCAATGTGTTTGTTTCTTTCATGAAACATGAAAGATAGATGACAACAAAGCATATGTCTGATTTTTTATATGTCAAGTAAATGAGACTCCCAACAAGTTTTCTATAATGAGTTTCATCTACTTGAGGTAAATCCTGAAATCAGGATAGTTGCAAACCTTTCTCCGTCAGAGTTGACATTGGTTTACAATCTGTCGTCCTGTATTTCTCAAGTAACATCTTGGCATATTTCATTTATGAGACAAAATTATGATTCTTATTTTACCATATCTCTAAGCCAAGGCAATAATGAAGTAGCCCCACATCTTTCATGTTGAAGGATTTATTCAACTCAATGTTTACTTCTTCAACGAGATTATCTAAACTTCCTATGATCACAAGATCATCCACATATAAAAGCATAATGACAATCTCTATGCCTACCTTCTTGATATACAAATTTAAATCCGAGGGGCTACGAATAAATCCATGCTATAATAGATGATCATATATCTTAATATACCATGCCCTTGGTACTTGATTAAGTCTATAAAGTGACTTAATTAGATGACATACCTTTTGTGGTTATTGTTCGTTCATAAAGCCTTTTCGCTGGGTCATGTATACTTCTTTTAGATCACCATTTAAGAATGCACTTTTAACATCCATCTGTTGAATTTTCCACCCCTTTTATACTATGAGTGTGTAAACAACTCTAATTGTCTTGATCTTAACAGTGGGTGTAAGGGCCTCCTCATAATCAATTTATTCTTATTGAGCGTAACCCTTTGTAACAAGTCATGCTTTGTATTTGTCGATAGATCCATTTTCCTTTTAGTTTGTTTTCAAAATCCATTAGAAGCAAATGGATTTCTTTGCTATAGGTAGATCAAAAAGTTCCCACGTCTAATTTTTTATGAGGGCATTGCATTCAGTATTTATGGCCTTCTTTCACTAAGGTTGACATAAAGCCTCTCAATTTATCTCTAGTTCAGTGTTGTCAACTACTGAACTCATCAGTGCAAGATTAACTTCATTTCTCACCTGTCTTATAGTCTGAACTTGTGATGAATTTTTTGGGTTAGAGTTTAGTGGTGAGTCCTTGATGGTACTTTCTATCCATTTTGGATGTCGACACTACTATAGATTTGATGAAGAATTGTTCCATATTTTGAAAATCAATGAATAATTCTCCTTACATCTCACTTTCTTTGTGACAAGATTCTTCATTCTCACCATCTAACTATGGGAATAGTCTATGAGAGGCGGTATGTTCTGATGCCCTCTGTGGCATTGAATCGAATGATGACTCATCATAAATAATGTCTAAACTTTCATAAATCTTCTTTGTCTCAGGGTCCATGAGATGATATGCTTTTGAGGTAGTAATATACCCCAATAGAAGGCACTGGAGTGTCTTTAGTTTAATATTCTTCCTCTTTTTAGCTAGGACATACATATATGATGTACAACTAAATACTCTTAGATGGGAGATCGAAGGTTTACGACCACTTCATACCTCTTTTGATGTCTTGTCTTGCAAGATCTTTATAGTTTCCTTTTTGAGAAGATATGCGAATGTCTAAACTACTTCTACCAAGAATGACATGTCTAAATTCATAATGGAAAGCATGTAATGAGCCATCTCTATGATTGAATAATTATGTCGCTCTACAATTCCATTCTACTAATCATATAGGGAAAAATCAAGTGTTGTTTGATGTTGTATTGTATCAATAATGCCAAAAATTCCTTTGATGTGAATTCCCCCTCGATCTAAGTGGAGGGGATGAAGAGGCCTCCCTGACTAGGTGATAATAAGCTGGTAGAAGAACTTAAAATGAGTAAAGGCCTCACTCTTCTTCTTGAGAAAGAACACCCATGTCTTGAGAGATAAATCATCAATGATTAATTGGAATTACTTGAATCCTTGGAAAGAAGCAAGCAGGGGTTCACACAGAATGGTGTGTAACACATCAAGATGATCTTTAGCTTGTGAGGAACTCAACTCTAACGGAACCCTATGTTGTTTTATGGCAAAGTATCTAGGGTATACAAGTAAAGAATGGGATAACTGAGGAAGTCCACATACCATGGCCTTAGAGTTGAGTTGGTACAAAGAACCAATGGAAAGGTGCCCATATTAATAATGCCGTAGTGTAGTAGATTTTGTCGTAGAGGTAGAGAGAGAAACAGTATTGGAATAAACTATATCTAGGGCAAATAATCAATCTTTTAAAAAAGCTCTAGCAATGACATTACTTTCTCATGAGAGGAGACAAGATTTTGTGTCATTCTTGATCATGAACTCCACCTTAACCTTATGATTCAAGAGCTAACTTACATATGAGATTTTTAGTCAAGCTAGGGACATATAATACCTTTATGAGAGTACAAGTTCTCATCTCGAAAGGAATGGTGATAGTTCCAATTCCTTTTACAACATACTCTTTATCGTCTATAATTCAAACTCGATCTCCAGTGGGTTGATTCATTAGTGAATCAAAGAGTTCATTGTATCTTATCATATGATTATTAGCACCAGAGTCGATCAACCAAACATTGCTTGTTTGCGATGAGGTTTGGGAGACAAGAACTACATTCTTATATGAGTCACTGTAATCTATTTTTATGGGTACCTCCTCTTCAGATTCATCATCATGTTGATGTTGTGCCGCTACATGTTTGTGTTGCTTCTATCGTCGAGGATATCTTTTTGATTTATGTGAATCATGTCCACTAGATGTTCCCTCTTAAATGGATGAGCCTTGTGTCAAGGCATTATACTAGTAGTGATTAGTGTCATGCATAGTGGTACGACAAATATGACACCATCTTTTTGCCTTATTAGATTTTTTGTTGTTGTGACTACTTTGGTCTTTTCAAGAATTTTAGATCACATTGCTTAGAAATTAGGGCGTTATCCTCTAACTCATCTTGCATAGACTGGATAGCTTCTTCTTATTAAAATAAATTCAATAGTTCTTCAAAAGACATTGATTGCTTTGTGATGTTCAGTGTCGTGATGAACGTGTGAAATTATGAGGGGAGAGCTCTCAATGTGATTGGAACCAACAACTTGTCCTCAATTATTTTTCCAAGCGCCATTGATTTTACTCAAAGTTCTACCCCCTGGCGTAAGAACTCCTCAACTTTTTTGCCATCTTTCATACTGAGAGTATGAAGCTTGGACTAGAGATGGAGGATCTTCGTTTGGTTCTTCACCTCATAAATGGTGGACAGAATATCCCAAGCCTCTTTAGATGTTGTCGTATCCAGAATATAAGGTTTAACCCTGTTGGTGACACTGAGTGTGATCAACATCAGGGCTTTTGCATTTGCCTTATCATATTTTGTTTGCTTTTCAGCGTCGACATGATTAATCACCATACCAATGATGTCTCATAATTATTCAAATTAAAGAATCATTTGCATCTTCATCTTCTATATGGTAAATTTTGACCTTTTGAGAAGTTGGGCATCGGATAAAAGTAATTTTGGTGCATACATTTTTTTTTTTAATTATGAAAGATTTCACAATCAAAATAATATTTTATTCCTTTGAAATTTTGTATTAAAAAAATGTTCCTTATTGAAAGCACCTTCTTTTCTCTCTTTCAACAAGAGCCACCTTCTTGGGAACAAGAGTCGTGGGCCCTTCATCCTTCTTTAGAGGAGCAACTTTGGGAGCTTGCTTCACATTATTTTGCTTTGGCTGAAGTATTGTCAACGGTCAGCGCCACCTAAGCAATACAATACAATACAATGCAACGCTGAGATTCGACCCTCGAACATTTGGTTTACCGGTTCGATGAGTTGGAACGACTAGGTTTCAACGTCAGCGAGTAACATGTAGCAGAGAAAAGCAAGCCGATTTTCCAAGAACATTTCTGGGATAACTCGGATAATCATTCAATTTCCATGGAAAGAATTGCATTAGAGAGTTCAATTTGAACCATGCAATCCTCACTTAGGTCTGATTTATGCGAGTCAACAACGCGTTTCCCTACCAACAAGCTCACCCCTGGCTTTCGCCTGCCTCCATTCGTGTTCATTGGCTTGCCCTTGCCTTTGTCCCTCGTCACTCAGCTTTCAGCGCTTCTGCACTTCTTAGCCACGTCGATGACTCCCTCTCTCTGTTGCACTACACACATCTCAGACTTCAGGGTTCAAACGCTCTGATACCAGATGAAGGGGCAAATGTATGCTTCGATGTCTTTATTTATAGACATCATGAGATCATATACAGAGTAGAAACAATGATTATAACAGCCTTAACTTATCTAACTACTACGCTACCCAACTGTCTAACATAACTAAAAACTAACAATTTAATAGAACAATGTAAAAGATAGATGCTACACTAACATCTGCCACCTCTGTTGCACGTACGCCCACCAGACGGAAACCCCTGTTACTTGCAAATAATTGTAAACCCTCTAACCGCTTGTCCACATCCAAACTAGCAGTCTACAAAATTGGAAGAGCAACTTTTTTTTGGGTCTCATGGGAGATGAATCTCAAGGCTTCGCCCCACAATATAAGCCTCGGGCTAATAAATTGATTTATAATAAATGATTTTTTATTTATATTTAATTGAAGTGAGTATAAATGACTTAAAAGGCGTTAACATCAAACTTTATTTATTTATTTTTATCTATTTTGGGACTGACATGAACATTCAATCTCTAGAATCTCATATTTGTCGATGATTTATGTATTTATAAACTATTAAGAACAAATTAATTTATGAAAAGTAAATATCTGTTACATTGTGGGAGATCCTTGACCTCCGATTAACTTTCTCCTCTCCTAAGCCTCTCAAAATGATGTCCGGGGGCCTACCACCTTGCCACCCCGGGTTCGAGCCTCCGGCTCCCCGTCAAGGCCGCCTCCCGGATAAAAATTGCATTGTTTATAATATTAAAAAAAATAAATGATGTGACTGTGTATGTATCTTTTCGCTTCTAAGTACTCCGTACCATACGCTGTATTCTTGTTACTTGTAATCTATACATAGGAATAGGCCGCGAGAAGGGTTTTCTTGAAACGCTTCAATGAAGGCTTCACGTTCTGCCCATCCAGATACACACGTTTCGTCTGCCACCATCCCTCCCATACTCTGCAAACAGAGAGCTCTCTTCTGGTAGAATTTTGTACTCGAGATATTTCAATCCTAACTTAGTGGCGCGCTTCCCATAATAGTTAGCGGCAGCCCAGTCTGTACCCAAAGGCACAATCTGTATAAACACGGCACCGGGCCTCATGAACAAAAAGTGTGTCATTGCAGCACCATGAACTCCCACCATAACATCGCAAGAATTTAGAGCTCGAAACATGTCTACCATCTCCGTGTTTCTTTTGGGATTCAGTCTTTCTACCTGGAACCCAATTTTCTCCCCCAATTTCACGATTCCTTTCTGGTTCATCAATGCCCTCGATTTCTGCCGAGATATTATTACCAATTTGGGCTTTGCTACTTGTGAATCATTCCCAAGCCCATATGCCTTTAAGCAGGACGCTGGTTCTTTATTTCTCCGCTTTTTTTCAGCCATGGAACTTTATCGAGGGGCATAGGCATTGGTGACGAGTGCCCGGAAGTCCGCAACGCTCTTGCCATCTTTCATGAGCCCTGGATTTATACTCAATTCATCGTGTATGGTGAAATCGATGACAGTGGATTCGCTTATCTTTGCTGAAATCGATGACTAGGTAGTGGGTGAGCTGCTTCACAATCTCTCCATACTTGGTCATCCACTAATCATGGTATTCAAGAATCACCAACACCACTTCTCCGTGGAGATGCTCGGAAGTTATGTATAGAGGCAATAAACCATCGTTGAACTCATGGTAAACGTTGCCTGTGTATCCTCCCCTGGAGAAAACTATGGCAGGCACGGCATGCTGGACTTGGCACGAATTTGTGTGCGCATCATCCTCTATTTTGAGGGTGATTTCATCGATGGTGTTCATGACGCTCTCCTCCCATTTGCGTGTATATGGCCTGATTTTTTCCTGACTAGACATATCATCTTTCCTATGATTGTGGGCATGAAGGGAAATGGTAGCATCTTGAGAATTGGTTCTCACGTCCCCTCTCAAATAGCAGACGTCTGTACGATAATGAGAACGGTCACAACATAGGAATCCTCCGTCGTCTTCACCAAATGCATTATTTCTTCCAACATCTGTTAACAAAATGAATTTCTTGCTCAGATGTTGTCACTCTCAAAACTTTATTGGAAAAGAAAGAAAGGGGTGTGTTGTTTTTGTTCTCACCGTTGATGAGCGAAGAACACTCCAGATTATGAAGTTGCCTGGTTGATTTTGACACGGAGCTCTTCAGCTGCTGCTC
This sequence comes from Torreya grandis, assembly GCA_037957365.1. Taxonomy (NCBI): domain Eukaryota; kingdom Viridiplantae; phylum Streptophyta; class Pinopsida; order Cupressales; family Taxaceae; genus Torreya; species Torreya grandis. Next base: position 9,321,062 of record JARHVA010000038.1, on the reverse strand, counting down.
TGTTATCTCCAAAGGATGATTGTGAAGGACAATACGAATCTGTAGGATTACATGTGTATAAAATATTTCTTTTCTACTGCCATCCGCAACAGGGAACCAAAAAAAATCGGCCTCATATCAGTAATGATATCAAACATATCAGGTAACAAAAAAGGTTTTAAAAAAAGCAACAGCAGAAATGAAGAATAATATAGCATACATAGATGAGCAATGGGATTAATGAAGATTATGCAGACAACGGTTACGGCATAAGAGACGAGGAACAGGACCAGAAATAACTTGAAATTAGTCCTCGCTTTCTTGAAATCCAGCATGTGAAATTGCATTCCCCATCTTTTTACAGAATTAGGCATGGTCTGTGCTGTTCCGCTCTCCTCTTCTTCAACTCTGGGCCTTCGAGCTATTTTTACGGTATTTTTATGCTATCCGCAATTTAGAATGTGAGAGGAATAGAAATCTAGAAAATTGCATTCCCCATCTTTTTACAGAATTAGGCATGGTCTGTGCTGTTCCGCTCTCCTCTTCTTCATCTCTGGGCCTTCGAGCTATTTTTACGGTATTTTTATGCTAACCGCAATTTAGAATGTGATTGGAATAGAAATCTAGAAAATACGAGTGATGAAGAGAGAAGTGAGCTGAACACGATGGATGTTATTGTGTGTAAGCAGGAAATGAAACGTGAGAAAAGCCGTGACGATAAAACGCGTGAAAGAAAACACACATAAAACACTTGGAGAGAAGCCGTCAACAAACAACAATATCCGAATTAATTATATCGCGGAAGGCCGCCGCCATATTTGAAGGGGCATCCTAACTTCATGCGTGACTCCCAAAATAAATAGCCGTTACATCTGGAAATACGAATTACTTCTGAAATGTCAGACAGAGACGTCAGGTTTGCAAGGTGCAGATGCGTAGGTCCCACACTCACAATCACAGTCACACTCACAGCTTTGAATGAATTTGCGTCCCTGTTTCCTCCAGCTTAGCATCTAAAGCTAAACACCCACCGAACTAAATAAATAGCCGTTAGATCTGGAAATACGAGTTAGTTGTACAAGTTGCAGGTGAGACAAGGCCCTGTTTCAACCATCCACTTAATGAAATCTCCTGCGTTAAAAACACGGCAATTGCACAGTTATTTATTACATTTATTCGTGGAGGATATTTCATTCGTGGCCTTTTATAATTTGGCACTTTAGAATTGTAATATTCGTCCCAATCCATATAATTCTTGTTAAATTTGGGTCGGAATTTCTATTATCATTTAGAAGGGATAAGCGTCGTGAATGGGGCAACATTGCATGGATAATAATTTTTGCTTGACTTGCAAGGTCAACTGTCAATTTCAACCCGTTTTCGCCCCTATTCTAATGTGTTCTCGGCTGAAGAGCAAAAGATTGGATGCAAATACTATCTAAGAGGTTGAAGGATTAGAAGTGGCCTAGTGAAACCACCTTTTATTGGGATAAATCCCAATGTACTTGTATCAATGTTGATTCAAATTTATTTTATATCACATTGAATGGATAATAATTTTTACTTAACTTGCAAAGTCAATTGTCAATTTCAACCCGTTTTCGCCTCTATTCTAATGTGTTCTTCGCTGAAGAGCAAAAGATTGGATGCAAATACTATGTAAGAGGTTGAAGGATTAGAAGTGGCCTAGTGAAACCACCTTTTACAGGGACAAATCCCAATGTACTTGTATCAATGTTGATTCAAATTCATTTTATACCTTAAAACTTAATGTTTTAGCTTTTATAATGAAGGTTGAATTTTTTTCAATACTATTTGGTTTGGAAGGTTTACCAACCTCGAAAGCACATATTAAGTCTACGTAAGATATTTTTCTTTGATACATCTTTTAACAAGATTTTCTTATTAAAGATTGATTTGTATATTTAGGATTTTCTCACTTTATATGTTTATTATGTGATTACCTTGAGTTTATTAAAAAACTCTTTTAAATTTATTGTCATTCTTTATCAACATGGATATGAATTTATACTATTTTTCATCATTTTTTTTCAAAAATGTTTTTATAGAAAATGGTTTTTGAGAAATTCAGATATATTATTTACATAATACAATCAAATGTGACAAATTATTTTACTTTAAAATTCTCACATCTCATATAAAATTATTGGTTTGTAAGTTTCGCAACATTCACATTCTTCTCTCTTTCTTCTAACATTAATTCATTAAATATCTCCCAAAAAAAATTATAAAATCAATATATTTATAAATACTTTTCAAGGAAAATGTAAAAGATGTGGTTCTTTTGTGCTATGCAAAGTGATATTATCAAAAGTAAACATGCCCATTAATGAAACATAATCAATATATAACCATATTATAAAATCACAAGAAATGTTAAATCTAACATGTTTTCTCTTGGATTTGAGAATAAAACATTAGTGCATTGACTGACTGAGATCAAAATAAACTCATTTTTTATTTGTATTATATTATTAGCTTAAATTGTTTTAATGGGAAATATTTATAAATATTTGATCTCATCTTAGATTACTAGTAGATTTTGATGAATTTATACCATTTTTATTGTATCTTTTTCAAATCTTTTGGAATATTGATTTTTATTGTGTCACATTTTCAAAATAACATAATTTCTTTAGAATTTAAACAAAATTTAGACTTTAAAAACTCTAAATATAACTTTTTACTCGTTATACTACTTGTGTCAAAGCATCTTGTTAATGTGATAAAACCAACATAATGTGCATCGATGTTTAACATTATTAAAACTTGGAAGTATACCACCTATGCATAGAGATTTACAAACAATACCCCTAATGCTAAATTTTATGCATTTATGTTAGATTATGCCATAAAAAAGATTTCTCTTGAATTTGACCTATATTTTTAATATTATTTTAAAGAGACACCATGTACAAAGGGATTTTAGATAGATATAAAAAATTCAATCTTCTTATCCACAAATTGGAATACATATTTTAAAATTAAAATAATGTTATCTTAGAAACAAATGTGTAAATTTCTTTAATTTTTTAATCAATACAATTTTATTGGTATTATTGTAAATTTATTTAAAGAAAAATTATTTAAGTGATATTAGATTAAAGGTATAATAAATTTTAAGTTCATAAAACATTTGTAGATAAAAAAATCTATTTTTATGATAATAGGTCACCATTTATTTTAGAGATGTCAGGTAATTAAGGTACTATTATTTTATTGTTGGACCCCTCTATATCATTATGGAGGTTTAGACCTAATAATTTTGAGGATGATGAGTATGAGAATATTTACATAAGAGGTAGGAACTCTAACTTGGTTGGAATGTTCCTTCAATAAGGATGGAAGAAACAATATAAATATTATAGTATCGAAAGTGAGGGAGTTCATGAGCTCCTAGAAAATATAAAAGACTTTTATAATAATGCTTATAATTATGAGAAATATGGAACTTTACCTTTGAATAATCCACTGCCTGAAGTTAACATGTCCTTCATTTTTTGGGGTTATAAGTATGTGATATATCCAACAAACATATATAATGCAAATTTGATGTTTTTCATATTAAACATTATAAATGTTAGTTAAAAAAAAGGAATTAAGAATGGAATATGCATTTTGATTTTACTGGCTTAATCTATTCAATCTTAGACTTGAAATGTTTGGATGAGTACACATTTAACATAACCACGTACATAATATATGAAAATATAATGTCTCCTCAATGTGATACATATATTGGGAAAGATGTCAAAATAATTTATAACCACACCTACATGGATAGTATTCAAGAACATTTTTGATTTTATAAATAACTCTTATGGAAGATGCATTATTTTTCCCCATTGTTAATTCATGGGATTCATTAATGATTGTGAAAATTCTATGCCAAAGTTGATTTAAAGATATATATGGTAAAATCTATAAAAGATATAAGAGTAGCAGATGTATTATTTTTTTACTATGGTTTTAAAATATTTACACTTAATTGTCTATGTGCTTAATAATTTTTTTTATATAATTATGTTACATTTTTTAATCAAAAAAATGCTTATTGATTGTATTTTCAATGTGTTTTAATACAATTCAAACTATGAAGTTTTATTATATTGCATGATTTTTTAATTTTCTCATTTAAAATGAAGTCTTCCATAGATTGATATTAAAATGATTTTTTTGCTTGCTATGAAATATTAATAATATTGTTGTATTAAGTAATTAATTTTAATAATGTGATGTGGACATATAACATTTAAATTAACTATAACATGGAAAGATGAACCCATTTTCCATAATAGATATAACATCGAATTGAAAAAAGTAAAAAAATTCTACACAATATCAAAGGATCATTACAAACTATAAATAAGGCCCTATAAAAATAATCAATTACTTTTATAGCTTATCCTAGTGTTTGAAATTATATTACCCATAGTTGTAGAAGATGTTCTTTCCTATTAAACAAACATGACATTGAAAATTAATGTGATGTAATAAGGTGAATTTAAGTGATGTTAGTGGATGAATACAATGTGACATTAAATAAGTGACTTCAAAGTGTGATGTTAGTTTGTGATAATAGGGTGATGCTAGGGGTGACTTTAGGGTCTCACCCAGGTGACATTAGGGGGTGACATTTAGGGGGACATTGAAAAAACAATGGCATCAATATTTTGCCTATTTGGATTGAATTGATCTAAAAAGGATATTATTTTGTTAAAATGAGATGAAAGTTTCCATTGAAGATTAATTTAGGGTTAATTTTATTATTTATATAAAAATTATAAGATGAATTGGACTCTTTATAAAATTGGGGTCAAATGAGACCCAACTAACATTGGATGATCATAATTTATTAGAAAGGGATCTATTAACCTCAATTGTTAACCAGATTGAACATTTAAAAAAATTATAATAATATTTTATAAAACTTGGGCTACTTGAGCCTTTATTAAAATTAGATTGTCATAATTAGTTCCATAATTGTGTATCATATCAAACAAATTAATTGATTGGTTCCATATGGTATATAATGGGAGTAAATCTAGTCATAATTGACATTAGATGAATCAAAATGGTTACAGTGGGTTTGATTGAACAAAAATGCATATCAAATTTAACTAATTACTCTAATGATTCAATATGATATCTGATTATACCAATCAAATCACAATTGGCATTATATGGTTGTAATTGGTCTTAATTACATATAAAATTAAGACAATTACTCAATTGGTTTAATATGGTATATAATTTTGGCTTATTAAGCCCTAACTAAAACTAAATAGTAAAAAATATTTGCACCATCTTAGATCCAATTGAATCCTAGAATGTTCAAATTACTTGATTGGTGTAATATGGTATGTAATTAGGGCCAATCAATCCAAAACTAGCATTAGATGGTCGTAATTTATTATATTGGGTGAGGTTGGCCCAAATATTGTATTAGTTTGAACCAATAACTTGACTGATTCAAAATGGTATGTAGTTAGGGCTAATAGATCCCCTTGTAATCCAATGTTAATTGGGGCTTATTTGACCCCAATTATTTAAATAATCTAATTTATCATAAATTTATTGTATAAATTATCTAATTGATCCTCAATCAACCTTGAATGACTAGTTTCATCTTAGTTTAACACAATCATGTCTTCTTTAGATAATTTCACAATATTGATGCCATAATTTTCTCAATACTCCCTCCCAAATGTCACCCTTTAATGTCACCTAGGTGACACCCTATTGATATTAGATGGTTAAAATTCATTACATGGGGCTCGATTGTCCATAATTGCAAATCAAATTGAACTAATTACTCAATTAGTTCAAAATAGTATAAAATTTTAGAAAATTGATCATAATTAACACTAGATGGCTACAAGTGGTTACACAAGTCTTGGTTTGCATCAATTATATACCAAATTAAGCTAATTACTTGACTAGTTCAAGATGATACATAATTTGGTCAAATTTAGCCTCAATTGAAATTAGATGGTCAAATTTATTTGCATGTGGTTCAATTGGCCCAAATTATGATTTAGATTGAACTATTTACTTTATTGGTTAAATATCACATGTAATTAGTGCTAATCAAGATTTATTAGACATTAGATTATTGTAATTGGTTTAGAGGACTTGATTGCAATGAATTACATATGAGAGTGGGAAATTAATTGATTATCTAAATTTGGTATTAAATCAGGGCTAATCGATTCACAATTAAAGTTTTATGGCCATAATTGGTATCATAAGGATCGATTATTCTACGCGATGGGGGCCAATCAAGAGAAAAATTACATCAGATGGATGAAAATGGTTATACTAGGCTCAATTGGCCATAATTTATTATGAGATTTAAATAAATACTCTATTGGTTCAAAATAATGTGTAATTGGGGACAATCCATCACCAATTAATGTTAGATGGTCACATTTCATTTCACAAGGCATTGTTGGCACCAATTACATACTAGATTTAACCATATTATTGATTGGTTTACCATGGCATGTAATTAGATCCACTCGATCCTTAATTCAAATTAGATGGTCACAACTAGTTATGTAAGGCTCAATAGGCTAAGATTGAAAAAAATACTTAATTAGTTCAATATGGAATGAAACTGGGGCCAATCGATTCCCAATTAACATTACATGGATGAAATCAGTTGTATGAGGTTGGGTTCACCCTAATTGCATATCAGATTGAACCATTAATTATATGTATTCAATATTCTATGTAATTAGGGCCAATTGAGCCCCAATTAACATCAAATGTTTATAAATGGTTGCATGATGTTTGACTGGCCAAAATTGTATACAATATTATGCCAGTTACTCGATTGGTCCAATATATTTTATCTCTTTAGTGCACTAAGGTGACTTACCACTAACATAAAGAAAATGAATTGACATAAGTAAAATGTAACATGAATTACTCAAAAAACATTATTCATATACAAAATAATTTCACTAGTAATGAAATAGAAAAGATAGTGAAAGTAATGAAATAAACACACCTTAAACATAATCTTAAGATTATGAGACTAGATCTAGACTATATAGGTGCATTTGTAACTTTATGAAAAATATTGAGGTCTTAACGTCATACGATGGATTCAGTGCTTGTTTGTATGTTACCAAATATTCCTTGGCAAAGATTTGACTACTAAATCTACCATACCTATCTTTGTACCGAATATGTTTTGTGACTAGATATATAATGTTCTTTGATTATTTTCCTATTTTTTTATGTGGGTGCACTCTCTAGTATCATATAATCCAGTGTATTTTATTTTTTGAATTATTAAATAAAATGTCTAATTTTATATCTTCTTTGTATTCTTGACCTAGTTTTCCACAAATGCTTACATGAAGAATAAAAAATGGGTTATGGGTTAGGCATCGTCAAGGGTTTTTTAAATAACTATACCTAATGTAAGTAATTATTTCATGTAAATAGAATCTAGAGTAAGGGTTTTCTTCATCTTCCTTGGTTATGTGCAATGTAACTACATGTATAGAGTTTATAGCCTTGGGTAAGATACTCTGATATAAAACTAAAGCTCTGTTATCAAGAGTCCAAAATTATTATTTTATTTTAAGTGGACTAGTTTTAGTAATTGAAATTTTTCTACTTAGAGGTTTCTTATTTTGAAAATGCTATGGACTGAATTTAAAATTAAAATATTCTTTTAATTTAAAGAAAGGGTCTATGTTACCTTATTTTTGGCTAGACCTAGAGAAATATCTTTCTTCCACCATAAAAGGAATTTATTACTTTATTGGTACATGAGATAGTTGTATAGATCTTCGATATTTATTAATCATTTTATTCTTTTTGAAAGATTTATTACAACTCTCTCTAAAAGATCAACACAATCTTATTCTTCTTTTAACATAGCTACATTTCTTTAAAACGGAATGGGACTATTCCTACTATCCCAAGTAAAGGATCTAATATATGAATATATATCTTTCTATGTCACTTGTACCCAATCAAGATTTGGTTGGTAGATAAGTCCCTGAATCTTAGAGATGGTAATGTCAACAACAAATTCAAACTTATTATTTTGGGTTGCATGGCAAGCACAAAATGCTCCACGGTGGGTGAAAAAACTTGTTGGTTGAAAATTTTGTAAGGGATACAAAATTTTTGGGTTTGGTGAACCATACAATTGATAAAGTCCATTCTCTATCAATGTAGGAGGCTTCCTTTATTGAAAAAAAGAGAAATGCAAGGAAATGTATTATTTAAAATATCAACATTGGAAGTTATTCTTTTGGTGTTTTGCATATGAATAGAATGAAATATAGTGAAAGGAGATGCAATAGAAAATAAAGAAATGAAAGGGAATAAAATATAAATTAGAATAATGAAATATGATTAATTGAACAAACATAAAATCTGATTAATTTATCACGTTAGGAAATACCTAGAGCAATGATAATTTAACCATCAACACTTTGAACAAATAAAAGAGCTAAAAATGAATGCAACAATAAACATAAGAATATTATTCATTAGCCAAGGTGCTAAGAGGTATGAGGTCTTGTTAAAAATTATTGTATTAATTCTAAAAAATAATAGAAAGTTTCTTCATTTCTCTTTTTTTATCCAAAATTCTTTACAGTGTCAAAAATTCATGTTATAATGGGTAGAACTTATATTTATAATCCAAGTCTACATAACCAGATCATACTTACCTCATAAATACCTCTTAGAGGTAACCTCCTATTATGACTTTTAATTTTTCAAATTACATTTACTAATAATGGATATAATGTTTTAAAGTTACATTGCCATAAAGAAAAAGAAGAATGAAAAAATTAAAAAGGTATAAAGAGAAAATTCAAGAAGTCTGAGAAAAGAGAGAATGATTATCAACTTGTCCATCTATATGACCCACTATTATAATTTGTTCATGTCCTTGAATTTATGATGTATTTATCATATATGCTCTGAACTATTTTACTTCTAGAGTTATTCTATTTTTCTTGGGAATGATTGTGTTCAATGTGCAACTAACCATGCCCTCAATGTTTCATTCATTTCTTTGTTATGTTTGAAAACTTTTCACAAATTTTTATTGCATTTAATGAGAGCAAAACAAATGCCATTCATTTTTCCCATTGTTTCAATATTGAATACATTTATATTTAACTTTTCTTATTTGATCATCTTATGAAATCATTATTTTATTTCTATAGTTGTATGAGAATCAATATAATCTTATTTAAACAACTCAAAATGAATAGACCAGATACTTCCCAGATTTTAGATTTAATATCACGACATAATTTTTTTTAGTTTTGAAAATATTTTACAACCTCTATAAGAATAAAGATCTTCCATCCCATGCTTTATGACCAAATGTGTGAATATTTTTGTTTTGATTTATTGAATACTTGTTTAGATATGATAATTTTCTCATCAATAAGAGCCATGTCTTGGTGATTTTTTGTTACATTTAAAAAAAAATTCTTTCATCACATTTTTTATGTCTTCATTGATTTTATTTTGATCTTATTCAATAAAATCATATGATTTTATGACTTCTTTGATGAATTTGAGCCCATTAATGGTGATTTGGTCGACCTAAGTTTCAGTGACTTTTCCATAGCTTTGATATTTAAATATTCTCACAATGGATATTTTATCAAAATCTTCATTTTAAGTTGATTGTTTAACTGTTTCCAAAAGGGATTTCCTCGAGTGTCCTTTCACTTACTCGTATAATGGAACTAATGTATGTAGAAAGTATACACACACTTTGCTTAAGTTATTTCTGAGTTTGTGTTCCTTCTTCAGTTATTTGGAACAATTTGGCCACTGATAATTAAAAATTATGAATATCCACTTCATGATCTACTTTACCAAGATTTATTCAAAATCACAAATAATCCATTGAAATCATATATTCTTATTTTTTTCTAAATGATAAGTTAATCAATTTTTACAAATTGTGCACCTGAAGAGTCTAACATTAACCTTGAAGTAATATTAGCTTGTTTCAATGTGGGAATTTGTAATAAATTTGTAACAATATAAAAATTGGGATCAATAAGTTTGACATTTATTTTTATTTTTTTAGAAACCATTTAGTTTAGATATGGAAAATGTGTATTGCTTGAAGAAATGACCATTTCAGTGTTCATGGGTAATGGTTGGATTCCCCAGGGGAGTGATTAGATAAGTGAAAATAATAGAATCTTTGAAAACAACAATCTTATTTACAATCAAAGGGAAAACATGTTGTGGAGAAGGAATTGGAAATGGAATACATGGAGAAAATGGCACCAATGGTACTTGAGGCATTTCAATATTTATATTAAGTTGTTGGGTAAGTTCACAAAGTTAGGGAACAAAAATAGGTCTATCCATGGACATGGTTTTCCTAAAAATTGAGAAAATTTTAATTCACTAGATAAATTGAGATGACTACACTCAAAATTCGAGGATGGTTAAGAACATGAATTGTAGAATTTTGAGACTACTTTACAAAAAATCTATTTTTAATGGTAGAGTATAACTAGGTCAAACATCTAAAATTTGAATAGAAACTCTTAATTTTTTAGGAAATTAGAGTAGATAGTTGACCATGTGGCTCCTCATTTTTTAGCATCATTTAATATTGTTTAAACCACTTGGTGAAAATTTAGATAAGATCATCTAGTTTGTAACCTATATTTTTTCAATGAATATTTTTTTTATTAATTTTAAAAGTAAATAGATCCTAAAAACTAATAAAAAATGGATAGCCAACCATGTGGCCCTCCTAACTACCTCAAAAAAAGTAAAACTATGTTTTTTTAATACGTGTAGAATTAGGCCTAGTTTGTAACCATATAATTTTTTTTGCATTTGGATCAATGAAAAAAATACATGAGAATATATAGGCATGTATATTTACATCATGTAGTGGACTAAAAGAGCTATAGCTAGAAATCAACATGGATTAAAATCTTAAAATAATAAAAAATTTATAAACACAATATATTTGGAAAGAAGAAATCATGCTTATCATTGTGGTAATAATTTTATGATATTTATCATTAAAATTTGTAGCATATTTAGCGGTGAAATTTCAATTTTGTTTTTTTAAAACTCTCAAATTTAGTTGTTTTGACAGGGCCAAGACTTTGGCTTGGGAATCCAAGCCATTTCCAAGATAAAAGGCTTAGAATTTGAATTCAAAGAAAATAAAGCACATGCCTGATATAATGAGTGCATGTTATAGAACATACATATTACTTTTACATTGCATTAAAAATTAAAAAATATCAATTGGAAGGGGTAGACGGTTTACTAAAATAAATGTTAAGTACAATTTTACATTTATATTATTACTTTTATATTACTTATAATTAAAAATATAAATGTAAACTCATAATACCTAAGTGTCCATATCTATTACTACTCAATTTCCTAATAAATAAATTAAAAAATCCCTATTTTCTCCTAGTCTCATTTCAGTCATAAGAACAACACATACACAGGAAAGAGTATCCCAAGAGCTCGATTTTCCAATTTAAAAGCTATGTCACTATTGTACTTTTGTTTCACATATTACATGATTCACACACAAGCCAACATGTAGGGTAAAAATACATACCTTTGAGTCTTTCTTTGGAGTATTGGCTATGTAGTAGTGCTCATTAATAGAGGGGTCTTTGGGAGAGCTCGACACTGTGTGCTCGCTAACTCATTTTTTCCCATATCCACTATGAGGATGAAGAGCTAAAGTTTTGTTATTTGATAAGTAATGACAATCCTTGAAGCATATCTGAATGTACCAAAGTGAAGGAAATGAAAAACCAAGAATCATCTAGGTGGTCACATCTTATTTGAATAGGTATTATGTATAAAACACCTATGTCTAACGAACACACTAGCATCGGCAAAATTGTCCTAGGATAATGCAAGTGTTCGAGGTTACATAGTCACTTAATTTAGATTTTTTTTATGATTCCATAATAATCTTCTAGTCTGATTCCTACCTATTACAGATCTAGATATTAGTATCAAAATTGGCTAAGTACTTATTTTCATTATCATTGTAATATCTATAATAGTTTTACTTTCCATTTTTAGAATATTTCATCATAATAAATTTAGTATATGTTATATCCAAGTTTATAAAATAATTGGCTTGCTATAGATATATTAATTAATCTTGAATTTATTCATTTCTATATCCTTAAAACTAGATACCCCAATCTATATTTTTAGGGTTAAACATTTGGTAAATCTAACTTTTGAGCTCAAAAAACTAAGTGGTTTAGGGTCTTATATTTCCCATTTTGTATTTGTAAAAAGAAATGGAAAATGTTAATTCAAAAACCCAATTTCAAATAGAAGATAAATATGCATTGATCACTTATCTCAATAATAACAAGAAATTAATGGTTGCATATTTATATATAACAAGATATGAATTAAGTAAGCCTAATAAAGCTAAGGATTCTTCACCTAGTGATAGTGAATCCTTATAAGTTACTATAACAGATTTCATACCCATAAATATACCTATATCTAGTGGAGGCATATATTATATCTTCCAACCTTTATTTTTTAAAACTACTATTCATACATCTACCATTGTGATAACAAATGTTGCAACTCAAATACTAGTTTCAACGCCTATAACTACTCAAAACATGTTCACTTCTCCATTGGAGACTACTCAACTTTGTAATTTAAACCCTAAGGGATTTAAAGTTCAAACACTTCTTCAAGTTATAAATTATTTGGAGGACAAGGTTACAAACATTAAACAAAAGGATTTAAAGTCTCCTCGTGTTATTGATTCCCAAGATGTGTTGCATAAGACTATTTCACTTAAGATATCTTTCCAAACTTTTCTAATTGGTTTTGTTTAACCTAAGTTCCATTTTATGATGGAAATGATGATCCTAATCATCATCTTATATCTCTCTATGTGGCATACCTTAATTATGCCATTAATGATAAAATTTTGACCAAATTATTTCCAAGGAATCTCAAGGATTATACTTTGAGGTTATTTTATGATTTAACTTTCCAATCCATAAAATCATTCAAACCTATTGTAGATCAAATTTTGGCACATTTCTTTATTAACATCTCCAAAAACATTTCCTATGCCTAAATTGTAAAAATAAAACAAGGTATTTTTTGATAGTAATGCATATTATTATTACCATATATGTAGTGTAAATTATACTAATAAATATTTTAGTATCAAAAAAATTATTTGAGATCTTATTGATAATAATGTAATTGAGATAAACACATTTATAGAGGAAGTTAAGCCTCAATTAAAAAATCATGAGATAAATAAGGATAATTTAGTAGTATATAATACCTATCATGCATACACACCTCTTGATATATATGATCATTCATTAAATGTAATTATTTCCTCAACCATGTCCTATGATCACTTTTGTTGCCAATGAGATAGTGGATGATGATTATGATTTCCATGATTTATGTATAGGAGTATACATTAATAATGAATATAAAAATAAAGTATTAATTGATAATGGATTAAGTGAGAATGCATGTACAATGAAATTACTCTATTAACTATGTTACACATAATATATAAAATAAAAATCTAAAAGTGTCAAAAAATTCAATGGGAAACAACAAACTACTTTAGGAGATATTGTGTTACCTCTTCAAGTGGGTCCTACTATATCATCTACTTATTTTTTAGTTATAGCAGATAATGGGATCTTTGGAATGTTACTAGGATGTCCATGGTTACAAACATTTCATTTTTTACCTTCCATGATATATATATTACTAAATTACATTTATTACAATCAAGTTGTTATAATTTAGGAATTAGATATGCATACACTTTATAATCTATGGTGCCTCCTCCATCCTATCCACCAACATGATGTATATATATATATATATATTCAAGAACAAATAAAATTTAAAATTATTGCACCAATGCATAATATTTCAATTTATTAAAAAGTGAAAAAGTCTCAAAATTAAAAAATGCAAAAGAAAGCAACATTTCATAAAAATGTAGTAAGCACACCAAAAGCACTATCACATGAAACATATTGTAAATTGGTGACACATAGAAATCTATATGTTCCAAAAAAAGCACAACTATGCTATATTTTTAATTAAAAAGGCTTCATGTCATATTTTCAATACTATTTATTTACAACCATGGTAGGAGCATGAATGTTATCCATCTCTTTTGATCATTATTTAAAAACTAAGGAAAAAAGTGACAATTGAATCTAAAAACACTATGTAGTGGTTGATTTAGTTACAGTTTATAATGTATAACTTAGAGGTTTAGTGACCTATAACAGTATTTACTATAAATACATTATGACTCTAGCCCCTCTAGGCCTTTGGTTACAAATACTAATAACATAAATTGAGGTTTCTATGTTTTCTAGTTGGTTCTATTTCTATAAATGTTTAAATCAAGTTGGGGTTTTTTCACCCTCAACTTACCATGGTTAAATAAAGTAATTAATCTCTCCAAGTTCTTCATGGAAAGAAATAATTTCTCAAATGCTTCAAGGAAACATCAGCGTCAGATAAAGTTAAAAAATAAACATCAATTTCACACATACAAGTGCATTCCTACCTTGTTTACTTTTAAAATTTTCAATTTTCAAAGTTCAATATTTTTTAAAATTGAAATGAGAAAAATGGCTACTTCATGAGTTATTGTAGGGTTGGATACATTAAAGTGCCTTATATAAGTGGAGTATATGCTCAAAGGCAAAGAGTGTTGTATGCACTCAGTTATATCTTTCCTTTTATTCTAGTAGTTTCATTTATATAATGGAGGGGAGGGAGGGGCAAGGGATGGGGTGAGGGGGAATGTGTAGTCCCTAAATTTGGGCTCATGAATACTAGATAATGTCAGTTTTGACCCACTTTTACTTTTATTGACTTGAGCACATAATATGGACCAATTTCATAACCTCACACTATCTTAAGTAGCTATGAAGACTATTCCTTTCTAAGTTTATGTATTACACCCTAAAAAATGTTCTTAAACACTAAAAACCTCTTTAAACATCTGTATGGACATCCCAAATTCTAAATTTCACACATTTCATTTCATGACAAGATCAACTAGTATGGTTTAATATTGCTAGTTAATTTTGACCCTTATGGCTTGATTATGGCTTTTACCCAAGAAAAAAATCTTTTTCAAAAGTTTAACCCTCCCTAACATTTTGGTCTACATTTTTAGGATAGGAAGTGTGAGGGTTTACCCATTTTTATTTTTATAAAGACACATCTAAGTCACATATTCTATAATTTATAAAACACTTGGAAAATATAATATCAAAGAAAAATTATACTATTTATCACTGAGTAAAGCTTCCATATTCTTCCTAAATAATATTTTAATCAATTGAAGAATTCCTTAACCAAGTCAAGATTCAATTTTATCCATGTCAAAATTAAAGTATTATCCATTATTCAATCCATCTCTAGATGCATACATGTAACAAAAGGAACACAATCACACAAATCACTCTAAGCCGAATAAATATGTGAGCTTGATTTCCCTCTTTATATTATTAGATACATATACCAATTAATTCAAAATTATAATTAACACATCACTAGTGTATGACTGCTATAAATTCAAAGGACTAAGTCTTCCCTTCAGTACCCTATAGATAAACAACTTTTGTTCTTGGATATTGTTAGACAATTAGATTATCCTATTTATATTGTGTGCCTTGTATTTCAATACTAATTTGATTTCCTCTATGATGCAAGTACATTATTTACCCACATATAAATAAGGTAATGAAATATTCTACACTCTAGTATTTTTTACTTTAGATAGAGGTGATCAAATTAAAAAAAAACCAACACTTTTGTATTAGGAAAATGAGAAAGCACTCAATCTTAGATATAAGAAAATTTCAATAAATTAGAATCTACTACCTACAACATTTTCTAACCAAAGGTAATTCCATCAGCTTGTTGTTACACATCTAGGAAGTAACTTCAACTCCTCCACTTAGATCGAGGAGGGGAATTCACATCAAAATAGTTATCAACATTCCTGGAGTAACACGACATTAAGCAACACCTGACTGCTCCCTATACTCCTCAAAAAAATGGAATAGTAGAATGATTTAATCACTCAATCATAGATATTTATCATTGCATGATATCCGCTACAAAGTTGATGGCACAATTCTTAGCAGAAGTAATATAGATGGCTATCTATCTTCTCAATAGAGCACCAATAAAGATCTTGCTAGAAAAGACACTGGAAGAGGTATGGAGTGGTTTTAAACCATCAATTTCCCATCTTTGAGTATTTATTTGTACTTATTATATGCATTTTCTAGATAAAAAAAGGAAAAAGAATGAACCAAAGACCCTTCAACGTGTTTTGGGTGCAACATGACCTCCAAATCATACCATCTCATGAATCTTGAGATGAAGAATATTTATGAAATTCATGATATGGTCTATAATGAATCATCATTTGACTTATTGGCACATAAGGAGATAGACCAGACCACCTCTCATATGCTTTTCCCATAGTTAGATGATGAACATGAAGAAGGTGAGTTGTAAGGAGGAGAATTGTTCATTGATCTTGGTAATTTGCAAGTCATTTCTTCATCAAATCAATAGCTACATCGATGTCCTAAATAGCTATATTCCAAAATTAAGGACTCACACCTAAGCTCTCCTCTAAACACATCATCAAGGGTTTGAATAAGAAGATAGGTGAGAGATGAAGTCAATCTTGTACTCATGAGTTCAGTGGTTGACAACACTGAACTAGAGACAGTTTGAGAGGCCTTAAGTCAATCTTAGTGGAAGAAAGCTATGGATGTTAAATATGATGCCCTCATCAAAAAATGGATGTGAGAACTTGTTGATATACATATAGGCAAGAAATCCTTTGGCTGAAAATAGATCCTCAAAACAATGTACAAGGTAGATGGATCCATCAAAAAACACAAAGCATGACTTGTTGTAAAGGGTTATGCTTAGCAAGAGGGCATTGATTATGAGGAGACCTTTATACCCACTACAAATATCAAAACCATCAGAACTATTTTCACACTAGTAGCACAATATGGATGGAAACTTTAGTAGATGGATGTCATGATTGCTTTTCTAAGATGGTGATCTGAAAGAAAAAGTATACATGACCCAACCATTAGGTTTCATTGATGAAAAACATCCATAAAAGGTATGCCATATAGTTAAGTCTCTTTATGGACTTAAGGAAACACCTCAGGCATGGTACATAAAAATAGATGATCACCTATTGCAACATGGTTTCATTCATAGCCCCTTTGATTCTATTTTGTATATCAAGAAGGTTGGTACATATATTGTCATTATTGTCTTATATGTGGATTATCTTGTGATGACTGGTAGTTTAGATGATCTTGTTGATGCAGTAAATAATGACCTGAATAAATCCTTTGCTATGACTGATTTGGGGCTACTACATTACTATCTTGGCTTAGACATATGGCATAAATAGAATCACATCTTTATCTCCTAGATCAAATATGCCAAGACAATCCTATAAAAATATAGAATGTCATATTGTAAACCTCTTTCAATAATGATGGAGAAAGGTTTACAACTCTCTTGCATCTAAGATTACCCTTAAGTGGATGTAACTCTCTACAGACAGCTCGTTGGGAGTCTCATCTACTTGACCTACACAAACTAGATATATGTTTTGCTATGAGCTATCTTTCTATATTTATGCAGGAACTGAAGAAATGTCATTGGGTTGCAGTAAAACATGTTTTGATGTATGTCTAAGGTACACTTGAGTATGGTATAGAATACAAGGAGAATAGTGAATTCTTCTTGCAGGGGTACACTTGAGTATGTTTTGACTAGATATATAATGTTCTTTGTTTACTTTCTTATTTTTTCTATGCAGGTGCACTCTCTAGTGTCATATAATCTGGTGTATTTTATTTTTTGAATTCCTAGTTAAAATGTCTGATTTTATCTCTTCTTCGTATTCTTGACCTAGCTTTCCACAAATGCTTAAATGAAGAATAAAAAATGGGTTATGGGTTGGGCATCGTCAAGTTTTTTTTAAATAACTATAACTAATGTAAGTAATTATTTCATGTAAATAGAATCTAGAGTAAGGGTTTTATTCATCTTCTTTAGTTATGTGCAATGTAACTACATGTACAGAGTTTATAGCCTTGGGTAAGATAATTTGATATAAAACTAAAGCTCTGCTATCAAGAGTCCAAAATTATTATTTTATTTTATGTGGACTAGTTTTAGTACTTAAAATTTTTCTAGTTAGAGGTTTCTTATTTTAAAAATGCTATGGGCTGAATTTAAAATTAAAATATTTTTGTAACTTAAAGAAAGGGTATATGTTACCTTATTTTTGGCTAGACCTAGAGAAATTTCTTTCTTCCATCATAAAAGGAATTTATTACTTTATTGGTACATAATATAGTTATATGGATATTTGATATTTATTAATAATTTGATTATTTTTGAAAAATTTATTGCAACCCTTTCTACAAGATCAACACAATCTTATTCTTCTTTTAACATAACTACGTTTCTTTAAAATTGAACGGGACTATTCCTACTATCCCAAGCAAAGGATATAATACATGAAGATATAGCTTCCTAGGTCACTTGTACCCAATCAAGATTTAGTTGGTAGATAAGTCCTTGAATCTTGGAGATGGCAATGTCAAAAAAAAATTTAAACTTATTATTTTCGGTTGCATGGTAAGCACAAAATGCCCCACGGTGGGTGAAAAAAATTGTTGGTTGAAAAGTTTGTAAGGGATACAAAATTTATGGGTTTGGTAAACCTTAGAATTGAGAAAGTCTCCCTTATATCAATGTAGGAGGCTCCATTTATTGAAAAAAAGAGAAATGTAGGGAAATGTTTACATTGGAAGTTATTCTTTTGGTGTTTTGCATATGAATAGAATGAAATATAGTGAAAGGAGATGGAATAGAAAATAAAGAAATGAATGAAAACATAAATTAGAATAATGAAATATGATTAATTGAACAAACATAAAATTTTATTAATTTATCATGTTAGGAAATACCGAGAGCAATGATAATTTAACCATCAACACTTTGAACAAATAAAAGAGCTAGAAATGAATGCAACAATAAACATAAGAATATTATTCATTAGCCAAGATGCTAAGAGGTACAAGGTCTTGTTAAAAATTATTGTATTAATTCTAAAAAATAATAAAAAGTTTCTTCATTTCTCTTTTTTATCCAAAATTCTTTATAGTGTCAAAAATTCATGTTATAATGGGTAGAACTTATATTTATATTTCAAGTCTACATAACCAGATCATAATTACCTCATAAATACCTTTTAGAGGTAACCTCCTATTATGACTTTTAATTTTTCAAATTACATTCACTGAAAGTGGATATAATGTTTTAAAGTTACATTGCCATGAAGAAAAAGAACAATGAAAAAATAAAAAAGGTATAAAGAAAAAATTCAAAAAGTCCAAGAAAAGAGATAATGTTTATCAACTTGTGCATCTGTATGAACCACTATTGTAATTTGTTCATGTCCTTGAATTTATGAAGTATTTATCCTATATGCTATAAACTATTTTACTACTGGAATCATTCTATTTTTCTTGAGAATGATTGTGTTCAATGTGTAACTAACCATGCCCTCAATGTTTCATTCATTTATTTGTTATGTTTGAATTTTTTTCACAAATTTTAATTTCATTTAATGAGAGTAATAAAAATGTCATTCATTTTTCCCATTATTTTAAGATTGAATACATTTATATTCAACATTTCTTATTTGATCATTTTATGAACTCGTTTTTTAATTTCTATAGTTGTATGAGAATCAATATAATCTTATTTAAACAACTCAAAATGAATAGACCAGATACTTCCCAAATTTTAGATTTAATATCATGACATAATTTTTTGTAGTTTTGAAAATCTTTTACAACCTTTGGAAGAATAGTGATCTTCCATCCCACGCTTTATGACCAAATGTGTGAATATTTTTCTTTTGCTGTATTGAATACTTGTTGAGATATGATAAGTTTCTCATTAATAAGAGCCATGTCTTGGTGAATTTTTTTTACATTTAAAAAAAAAATTATTTCATCACATTCTTTATGTCTTCATTGATTTTAGTTTGATCTTATTCAATCAAAGCATATGATTTTATGACTTCTTTGATGAATTTGAGCCCATTAATGGTGATTTAGTCGACCTAAGTTTTAGTGACTTTTCCATAGCATCGATATTTAAATATTCTCACAATGGATATTTTATCAACATCTTCATTTTAAGTTAATTGTTTAACTATTTCCAAAAAGGGATTTCCTCAAATATCCTTTCACTTACTTGTATAATGGAACTAATGTATGCAAAAAGTATACACACTCTTTGCTTAAGTCATTTCTGAGTTTGTGTTCCTTCTTCAGTTATTTGGAATAATTTGGCCACTGATAATTAAAATTTATGAATATCCACTTCATGATCTACTTTACCAAGATTGATTCATATCATAAATAATCCATTGAAATCATATATTCTTCTTTTTTCTAATTGATAAGTTAATCAATTTTTACAAATTATGCAGTTGAAGAGTCTAACATCAACCTTGAAGTAATATTATCTTTTTTCAATGTGGGAATTTGTAGTAAATTTGTAACAATATCAAAACTAGGATCAATAAGTTTGACATTTATTTTTATTTTCTTGGAAACCATTTAGTATAGATATGGAAAATGTGTATTTATTGAAGAAATGATCATTTCAGTGTTCATGGGTAATGGTTGGATTCCCTAGGGGAGTGATTAGATGAGTGAAAATAATAGAATCTTTGACACAAACAATTTTAGTTACAAGCAAAGCGAAAACATGTGGTGGAGAAGGAATTGGAAATGGAGGTGGAAGAGGCAAAAGAGGAAGAGATGGAATACATGGAGAAAATGGCACCAATGGTACTTGAGGTGTTTCAATATTTATATTAAGTTGTTGGGTAATTTCACAAAGTTAGGGAACAAAAATAGGTCTATCCATGGACATGGTTTTCTTAAAAATTAAGAAATTTCTAATTCAATAGATAAATTGAGATGGCTACACTTGAAATTCAAGGATGGTTAGGAACATGAATTGTAGAATTTTGAGTCTACTTTACAAAAAATCTATTTTTAATGGTAAAGTATAACTAGGTCAAATATTTAAAATTTGAATAGGAAATCTTTTTTTTTTAGGAAATTAGAGTAGATAGCTGACCATGTGGCTCCTCATTTTTTTAGCATCATTTAATATTGTTTAAAATACTTTGGTGAAACTTTAGATAAGATCATCTAGTTTGCAACCTATATTTTTTATATTTTTTCAATGAATATTTTTTTTATTAATTTTAAAAGTAAATAGATCCTAAAAACTAATAAAAAATGGATAGCCAACCATGTGGCCCTCCTAACTACCTCAAAAAAACTAAAACTATGTTTTTTTAATATGTGTAGAATTAGGCCTAGTTTGTAACCATATAATTTTTTTTGCATTTGGATCAATGAAAAAAAATACATGAGCATATATAGGCATGTATTTTTACATCATGTAGTGGTCTAAAAAATCTACAGCTAGAAATCAACATAGATTACAACCATACAATAATAAAAATTTTATAAACACAATATATTTAGAAAGAAGAAATCATGCTTATCATTGTGGTAATAATTTTATGATATTTATCATTACAATTTATAGATATTTGGAAATGAAAGTTTAATTTTGTTTTTTAAAACTCTCAAACTTAGTTATGTTGACAGGGCAGAGACTTTGGCTTGGGAATCCAAGCCATTTCCAAGCAAAAAGGCTTAGTATTTGAATTCAAAAAAAAAAAGCACATGCCTGCTATAATGAGTACATGCTATAAAACATACATATTACTTTTACATTTCATAAAAGAGAAGAAAATATCTATTGGAAGGGGTAGATGGTTTATTAAAATAAATGTTAAGTATAATTTTACATTTATATTTTTAATTTTATATTACTTATAAGTAACAATATAAATGTAAACTCATAATACCTAAATGTCCATGTTTATTACTACTCAATGTCCTAATCAATAAATTAAAAAAAGCCTATTTTATCCTACTCTTATTTTAGTCATAAGAACAACAAATACATAGAAAAGAGTATCCTCAGAGCTCAAATTTCCAAGTTAAAAGATAGGTCACTATTGTACTTTTTTTTAACATATTACATGATTCACAAACAAGCCAACATGTAGGGGAAAAATACATACCTTTGAGGATTTCTTCTGAGTATTGGATATGTAGTAGTGCTCATTGATAGAGGGGTCTTTGGGACATCTCGACACCATGTGCTCATGAACCCATTTTTTACCATCGCCACTATGAGGATGAAGAGCTAGGGTTTTGTTATTTGATAAGGAATGACAATCCATGATGCATATCTGAATGTACCAAAGTGAAGGAAATGAAAAACCAAGAATCATCTAGGTAGTCACATCTTATTTGAATAGGTATTATGTATAAATCACCTATGTCTAACCAACACACTAGCATTGACACAGCTTTCCTAGGATGATGCAAGTGTTCGATGTTACATAGGCACTTAATCTAGAATTTTTTTATTATTCCATAATAATCTTCCAGTCTGATTCCTACCTATTACAGATCTAGATATTTGTATCAAAATTTCTTAAGTACTTATTTTTATTATCATTGTAATATCTATAGTAGTTTTAATTTCCATTTTATGTTATAGCCAAGTTTCCAAAATAATTGGCTTGTTATAGATCTATTAATAAATATTGTATTTATTAATTTCTATATCCTTAAAAATAGATACCCTAATCTATATTTTTAGGTTTAAACATTTGGTTAATCTAACTTTTGAGCTCAAAACCCTAAGTGGTTTAGGGTCTTATATTTCTCATTTTTTTATTGTTGTACTTTGTTGTAAACTTTCAAAATTTTCATTTGTAAAAAGCAATGGAAAATGTTAATTCAAAAACCCAATTTTAAATGGAAGATAAAGATGCATTGATAAGTTATCTCAATAATAACAAGAGCTTAATGGATGCATATTTATATATAACAAGATATGAATTAAGTAAGCGTGATAAAGCTAAGGATTCTTCACCTAGTGATAGCAAATACTTATAAGGTACTATAACTTATTCCATACCCATAAATATACCTATATCTAGTGGAGGTATAGATTATATCTTCCAGCCTTTATTTTTTAAAACTACTATTTCTACATCTACCATGGTGATAAAAAATGTTGCAACTCAAATACTGGTTTCAATGCTTATAACTACTCAAACCATGTTCACTTCTCCATTGGTGACTAATCAACTTTGTATTTTAAACCCCAATGTATCTATAGTTCAAACACCTCTTCAAGTTATAAATTATTTGGAGGACAAGGTTACAAACATTGAACAAAAGGATTTAAATTCTCCTCGTGCTATTGATTCCCAAGATGTGTTGCATAAGCCTATTGCACTTAAGATATATTTTCCAATTGGTTTTGTTTAACTTAAGTTCTATTTTATGATGGAAAGGGTGATCCTAAGCATCATGTTCTATCTCTTTATGTGTCATACCTTGATTATGCCACTAATGATAAAATTTTTACCAAATTATTTTCAAGGAATCTCAAGGATTATGATTTGAGGTCATTTTATGATTTAACTTTCCTATCCATAAAATCATTCAAACCTATTAAAAATCAATTTTTAACACATTTCTCTATTAACATCTCCAAAAACATTTCCTATGCCTAAATTCTAAAAATAAAACAATGTAATTTTTTGATAGTAATGCATATTATGATTACCATATATGTAGTGTAAATTATACTAATAAATTTTTTAATATCAAACAAATTATTTGATATTTTATTGATCATAATGTAATTGAGATAAACATATTTATAGAGGAAGTTAAGCCTCAATTGAAAAATCATGAGGTAAATAAGGATAATTTAGTAGTACATAACACCTATCATGCATACACACCTCTTGATATATATGATCATTCATTAAATGTAATTATTGGAATAATTATGCGAATTCCTCAACCATGTCCTATGAACACTTTTATTGATAATGAGATAGTGGATGATCATTATGATTTCCATGATTTATTTATAGGAGTATATGTTACTCAACAATATAAAAACAATGTATTAATTGATAATGGATTAAGTGAGAATGTATGTACAATGAAATTACTCTATTAATTGTGTTAGACATTTAATATATAAAATAAAAATTTAAAAGTGTCAAAAAATTCAATGCGAAACAACAAACTACTTTAAAAAATATTGTGTTACCCCTTCAGGTGGGTCCTACTATATTATCTACATATTTTTTAGTTATAATAGATAATGGGATCTTTGACATGTTACTAGGATGTCCATGGTTACAAACATTTCATTTTTTACCTTCTATGATCGATATATTATTAAAGTACATTTATTACAATCAAGTTGTTAAAAATTAAGAATTAGATATTCATACCCTCTATAATCTGTGGTACCTCCTCCACCCTATCCACCATCATGATGAATTGATACATATATTCAAGAATAAATAACATTTCAAATTATTTCACCAATGCAAAATATTTCAATTTTTAAAAAAGTGAAAAAGTCTCAAAATTAATAAATGCAAAAGAAAGAAGCATATCTTAAAAAGATAGTAAGCACACCTAAATCACTATCACATGAAACATATTGTAAATTGGTGACACATATAAATCTATATGTTCCAAAAAAATCACAACATTTGGAATCAAATCCTATTGTTCTTCATATTTAAATCCACTCTAATTTTTCTAAAGCTATTGCTCCCACATATAATTACACAAGTAGTGATCTAGATAGTTACATTACAACATGTGATGCATTTTAAATTCTAATTTATGCACATCAAACACTTTTTATCCATAAAAGGTGATTATTTCATAGTATATTATAAATTATTATGGTGAATCCCATCTTGATGCGATGATTGGTTAACATCTTTCACTTTAAAAATACTAGAAATTTCATAAACATTCAAATAATAAAAAAGAAAAAGAAAAAATGAGTTTACATAGCTCCTTTATTTCTTGTGCCTAATCTCATTCTACTTATTACACGTGATTTATTTGATCAAATTATTCTATCCCTTATCACTTTGTTAATTTTAGTCCTCTTGGATATCATTTCTCACCTTTTTGATTTGAACAAATACCAAAGTGATATTTGTTTCCATCATTTACCATTTCCCTTGCTATTTATGTATTTTGAATTAAAAACACTACATTTTTATTAAAATATAGTATCGACTACTATGGGTTAGAACTAGTTTTCAGTACTTTCTAGAGCTGGTTGTTCTTATCATATACAATTTTTCATAGTTAGATATGAATTTGAGCACACATAACCTTAATACTATCAATTTTTCAA
The DNA here is from genome assembly GCA_037957365.1 of Torreya grandis. Lineage (NCBI taxonomy): Eukaryota > Viridiplantae > Streptophyta > Pinopsida > Cupressales > Taxaceae > Torreya > Torreya grandis. The sequence continues at coordinate 9,295,580 of JARHVA010000038.1, read as the reverse complement.
TATTTTACTTAGTTTAAATTCACACCACAATACTTATTCATGTAAAATATTTATTTTTTGTGATATGATTCTCATATATGTGTATTACATACTTTGACAAGTATATTTTATGAGAAGAGGATACAATCATTTCTACACATATCTATTTTATCTCCCACGTGCCTAAAAACCACAAATCACATATATAGATGGGGTATCTTGATCATACATGGTCTTGCCATCATTTTCAGTGTATATTTTACATAGGTATACACATGTTACATATTGTTCAAACTCCCTTATTTTCTTCTAATTTCACACCCATGGTTTAATATTATAATTTATTTTTCTTCTTTTTTTAAAATTTTAAAAAGTATAAAAAATTTGAAAAACAAAATATAAAATCAAGACTTGAGAATGATTAGACATCTATTATACATTATTGTGGTATGTTATTTATCAAAATGTTGGTAAATAACATACTTTTTCTATCACACATGTATTTCGCTGGCATTCATGAGTGATATGTATAACATACAATTTTACATGGACTAAGATGTTGGACTTTCCTCTACTTAGTGGACATGCTAAACTAGGGGCATCTCATCTACATGTTACAATATTTATAGGAAGTACAATTCTATAAGTCTCACACTGTTGAGCTATATAATTCTTACAAATGTATTTCTAATCTCTTTATCTTACATTTTATACATAGATATGATATTTTATATGTTATAATCACATTACATATACATGGTGTAAAATACATTTCTATTTTTTTAATCCATTAATACTATTACTGTACATAGTTTATTAGACTTTACTTGTCTATTATGTGTCACCCTTGCCCTACCATTTAAATTGTTTTAAAATCTCTATGAGATCATTTTTAGGTATCTAAAATATTTGAGCATATCCATTACTTGAGTCTCTTGAACTTTTGGTTTGTGTGAGATTTAAACATGTCCATTTTTTTGTGAAATTATTCATGTCCTTTGCATGTGGCCTTGCATGTGTAATATTTACTTATGAAACATTTGAACATGTCTTTTGTATGTGGCCCTTGGCCTTCTTATTTAACATCATTCTTGTTGTGTTTATGCGGTTTTTTTATCTTGTTAAGTTTAATGAATTCCATTATCCATATAATGCACTGACTTATGTGTACACTTATTTAATTATAAAAATGACTATGAGCTTCATTGATAAATTTATCTAGATTTGATACTTTAGTAATTGCCTCATATATTATAAACATGTTTTAAATGATACATATCTTACTAGGATGACATAAATTTTTCATATATTCTATAATATTCAATGATTACATCTTGATAGACATGATACAAAAACCTTTATTTTGAAATGAGTGACTTATAAGAAACATCCCTCACTTCAAAAGGGGAGTATTTTAGTGATATTTTCATACACAAGATAAGTCTCAATGAACAAAAATCACTTTTGGTTACAAAATATAGGCTCAAAAGATTAAAAAATATTTAAACATTCAATCATTGGTACAAAGTATGGGGTCATATGCATTGACATTACGAGAACAAGATACAAATAGATACATTTTGGGTGAATGATACTGATTAATTCACAAATTTAAAAATTTACATCTAAATACAACTAAGAGAATTAAATAATAAATGGAGGGATGATACATATTCATGCACACTATGTTATATTTTTAATTAAAAAGGCATGGTACATATCCATTCCATATTTTCAATACTATTTATTTACGAACTAAGGAGAAAAGTGACAATGGAATCTAAAAACAATATGTAGTGGTTGATTTAGTTAAAGTGTAGAGTGTAAAAATTGAAGGTTTAGTGACCTCTAACATTATTTATGATAAATACATTATGATTCTAGCCCCTCTAGGCCTTTGGTTACAAATACTAACAACATAAATTGAGGTTTCTATGTTCTCTAGTTGGTTCTATTTCTATAAATGCTTAACTCAAGTTGGGTTTTTTTCACCCTAAAATTACCATGGTTAAACAAAGTAATTAATATCTCCAAGTTCTTCATGGAAAGCAACAATTTCTCTAATGCTTCAAGGAAACATTAGCTTTAGATAAAGTTAAAAATAAACATCAATTTCACACATACAAGTACATTCTTACCTTGTTTACTTTCAATTTTTTCAATTTTAGAAGTTTAATATTTTTTAAAATTGAAATGATAAAAATGAATACTTCATGAGTTATTGTAGGGTTCGATACGTTAAAGTGCCTTATATAAGTGAAGTATATGCTCAAAGGTAAAGTGTGTCGTATGCACTCAGGTATATCTTTCCTTTTATTCTAGTAGTTTAATTTTTATAATGGAGGGGAAGGAGGGGCAAGGGATGGGGTGACGGGGAAAGTGAAGTCCTTAATTTTTTTCTCATGAATGCTAGATAATGTCAATTTTGACCCACTTTTACTTTTATTGACTTGAGCACATAATCTGGACCAATTTCACAGCCTCACTCTATCTTAAGTAGCTATGAAGACCTATTCCTTTCTAAGTTTATATATTACACCCTAAAAATGTTCTTAATCACTAAAAACCTCTTTAAACATCTGTATGGACATCCCAAATTCCATATTTCACACATTTCCTTTCACAACAAGATCAACTAGTATGGTTTAATAGTGCTAGTTAATTTTGACCCTTATGGCTTGATTGTGGCTTTTACCCAAGAAAAAAATCTTTTTAAAAAGTTTAACCCCCCCTAATAAGTTGGTATACATTTTTAGGATAGGAAGTGTGAGGTTTTACCCATTTGTATTTATATAAAGACACATCTAAGTCACATATTTTATAATTTATAAAACGGTTGGAAATCACTTGGAAAATTCAATATCAAGGCAAAATTATACTATTTATCACTAAGTAAAGCTTCCATATTATTCTTAAATAATATTTTAATCAATTGAAGCATTCCTTAACTAAGTCAAGAGTCAATTTTATCCATGTCAAAATTAAAGTATTATCCATTATTCAATCGATCTCTAGATACATACATGTAATAAAAAGAGCACAATCACATAAATCACTCTAAGCGAGATAAATATGTGGGATTGATTTCCCTCTTTAGATTATTGGATACATAGACAATGATCAATCTTCATAGGGTTGATTGGGGTTAGTTCAACTTATTACACTCCCCCATTTTCTATTTGTAAGTTTTAAAACATTTTAAGTTTTATTAAGGTTTCAACTTTAGGCAAAGTAGTTATAGGTATTTTGTTTGTATTTGGAGATCAATTTTACATACATATGTGTGTTTTCAATATATGAAAACAATTGTTCCCTTATTTTTCTATTTTAATTAATATGATAGAATATACTAATAGAGGATAGTAGTGTTAGTTGATATTTCCCCCTTTTTAGTGATATTGAACATGAGCAGTTACACTTCCTATTTGCATTTTCACTTCCATAGTTGGATATGTTGAGTAGTTTTGGCCTTTTTTTGTTTCACATATTCAGATCATATACAATAAATAGATGATTATTTTGTATTTCTCATAGTTAATATTATTTCATTCGATTGTGTTTATCTAACTCAATACTTTGATTTCATTATGCTTGTCACAAGATGTTTTACAAGCTTTACTACATTTTAATTCATTTTATCTTAATTAGATCTGATGCACCAATTAATTCAAAATTATAACTAACACATCACTAGTGTATGACCGCTATAAATTTGGAGGACTAAGCCTTCCCTTTAGTACCCTATAAATAAACAACCATTGTTCTTGGATATTGTTAGACAATTGGATTCTCCTATTTATATTGTGTGCCTTGTATTTCAATACTAATTTTATTTCCTCTATTATGCAAATACATGATTTCCCCACATATAAATAAGCTAATGAAATATTATATACTCCAATAGTTTTTACTTTAGACGGAGGTGTTCAAATAAATAATAAAACCAACACTTTTGTATTAGGAAAATGAGCAAGAACTCAATCTTAGATATAAGAAAATTTAAATCAAACATACTCCACTACCTACAACATTTTCTAACCAAAGGTAATTAAATTTACATTAAACTTCTTCCTAGAAATTAGAATAAAAAAATCATGTTGAAATTAAATTGTGAACAAAAAATGTATTAATGCCATTGAAACCAAATTAAATGGCTACAAAATTATTTAAAAGTAAATGTAAACCACTACAATTTTATGTCTAAATAAACTCCTACACACCAATAAAAAATGGCAAACCACTAAAAATTTTACAATATGGGAATTTTAGAGGATAAAATAAATAAATAGTTTGAATAACACACAATTGTATATATATATATATATATATATATATATATATATATATATATATATATATAATTTTTTTAGTTTATTATTTTAGTTTCCAATAATAAATTTAATACCATTTTTAATTCCTCCATTTTATTAGTTTTAAAACAATGAAATAAATATGGGAAGGAAGTTTAATGCCACATCCTCATTCTGCCTCTTTAAACTAAAAATATCCATTAAAATGTATGCCTTCTATGTTTTAATAATCTAAATAACTATAAAATAAAAGATAAACCAAAATACATTCAATAATCCTATAATGACATAGTTCATATTGCATTATACCTGATTATATAAGCAGAACATAGGTTGAAACCAATCTATTTATTTTTCCATTTAGACCTAAAATGACTAACTCACTAAAATGATTCCCCTATATGACTTTTGGATTGAGCCTTGCTTCTGTATTCAATAGACAATCCATATTTATTTTTTAAGGATGAACATAATTAGATTTTCCTAATTCCAAAGCATGTCATGTATTGGTTCAACCATAGTGTTGGAATGTGGTCCCTAATGATGTGTTTATTGTTGGTGATGTAGGAGGTGGCTAAGGTTGATTTAAATTTAATTCATTCAATGGTAAATTTATTCTATAGACATTTATTTTTCTACATTAAATGACACTAATATTTTAATTGATTTTAATGTGTGTATAAGGATGCATAAGTTTGAATGATGTGTTATTAACCAAAATAAATAAAGGTATTAAAAACATACTAGACATGTATGAAAAATTTAGTCTATATATGAGGTTATAATATTTGAGATAAAGTTTGATATTGTATTAATAATTTTCATAAATCATGTTCTAGTGCACATAATACTCTTTTCCATGGCTAATTTTTGTATTTCCTGAGATGCGAAGAATCTATCTTTTTTAATTATTTTATTTTCTTAGCTTATTCTTTCGATAAATTAATTTTCATTCGATACCTTTGTTTCATTATTTAGACCAAAAAAAATATGTTGGAGTGTAAGAGAATTTATAAGAATCATTTTTTTAAAGTGGTTTCCTTATTTTCCATGCCTTCCTCTTTCTTTTGGATTGTGTCTTTGAGTATCGAGTTTGTGCGTTGATCCAATCTATGTTATGTTTGGATTTTGTGGATTATAAATTATGTATTACATAATTTATTTATTTTTTCTGCTCCACGTTTCATGTCAAAAATATTAGTGATTTGTGTTGATTTTTTTGTTCACTTCGATAGAAAAATTTATAGTTTTCTTATATCATCTAGCATAGGTTTATTTTTTAGCCATAGTCCATAGTCAACATTTGTTATAGGCATGTATGATAATTATTGTGTTGTATAATATGGTGCTTGTTTCATGGATTTTATCAACTACATTCCTTATTGTTTCCATTCATTATTTCTATCTTGTTTATATGATCATGGATAATACAAAATTATTTGTATGATTATATGGTTAATAAATGCATTTTGATTTGTAAGTAAGCCTCCTTTCCATCACTAATATGTACTATTTATTATGATGAAAAATAAATATATTTATTTTAATTATAAGTATTTTTTCATATTTGTTTTTTAAATCAACAATAAAAAGTTTAACAATACTTTGCTCTACTCTATTTGAGAAAAAAAAATATTACATATGATATTTAAATCTATGATACTAAAATATAATAGGATTTTTAATGCCTCCAATTCAAGACCAACTTAATAATTTTTCACACATTCATAATACAATATCAAATGGCATGCATTCCTAGCAACAAGTAATCTTATAATATGCCTCAAACAGATGTAAATTTATCCAGTGTAATGATTATAATATATTATGGAATATTTTCCAAAAAAAATGGCCTCATGGGATAGAATCACTAGATAAAATACATAAAAAGGTTAAAAAAGGATGCTCTCATACTTCTTGATCTGGCTAACCATTGTGTGTTATACATTAAAACATTTATTATGGTTAAAAATATTAGTTTTACTACTCAACGTAAAAAACTTTTTATTAATATGTATAGTAAGGATTATCAAAAATCCATAATAAAAATGATACGTTTATGGCCATAAACAAGCTTAAAATATTAGGGTTTTCCCTTATTCCCTATTTATAAAAGTTTTTGTTATGTTTATTCTAAGGCATTTTAATATAGATTAAACAAATTTATACATTTATATAATGACATTCATTTTTTTTAGTATCTTATAATTTATAGTTTAAAAAGAATAATCGATAAAAATACATAAGGGAATTTATTTAATAGAATACTTTAAATGTAACTTCCACTTTTATTTCTATGAGATCTCATTTATTTTGAATTCTAAATGACCAAAATCAAGGTTCTTTTACATTAATATTATTTACATTTATGTATTATTTTATTACCTAATTTAATATTTAATTCAATTTGATTATTCTTAAGCACAACTCCCAAAAAATAAAAATGAGACAAGGAAAATAGAACAATCAATTCACCAAAATAATTTTCCCATGAATAAACAAATTGTATCCTCTCTATAAGAATGCATAAATTACCATTCATGCCTCTTAACACATGTTGACCATGTGTTATGGCTGAAAACTAATCTATGTTGGACACCTTAAATAAAAATTACAAAATTTTGTATAAAAGACTAAAAACAATCAGTACTAACCACTAAAATATCAAGATGAATTAAATGAATACAATTATCATAGAAGTAATTCATTAAAAAAAAAAATGATTTTTTTCGAGTAGCAAAGCTTCTAGGAAAATTTTCAGATACTATGACTAAAAAAGCTAATAAATAACATTCATAGTGAACATCAATACCAAAATAAACGTAACTAAAATCTAAATATATAGGAAAAATATGCAATAGCAATAGACAAATGGATTTAAGGGATTATTTTATATATATTGAAGTACCTATTAAAGGCTTCAGAAGGCTAACACTTAAATATGAAAATAAATGACCAACTAGTCTTATATGTTTATAACTGTGTTCTATGAAACACCTAAAATATTTCATAAATAGATTAAATAAATTAAAAATTAAATGACCTCTTCATAATAAGAAATATATAAATAACAAAATCATAGGCAAACAAAAAATACAAAATAAGTACAATGCTAAACCATTGACCTTACATGTATTTTTGGTAACAATGTTATTTAACAAGAGTAAAGACATAAAATGTACAACATTAGCATAAAATATAAATAAAATATAAATTACCCCAGGTCACATTTAATTTAGGAAATAAAATTATTAGTTCTTCTAAGCCCATAACATCTATTTAACCTTAGATCATGATACTAATTCCTCTCAATGAGCCATTCTCTCCTCATATTGCCCATATATGTTTGTTACCACAAAGTTTTAATCAAATTCCTAGATTGAATAACCACCCAAATCTAATAGGATAAGAGTGCAAAAATTACCAATTTTAGAGAGGAAGTGTTTCATCCTAAGACCAGACCCCCAAAGCTGGCAATGGAATTAGTAGCCAAAAAATCTTAGTGTTTGAAGAATTTAGATAACTCTGTTATAACCTTAGTGCCTCCCCGCTTGATCTCTTGTATCAATATCATGTCCATCTTATGTAGGTGAAATAAATTCTTCAAAGCATTTTTTTGGAGGGATTTCCCAACCCTATGTTATTAAGGGACATGATAAGCATAACTAATAACTCAATAGGGCATGCCTCACCCTAAGAGCCCCAATAAGATTTTGTTACCTACCCTATTGGATTTCATGAACATCTTTGAATTGAGCATTAGAGAGTAGGAAAATCCTGCTTATTGTCATGTCCCATTATTAATTAATTTAATTTTTTTATAAAAAATTTTCATTATAATATTTTCCATGGAATAAGGAAGGAGTTAGGAAAATAAATTTGTTTAATCTGGATTAAATTTGACTTGAAATATTCATTATTTCTTAATTTTGATAATAAGGGTTAAGTAATTAATAAAATATTATTATTGAATGATTTATTAGACAAAGTGGGGCATGGTATTTTAAGGATAAATATAATTATGTGGGTTTTAAAGCAAATTAATATATTAATTTTGCATTATTATCCTCCAGAATAGCTAGCAAATTTGAAAACTTTCCAAAATACGACAAAAGTAGGAAAAGTAGAATTAAAGTAGGTTATGGAAAGTGGATGAAGATGAAAACTAATGGATTTTTAATTAATATTTTATCTCTCTAAATATATGTGATGGATTTTAGTTCCCCTTTAGGGCCCTCTCGGTTATTTATATTCCAAAAGTCCATTCTGAACGACCTTTTGCCAAACTAATGATTTTCTCTTGTGCAACAATGTGCATGTAGTGTTCTTCAAATCATTTTGGAACTAAAAATATTTGATGAAGGTGGTATTTGGATGAAAACTCATGGATCCCAAGGATTTTAAGGTAAAAATCCTATGATTTATAGATACAATTACATACAGGAGTTGTTATATAGCTTTAAGGAGTACAAATTTCAGCTAGTGTTCAATATTTTATGTAGATAGTTGGTGTGAGTAGAGAGTATAAAATTATTTTTAGAATTGGGGGTTTGTTGCATCAAATAGTAATTGTATTTTTAATTTATTTTTAGGTTATTTTATTACTCTACAGTGTTATGTAATTATCATATTAGTGTTATGAATTTATGCTCTATTTGAGTAGTGTTTGTAGTGTTACTATGTAGTTCTGGCAAGGGTTTTTGCCCAAACTTTATATTCTACTCCAAAACTATTATGGAGTAATTATTTAAGTAAGTTGTAATTATTTTAAACTTAATTTTGTTAAATACATGTTCTCATAGCTTCTATTTTGTAATTATTGTGTTATTCTAAAAAAATGCTAAAATTTGAGATCACTAGCTACTGTAAAGAAAGACATAAATTTTATAGTAATTGTTCTTAATATAAATTTGATTATAGATTTGAAGTTTTTGATATTAATTTTAGTATGGGACATGACATTGGTATCAGAGCTGAGATAATTCCATCTTGTTGGGGAAGATAACCACTATTTTAGTTTATTCATATTGCATGTGAAGTTTTAATGGTTGTGTGAGTGCTATCTGCCATTGCATGTTAGTATTTATGATTTCATGTTATTTTTATCAAGGTAAATATTTCATATTGATGTGAAATAATAAGAGGTTTATTTGAATCTCTAATTAAGACCATGGGATTGATGGATAAAGTAGGAAGAATGGCTAAATGGCAAGAAAATTACAACAATCACTATGAGTCATTTAAGGCTTACATCTCATATAGATATTATGCTAATATTATGAGTGGGAGAGAACCTAAAAATAAATTGAGTGATCTTAAAATACCCACTTTTGATGGTAGTGAGAAGATTTTAGGTTGAGCTTGGTTGTAAAAATTATAGACATATCTTTCTCTCAATCCTATGAAGGAAAAGTATAAATCATATCATAGGTACATGATCTAAACTCTATGGACAACATGGTATGAATCATCACATTGGCACAGTGATTCTAGAGTAGCTTGGTTTACAATTTCTTAAAGACAAGCAATTTTGGGAAAGGTGGACTTATCATGTACTATAACTAATTAATTAAATTTTGTGATGAAAATTCCCATTCAAATATTTTCCATGGAATAAATATGGATTTAAGAAAATAATTTTATTTAATATTGATTATTTTGACTTGAAATATTCATTATTTCTTAATTTTGATTATAAGGGCCAAGTAATTAATAAAATACTATTATTGAATGATTTATTAGACAAAGTGGGGCATCTTATTTTAAGGATAAATCTAATGATGTGGGTTTTTAAAAAATAATAAATTAATTTTTTATTCTTATCATCTAGAAAAGATGGTAAATTTAGAAAATTCCTGGAATAGGACAAAAGAAGTAAAAGCAGAATTAAAGAAGGTTATGAAAAGTGGAGGAAGATGCCAACTAATGTATTTTTTAATTGGATTTTTATATTTATAAAGATATTATATGGACTTTGGTTCCCATTTTAGGCCCACTTGGTTATTTACATTCTATAATTTCATTCTGAATGATCTTTTGACAAACTAATGATTTAATCTTGTGGAATAGTGTGCATGTAGTTTTCTTCAGATCATCTTAAAATGAAAACTCTTGGATGAATATATTATTTGGAAGAAAACCTAGGAATAATGAGGATAGTAAGACAAAAATCATGTGATCCATAGATACAATTCTATATAGGATTTGTTATAGATATTTAAGAAGTATAGATTTCAACTAGTGTTCAGTATTTTATGCAGATAGTTGTTGTGAGTAGAGAGTATAAAAGTATTTTAAGATTTGTGGGTTTGTTAAAAAAAATAGTAAGTTTATTTTGAAGTTATTTCAATTTTTTTACTGTCATTTATTTAAATTATTAGTTTTGTGAATTTGTTCTCTATTTGAGCAGTGTTTGTAGTGTTAGTATGTAGTTCTAACAAGGGTTATTGCCCAAATTTTATATTATAATCCATAGCTATTGTGGACTGATTATCTAAGAAATTTATAATTTATTTGGACTTAATTTTTTAAAATCAAGTTCTCATAGGTGTTAATTTGTAATTACTATGTTATTCCACAAAAAATATTAAATTTTAGGTTCACTAGCTAGTGTAGAGAAAGGCATAAATTGTACAATAATTGTTCATAACATAAAAGTTAATTATGATCTAAAGGTTTTGATATTAATTGAATTATGGAGACATGACACATATCCATTATAAGGGGCTCCCCATTCTACTTGGAATACTAATGCCTCCTTTAATACATACATCTTTGTATGCAGATCTTAGTAGTGATATCAAAGGATATCAACAGTGGTTAGGTGCAGTGAATGTACTATCTAACTTCACATTTGAAGAGATACCCTTCGGCCAGGTCAAGCAACATATTTCATTTTAAATATTAGAGTTTTCAAATTACATTTGATCCTCAGGTAAAAATAGTATGTTTACATGATCCTCTAATAGGTGTGTAAATATTTGATTCTTTTCACTTGGATCACTAACAAGTCCAATAAAATGTGCCTTTAACCTAGAATTCTTCTCATGGTTAACATGTTTAGAGGTTTCCTCAAGAAGAGGATGGCATTCAAAATTAATTAAAAATGAGACACCTAGTTTAGAGTGCATCTAAGAAACTCATATGAAATATCATTTGATTTCAAAAAATAGAGATACAAAAATACATATCATGATAATATATTATATAAAACCAAAATGGGATTTTACAATTGCTTATATAAAATCCTTACATTGTGTCAGATTCCAAGTCATAGAGTTTTTTAACTTAATGCAAGCCAAAAGTGTAGTGACAACATACTAGATGTAGTAGATAGGAGGGGAAGCCTAGGTGAGTTGAACCTTATATGTCATTAAAAACTAAATAAAACCATCCCACTTACAAATCAAGCTTCATAGCCATGGATGTACAAAATGCAAGTTTATAAATATAGCCAACTTTTGTGGATGTCATTTCACCTTCATGATGTCATATCCCATTCTCTAAAACTAAAAACCCTATAATAATTTGGAAATTTATTATAATTTAGGACTATAAAGCTATGGAGGGTTGCAAACCCATGACCTATTATGCCATAAAAGTAAACATAAAACACAAAATATTATAGAAACCCTAAGAAAAGATATAAAAATACATGCATAGAAAAGGGAATGATTATACCAAGCACCTAATTTTTTATTTATCCAAAAATATTTTTTTAAGATAGATTAATTTAGGAGTGTAGTGGTAAAAAAAATATTCCATGGGCACAAAAACCAAAATGGGCATTCTATCCAAATTAAACCTTAGACCTCATCCAAAAAAATCAAACTATCCCACATAAAAATCAAGCCTCTTAGCCATGACTATAGAAAACATAGGATTATAAATCTATCTTAAGCACCAAATGTCACATCTAGGGTTCATTTTAAGAGGCCATATCCCAAACCCCCTTTGATTCATGTAGGCAAATATGATTCGTTCCTTGACAAATCAACATGTCTAAAATGTTCTTCAAATCACCATTTATTATCATTATATATGTATGTATATTTATTTATTATTATCCTTTATATAAATGTGTGTGTGTGTGTGTGTGTGTGTGTGTGTGTGTGTGTGTGTGTGTGTGTGTAAACACAATAATGATATATACAATACCCTGTTAGAATTGAAGGCCTAAGCAGCTCTACCCATGGTAAAGCCAAATGGCTCTAGAGTCTATCAATGATAGAGAAAAATGGATCTACATGTGATATATTTGAATGAAACTATTACATTCATCTTTGCAACCAATAGTAATTCAACTCTATCGAGGGTGGAGATATCAAGCTCCACCACTGATTGAGCCATTTGGCTTTGTTGTTAGGCCATACCGACGGTAGAGCCATTAGACTCTACCATCGGTAGAGCTATTTAGTTCCACCATTCAACAGAGACATTTGGCTCCATCATTTAGTTGGGACATTCAACTTAGTCATTCGACTGAGCCATTTGGTAGAATTTTTTGGCTAAGCTATTAAGTTAAGTCATTCAATAGAACCGTTCAACTCTACTATTCATTAAAAACATTCAGCTCTATCATTTGGTTGGGCTATTGTGTAGGTGATACCGGTATTTTTGGATGAGTTACAGGTGCATCTTCAGGATTCAATGCTCCAGAATCCATCCAAATCATATGGGTTTGCTAAAAAAAATTCATTAAAAAATATAGAACCCTAGGTGACATAAAGATTGAACTATTACATGGATTCAATATTTATGTCATCAAGGGTTTCATATTTTTTAATGTAGACCATTTTTTTAGTGATTTCATATGTCTTTGAATGCATTATGAAGCTATCCAAATTTCCATGAATCCATGACAACATTGCTATATATATCTTCACCAGTTCCTAATTCATAGGTACACATATCAGGTTTTGTTTATAAAATTAATGCTTGTCTTTTAAGGTTTGAAATTGTGGTCTCCTTATTATTTTCTTGGTTGGGAAGCATCATTTGATACTGTCATTTAGTATTACCATTTGGTGTTGTCAATCAACCATATCATTGGGTCATATCATTCAGTGTGGTCATTCAGCTATACCGTTCAGTTGATCGAGTTTCAAAGATGTTTTGTTGTTTGATATTAGGATCAATGGGTATATATGTGGTGAATTAAACTATTGTAAAAGATAATACCATAAATGGCTGGGAAACTGACCTCTAAAATAATATATATCCCTAAAATTTTGGTGATCTGGTCCCATCTGTGGACCCTAAAAATTTTCCAAAACCAAAATCTAAAAATTGGAATATTCATGAATTAACAAATATTCACCACTAAAAAAACCCCTATTCATATCACCTTCACCCATACCATATGTCCTTGTCTAAACCTTGTAATCCTATGATCATTGGGAAATGTATTAGAATTTAGGTATATAAAGTTATGTATGGTTTCCAACCCCCAACCTATTACACCACAAAATTACCAAAAAAAAATATTATACAAACCTTAAGAAGAGACATATAAATACATGCATATAATAGGGTATAATTATATCAAACACCTAAAATAGGTATAACTCCAAAAAGGTAATAATGGTTATATGCAAGGAATGGGAATAACTTTCTAAAACCCATTTTCAATCTCCACTATAAACTAAAAACATTTAGTCTTCAAATAAAGATCAAATCATAAAAAAAAATCAAAGTCTCTAGTATTCCCTTCTTCATTGACAACTATTACCTAAAAGTGTTTCGAGGTTTATTGCTCTTATCATTAAAAACTGAAGATTAATGCTAGGAAAATAGAGACAATTATCCATAGATATTTTCCACCAAAAACCTTATTAAATATGAAATGATATCCATCTCTAAAAAAAAGTTATAAAAAAATTATTCCAATATAAATCACATATGTGCACCTTATCTTAACAATGAAACTGAAAGAAGAGAATTATTTTCACCATATTCATGTAGAGACGTTAATTTTATCTTAACTTCTTTGATAATGATTGTATGACAAATATCTGATTTATTCCCATTGAGATATAAAAACACTGAGGTTTGAATATCAAAAAACATTAATAACATTTATAAAATATATTTACCATCAATACAAAAGTTACTAATTCAATCTATTGATGTCTCACCCTTTTGAATCTTCCACATCATCACTAGTGGGAAACACGTTTCTAGTGACTAAACTTCCACACTTTGATGCAGTGGCAAAAATTCAAGAAATGCATTGTAATTAGGAGAATAAAATAATAGTCATCCTTTATAAGTAAATTTGGACTGTCGATTGGGTACGTAATGCAAGGATAATTTTTTAGGTGAACGTCTATTGGCATAACTGGATAATCAAAATTGACTCTCTAATGTTGAGAATACATTACACCAATGTATATTCTTTATACAAATAGGATATACTAAATACATTAATATGTAAGTCAAATATTGCTGGGATGAATCAATGACTAATCTAATAAGCCTTAAAATCTATTCTTCAAATTAAATAAATAAATTAAAAATTAATGAGAGATTAGGGTTTTTTAGAATCTTGAGCTCCAAAAGGTTCTACTATGTTTTTAGTTAGGTTTCCATGTCTATCTAGCCTTTACTATAATACTATGTATGTGGAATTTTTTAGGATCTCTTTGCATTAATTTTGAAATTAATATTTGCAATTAGGCCATTTGGATGGGTTAAGACACTATTTATGTATCTAAACTAACCAAACACAAGTATTTTATTTAGTCTATGGGGAGTATGGCACCTAAGTGAGCTCACAATGTTTTATAAGAGTTTCATAATAGGGTAACAATACTATTAACTATTCTCAATCTATACACATGCTCTTAGCTATTGATGTTATAGAGTTTATTTTTAACTATTATGAAAATCATAGACTTGTAGCTTATTATGCTAGTTGTATTCCTTCTAAGCATACTCTCCAATCTTAGGTTGCAAAAATTTGGGAATATCATTACATTAAGTTAGGGGGTCTCTAACCTTACCAATTTTTTTCTTGTTTTCCTTCAAGAAGACATAACATGTGGAATCTTTGCTTGCTAAGTCTATTTATTGGTTCATGATGTATAATAACCCTATGATTTTATCATGTTAGACTTGATATTTTAAGGTTCTTGTGCATTCCTTACGTAAATTTCCTATGTAGGTTGAGTTTGTATAATATTACTTATAAAGGGGTATATATTTTATATTGGGGTAGAAGAGTAATAGAGTGATTACTAATATGAATAGTAATAATAATCCCATATGCATAGAATGGAAGAGTGGGATATGTTAGAATAATATAAATAGATGGGCATAGGCTATTGTAATATATCAAAGCAAAATATCAATCTAGAGTTAAATACTCTAATAAGGAGGTATCCCCCTTGAAGTGGAAAGTGATTTGCAGAGTGATTCATTATCTGAAAGGAATAAATATTAATATAGTTAGTATTTATGTATGTGATATATTAAGTTCTTAACATATTGTATCAAAGTTCTTTTCAGGGACATTTTCATATTTTTTCTATTTTAGTAGTAGGTTGTGCAAGTAGGAGTTTGTAATGTCTTTCACTGTATGCTCTCACCTTACCTTACCAGGATCCTGGTGATCAAAAAGTGGATATAAATTTTATTTGTTTTATATTTTAGGAGAAGAGTATTCATTTTAAAATCTGGGTATTTTAGTATTGTGGGAGTTACATTTATAAAGTTGTAAAAATGTTTATGTATGAGAGTAATCTAACATTATTGTAAGATATTTTAGAGTGTGCTTTTTAAGAGTGGATTTATTTTTTTAAATTGAGAGATGTGTTTTATTAATATATGAGCGGGAGTTTATAATTTCTAAAGTGTAAGTTTTGTGAAGCCAATCGGATTTGTCATTTATTAGTAGTTTCAAGTGCGGATCTACATTTTTCATCCTCAACAAACCCAACTATTCTTTTTCAAACTTCTCTCAACTGATCATGAATTAGGACAGCCAATTTATGGGTTTGGTGTGTCATTTCCATCTTTCTATAAAATCTTGAAGTTTTGGGTTTTGTGTAGTATTGTAAAAGTTATATTAGTTTTACTAAGTGCTACAAATGTAACAAAAAAAATCATAAAACATTGTTATGGAGCCTTTCATTTTATCAAGACAAATGCATTCCTTAAACAATATGCATGCTATTTTAAATATAATTGAGCTTCACTTCCAAATAACCAAACAATATGATTACAAAATCAATGCATGATTAGATTAAGAGCATAACTATAGTGAATGATACATGGATTCATTTCCTATAGTTGAATAAAATGCAACATAAAACACTACCTAGCTAGTTTTTGCAGATGCTTGTAGCGAATGGTATGTTAATTTTCATTACTTGACATAGACTAATTTAGTTTGTCTTATCTTCACCAACTCTTATATTCAGAATGCAAAAGCACACAAATATGGGTTTGAAGCTTTCAAGCCCCCAGAGAACCATGTTAAGGGGATGGCATGTATCCTTGATTGGCTCACTAGACATATTATTTTGTGCCTCCTTATAGATTTGAGGTACTCGACGCCAAGTTTCAAGTTTCACTACTTGACTCTAACTTCTAGACTAATATGATTCTAGCTTTAGTTATTTCATCAGTTCGTCTATATGCACATCTACCACTTATTTTGGTGATTCTATTCACATTCTTATTGTACATGCTCCTATCAAAATATAGGAAGAAGAAATGGAAGCAAAAAAGAATGCATGGACATGCCTCAATTTGGTCTTCTATATATTTTTTATATGTATGGTCTGGCCTTCATTTGGACCTCTTCTTATTTCTTATCATGTTTTGAGGAAAAAACATGTTTAAGGGGGATGAAATACAATATACCTATATAGGGGTATATATTGTATATTGGGGTAGAATAGTAGTAGAGTGAATAGTAATATGAATATTAATAAATAGTAATAATAATACCATATGCATAAAATGGAAGAGAGGGATAGATTATAATAGTATAAATAGAAGGGGAATAAGCCATTGGAATGTATCCAAGAAAAATATCAATCAAGACTTAAATGCTCTGATAAAGAGGTAGCCCCTCGAAGTGGCAAGTGATTTGTGAAGTGATCCCTTCCCTAAAAGGAATAAATATTAATATAGTTAGTATTTATGTATGTGATATATTAGGTTCTTAATAGTTTTCTAGCATACCACTCCCACTACAGGCTTTCCTTGACCAACAAATTTAGTGTACATCATGTATGTGATATGTTAAGAGGTTGAAATATTTTACTCAACTTGGCTCAAAAAATGAATTTGTGTTCAGTTTGACCTTAAAAAATATTTCAACGAGTCTCTATAAATTCATGTGGGGGTTTAAAATTTCATGCAAAAGTAACACATATAAATATTCTCAATAATTACTTTCATTGACATGTCCATGATGATTAAATTTGTGACCATCGACTCATGGTATGCAAAAAGCTTAAAATGATAGTAGATTAAAATTAAGAGGCTTGGATGAATTTCAACAACAAAAAACCTTTGACATTTCCTATAAAAATATAAAGTTGCAAATGTTGTTTTTAATAATAATCCACAACAATTTTTTAAAAATGTTGGGTTTAGTTCCCCGTTTCCTATCTCCATGACATAAACTCAAGCATCTCTAGTAACTTATTCTCAAATTTTTACATCCATTGTTAGAATATCACTAGGGAATAGTACATCCTTCAAGCACTCATGGATTCCATATTAAGGTGACAATAATTCACCGATGGGAGAAAATGAGAGTAAATGTTATGCCTTTCACTTGGAAGATTATATCCTTCCAAATGAGAAACCTCTTTTGAGTATCAAGTGTTTAGCTCTAGATCCTAAGGAAGGGTTTGAAGATTGTCAATTTGAATTAAATTAGAAAGATTCCTCCTTATGATTATTCTCTCATAGATTGTGCAAACTCATTAAGTCAAGGATTATAATAAATATTTATGTGGTCTACTTGTAATTAGATTTGTGCCTTTTATATTTTTTGTTTGCAATAAGTTATGTTTCTAGATTGCTTTTGTAAGCTACATTAAAATCTATTTATTCATTTGAAATATCAACTCTCACGAGGATTGGCATGGTAGATATAGCATATTGATTTCACCAAGATTACATATTTCATTATTTCCTTAGGGGAATATCTAATGTGTCATGTTTTTTGGGTCATGCTTCATATTAATGCCCAAGATTTGGGTCTTATGAATGTCTATGCACCTAATGATGGCTCATAAATAATGAATGTATGCCATTGGTCATCAGATAAATATATTATCTCCAGGAAATGTATATGGGGATATTATAACATGGTTTAAACCCCCAAAGGCAATGAAATATATTTTTCGATGTGATGGTGCACTACAGTGATGAATCTTATTTTTATTTCTAAAATCATTAGGGGTTATTAGATCCCCTCTTTGATACAAAATTTAATATCCAAAATATATGGTTTATGTGGTCTAATTTTTGTGCAATCCCTAACCACATCCTTAAAATGTTAGTTTCTTTAATGCTCGCCAATCAACACATGTTCAAATTTTGCAACAACGGTGGAAAACTTATCACCATCCACCGAGAGATTGTCCTTTTTACCACATAGATGGATTAGGGGGATGGTCTTCATAAAATGCCTCAAGTAATTAGTTATTTTTAAACATGTCACTCATCTCTCATGAGAGTCCCATTCAACTCAGTATCTCATTATGGAACCCTTTTCCATGCCTGTAGCATGATGCTAGTTAGATTTAATAGTGGAATGACACAATCATTCACACCACCTCTTTCTTAGGAACTAAGGTGAGAAATTAGTGAAGATTCAAAAGAGGAATAATAATCCCTGGGCCAAAAGATCAAAACTCAGGACACAACTTGAGCATAGACCACTCGATATTTAATTATAAATAGTGGTTACTAATTTGTATAGATATTTTAATTAAATATGTATGGATATTTGTAGGCCTAATTAATTGTATATGCATATTTTTAGTTTATATGTATTCATAGTTGTATTGCAATTTAATTGAAAATGATTTATTATTAATACAATGAGATCAAAGATGTAATAAAATGTTACAATTATATAAAAGAGTTAGAAAAATAATCTTATATATGAAGAATATTTCTATTTTTTTAAAATTAAATTTAAATAATTTAAATAAAATAAAATAAAAAAATTTGAGTTTGAAAAATAATCTTATGTATGAAAAATATTTCTTGTTTTTTTAAATTAAATTAAAATAATTTTAATAAATTAAAATAAAAATTAATATGAATATAGGTCATTCTAATAATATTTTAATAATTTCTTCCAATAATTTTAATGAAAAAAATATTATAAATATAAGTCATTCTAATAATATTTTAATAATTTCTACCAATCTTAATTAAAAAAATTGTCTTAATAATAAACGACAATCCAAAAACCTATAGTGTAGGGTGAAACAATTGAAATAAGAAAAAAAAATTTATGAATAAAATATATATGATTAGTCTCTCTTAGTTTATGCCAGGGGAGAATAATTTCTTGCACGTGCATGTTATCGAAGTATAAAGTCTTTTTTATCCTTATTAGATTTGTGGGCATTCTAAAGAATAAAATCCTAAATGTTTTTTTATTGTAAATAACGGGGAAATATTATAACACTTTTATGCCATAAAATAACATTCTTATCAAACAAACTGAGATACGTGGTCTATTTTATTGCATTAAGAGGCCACCTCAACAATGGAATCATTGACATACTTTTACAGTTCAAAAAAAAGTGATTTGCCATTTGGTAAGGAAAATTCAAAGATTTTAATAAAATCTCGTAATATTTTAAAGAGATGAAAGGTGAAAATGTATAGCCAAAACTAAAGACTTAATAATATAGATGATCGTATTTTATCTAATTTTTTATCTAAATACATGTAGTCCCTATCTTATCATATGGAGGAAATGGTGAAATAACTTGCTCAATGAAAATAATGTTCAAGGATAAAAACTATGTGAGTAATTAATTATATGAAAAGCTATCATTAAAAAGCTAGGCAACACTTTAAAATCAATTTTAAAAAAATGCATTTGTGCAAAGCAGGTCCTAGTCAAATTAAATGTGATCAATCTATTAATTTGGAGAAAATGTTATTCTATTAATATGGTGCAGGTATAACACTAAAAAATTAGTTATTGTGGGTAGATTTTGGCCTTCCACTCTAAAACATTTAACATCATTGATCAATGAAAAAATGATCAAATAGATTGGAAAAAATGAGTCACCAAAATAAAAATGTGTTAGTGTAATATTTTTCGAAAAGCATGTAATAAAAACAAAAGTGAAGAGAGCTAACATATGTTGCCAGGTGTCCCAATAATAAATGTGTAAATACTAATATAAAATTCTAAATAAGGTGCATTGGATGGAATGAAGAGCATTAAACATAAATATGCTAGGTGGACTTGGAAGTCACAAAATATTTGGTGAGAACAAGTGGTCTAAATCTACTACTAAAGAGATAACAAGTGTTAAGGATGGTAGACCAAAAATAAATTCAAGTTTGAATCTACTACTAATAAAATTTATACCAACTAGAATCAACTACTTGAAATAGAAGATACAATGGCCCACAGGTTAGTAAGGAACATTACACTTGAAGTAATGTGTGCACACATCTACCATGATGTTGAATGGGTGTAGTGATAAAAAAACATATGTATAAGTGGATGAATCCCACTATTAAAACATTAAAAAAATACCAGCTAACACTGTATACAATAGAACAACACCACCATAAGATGAATAAGTGTCAAAGATATAAATAAAACATATCTAAAAAATATGGCCTAGTGGTGATGGGAGAGTCCAGTAATTGAAATAGTGAGGAAGTGTGTAGAGTATAACACACATGCATGAAGTCAAAGTAGGATGAAACATTAAACCCCCCATGACACTTTATAACTAAGTGTAACTAAAAAATGATTCCATCAACAAAATACTCGACCAAATGATGTAAATAACTCTAGTGCATTCTAAATATTTAGAGAATCCCATCATGAGAGTTTCTCTTAAGACAACCATAAAAAATGAGAGCTCAACTAATAAAAGGAGCCTCAAAAAACAAGAGGAACAGTGCGTACACAAAGAAATTAAATAGTAGAGGAGCCAGGTGTTTGTTCCCTCATAGATTGTTAAAAAATCCACCATAATTGATCTAAATTCCATCCCATATGAATACAGATGCAATAAGATGATACAATCAGTGACAAGTACAAAAATGGATCACACAAAAATAAATCTGGTAGTGTCTCAAGAGAATCATGCCTGATAGGAATAATATCAAGTTTCTCAAGGTTTTTAGGCCTAAGTGAAGGTGCAACTGATCTCATGTGTTTCTCAATATTCTAATGATAGATGAATTATCATTAAGATATCCCAAAGGAGATGAAACATTTATGTTATAGCTAATGTTGTGGTGAGTATCCCATTTAAAAGGATGGATGGTAAAAACTATGCCTTATGAATATATACCAATACTTCTTCCAAGTTGAACCATGGAATGAAGTATGTAGGAACTGAAGGTAATAGTGTGCTTCTCAAAGGAACCCAACATATAAGAAGACATATTTTTAATGGGATGTGTAGAAGGTGCATCGATAGAATCATCAACATGAGCAACAATAGCATGCATATATATTGACAAAGAAGGGTTAGTGGGTGTAAGAGTCGTGACTATAGGTGAATCTGGTATGTCATAATAAATAATCACATCAAATGGATGTGTGCCGAATTCAAGAACATGTAGTGAATGAAATGATGGAATAAGAATAGGGGATTGTACTTCCAATATATCATTATTATTTTGCAAATGTGTAATTTATTTTGTAGGGAGTGAATTAGGGCATATTTCTTGAGAATGAGAGATCACATAAATGAATTATGCTTCATTAGATTCTTATTATTCTCCTGAAGTGATATAAAATTAACTTTTAGAGTAATACAAAAGCACACTCAAGGAAAAAAAACCTAATTATAGACAATGGGTACCACTGAAAATACATCCACAAGTTTACAATAAAGGAGGCACCAAGTGCAATAAAAATACAATATTGATGAGAAGGTACAAGGTGGAAAAAGGTACAATACTAAAGTCGATAAAGGCCATTCTTTGCCAAAAAAATGACATTTTATTTTCAATAATAGAGTCTTTGCTTAAAAACTTCTTAGAAAATAAGATCACCATCTTTGAAAAAGACAATATCAACATTTAAAAATGCTCCCCCCTAGCTCCTCCCCATATTGTTGGCATCTCTTTTAATAATAAAATATCCTCCTTAAAAATTAATCCTTTTTTTGTATAAATCTTATCAAGATATGTGAGGAAGGGACTCAACCATTTAACCTCTCTAGTGTGAGAGGATTCTAGCAAAACTTATATAGTAACTCAGCCATTCAATGTCATGAGTATTCTATTTACAAACAATTTAGTTTTGACATTATTTTAAAATAAAGTAAATATTTGACATTGAAATCCCAAAATGCATAATATTCTTAATATATCACTACCTCGTGACTTCATAATATACACACTTTCATTATTTAGTGATTCATTCTTACACCCTAAGAGCATTTTAGTTTCTATAGTTAAATATAATACAAATGATATAACTCTATGTAAGACATTCCCTAAGCGTTTAAATGGTAAAACTCAAGATTAATTTCACCATCTCCCTAGTGACTCTTTACATGCATATATTTAGTTATAAGAGATTAGTTTCACCATCTTACTGAATTGTGTCCCTTAATGTATAGTCAATGCCAAAGTGCATTGTACCTCAAATGTAACTTATTATACACTTTGTTATTTGTTAATGATCTCATGAGGATCATCTATGAAGCTAGAGACAAGTCCGACATCAAAAGATCTATGTCTTGTTGGATATGACTTAAATAAAGAGGGTTTCCTACCAATTGTTTATACGATATAGAATCAACATATGGTGTAGAACACTTGGTATATAAATTAACCCAAAACTAAAAGGGAGTCAGGGTTGGCTTGTAGACAAGAATGATGAATTATCAAATTATGTCCAAATCATACTTTGGCAATGAAATGTTGATCCTTGTCTTAGATTGTGATACCTAAAAACAAAGGAAGTAGTGAAGAAATTCCAAGTTTGAGATCTCAAATTTCTCCATGAGCTTTGACTTTACATCCTTAATCAAAGAGGAAGCACTCCCACTGATGATCAAGTCATCAAAGATAAAACAGAATTACGATAGTGCACCATAAATCTTCTTAGGGTACATAATTGGGTCTAAATGACATTTGAAGAAATGTGTGTCAATAAAAAAATTATCTACCCATTCATACCAAATCTGAGGGGCTTGTTTGAGACCATAGAAAGATCTCCAAAGTCTACATACTAGTGAAGAGTCTTTAATATACCCTTGTGGCTTCTCCATGTTGATTTCTGTTGTAAATCTCCATGCAAGAAGATACGATTCACATCATTTTGATGCACTTTTCTGCGATGTGATGTAGTGAGTGAGAGAACAAGAGAATGGGATTCATCTTTGTAATTGGTGCAAATGTCTTTGAATATTCAATGCCCTCAACTTGGGAGGACCCTTTTAAAACCATGTGTGATTTTTAACTGAACCATCTGTTGCATAGACCCACTTGCACCGAGTCAATTTTCTTCCTTTTGGAAGAGTAACTAAGTCCCAAGTATCATTCTTCAACAAAGAAAGATATTCAAATGCCATTGCTTAATCCCATTTAGGTTTACCAACTACACCATTGAGGGTCTGAGGATATTTAAAATTTAGAGCAGAAAAAATGTAATATAAAATAAATAAAATAATGTAAAAAAAAAATGAAAATGTTGACACATAAGTTGATGAATGTTCATCTACATTAAAATAATCCCTGTAAATTATTTCATAAGTACCAATACTATGGTCAAATAAAAGATAGGCTTTTAATAGTCCACTTAAAATTTCTACTTTTATTCGAGATGGTTAAAAAGTTACATAAGGTTAGGTTAGGGTGTGAACTTGTAGCCTCCCTTTTAAGGGCACAAGTTATATTGCCGTGTTTTTAACGTTGAGAAAGACGGCACGGATTTCATTTGATCTTAGCCGCGTGTTGTGATGTAAACAATTATATCGCCTTTGTTTACAATAACATATTCCCTGAAATTGATGAAACGTTCGCTGGCTGGCGTGGCGTACTACACGTTTAAGTGGTGTTTCGCTGTATATTTTAAGCTGGTGGAAACAGGGACGCAAATACCTTGCGGGTGAGTGTCAGTAACAGTGACTGTGAGTGTGGGACCCATGGAAGTACCTCCTCTCTCTCTCTCTCTGTCTGACATTTTGGGAATTTCATACCTGGTGCCTCTTCAAACCTGGCGGCCTTCCATGATATAATTAATTCATATGTTGTTGTTGCCTCTTCTTGCTTGTTGACGGATTCTCTGTTCTCTCTATCCAAAGTGTTTTCTCTCACGCGTTTTATCGATTTTCAACACAATAAAATCCATCGCTTTATGCTCTCACTTCATCATTTCTGTTCCCTGGATTTTTGTTCCTCTCATATTCTAAATTGCGATTACCATTAAAAAAACCCGTCAAAATGGCTCAAAGGTCCGAAGTTAAAGAAGAGGAGGCCGGAACAGCACAGCGGGATTTCAAGAAAGCGAGGCCTAATTTCAAGTTAATTCTGGTCCTGTTCCTCGTGTCTTATGCTGTGACCGTTGTCTGCATAAGCTTCATTAACCCCATTGTCCAACTATGTAAGCTGGATTATTATTCATTTCTGCTGTTTCCTTTTTAATACATTTTTTGTTACCTGATATGTTTGATATCATTACTGATATGAGGCCGAAAATTTTTGTTCGCTGTTGCAGATGGTAGTAGAAAAGAAATATTTTATACACGTGTAATTTTACAGACTCGTATTGTACTTCACAATCATCCTTTAGAGATAACACAGCAGCAGCTGAAGAATTCCGTGTCAGAATCAAACCCGCAAACTCATAATCTGGATTGTTCCTCGCTCATCAACGGTGAGAACAAAAACAACACTCCCATTTCTTTCTTTTCTAATACAGGTTTTGAGAGTGACAACATCTGAGGAAGAAATACAGGTTCATGGTGCTGCAATGACACACTTTTTGTTCATGAGGCCCGGTGCCGTGTTTATACAGATTGTGCCTTTGGGTACAGACTGGGCTGCCGCTAGCTATTATGGGGAGCCTGCCACAAAGTCAGGATTGAAATATCTTGAATACAAAATACTGCCAGAAGAGAGCTCTCTGTTTGCAGAGTATGGGAGGGATGACCCTGTTCTCAGAGACCCGGAGTCCATTAACAGAAAAGGATGGTGGGAGACAAAACGTGTGTATCTGGATGGGCAGAACGTGAAGCCTTCATTGAAGCGGTTCAATAAGACCCTGATGGCGGCCTATTCCTATGCACAAGTAAACTAGGTTCTGTACAGGAACAGAGCGTATTTAGACGCGAAAAGATACATACAGGTTGTTTTCATTTCAGAGGCCAAGAATGGTCCCATAATGTAACAAATATTTACTCGTATACATTAATTTGTTCATTATAACATTTAAAATGGTACAAGGCGCTGTTTAATAATTTAAAAGTACGGAAATCATTGACGCAAATGAAAAGCATAGTGAATGGAGTGAATCAGAGGCTAAGGATAGTCTCAGAATGTAATAAATATTTACTTATATACATTAATTTATTCATTATAACATAAAAAATGGTCTATGGCGTTGTTTAATAATTTAAAAGTACATAAATCATTGATGCAAATGAAAGACACAGTGAATAGAGTGAATCAAAAGCCAAGGTTGGTCTTATAAAGTAACAAATATTTATTTGTATACGTTAATTTATTCATTATAACATTTAAAATGGTTCACGACGCTGTTTAATAATTTATAAGTACGTAAATCATCGACGCAAATGAAAAGCATGATTACATAAAATGTTTCAGTTAAATGCTACTCACAGTTGCCCAAAGGTGCAAGTTATGTTGGGTGTGTTTTCATTGTATTTATTTTTTTAATTATTTATGTGTAAAAAGGATAGAGTATACCCATATAGTAGTGAATGTTCTCCACGGTATGTGGTTCATATTAATTGTTGTTTTATTACAAGTTATTTGTTTTATTTTATGTATGGTTATAGTTCATGTCATTTTGATATGTATTTTGCGATGATTACCTCATGTAATAGGGTTAAGGAAAGTAGCTTTGAATCTAAATTGTAGATAATGTAAACAATTTCCTCAATAGCCCCATTAATTAATCTCACTTTTACCTATAGATTGGATGTCAATGTAACATTTACCATGCCTATCAATAAAAAATTTACACTCTAATTATGATATAGGTGAAAGTTATGTTGGAAGGGATGGCATAATTTTCACTTTTGATAAAGTGAGGTTTTACAAAGTGAAAGTGTATAAATTGGTAGTCGTACCTTACTTGAAACCCATGAACACTTACCCCACATCATCTTTTATGAATGAAGTTTCAAGCAACAATGATCTAATATTTTTGGTGGAGATGATGGTGGAAAATGAAGTTGTGTGTTTCTTCATACGATAATGCATTGTTTAAAGATGAGCTACTACATTTCTAGGAAGGTGCTTAAGTCATTATGAGTTTTGAGGGCTCTTATTATACTACCATAAAAACCTTAAATCTACCATCACAATCTGATGACTATA
The DNA here is from genome assembly GCA_037957365.1 of Torreya grandis. Lineage (NCBI taxonomy): Eukaryota > Viridiplantae > Streptophyta > Pinopsida > Cupressales > Taxaceae > Torreya > Torreya grandis. Next base: position 9,268,530 of record JARHVA010000038.1, on the reverse strand, counting down.
TCCATATTGTACAAAAAAATTGAGATAATTGTATAAAACCTTCACTTTTCAATTATTATGATAAAACTAAATTTAGTTTTATAATTTTAAGTCTAATTATGAATAATAACAATGCGTATGAATGTATGTAATGTAATTAGATTTAGATCCATTTATCTTTACCATAGTGATAAAAATAGTGCAAGAAAGGAATTTTGACATTTTATTTGTATAAATTATTCAAATATATTTATTATCTAAATACAACAATTTTATCATCTATATTAATCATATTTATGGTATCAATTATTTTTGTTGAACTCTCTATGAGCATAATATTACAATGTTTATGATTTATTTTCTTAAGTACATGACACATATATTAATAAAAGTCCTTTTTCAAAAGTCCTAAAATTATTATCTGCATTGCCCCTACGTTTACATCATTTCCATTGAAATCCATTAGTTTAACCCTTAGTAAAGTAGGGTTTTGTAAAGGGAAAGAATTTAAATTAGTAGTTGTACCTCATTTGAAATCTATGACCACTGACCCCTCTCACTTTTTGTGCATGATGCAATATGCAATAATAATATAATATTTCTAGTGTAGGTGACAATGGAAAATGACATTGTATATTCTTTCATGTATGATATAGCAATGTGTTTTTTAGGGAGGAGACATTTCACTTTACAGTGATTTTAAACAATGGTGAAATGGTGGGGAAGGGAAATTTTATACAAAACATAAAAGTGGTGAAAGATTTAAAGGTGAACTAAGCTCATGGTGATGGGCAATGACAAAGAATTTTATGTGATAGACTCAAGTATTTAATTTTGGTGGTACGTTTAAAATAAAAACATAAACATGATTAATCTCATATGAATTAAGATTATTGAGACAATCCATCGACCTACACATATCATGATTACTTGGGGGATCTACCTATTAACACAACGAAATGACCCCTAATATATGATTAGGGTATCAGACCTAGTTATAGCTCATGCCCAAACCCTAACTATAAATCCCTTAGACAATAACAGACAAATGATAAACTAAAAATCATTGTATGTCCCAACTCTATCGTGAGCCATGTCTAATAAAAAATAGAGAAACTCATGGCTTCTTTTAATCTATTTTTAAAACCCTTGGTTTATCATGGATTATTATCTTTCAAATTTTATGGGAAACCCATAATTGTAACAAATATGATTTGAATTTGTTTCCCCTCAAAACCCTTATTGCATATCATGAATACCCCTAGCAATATTAAGGTTTTCACAATGTAGGCCATTAGGAGGACAATGCCATGAGAAAATGAGGGTTTTTGTGAATGCAGGGTATTAAAAGTAACTAAGGGGTTTGAAAACATATAATTGAGGCTTTCAGGATATTATCAATTTCCTATAACATCTAAAAACCACCACATAAATTTAACCTAAATTTTCTTGTTGGAATATACTATTAATCTAAATTTTGACATAGTGGGCATTTGACTTTTAAAATTGACAAGAAGCACTACCTCAAACTCACATCTTTTAACACAGTGAAATACATCTTTAAGGAAATTAAAAGTACAAAACAAGTTTCATGCCTGCACATGCAAATCAATTCTTCACAATTAAAAATTGACCTCAGTTCATCATGACTTATTTTGTTTTAGATGTTACATAAAAATCTCAATTGGAAACCCTATACGTTATGTTTTACACATCCTTAAAAATCCTTGATGCACTTCATAAATGGCCCTTGAAATATTAAGGGTTTCAAAATACAAGCCATTAGGAGGAAAAATGCATGAGAAGGTGAGGGTTTTTGTGAATTTATAAAATTAAAAGTAACTAGAGTGTTTCAAATAAACATCTCTCAAGGGGTTCAAAATATTCTGGGTTTCCCATAACATCTAAAAACTAGCCTAGAAATTTATCCCAAAATTTCTTCCTAGAATCTACTATTGATCTAACTTTTAAAAAACTTGAATGTGAATACTAATACTGATATGGAATGTCTAAGACTACCCATTCTACAATTTACTAATTTAAACATCTAAATAATTTTTTAAAGATATTATGTATGCTTGTAATGGAAGTTTATATTTGAGGTTTTACATATGATATTGCATCTAGATGCACCTAAATATATTTCCAATGAGAGAGTAGGATTGACCTTCCATCTCAAAAATTCATCCATAATTTAATAATGTTGATGATAATCATTTAGTATTATTTTGAACTAATGTTTAGTGCAATTATTTATACACATAATTTCCTTGATTAAAACTATTTTTTCTTATTAAAACTCTCATATTGTTTCTTGTTATATTTGTATGCCCTTTTCATGTCCAAATGTATATGATTTCCACATAAAATAATCCTTTTCCTACAATTCACATTTTTTCATGAGTAAATGTGAACAACCTACACTCCCATCAAATCTACAACATGATTATCTTTGTCCTTCCATGATCTATCAAATTTATTCCCTATCATAACCTTCCACTCTTCAATACCTCCTCCATAATGCATAATTTATTACTAATTACTAAATAACATTTTAGAATTTATAAAAATATAGTTTCAAAAATGAATGATTTCACAAATATTAATTTGTTAAGCTATAGTAGAAAGATAATCCTAATTGTGTAATCTCTAATTATACAATAAAATATAATTGTGTAAGACAGAAGTATGCAAAATATCTCATCTTTATAAGTCAAAGTTTTACTCATTACGAAAGCCTAATTATGCAGTAAACCTTAATTTATAAGCCATAATTTGATGAATACCTTATTTTTATGAACTCTAATTTTTAATGAACTAAATCTATATCAAACCCTAATTTTGTTATCCATATTTATGTAACAAGCCATAATTTTATCATCCCTTATTATGTACTAAATGATAAAATTTTAAATTGTAATTTTAATTTACTAAACCCTATTTGTGTTTAAAAAACCATAATTTTTAAGCCCTAAATTTCTTGGTAAACATATTTTTTCTAAGCACTAAATATGCATCAAACCTAATTTCAAAGTAAAAGACTAATAGTTGAATGCTTTCAAAGAATAAACTTATTTATTTCATAAACTTTTAAAAACTATTAAACTTCTATCGTGATGTGATCGATTTCCAAATGATCATTGCATAAAATAAACTATTTCATTAAATCTTCTTGACACATCATTTTTGTTACCGATTAAGTTGACATTCATAGTAGACATGATGAAATCACACTTATAATTATGTGCTTTCATGGGATGTCTCACATATCTGCATGAAGTGTAACTCTAAACTAACAATCTCTATTTAAAAAAAAGAAAACATAGTAGAGAATGGAAATCATTACTATCAAAACAATAATGGGAAGGTCGTGTAACTACCATTGTCCTTTTATTACATGTTAAAGATACTAAAAACCAAGGGTAGGGGACACTTATATTATTTAATTAAGTGAGCTCCTCCATGTATTAAGGCAATTAAATGACCACTAACTTACTATTGGATGTTACTTTTACCCATAACTTTGGAACAAATGATAGTAGTAAATCTTTTAAACGACCCAACAAATGGTAAGATATATAATGTATGATGTGTTTATATATGTAATATGACAGTATGATGTGATTGGTATGTAATATGTACTCACATTTTTCAAACATTAAAAATAATTAGAAGATGGGAAACATGTACTAATGTTTCCATGAATATTATTGTATTCAAGTGTTTGTAACTTGTAAAAATCACTTTGTCATAGACAAAAATGAGATGCTCACTCAATTATCTATTGATCTAACATTGATGGGTTATTAGTAACTTATGTTTGGTTACATTAAAAAATATACTTTCCACAGTAATAATTCATAATAATAACTTGGAGGTTTCATAATGCATGGTTCTAATTATATTAGTTTCATAATGGTTCCATATTTATCTATTGCAATTCTTGGATGGTGACTAAACTTAACATACATCGAATTTATAGAAATGTTTAATTAGTGCTCAAATTTGATATCAAAGGAAAACACAAGTTTCCATATAAAAATCTAAAACATAATCCTCTGGGATATGTCTATTAAAGCATCAAAATGGAGCATGTATAGTAATAGGTAGAGCATAGAGAAAGATGTTTCAAATTTTGTTAACACATTTTATGTGTTTTCCTTTTATCATAAAATTTGATTGTCAATGTTGATGTTTCATGTTTCCATTAAAAAATATGCATTCCATCCTAAGAACTCATTAATAAGCTTCACTTTTAGTAAGGTCTTAAAAAGTTAAAATTATTATTAGATATAGGATTTGAAATTATAATCTTGACTAGTCATCTACACTTGAAATTAGTATGTTTCACTATGTATAGAATATTACTATTATTGTTTAGATGACTTCATTTAACTTCACTCAGAATTAATTTAATTAGAGGTAATCTGATACCACATATAAATTAAATAATAAATTACTAATTTTTTAAAAACTTGTTCCCTTTTGTTTAAAAATAATAAAATGCATTTTATTATTTGAATTAGGTGTGTTAATACTTATGTTAATAAATAATAAAATATATAGTTATATTTATTACCATTTTGAATTTAGTGGGAGGTTGAACCCATTGGTCATAATGGTTTACTCCACATATAATTGATATTACATGGTAAAATCAATACATTGAGACATTTAATCAATTTCAACATACATTCAAGATTATGAGAAATCATACATTTTTAATATTCAATAAATGGTTATGTGAAGGAGATTGTCTGAGAATAAGAGTGAGATGAAGATTGAATGTATCGGATCCAAAAAAATTCTTAAATAATGAATAATCATTATCTATTTTTTACCTCCCTTTATGGTTTTTCCATGTATATCTAGTGTTGTGAATTTATATCTTTACTACAATCTTCATATCTAGATCATACATGTGTACATAATTAATTCAACATGGTTTCAAAGCAGGTTTGATAGGTGTGGATTGTTGGTGAAACTTGGCAGTTGATTTGTTTGGATTCTAGAGCATCCCATACCCCTATACAAGTAAATTTATGTATAATATCAACCTCGTATAACTTGGTGTATGACCATATGAGGTAAAAGTCTATTTTAATTATTTTGGCATCACCTTAGATCCTGTGTAATTTTATCTCGATAGTTTTGGGTCATTTAAAGAGGTTGAGAATTAATCTAAGACTCCAAACAACACTATCGAAACAAAATGTTTTTTTTTAATTCCACTGCCATGCCCTTGTATGGCCTCTTATATGACATAAGAGGAAAAAAATATTTTGGTATCCATGTTGATATTTTGGAGTTGAATATCTATATTTTTATTAGATAAACACTCAAACTTCAGTCCAAGCAACAACCAAACAATAGATTTACAAGCAAAGATTTCTTTTGGTATGGTTGTATGACTTTGGTAAGGCATGTATGGACTAAAAAACTAATGAAAATTAGTTAAATGCCTCTGCTACCTATTTATTTGCTTTGAAGGTGGATCCTTAGTATTTTTACCCTGCTAAAAATTTATAACATGTCTTTTAAAGCATCAAAATCATATTTACAAAACCATCCTCTTGAGTGTGATGGTATGGCATGTGTGGGTTAAAAGTAGGAAAAAAATAGTCTTTTGATATAAAAAATTATTCTTATTGATTTACATCAATTAAGAGGCCCTTGTGATGTTGTAAAACAGTTTTCAGACATTATGTTGGCCTCTTGCTCTCTCCCCATTGTGCCCCTACCTCCCTCTTGTGCCATGGCTACCTGTGGCAATCCAAAATGGTTAGTATATGGTTTATAAAATATTTTTAAAAATAAATCAAAATATCCGTGCAAACAAAAGTGGAAGGACTCACTTTCCTATTAGCTTTTTAGAAAAAAGTTTAAAAAAAAACAAGTAAATGTTATTTACATTTACATTAATTAATTTTTTATTTAAGGAAATTGATTAAATAAATTTTAAATATTATATTATTCATGCATTTTTGAATAAGTGTTTCAGGGGATTTAGTTAGTGTAAATTTTTAAAACACTTGTAAAAGTGAGGTAAAATGTTCAAAACTCGTTAAACTTATCTTTTTGGCCAAACCTTATTTGTTCAAACTTTCTTTTAAAATAATATAATTAACCAAAAGTTAATTTTATTATTTAAAGTTTTATTCTTGATCCCTTTTAAAAGTCTCTTAGGACACTTACAACTCTTACTATAGCTACAACTTCTTACTAGAACTATAGATCCTAGTGATCAGCATAAAGATTTAAAAAATGGGTGGGAGTTTATCCAACTCTAGATCTTACAAACACAATGATCGATTTTGTTTCTTAACTATAAATTTATAAAACTATCTTGTCTATGGTATTAAATCCCTATAAGTGATCTATGTAAGATTATTGGGAGGTTATTTTTTTGCTCTAAATTTTAAAGTTTGTATTCATCTTATTATCTCAGCCTATTATGTAATATCATAACTTGACAATTATGCACAAATTATGCACAAATCAAGATACTCTTATAAAAATTATTTCATCATTTATTATTAAATATTTTAATTAATTAATTAGGTTTGATTTACCTTTTTTAAAATCTATTTAGATTTAGTTAAAATTTTATGGATATATGTAATGTAATTTGATTAAAATGAATTTATTTATATTACATTTTAGTGAACCCACATTGTTTAGCATGGTTTTAAAAGTAAAATATATTGAACAATGAAGATAAAATCAACAAACCATTTCCACAGTGCAAATTATAGAAGATTTAGCCAACAATAAGAGGAAAATCATAGTCTTTGAATATAGAATACATAATTAATTGTACAAAGGGAGATGAGGGGTATAGATAGCTTGTGGAAGAGTGAAATGTCATTTATCTATTGGTTCCACTAAATGTGACTTCCACAAAGGGTGGTAGCACATATGAAGTAAGAATAAAATGCATGCTTATCTAGACATGTTTTCACACTAATTATACTTAGTGTAAAAACTAATTTACTAAATTAACTTAATGTTAGTGCATCTAGAATAATATACTAACACCTACCCCCTTTGAGTGAAACTTAAGGAGGAATATACAAAGTAATAAAGCTAATAATCATCTAAAAATGGGTCTTAGTAACAAGCCCTAATAAGGTATCAATGTACAATAAGTACACACTATAATAAATGATATACACTACAAGGGTCTCTAAAAAAACTAATAATAGTAAAATGAATATAAGGAAGGTATTTGGTGGACAAAAAGTAACTCAAGAACTCTTTTTTTCCTGAGTGGTTTGGATCCACTACTCGATCATAAAAAAAACTAACATTATATTCACAAGAATGGTTCCTTACAAAAAAGATATTGTTAGAGGCATCAAACGTCGAAAAACTTCACTAAATGGAATTAGACTAATTGCCTGAAATAGAAGATGTGCAACAAGGGTTAGCAAGGGACACAACACCTAAAGAAGTAGGATATACACCACACACACACCTTATACTATTGATTGGGTAAAGTGATGTAAGAAATTGCATGAGTGTATGAATCCCACTATTTGAACATTAAAAAACTAACACTATATTCTCCAAAATAGCTCCTCATCATCCTGAAAGAAATTATCAAAATATCAAAGAAGACAAGTTGACATTGGGATTCACCTAAGTAATTAAACTTCAAGCTAAAGGAGATTATCAACGTGTCAAAAAAGTGTTGAAGATAAAAATAAAATCTCTCTCAAGAATATGGCCTTGGTGGTGATGAGAGATTCATTTAACTAAAATAGAGAAGAGGATGTGAATAATAGGTCACCCACGTATGAAGATAAATGAGGACCAAAGTGATAAACCCCCCATGGAAGTTTATAACTCAATGTGACTACAAAATAATCCCTTAAAAACCAAAAAACCCACCTAATGACACAGGGAAATCCAAAATGATGTCAATATGTATAGAATTCCATCAATAAAAAAAGAGTTTATCCTAAGAAATAAACACCAAAATGAGGTCTCGGCCAACAAAAAAACATAAATAGGTAGGAGGAGTAATGTGCAAATGAAGAAGCTAAGTAGTGGAGGAGTCATCCCTATAGAACCCTTGCTAAGAATGATTTTGATGCCACCATAAAAGATATGATATCCATCTAAGATGAATGTAGATGGTAGAATAACATGCATGCAAATGATTGGCTATGAAATTACACAACTGGTTTAGGTGAAGGAATAATTGAATGAATGTCAGGCTGATTAGGCCTTACTATAGTATAGATCATGTATTACTAAATGTCTTCACAAAGAGTAAATCAAAAAAAATTTGGATCTCTGTAATCAAGATGTCCCAAAGAAAATAAAACACCTATGGAATAACTAATGTCATGATAATAATTTTAATGTGCTAGATAAGAGAAATAATACCTTGTGAATATCTACCAATACCTTTTCCAAGATATCTCATGGAATAAAGGATTAGAGAAGTAAAAGTAGTTGTATGGTTCTAAAAATAAGCATACAAATAAGCAAGTGGATGTGAGATGGGACAAACAGAGGGGTGTAAAAATATAAGAAACATGGTAAAAAATAATAGAAGCATTAGATACAATATATGGTTTAGGTACTGACAAATCAAGGTTGGTAGGTGTATTAGCCTCAGGAGAATGTAATTCCAACTTGTCAATTTGATGCTATAAGTCTACAAGTTTGTGATGTAAATAATGAATGAGGGTATCCTTACTAGAAATGAATGTATTTTTGTACAAATACTTGCCACAGTTTAAATTAGATAGAAACGTTACAAATAGTGTCATTACATGATTTTTGAAATTTATTTTAAAAAAACTTGCTTACAAGCATAATTTAGACAACATAGAATAAATTTCATGACATAGCTATAAACAACACTAAAAATTGTGCAGTTTAGAAAACAAAAACACCTCAATTTGAGTTTTTTGTCAAAATATATGGCCTTTATAGGGTCTAAAAACTTATGATTGTGAAGTAAATTTTAAAATAAACTAAAAATTCTATTAATTCAACTAATCAACTAAAAAAATAACTACACGAGTGCAAAGATCTCAAAAAAATAGTCACAATGAAAAAATATTGATCTCCATAGGCCTTCGAACCAATGAGAACTAATTCCACAATGTTAACCTATAAAATTGAAACCTCCAATGGTGCAAGCAAGGAAATCATTTTGAAAAAAAAAGAGAGAAAAAACCCTCTACAAAACTTAAACACTTAACCTCCAAACTAGTTTTGGGTTTTTTTAAAAATTATATGGACAAACCACCATTTCATGCCCTTATAAATTGTAATGAAAAAATAGTTATTTAAAATGCAATAAAGGCAATTAGTATCTTAAAATATATAAAAGAAGCCTTCTAAAATTTTATATTACATGGCCTCCTTCTTGGTGTGAAATGGATACTAGTGGGTGAGGGCCACATTTGGAAAAATGTCAAACCCAATGGGAATTTCATGTCAAATTGAATGCATATGTGCCAACATTCCAATGTAAGGTCGACAGTTGGAAGACTATTTAGTGTGATGAGAGGTCTAGGAGATGATGGTGGAATGTAAGAGTTATGTATGCCATTTCCATGAGACATATATGCATTAATTGACAAAATAAAATTGTCAAGGCCATTATCATTTACTTAGTCTGATATGATCATCACACTAAAGGCTATATAAACACTAATAATGACATTAGATTCAATGAGATAGGAGAAGAGGATCCTATATAGTACAAAAGATAATGAGTGCCAAAGTAAATTTTACACATTAATAAGCAATAGGGTTCTTATTGTTATCAAAAATTCAATTGAATTTTTAAATTAAAACTAAGCCATATAGTTCTATAGGCCAGGGAGCCAAAATGACTCAAATCTGACAAACAATTTGAATTTTTGAAAAATGATGAAAACCTATTTTTTTAAAAACCCAAAATATCTCATAAAACCTTTAAAAATGGTGTTGACATCCATACAAATTTGTACATGAAAACCCAAAAAAAACATATTTGATTGTCTCAAAGATATAAAATGTTTTCAAATAATACTAGGGTTTTGAGGTCTTCCAAAAATAATGGTAGGGGCCATTTCACTCCAAACTATTCCATAAAAGTGTTACCTCTAAAAAATTCTTTATAAATTTATTGAAAAATATTTTTTGGATGTTAAATTAGATACCATGTTGATGTAGATAATACTCAACATCCATGATCAAATCCTCAAACCATTTCCACATTGCAAGCACAGGCTTTTGGGTACAACAAAAAGATGAAAATCATAGTTTATGAATATATAATACATAATTAATCATACAAAGGGAGATGAGGGGTATAAATAGATTATGCAAAAGTAACCTCCCCTTTCCCTATTGGTTACACTAAAGGTGGCTTCTATAAATAGTGGTAGCACATGTGAGGTGAATAATCACTAAATACACGCTTCTTTAGACATGTGAACACACTATTATACTTATGGAAAAACTAACCTCCTAAATTATTTATTTTGATTCATTAATGGTATATTTATTTTTCTTAGCATAAATATCAGTTTAATGGAGCTTATCTCATTACATCATCCCAAACCTATTGTCCTTTGAATGTGTAGATGAGATAAAAGCTAAGAGACTAAGGTTCAACACAAATTATGTTCAAAATAAACTGGAATCAATGTTGAAAAAATAAAGTATGAGGTTTGTATCTATGTAACAAGGTCGCCGTAGGCCACATCTAGTCCTTAAACCACTTAGATAGTGTTTACACCATATTGTTTTTATTTTTTACAGAAGGATGAGCCATTATTTGACCCTTCAATCCTTAAAATATAATTATTTGGGATGGATATACATTATGTTTAACTTTAGTCTTGGTGTAGGTCTGCACCTAGTTTACAACCTCATTGTACTATGTAAAGTTACCATTAGAAGAGGTGATTCATTATAATTTTATTGTTTTATCTTTTTCTCTATTGTAAAAAGGTGGACCCCTTTCAAAACCAAACCTTTACAAACATGAACATTAGACAAGGAGTAAATAATAATCAGTGCATGTCGAAAACTATGTCAACTAATAGAAAATTGGTCAAAGTATTAAAAAAATCATCCACAAGAACGTCTTCTAAATCAGGCATGGCAAATGAATCCATATTGATTTCTCGTATTTCATTTTATTTTTTCCCTGATGATACTTGTTGAAGATGTCTGTATTTGCAACAAATGTGAATATATATAAATAACCCATACACAAAATTCACGTCATCATGTAGCTCAGTAAAAAGACCTCTAGGTACATCCCTATTCCCTATCATTTGATCGCATAAATACAAACATAATCCTAGCCTGTCTATTAAAGTAATGTAGGAGGCACGATGTAAAGACACTTCATCGAATAAAAAAGTGCCATATTGCCATATGATTTCATTTTCAGGATAAAGTAACATGTTTTTGATATAAATTTGTCTTCTTTTCCATTCAGACATAACCAATATATGCACATGTTTGTCAAACATACCACAAATAGAATCCATGAACTACACATACAAATGAAAATATGAGAATTGAAACCAATTTAAAAAAATATGAACAAAAAGATTAGAAGAATGTACAAAACCTCATTGAAATCAATATAAAACCCTCCATAAAACATATCAAAATAAAATCATGAAACTATAGAAATGGACAAAATAGTGCATGCACAAGGGAGTTGCATTTATAGATGATCTTAAGTGGCGTGTATTAACTATGTGCATGTGGGTGGGGCATGGGAATGTGATTTTGTTACAAAGCCGATAGATTTAGGAAAGGGTTAAAAAAAGTGAAATTACGAGGAATCCCATAGAATCAAGATAGGGTTAGAAAATGGTGAAATTGTTATGAAGCCCATAGATTTAATAAAGGGTTAAAAAAAGTGAAATTGCTACAAAGCCCATGAGATATTCTGGTTATCTATCAATTAATCATTTGATGTATTGAATTTGAAGCACAAACATACTGGTATTTATGGACACCATATGAAAGGAAATGTTGGTAGATGATACAAGAAAACTTTGTATGACATGTGTGCATTACAAATTGTAAGAGCCTATATGGGAATACAATTTATCCCATTCAATTGTAATGGTACATTGTGTTATCACCCATGGTAAGGTCAAGACATAACCCATATTGAGTTATGAGAGTTATAGTATAACAAAATAGGCTTCTAATTTTTTTTAAATGATTTCCTCATCGACCACCACTACCATACTTCCCACCTACAGGACCATAATTTTTGGCCCCTAAATTTGGGGAGGCCCATGAGACAATATAACACAAATATCAAACTAAATGAAAGTTTCTTCTTCATTACATGTAGAAAATTATACAAAAAGCTCTCATCTCCATCCCGCATAATATAGAAAAGATGTTTAGGGCTCAAGACGATGAGTCAACATTCCACTTACAAAATTTGATTGCCACTAACTACAGTAAATGCTATTATCTAAGACTTTATGGATGGAATAGATTGAATGACAGATAACTATATTAAATTAGACGTATACCACTGTCCAATGTTAGTTCTTTACAACTAATCTGAGTAGTGCCCATCATGATCATGGTAGTGAATATACAACTGCAGCGATTCATTTAGGTAACTGCAATTATTTACAATTATGTGTGTATGCAGCGAACCTATATTTATATTAGTAAACTAGCTAATTACTTTACCTGAGTAAGCAGTGATTTACATTACTGCATATACTTCCGGAGCATGCCGTTAGCTTTGAAATTGCACTTTATTAATATAAATATCCATTGAGATAAGTAAATCACGACCTTATTTTATTGATATATGCAAATCGTAACCTCAAATTATAAATAAGGCACCTGTAAATATATATACCAAATCATATATAATTCTCTGATTTTATCATTCATGAAAGTTTAAAGAAATATTTTAAAGGCCAGCACCTTATTTAACTCTTAAATCGATTCACCCTATGTCATTTTATTTATATACCATTGAATAGGCATATATATTTAGCATACCAGTTTACTATAGTGGCTCATATAAAGGAGCAATCTCGGCACGTGGACTTATTGAATACATGACAACAAACTATATATTCAATATTTTAAATAATTGGGTATATTCAGTATTCTATATATATTTAGCGGACTCATGTACATTAGAACGGCCTACTAATATGCCCATTTGTATACCAATTTACTGGTATACCATGTATAATGAAGTCTGTCGGATCAGTAGATACATTGATCACACCTGTAGATGTAACTACATAGATGTATAAGGTATAGATACATTGGTGTCAGACTCATTAATTGACGGAATAATAGTTTACTGGTATAATGAATTACAGTCTTATTCACTGGTATACTGATCAATCTTATAGTGTGTATGAATATATTCAGTGACCTGGCGTCATGGAATAACTCTTATATTTTATCAAACTAAGTATAGAATTAAAGAGTATCATCTGAGCAACATTGTAAATATTATATATAATAATAATGAGTATTATGTTACGCAGCAACTCATTTTGTGAAGCAGGCATCTTATGTTTCGAAATGCAATGATTTTATTCAGTGAATGGTATGTATATATAACAATCAATCCTCCATTGCATGGTGGTCACTAAACAGATAGGGATACCAGAGCAAAATTGATAGTAGAGGGATCGCCCTATATATCTTGGGTAAAATGATAACTTCCTTCCTGTAAGAAGATAGTCTTGACTCGTTAGCCTTTTGTGTTGCTAAATTAAGACCACATGAATATTTTAACATGTACATGTATAATTTCTCAAAATAAGAATAAACTTTATGCATGGATCTTTATTTGAGTGGAGATGAGACACCATTAATGAAGATAAATTACTTTTCCAAATCTAAAGGTTGATAAGTTAAATAATGCAAAGCAGTTTTGAATCATAAAATGTAATATTTGTTAAGCTCCTCATGGCCCCGTTGCAACCCATGTAGATATTCCAAAGTGAACCTAGGTACCATGTATTTGTGATAATATTATAAGAAAAAATATTATAATATTTTGAATTTAGGTAAGGAGAAATGAGGTAAATTATAAAACCAATCTAAAGCATCTCTTGTGAGAGTTAAATTATATATATATATATATATATATATATATATATATATATATATATATATATATATAATTGAGTTGAATGCATAAAATAATATCCATAATGATCAAACATATATATATATATATATATATATATATATATATATAAATATAATTGAGTTGAATGCATAAAATAATATCCATAATGATCAAACAAGGGTATTGTAGGAAAGAGAAAATATTTTGTATTAAGATTGCATTCTAAGGCAAAATCAATACAAAGTTTAAAAGCATTGCATAGTTGATCACGCTGATGTTGTACTGGAGTATAAACATCACATTGTTTATTATTAGATTTTGATCACTTGGGAAAGAAGGAATCATCATAACAATTAGTGAAATCAAGAGACTCACATTCTATGGATATAATTTGACGATCTTTGCATATTAATACATTATCATTACTTTGTAAGTCTAAAGGTATAGTATCATTATTTGTTTGTATACCACATTTATTTGTATCCTTTGATATTTCAAGAAAAAGGGAAGAAGTATCATTATATATCACAACATTATTTAATTGTTTAGATACAGGTAAATAGAAGGGTTTTGAAATACCTCCACAACCTTGTACAAAGCTAGCTAGATTAAAAAAATATAACACTAGCTAAAAAAATACTTAAAAGAGGCCATAAATAGTGCTAAAAACCCTCTTTGTACCATCCACAAATCGTCTATAGAATATCACCCAACTTATAAAGACAATATAACCAAGAAAATTCTAAAGGAGAAAAATTATCACAATGTTTTTACTTTCCTCTACTCTATATTATTTACAAATTTATTTTCACTACTATAAACATACTCATAATCATAGTCATATCTTTCAAAATCATATTCTTCATTGATATAAGAAGCATAAGAAATTGTATTGTATAAGTGTGATAATCATTACATTAATTATCATAAGCATAAGGTGTATCATTTATAGAGGAGATTAATTCTAAATGATGGTAACCAATTGGCATTTCATATTTAGAATCTATTTTTAAAATTTCAACCATACTACAATAAATATGACAAATATCAAACTTACTACTAGTAAACAACCAATCATATATTAATCAAAAAAGGATATCACAAAGTATCACTAAGAAATGAGTGTTTACTTTGTAGGCTCTTAGATATATTGATCCCATATTTTTAATAGTGAACATGGCCCAAAAAGATACTAACTATGGAGGATTCCACTCTCCTATAGCTAAACTATCTAATCTCTAAGAAACATTGAAAGTAAATTACTAGGGCTAACCAATTACCAATGCACTATGAGAACAAACAATCAAAGGCTTCTTATAGTTGAAAAACAAAACCTTAGGAATTTAAGATATTCTATGATGTTTTTGCAAACTAAAATCTATATATAGTGTTGTCTAATGACTTGAGTATTGACCTAGTACCCCTCACACCATGACTATGATAAAAGTGAATACTTTTTTAATCCAAAATGAAAACTCCTAGGAGTTTTAAAATTATGGAAACACATTTTATAGGAAAGCAAAGAAAGAAAAAGAAATTGAAATTTGAAAATTAAAATTAAAACCAAATAAAAAAAGAATGTTTGGTCTATATAAATAAATAATAATAATTTAAAACCCCAGGACAAAAATTAGAAAAGTAATGCTAAAAAAGGTTGGGTTCATCAATATGTTTTACCCTATTTTTTTAATTAAAAATTAATATTATTTGATAATATCTTTAAAACTTTAAAAATATCAAAATGCTTAAGATGTAAAACTATTAACAAATCTCAATTTAGAAATTAAATTAATATGAAAAACTACTTATTTTAGAAATCACTGAGAACAAAATAATTTAGCTTAAATCAATGCCTATTGACTCTTCTAGATATTTGGAAGATAAAAATAAACAAATGATGTGACTATGACTATTCAAGGTTAATAACATAATCTAGAAATGTTTGAAGGTAACTATGCACTATCTAGAGAATAACTCGAGTCATTTGTGTTTATTGACTATAGGTTTTTATTAGTTGGTTATAGTTTTTGACTGACAAGAAAAGATAAAAATAATATAACTTTGAAAGTTAAAAATCAAAAGCATAATTTGATAATATTCCTAGATAGGACTGATCTAGGTAGATAATAGTGCAGTCTACTTGATCACATTGAAAGTAAACTTGTTTGTATGTACTTTGATGAAAATAGAATAATTTGACAACCTGTGTATATTTTTAGGAAGTCGACGACAAAATTTCAATTCTTAAATACCATGTAGGAATAAATTCAATGCAAAAAACATAGTCTCCTCCACAACCCAAATTGATATTAATTAGGGGGTGCTGGGTAAAATAGATTGAGTTGGACTGACCTTGGTTAATCCCTATTGAATAACCAATCACTCCATTATATTTACAATAATTGAAAGAGGGATCACACTCAAATTTATTTATCCCACTTAAATTTATGGGTGAAATTATGATTGCAAGTTTTGATCCTCTTTCACCTATTTTACCCTTGGCATAACCATGAATATGTGAATTCAACCTTTGAAAATCTTGAATTTAGCTTCCATAATTCTATATATTGAAAATGTAAATGTTTGAATAGATATTAAGAGTGAGGAATTAAATCATAAATGTATTTAAGATATTTTAACATTGAATTAAGGGACATATTAGTGTGCAAAATCTGAGAAAAATAAGGCTCAACAAAAAAAAGGGAGATTTAAACAAAATGTGACACAAAAGAAGCTCTATAAATTATGTAAGAATAATTATACACTTCATGGATAAGATTGTGGGCTTGGATGTGTCTGTATACATTGGACATATCCAGATAGATATAAAATTGAGATTTGGTATTCTTGAGATAGATTAGAATGATAAATGGCACGATATATAAAATGTGAACAAATTAGATAATACCCAATAAACATGTGTAAATAGATACCTTATTCATCAAAGATGTTGTATATGTGTAAATTGATACTAATTGACATTAAAGAAGGACTTGTACTAGATTTACATGTGTAGGACACTATACTTGATCATTGCTACATGATCTCAAATGGAAAAAGTGGTCACCACTACCACTATACATTATTATTGGCTTTATAATTTTTGGTGAAAGTTTTGAATGAACTATAACTAGAGTACATCATCACTACTGCTAATAACTAAAAACTCTTTAGGATATGTAGTCATTTCAATGCATGCTAGTTTTTCCACTACAACATGTTATAACCATTAATTTAGTGGTGAATTTAAGGTTAGATTGGTCTCTTTCCTTCATTTCCTCTAGCCTCCAATGAAATCAATTGACCAGGTTGATATCACTACAAGTATATAAAATTTTAGGCAATGATTGCTATAAAAATATAAAATTTAATATTATAAAACCTAAAATTAATTTAAGTTTTACTTCGTTTAAACCATTCAATAAATTGCATCTAACCTATGGTCCACTATTGCCTACACTTTTCCCTAGATCTACCCATTATCTTTCTTGCTCCATTTATTGAAAGTAGATTCTCTATATTATGCAAGTTTGCCTTCTCCATTCCAAGGTTTTACTTGAATCATATGAAATCATCTGGTTATTGATATCCTTCAAGGCTATCTCACTTAGATTACATGATCATGACACATTATCCCTCGCCATCTATGATATTTGCATCCTACCTCTCTTATTAACATTCTAGTTTTTTAAGAATTGGTCTATTGACTTGCATTCTATTTGTATTTTTGTTTATGCTCTTCCACATGATTTTTTTTCCAATAATTATTCCCTAATTACCTCCTTATAATGGTTTATAGACCATGAATCTTTAGACAGTGGGTGTTAAGTCAAGCTACTAACCAAAATAGATGACCACTATCATCAAAAAATGTGTTTCATGACTGCAACAAATAATAGTGAGAATATTTTTTCATAATAACCATATACAAAAGCCTACATTCACCAATAAACTATGATTCAACAAAAAAACCATTTTACATTATAAGCATAAATCAAAAAATTAAAGAAAAAGTCCTTGAAGATAAGAAAATATTCTTACAAGTTTCGATTCCTCCTCCACATCATATTGTGAGGCATCTGGAAGCTAGTCACTATCATCATCATCATCTTTGATATCCTCAAAATGGAAAATTATCTAGGTGAGGTAGAGGTACCCAACCATAATAGTGTGTAGGAGGAAAATCTTAAACATCACAATTTATTGGTAAAGGTGAGCGCTTTAGTGAAGGAGACTCCCTAGCTTAATTGTGAGAAAATTTATGGGAGTAGATTTATTGTTGGCCTCCCCTCAAGGTTCCCTCCTTTGAGGGATAAAAATTTGGGACACGAGCAATGGTTTATGATGCATTATGTTAACGATCCAAAATGGTCTATAATTGGGCTACCTCCAAGGTCACCTTATTGGTTTTCACTTGAATCTGCATAAACATATTGGAATTAATTATGGTTTTTTTATAAGTATAAAATTGAACATATATGGTAGAGTTAACAAATCAAGATACAATTATTTATTTTGAGATAAATAAAAATCATCCAACTCTAAAATTACACCAAATTTATATGTAATTTTTAGGAAACATGGATAAGAACCCTAGGATAACATTATGTTAGATGAAGGGCTCCAACTAAAAGGGTTTGAAGAAGTCATGAATCCATGTCCAAGATATTTATGTCTTTATTAAAAACCAAAAAAAGAACTCAAGTGCCTCATATTGCACATAAATTGGACACATGGGTTGAGTAACCCCTAAATAATCAAGGTGACAACCAAGGGGAAGCCCCTAATAAAACAAGCACCATGCAAAGTGTGAAAGCTTAGGCTCAATAATAGTAATCCAAACTATTTGGAAACATATAATACAAGTGTGGGAAATAAATTTAAGATACCAAGGAGCGTTAATATTGTCAACCATGGGAAATTGATCTAATATTTATTTAAATCCTTGGCTCAGATTATATTATTGAAAGGGAGTTTCAAGACACCAATTTCAATATCTCCACCATGATCTAGCAGATTTTATTATAATTTTATGAATCATATTTACATGGAAAATCTCAACTATATCCTAATATGACTCTTTATCATCATTATTTAAAATGAAATTTGGCCTTAACTTTTGGCCAAGAAATCCAAGCTCTAATCAGGTTACAAAAAATGTCTTGCATTGTATGCATTCCTCATTTGAATATTTGTATTGAACACACTCATGGAATTTACACAAGAGGAATGTCAAAATAATTATTGATAGGAGATCACCATAAATAATATTAATTAACATAAAACATGTCTTTAAATTTGTTTACATTCCAAAGAAGTAAAGGTTTGATTTTTGCCGATGATTGTCAAATACTTTTAACAACAAATTACCCAATCACTTTGATAATATCCCAAAGGATAAAAAGGCTTTGACATCTTTTAACATTAAATTTCACTCTTTAATAAGGATAAAATTTTGTATGACAATTTCAAATTAAAACTTTCCATGCTTCTTTCCCTTCAATAGACCAAATAATCTACTTGGCACAGATAGTAGTACTTTGGTGAACAATGTCTAACATACCCATCCCAAAATCCTCCTTTGGAATACAATAAAACTTCATAGATACCCAATGGAAACATTTTACACATTAGGAGGCTTTAGAAGGAACCAATAAGAGAATAATAAACATGAGTTTCAATGTGAAATTTATAATATATTTTTTGTTTTTGTGCCAAGGAGAGAGGAATAGTGATATAATAAGAAATATTTTTATATACTTAATAAATAATGTACTACCATGTATGGGAGTGGGTATCTTAGAGTGTAAATGATAAACCTAAAAATCAAAATATTTGCCTTGTTGAATCCATTTTCATTCATACATGTTCAATCAAGGACATTGGGGTAGGAAGGTTTGTTTGTATCTTTGATTATTCTTCCATTGGTTACTTGACCTTGAGGTGAGGTAAAAAGTATCAAGATATTACCTAGTAATCTTGATATTATCCTCATTCTTGATAAACATGAGAAGGGAATTATCTATAAATTCCCATTGAATAATTGAAAGGGCTCATTAGAGATTTGGGAAATGTCTTTAACCAAAGCCTTGTCCTTTAGCATTGCTCAAAAGATAGAAACATACTTAAGTAATGAGTATATATAACACTAAATATAACAAGTAATAGTGTCTACTAGAATGAAACAACCCAGAATGATCTGAGCTAACACTATTGACTAAGAGAGATTCCAAATCATATGTAAATAACATCTTAACTGACTAAATTAATTTGGGATTAAACCCTATAGATTTTAACATAGCCATAATGAAAGGCCACTTAATGCAATCATAAGCTTTCTTAAATATAGTCATAAACTTATCATCCTACTCAGATTATTCCTTGATCTCATATCACTATTATTTCTCTTTTCATGAACACCTATGGTTAAAATTAAAGGGATCTATTATCATATTTTTCTACCTTAGTTAGACATATCTATACACCATTTAATGATTATTTCCCCAAATTAAAACCATTCCTTTGGTTAACTTATACATTTCGCATGTCAATTTGAAGATAATTTAAATAAAGAGCCAACTATTTAAGCATGTTAAGCCTAAGTCTATTCATATTTATCACTTCACTAGAAAATACTTATTACACTAAGGAATACATCTCCACTTCCCTAAACCTTATAAATTTTCAAAGCCTCAAAGGAACAACTCTAAGCTAAGTTTGAATATTATTCTAAAGTCAAAATCATCAATTTTTAATTTCCATAAGCCACATACAGAATTGCACTGGATGTTATTATAACTTAATTAGGGCACATATAGATATATGTAAAATAAATATGTGTAATTTGAGCCCTCCTTAGAGTATTAAAATATAAGTAGTGCTTAGCCACTCAGTGGGGATGGTTGAATTCAACTCAACCAATCCTTTCTAACCCATATTTACAAGCAAAGTAAATGTAAAAAATGGAGTTAGTGTTTCAAGGTAAAGGGATAAAAACATGAACATGTGCACAACCCATGCTTTTGATAATGCATAGGATATTTATCTACATGCAAGTACATTAATTTATGAGTAAACTTTCTATCACTATTTAAAGGAACTTATCCTTTAGACTTTAGATATATTTACTTTCCATAGGCATCCAAGCATTACCAAACTTGTCTTAGTAGGCTTAGATAGTCAATTATAAATAAACCACTTGTTTCCCCTATATAAGGATCAAAGTTGAAAGTGGCGAGAGACAAGTTAAAAGTTTTTAGTTGATAATATAAAGTTAAATAGTTGTATCTATGTAAGTCTTCCATTGCAATACCATTATGAAATAAATTCAATTTAAATTAAATAGGTTGTAGCAAAGGAGGGAAGTCAAGCTCTAGTCTAAATGATGTAGGTCTAACTTACACATATTCAGTAATATCGTTTCTCATCCATTATCTTATTTTAATATTATATTATTTTTACAAGCTTATATTATTTTAGGTTAAATAGTTATAGTGTGTTTTGTTTGATTTCATGATTGGATTCTTGTGTAAACATCTTCTATTATGTACATTTGATTCATCAAGTGTGGGAAGCTTCCAAAATAGAGATTCATATTTTAGTTCCAAAACAATATATATTTCTTTCATGAAATTTAATTTCTTACGAGTGTGAATTTTTTTATTGTCAATTACCTTCCACAAGTTTGTTTCCTATATGCAATTATTAGGACCCAAACTTTAGAGAGTGACTAGTGTTACATATACAGTGTCAAAACCTTGAAAAACTTACATATCTAGATTGATAATTAATGAAAGTATTATTGATAATAACCATTATGTTGTCTCTCTAGATCATATCTATCAAGGTGTATGTAAGTGCTAGCTAAAACAAGTTTAATGGAGGAAGTGGTTTCAATTATCACCTATGTCTGATGAGGATCCACGTATATTAATATTTATATAAGTATGTACACATATACCAAGTTTCCTTATCTTCACTTCAAACCCTATATGTGTATTATATGATAATTGTAAAACCTAGACAACATATGAAAGGGAAGGGACAATTGAGGTTGGGAGAAAGTTTGAGAATGATATAAAGTTAGATAATTTTTTGAAGACATTCTAAAATAAAAATCAAGTTAAAAACAAATAGTGTTCTAATAAAAAATTGTTGGTTCACTAAATTTTTTACAAGAGTCTTAGTTCTTTTAAGTTTTACATATTTACTACCCTTCATTCTTGCATAGTGGTCAAATACAAATGCAGGGAAGATATGCATGCCATACAATGAGCATACTCTTGATACAATAGTGAAATTTAACCCTTAATGATCAATGTTGCCTCCATCAATTGTTGTCTTACTGAGAGTAATTATTTGTGCTCCATGTATGGTCAGAAACCATGTCATTTTGATAGGCATTTGGTGATGATTACCCCACGTAACAGGAGGAATTGTAAGATGTGTTGGATTGAAAATATTCAATGGGGGACCAAAGTATTTTATGAAGGAAATAATGACATACATGGGTAAGGAAGGTGGGTTTGAATCATTATTGTAGACAATGTGAATAATTTTCCTAATGGATCTATCAAAAAACCCTGCTTTCACCCATATATTGGATGTCAGTATATTATTATTTTTAAACATAGAAGAATTATTCATTTGAGTTGAGTATTTATGTGGTTAGATGTGTCACGTTGTCTACTCTATTCCATTTACATATTGTCATTGGAATATTTATTAATATTAACATTTGTTTGTTATGCATTGTAGCCAATTTTTTAGATTCATAAAAATGTGTTGAGATTTTAAAAATATTCTTGTTCTTCTGGATGCATGTAGGACTATGTTTTTGACTTGAGAATATTATATACTTGTTTTTTTGGGTTTATATTTTTTATGTTGGTTAATAAATTTTTGGATAGTAGTTGATTTGCCATGCATCCTTGTTTATGAAAATTTGTGTGTAATGATACAACTATGTCAAATATTTTTCATAATGTGTGACCAAATGAGTTCTCTGCATACATTCATATGTCATTTATTAAGGGAAGATATCCTATATTCCCATTAAATATAATTGAGAAACCACCAAAATATTTATTGTTATTTTGATGGAAAGGCTCATGCAATCGAGTATTTATATTGTTGAGTGACTTTGGTCAAATGAAGCTCATTTCATCAATGAGTACTTATTCAATATGTCTCACTTATTCTTGAAAAATTATCATTGCTTATCCCTCAAGTGCCTTCATTTCTTGGATCCATGAATGTATTGTTGATGCATTTATCTCGTAAAAATCCTAATTTATAAAAAGATATGGAGTTAAAAAAGAGAATTTATGTTATAGTATTTTATTTGATAGATCAAAGAGTGAACTAACTTTATTAAAATGTGCACATCACACAACCTAAAATTTCCAATAAAATAGATAGATATATTGACAAAATCAATCCATGGTTAGATCAACTCGCAAGTAGATTTGATCAACTTTGGCTTTGCAATAGAGTCTACCAAATTAAGTGTAGTTGATCGATGCACACCCCAACAATGGGTTAAGCTGACATTTTATTGAGATTTAAATGTGTCACTACCTTGGGAATGATTGATATGAATTATCTATAATTTTTAATATGTTTTCATTCAAATGGAAAAACATTTTAACTATGTAAAATTTGTACAAATTTATACCTATTTATTATTTCTCATTAAATATAGAAAATTCTTTAAAATGGAAAAGATAAGTTTATGGAAAAATAATTTTCATTTTAAAGAAGACCACGAAAAGTGCCTACACTACCAAATCTAACTATGTAGAATGCATGCAAATTTATCCCTATTTATTATTTCTCATTAAATATAGAAAATTATTAAAAATGAAAAAGATAAGTTTATGGCACAATATTTTTCATTTTAAAGATAATTTTTTTGTTATTCTTTTTATCGATATATTTTTTTGTTATTCTTTTTATAGATATATTTTTTGTTATTCTTTTTATCGATATATTTTTTTGACCGAAGCTACAAACTAGTTCTAGGGCACAATCTAGGGGTCCAATCTCTGAGAACTATTAGACCAATATAAATGACTACCATCGATAACTTGATACCACTAAGTCAACTCAAGTAGCCACATCTGACCTATAAACGCTTAGTGAGATTCGAACTTGGGTGGTGCTGGGCATATCCAACTGACTTTACCAACCCTTCTACATCTCATTCGCTACAAATTTTTTATTATCACCCTCTAAAAATAATGTGTATCTATATATATTTTCTCTTTTAAATACTCTGAGGTACAATTGGTATGCCTATGTGCATGTGTTCTTGCTAAACTACACGCAACTCATCAGACTAGTAAAATGATATAACTAGAGCTTTTATACTTTTGGAAACCATTGACAAACATAATGTAGAAACCTTCTTATTGTATATTCTGAAACAACCCTTAAATATTAATGACAGAGAAAATGAAAAGAAATAAGAGAATAGACAAATCATTTGCATCCTTTATCAAATATCAATAGACATAACAAACACAAATCATACATTAAATTTAAAGAAGGCAGAGTACCATGTTTTCATTACTATACTGTATTCTAATTACAGCATTGACAAAAAAAAGAGTTTTTCCATTCATTATGTAACACTTTACAAAACCACTTATTAATAAAAAGGAACACTTTATTTAGGGGAGTTTAATGGGTTTTTTGAACAATAGTCTAAAAAAGGTCTAAAAATAAAACTACATGCATTACAACAGTCTAAGAATAGTTTTAAACATGCATGTATTGTTTGTTATCCAAGAAAAATTAGCGTAAAAAACAAAGACTAATATTAATTATTGAGTATTTAAATTCAAACTGAAAGCAAATTGATTGTCTAAGTCATGCATAGAAGAGACTGGATGATCCAACATTAGTTACCAACATACTCCCCCTTGATGTTGAAAGGGCTTACAATCTGATCTCCGAGTGTCAAAAACTGATTTGTTGCAACTACTTTCATAAAGATATCTACCAATTGTTCTTTAGTGTTGATGTATTTCAATTCTACTACCTTCATCTACACTAAATCTCAGATAAAATGATGCTTTAAATTAAAAAAATTATCCTATTGTGATGGAATGGATTATTGGCCAATTTAATATCACTAATATTATCACAAAAAATAACTATGGGCTGAACTTGAATCTCTACAATTTATTTAAAAGGTTTTCTAAGCCATAATTCTTGTGTACCTGCTAAAGTGACTACAACATACTCTGCTTCTGTAGAATAAAGGGCAACTATACTTTGCTTCTTTGAACTTTAAGTAATCAAACCAAAACCAAAAGAAAAACAATTCCCAGGTGTTGACTTTCATTCATCCAAACTACCTACCCAATTAAAATCACTAAAACCAACAAGATTGAACCTTTTATAAGTGTAGTAATGAATACCAAAATCTAGAGTGCCTTTCACATACCTCAAAATTCTCTTGGCTGCCTTCATATGTATTTCTGATGGCTCTATCATGTACCTTGAAATAAGTTAAACTGAATAAGCAATATCAGGTCTTGTGTAAGTTAGAAACATTAAGCTTTCAAAAATAATTCTATAGGCTATCTCATCAACTCTTTCAGCACCATCATCTCTACACAACACAACTCCATAAGCAATTGGAGTAGATACTAGTTTACAATCAACCATATCAATTTTCTTCAACATATCTTTAGCATACTTTGTTTGACAAATGAAAATTTTATTCTCCCTTTGATAAACCTCCATTCCTAAAAAATATTTCATGAGGCCTAAATCTTTCATCTCAAATTCAATCATCATGGAAAATTTGAATTCATCTTTCATCATAAACTGCTACCCATATATAACAAGTCATCAACATATAAACTTACAATTAGAATATCATTACCTTCTTATTTGTAGTAAAGGGTAGGTTCACTCTTACTTCTTTAAAATCCATTCTCTTAAAATATCCATCAATCCTAGGATACCATGCTCTTGGTGCTTGTTTGAGGCCATACAAAGCCTTCTTCAACTTGTAGACATGATTTTATTTTCCTTGCACTTCAAAACCTTATGGTTGTTCCACATATACTTCTTCATCTAAGTACCCACTTAAGAAGGCACTTTTCACATCCATATGATGGATGCTCTAATTATTTTGAGCTGCTAATGAATTCAACATTCTAATGGTCTCTTGTCTTGCTACTAGTGCAAATGTCTCTTTATAATCAATGCCATACTTCTGTGTGAAGCCTTTAGTAACTAATATCGCCTTATGCCTTTTAACACTTCCATCACTATTACACTTAGTCTTATAGACCCATTTGGTGCCAATCTTCTTCTTGTCATGTGGAAGCTTTGTAAGCTCCCAAGTGTCATTCTTGTGAATAGAATCCATCTCTTCTTGCATTGCTTGCATCCAAACCTCATTAGTATATGCATCTTCAAAACATGATGGTTCAATATTACCCTTGGTAAGTAAAGCAAAATTCAGTGTCTCACCTCTTGGATTTTCTTCATGTGCTTGATTTGAACTCCTTTGATAAATGCCACTCAATATTGTTACCTTCCTTGTAGAACTAGGACTTGAATCTGGACTTACACTTGGAATTGAATAACTAGATGAGGGTTTACTTGGTGGATTTGTAGCACTTGGAATATAAATATTAGTGGGCTTCCCATGATCAATATCATCCATAATAACTTCATTTAAAATAGATTTTGACTTCTCCATATGACCTTTTTGATGACCATAAACTCCCCCGTCATCAAAAATCACATCTCTTGACACAATAAGCCTATTAGTGAGAGGATTATATAACTTGTAAGCCTTACTTTCCTCACTATATTTAAAAAAAATACCTGACTCACTTTTGGGATTTAACTTTTTCCTCTTTTGATCAGGAACATGAGCATAGGCTAAGCAACCAAAAACTTTGAAATAATTAACATTGGGCTTTTTCTCATACCAGGCTTCATACGGAGTCATCCTGTCAAGTGCACTGGTGGGACTCTGATTGAGAATATATACTGTTGTAGCAACTGTATCTCCCCAAAAATAATTGCATAATCCCTTTGTTTGTAGCATGCTTTGTGCCATCTCCACCACTGTACGATTCTTCCTTTCATCTACACCATTTTGTTGAGTTGTGTATGCAGTGGTGAGTTGTCTTCTAATGTTATGCATATCACAATAACTTTGAAAGGATTTTGAACAAAATTATCCTCCATGATCAGTCCTTAAGCATTTGATTTTGTACCCTTTGTCATTTTCTACAAGAGCTCTAAACCTCTTGAATGTCTCAAGAACTTCACTTTTGGTCTTCAAAAACTAAACCCAACACTGTTGTGAGTAATCATCAATAAAAGTAATGAAATATAATGACTTACCCAAACTCTTTGTCTACATAGGACCACAAGTGTCTGAATGAAATAACTGGAGTGGATAATGGGCCCTCATGCATTGCCTTTTGGAAATTTCTCTCTTACATGTTTTCCTTTAGCACATCCTTCACAAACTTCCTTGTGCTCTTCAACCTTAGGCAAACCATAAACTAATGCTTTTGATGTTAAAATATTCAAACTATGAAAATTTAAATGCCCATACCTGAGATGCCACAAATAACTTGTATTCTCATATGCCATATTGACAAGGTTCCTGTTATGTTCACCAAACTTCAATGGAAACATCATATTCTTTGTCATAGGCACAACTATTACCACCCTATTTCCTTGATTCTTATCATAAATTATATATTGTTGATTTTCAAATACAACTTTATAATTCTTCTCACATAATTTTTCAACACTCAACAAATTATGCTTTAACTTTGGAGTGTAATAAATGTCTTTAACACTCTTCATACCTTCTTTTGTATGGACTTCCATAAATCTTTTTGCAGTAACCTTCAATGATTTGTCATCACCAAGCTTGATCTTGGATTTAAAACTTTCATCCATTATAGAAAAAAGTTTTTCATTCCCTGGAATGTGGTTAGAACATCCCGAATCTAAATACCAAACATCTTTAGAAATATTTTTAGCTTTGTCATAAGATAAAAATAAATTATCTGGAGGATTCTCATCACCTTCTTGAGCATAATGAATGCTTTTATTACCTTCTTTTAATCTACACTCGTAATTAAAGTGGCAATACCTATTACAATGATAACATTGGATATTACTTTTATCAAATCAGCGTCTACCTCTTCCTCTAAAACCACCTCTTTCTTGGAAACCACCTCTGCCTCTATTTGCTCTTGAGTAATTCTAATTTTGACCTCTACCTTGGCCTTGATTAGTTTTGATGCTACTATTGGCATCTTCATTCTTTGTGATTCGTAATTTGGAGGAAAAAACTTTCTCATCACTTTCCCCAAATGAATCTCTCAATCTTTCTTCATGAGACATCAAAGATCTAACTAGATTTTCAAATTGAAGGGTATACAAATTGTTGCTTTCTTCTATGATTATGGCAACATGGTTCCACCTTGGTGTAAGAGTCCTCAACACCTTTTTGATCACAACCTCATTGTTCACAATTTCACCCAAGTGAAGCCATCTTATTGACCACATCTTTTACTCTGACACAATAGGTACTCACACTTTCATCTTCTTACATCTTCAAATTCTTGAATTCTCTCTTCAATGTTTGTAACTCGACAACTTTGACTTGATAACTATCTTGGTAAGCTTCTTTTAGATTCTTCCAAGCATCCTCTGTTGTCTTTGCTCCTGCATTTCATGGAAATAGGCTCTTATCAAGAGTTATTTGAATATGAAATAAGGCTTGAGCATTCTTCTTCTTATCCCGCTTCTTAGTTGTTTTATCATTCACTGTGAGGGCATTCCAATCAACTAACTTTGATTACCTGATTCAACAATCTCCCACAAATCTTTTCCTATCAAAAAGTCATCATTTTGATACACCAATAATCATACTCATTTCCATCAAATTCTGGGATGGGCAAGGAGTTAGAATTTGACATGATAAATTTTTGACAAGATTCCAACTACTAAATCTTTAACCCAAAAGAAAAATACATGCTCTGATACCAGATGTAGATTCTAAACCAATGTCATATACCTAATCTCACAGGATATGAACAAAATTAACAGTAGAAAGACAACGAAAGAATCAACTTAAAAAAAACAGAGCATAACACCAAAAAAAAATCACAGAGCACAACAAATAATACACAGATCTGTATTTTGTGCAAGTTGAAAATAACAGTCTTTATATATATATATATATATATATATATATATATATATATATATATATATATATATATATATATATATATATATATATACAAACTATGCTAAAAATTTTATATATATATATATATATATGCTAAAAATAATACGTTGCATCTAAAGATAGAATGGATAATAAAAAGATAACAAAGCATGCACTTGGCATGCATTCTTTGCTACATGGGAAGACTGGGAGTTTGATGGCAAAGAGGAGTTTGTTAACTGCGCTTTAAACTAGTAGTTTAAAAATAGAATTGAACATAGTTTTTAACGAACTGTAGCATCACTTTTCAACAAATTTATAATGTGAGAGGAATAGAAAACTAGAAAATACAAGTGATGAAGAGAGAAGTGAGTAGAACACGATGGATGTTATTGTGTGTAAGCAGGAAATGAAACGTGAGAAAAGCCGTGATGATAAAATGCGTGAAAGAGAACACACATAAAACACTTGGATAGAAGCCGTCAATAAACAACAATATCCAAATTAATTATATCGCGGAAGGCCGCCGCCATATTTGAAGGAGCATCCTAACTTCATGCGTGACTCCCAAAATAAATAGCCATTACATCCGGAAATACGATTTACCTCTGAGATATCATACAAAGACCTCAGGGTTGCAAGGTGCAAATGCGTAGGTCCCACACATATAAGCCGTGACGATAAAACGCGTGAGAAAAAACACACATAAAACACTTGGATAGAAGCCGTCAAAAACAATATACGAATTATTTATATCGGGGAAGGCCTCCGCCATGTTTGAAGGGGCACCCTAACTTCATTCGTGACTCCCAAAATAAATAGCCGTTACATCTGGAAATACGAATCAGACAGAGACGTCAGGTTTGCAAGGTGCAGATGCGTAGGTCCCACACTCACAATCACAGTCACACTCACAGCTTTGAATGAATTTGCGTCCCTGTTTCCTCCAGCTTAGCATCTAAAGCTAAACACCCACCGAACTAAATAAATAGCCGTTAGATCTGGAAATACGAGTTAGTTGTACAAGTTGCAGGTGAGACAAGGCCCTGTTTCAACTATCCACTTAATGAAATCTCCTGCGTTAAAAACACGCCAATTGCACAGTTAATTATTACATTTATTCGTGGAGGATATTTCATACGTGACCTCTTATAATTTGGCATTTTAGAATTGTAATTTTCGTCCGAATCCATATAATTCGTGTTAAATGTTGGGTCCGAATTTCTATTATCATTTTGAAGGGATAAGCTTCGTGAATAGGGCAACATTGAATGGATAATATTATTTACTTAACTTGCAAGGTCAACTGTCAATTTCAACCCGTTGTCGCCCCTATTCTAATGTGTTCTTGGCTGAAGAGGAAAAGATTGGATGCAAATGCTAAGAGGTTGAAGGATTAGAAGTGGCCTAGTGAAACCACCTTTTACAGGGACAAATCCCAATGTACTTGTATCAATGTTGATTCAAATTTATTTTATACCTTAAAACTTAATGTTTTAGCTTTTATAATGAAGGTTGAATTTTTTTCAATACTATTTGGTTTGGAAGGTTTACCAACCTGGAAAGCACATATTAAGTCTACGTAAGATATTTTAATTTGATGCATCTTTTAATAAGATTTTCTTATTAAAGATTGATTTGTATATTTAAGATTTTTTCATTTTATATGTTTATTATGTGATTACCCTGAGTTTATTAAAAAACTTTTTAAAATTTATTGTCATTCTTTATCAACATGGATATGAATTTAAACTAATTTTCATCTTTTTTTTTCAAAAATGTTTTTATAGAAAATGGTTTTTGAGGAATTCAGATATATTATTTACATAATACAATCAAATGTGACAAATTATTTTACTTTAAAATTATCTCACATCTCATATAAAATTATTGGTTTGTAAGTTTCGCAACATTCACATTCTTCTCTTTCTTCTAACATTAATTCATTAAATATCTCCCCAAAAAAATTATAAAATCAATATATTTATAAATACTTTTCAAGGAAAATGTAAAAGATGTGGATCTTTTGTGCTGTGCAAAGTGATATTATCAAAAGTAAACATGTCCATTAATGAAACATAATCAATATATAACCATATTATAAAATCACAAGAAATGTTAAATCTAACATGTTTTCTCTTGGATTTGAGAATAAAACATCAATGCATTGACTGACTGAGATCAAAATAAACTCATTTTCTATGTGTATTATATTATTAGCTTAAATTATTTTAATGGGAAATATTTATAAAGATTTTAGATATTTGATCTCATCTTAGATTACTAGTAGATTTTGATTAATTTATACCATTTTTATTTTATCTTTTTCAAATCTTTTTGAATATTGATATTTTTTGTGTCACATTTTCAAAATAAAATAATTTCTTTAGAATTTAAACAAAAGTTAGACTTTAAAAACTCTAAATATAACTTTTAACTCCTTATACTACCTGTGTCAAAGCATCTTGTTAATGTGATAAAACCAACATAATGTGCATCAATGTTTAACATTATTAAAACTTGGAATTATACCACCTATGCATAGGGATTTACAAAAAATACCCTTAATGCTAAATTTTATGCGTTTATGTTAGATTATGCCATAAAAAAGCTTTCTCTTCAATTTGACCTATATTTTTAATATTATTTTAAAGAGACACCATGTACAAAGGGATGTTAGATAGATATAAAAACTTTAATCTTCTTATCCACAAATTGGAATACATATTTTAAAATTAAAATAATTTTATCTCAGAAACAAATGTGTAAATTTTCTTAATTTTTTAATCAATACAATTTTATTGGTACTATTGTAAATTTATTTTAAAAAAAATTATTTAAGTGATATTAGATTAAAGGTATAATAAATTTTAAGTTCATAAAATGTATGTAGAGAAAAAAATCTAATTTTATGATAATAGATCATTATTTATCTTAGAGATGTCAAGTAATTAAGATACTATTGTTTTATTATTGGACCCCTCTGTATCATTATGGGGGTTTAGACCTAGTAATTTTGAGGATGATGAGTATGATAATATTTACATAAGAGGTAGGAACTCTAACTTGGTTGGAATGTTCCTTCAATAAGGATGGAAGAAACAATATAAAGATTATAGTATCGAAAGTGAGGGAGTTCATGAGCTCCTAGAAAATATAAAAGACTTTTATGAATAATCCACTTCCTGAAGTTAACATGTCCTTCATTTTGGGGGTTATAAGTATGTGATATATCCATCAAACATATATAATGCAAATTTGATGTTTTTCATATTAAACATCATAAATGTTAGTTAAAAAAAAGGAATTAAGAATGGAATATGCATTTTGATTTTATTGGCTCAATCTATTCAATCGTAGACTTGAAATGTCTGGATGAGTACACATTTAACATACCCACATACATAATATATGAAAATACAATGTCTCCTCAATGTGATACAAATATTGGGAAAGATGTCAAAATAATTTATAACCACACCTACATGGATAGTATTTAAGAACATTTTTGATTTTATAAATAACTCTTATGGAAGATGCATTATTTTTCCCCATTGTTAATTCATGGGATTCATTAATGATTGTGAAAATTCTATGCCAAAGATGATTCAAAGATATATATGGTAAAAGATATAAAAGATATAAGAGTATCAGATGTATTAATTTTTTAATATGGTTTTAAAATATTTACACTTACTTGTCTATGTGCTAAATAATTTTTTTTACCTAATTATGTTACATTTTTTAATCAAACAAATGCTTATTGATTGTATTTTCAATGTGTTTTAATAGAATTCAAACTATGAAGTTTTATTATATTGCATGATTTTTTAATTTCCTCATTTAAAATGAAGTCTTCCATAGATTGATATTAAAATGTTTTTTTGCTTGCTATGAAATATTAATAATCTTGTTGAATTAAGTAATTAATTTCAATAATGTGATGTGGACATATAACATTTAAATTAACTATAACATGGAAAGATGAACCCATTTTCCATAATAGATATAACATCCAATTGAAAAAATTAAAAATTTTCTACACAATATCAAAGGATCATTACAAACTATAAATAAGGCACTGTAAAAATAATCAAATTACTTTTATAGCTTATCCTAGTGTTTGAAATTATATTACCCATAGTTTTAGAAGATGTTATTTCCTATTAAACAAACATGACATTGAAAATTAATGTGATGTAGTAAGGTGAATTTAGGTGATGTTAGTGGATGATTACAATGTGACATTAAATAAGTGACTTCAAAGTGTGATGTTAGTTTGTGATAATAGGGTGATGCTAGGGGTGGCGTTAGGGTCTCACCCAAGTGACATTAGGGGGTGACATTTAGGGGGACATTGAAAAAACAATGGCATCAATATTTTGCCTATTTGGATTGAATTGATCTAAAAAGGATATTATTTTGTTAAAATGAGATGAAAATTTCCATTGAAGATTAATTTAGGGTTAATTTTACTATTTATATAAGAATTATAAGATGAGCTGGACTCTTTATAAAATTGGGGTCAAATGAGACCCAACTAACATTGGATGATCACAATTTATTGGAAAGGGATCTATTAGCCTCAATTGTTAACTAGATTGAACATTTAAATAAATTGGTTTAATATTTTATAAAACTTGGGCTACTTGAGCCTTTATTAGAATTATATTGTCATAATTAGTTCCATAATTATGTATCATATCAAACCAATTAATTGATTAGTTCCATATGGTATATAATGGCAGTAAATCTAGTCATAATTGATATTAGATGAATCAAAATGTTTACAGTGGGTTTCATTGAACACAAATGCATATCAAATTTAAATAATTACTCTAATGGTTCAATATGATATCTGATTATGCCAATCAAATCACAATTGGCATTCTATTTTTGTAATTAGTCTTAATTACATATAAAATTAAGAAAATTACTCAATTAGTTTAATATGGTGTATAATTTTGGCTTATTAAGCCCTAAATAAAACCAAATAGTAAAAAAACTTCGCACCATCTTAGATCCAATTGAATCTTAGAATGATCTAATTACTTGATTGGTACATTATGGTATGTAATTAGGGCCAATCAAGCCAAAACTAGCATTAGATGGTCGTACTTCATTATATTGGGTGAGGTTGGGACTAATATTGTATTAGTTTGAACCAATTACTTGACTGATTCAAAATGGTATGTAGTTAGGGATAATAGATCCCCTTGTAATCCAATGTTAATTGGGGCTTATTCGACCCCAATTGTTTAAATAATCTAATTTATCATAAATTTATTGTATAAATTATCTAATTGATCCTCAATCAACCTTGAATGACTAGTTTCATCTTAGTTTAACACAATCGTGTCTTCTTTAGATAATTTCACAATATTGATGCCATAATTTTCTCAATAGTCCCTCCCAAATGTCACCCTTTAATGTCACCTAGGTGACACCCTATTGATATTAGATGGTTAAAATTCATTACATGGGGCTCGATTTTCCATAATTGCAAATCAAATTGAACAAATTACTCAATTAGCTCAAAATAGTATAAAATTTTAGCCAACCGATCATAATTGACACTAGATGGCTACAAGTGGTTAAAAAAGGCTTGGGTTGCATCAATTATATACCAAATTGAGATAATTACTTGATTAGTTCAAGATGGTACATAATTTGGTCAAATTGAGCCTTAATTGAAATTAGATGGTCAAATTTATTTTCATGTGGTTCAATTGGCCCAGATTATGATTTAGAATGAACTATTTACTTGATTGGTTAAATATGACATGTAATTAGTGACAATCAAGCTTTATTAGACATTATATTATTGTAATTGGTTTAGAGGACTTGATTGCAATGAATTACATATGAGAGTGGGACATTAATTGATTATCTCAATATGGTATGAAATTAGGGCTAATCGATCCAAAATTAAAGTTTTGTGGCCATAATTGGTATCATAAGGATCAATTATTCTATGTAATAGGGGCCAATCAAGAGAAAAATTACATCAGATGGATGAAAATGGTTATAGTAGGCTCAATTGGCCATAATTTATTGTGAGATTTAAATAAATACTCTATTGGTTCAAAATAATGTGTAATTGGGGACAATCCATCACCAATTAATATTAGATGGTCACATTTCATTTCACAAGGCATTGTTGGCACCAATTACATACTAGATTTAACCATATTATTGATTGGTTTACCAAGGTATGTAATTAGATCCACTCAATCCTTAATTCAAATTAGATGGTCACAACTAGTTATGCAAGGCTCAATAGGCTAAGATTAAAAAAAATACTTAAATAGTTCAATATGGAATGAAACTGGGGCCAATCGATCCCCAATTAGCATTAGATGGATGAAATCAGTTGTATGAGGTTGGGCTCACCCTAATTGCGTATCAAATTGGACCATTAATTATATTTATTCAATATGCTATGTAATTAGGGTCAATTGAGTCCCAATTAACATCAAATGTTTATAAATGGTTGTGTGATGTTTGGATGGCCAAAATTGCATACAATATTATGCCAATTACTCGATCGGTCCAATATATTTTATCTCTTTGGTGCACTAAGGTGACTTACCACTAACATAAAGAAAATGAATTGACATAAGGAAAATGTAACATGAATTACTCAAAAAACATTATTCATATACAAAATAATCTCACTAGTAATGAAACAAAAAAGATAGTGAAATTAATGAAATAAACACACCTTAACATAATCTTAAGATTATGAGACTAGATTTAGACTATATAGGTGCATGTGTAACTTTATGAAAAATATTGACATCTTAATGTCATAAGATGGATTCTGTGCTTGTTTGTATGTTACCAAATATTCCTTGGCAAATATTTGACTACTAAATCTACCATACCTATCTTTATACTGAATATGTTTTGTGACTAGATATATAATGTTCATTGATTATTTTCCTATTTTTTCTATGCGGGTGCACTCTCTAGTGTCATATAATCTAGTGTATTTTATTTTTTAAATTATTAAATAAAATGTCTAATTTTATCTCTTCTTTATATTCTTGACCTAGTTTTCCACAAATGCTTAAATGAAGAATAAAAAATGGGTTATTGGTTGGGCATCGTCAAGGGTTTTTTAAATAACTATACCTAATGTAAGTAATTGTTCCATGTAAATAGAATATGGAGTAAGGGTTTTCTTCATCTTCCTTGGTTATGTGCAATGTAACTACATGTATAGAGTTTGTAGCCTTGGGTAAGATACTTTGATATAAAACTAAAGCTCTGCTATCAAAAGTCTAAAATTATTATTTTATATTAGGTGGACTAGTTTTAGTAATTGAAATTTTTCTACTTAGAGGTTTCTTATTTTGAAAATTCTATGGACTGAATTTAAAATTAAAATATTCTTTTAATTTAAAGAAAGGGTCTATGTTACCTTATTTTTGGCTAGACCTAGAGAAATATCTTTCTTCCACCGTAAAAGGAATTTATTAATTTATTGGTACATGAGATAGTTGTATATATCTTCTATATTTATTAATCATTTTATTCTTTTTGAAAAATTTATTATAACCCTTTCTACAAGATCAACACAATCTTATTCTTCTTTTAACATAGCTACATTTCTTTAAAATTGAATGGGACTATTCCTACTATCCCAAGTAAAGGATCTAATATATGAATATATATATCTTCCTATGTCACTTGTACCCAATCAAGATTTGGTTGGTAGATAAGTCCCTGAATCTTAGAGATGGTAATGTCAACAAAAAATTAAAACTTTTTATTTTGGGTTGCATGGCAAGCACAAAATGCTCCACAGTGGGTGAAAAAACTTGTTGGTTGAAAATTTTGTAAGGGATACAAAATTTATGGGTTTGGTAAACCATACAATTGAGAAAGTCCCTTATCTATCAATGTAGGAGGCTTCCTTTATTGAAAAAAAGAGAAATGCAGGGATTGTATTATTTAAAATATTTACATTGGAAGTTATTCTTTTGGTGTTTTTCATATGAATACAATGAAATATAGTGAAAGGAGATACAATAGTAAAGAAAGAAATGAAAGGGAATAAAATATAAATTAGAATAATGAAATATGATCAATTGAACAAACATAAAATCTGATTAATTTATCACATTAGGAAATACCCAGAGCAATGATAATTTAACCATCAACACTTTGAACAAATAAAAGAGCTAGAAATGAATGCAACAATAAACATAAGAATATTATTCATTAGCCAAGATGCTAAGAGGTACGAGGTCTTGTTAAAAATTATTGTATTAAATTTAAAAAATAATAAAAAGTTTCTTCATTTCTCTTTTTTTATCCAAAATTCTTTATAGTGTCAAAAATTCATGTTATAATGGGTAGAACTTATATTTATAATCGAAGTCTACATAACCAGATCATAATTACCTCATAAATACCTTCTAGAGGTAACCTCCTATTATGAATTTTAATTTTTCAAATTACATTCACTAAAAATGGATATAATGTTTTAAAGTTACATTGCCATAAAGAAAAAGAACAATGAAAAAATAAAAAAGGTATAAAGAGAAAATTCAAGAAGTCTGAGAAAAGAGAGAATGTTTATCAACTTGTGCATCTGTATGACCCACTATTGTAATTTGTTCATGTCCTTGAATTTATGATGTATTTATCCTATATGCTTTGAACTATTTTACTACTGGAATTATTTTATTTTTATTGGGAATGATTGTGTTCAATGTGCAACTAACCATGCCCTCAATGTTTCATTCATTTCTTTGTTATGTTTGAAAATTTTTCACAAATTTTAATTGCATCTAATGAGAGCAATATAAATGTCATTCATTTTTCCCATTGTTTCAAGGTTGAATAAATTTATATTTAACATTTCTTATTTGATCATTTTATGAAATCGTTATTTTATTTCTATAGTTATATGAGAATCAATATAATCTTATTTAAACAACTGAAAATGAATAGACCAGATACTTCCCTAATTTTAGATTTAATATCACAACACAATTTTTTGTAGTTTTGAAAATATTTTACAACCTCTGTAAGAATAGTGATCTTCCATCCCACGCTTTATGACCAAATGTGTGAATATTTTTCTTTTGCTCTATTGAATACTTGTTCAGATATGATAAGTTTCTCATCAATAAGAGCAATGTCTTGGTGATTTTTTTACATTAAAAAAAAAAATTCTTTCATGACATTCTTTATGTCTTCATTGATTTTATTTTGATCTTATTCAATCAAATCATATGATTTTATGACTTCTTTGATGAATTTGAGCCCCTTAATGGTGATTTAGTCAACCTAAGTTTCAATGAGTTTTCCATAGGTTGATATTTATATATTCTAACAATGGATATTTTATCAACATCTTCATTTTAAGTTGATTGTTTAACTGTTTCCAAAAGGGATTTCCTCAAGTTTCCTTTCACTTACTTGTATAATGGAACTAATGTATGCAGAAAGTATACATGAATTGTAGAATTTTGAGTCTAGTTTAAAACAATCTATTTTTAATGGTAAAGTATAACTAGGTCAAACATCTAAAATTTGAATAGGAACTCTTATTTTTTTTAGGAAATTAGAGTAGATAGTTGACCATGTGGCTCCTCATTTTTTTAGCATCATTTAATATTGTTTAAAACCATTTGGTGAAAATTTAGATAAGATCATCTAGTTTGTAACCTATATTTTTTATATTTTTTCAATGAATATTTTTTTAATTAATTTTAAAAGTAAATAGATCCTAAAAAATAATAAAAAATGGATAGACAACCATGTGGCCCTCCTAACTACCTCAAAAAAAATTAAAACTATGTTTTTTTAATACGTGTAGAATTAGGCCTAGTTTGTAACCATATTTTTTTTTTGCATTTAGATCAATGAAAAACAAAACACATGAGAATATATAGGCATGTATATTTACATCATGTAGTGGCCTAAAAAAGCTATATCTAGAAATCAACATAGATTAAAATCTTAAAATAATAAAAAAAATATAAACACAATATATTTAGAAAGAAGAAATCATGCTTATCATTCTGGTAATAATTTTATGATATTTATCATTAAAATTTGTAGCATATTTGGCAATGAAATTTCAATTTTGTTTTTTAAAACTCTCAAATTTAGTTGTTTTGATAGAGCCAAGACTTTGACTTGGGAATCCAAGCCATTTCCAAGCTAAAAGGCTTAGAATTTGAATTCAAAGAAAATAAAGCAGATGCCTGCTATAATGAGTACATTCTATAAAACATACATATTACTTTACATTGCATAAAAAATAAGAAAATATCAATTGGAAGGGGTAGATGGTTTACTAAAATAAATATTAAGTATAATTTTACATTTATATTATTAATTTTATATTACTTATAAGTAAAAATATAAATGTAAACTCACAATACCTAAATGTCCATGTCTAACACTACTCAATGTCCTAATAAATAAATAAATAAAATCCCTATTTTCTCCTACTCTCATTTCAGTCATAAGAACAACACATACACAGGAAAGAGTATCCCAAGAGCTCAATTTTCTAAGTTAAAGCTAGGTCACTATTGTACTTTTTTTTCACATATTACATGATTCACACACAAGCCAACATGTAGGGGAAATTTACATACCTTTGAGTATTTTTTCAGAGTATTAGATATGTAGTAGTGCTCATTGATAAAGGGGTCTTTGGGATAGCTCGACACTGTGTGCTCGCTAACCCATTTTTTCCCATAGCCACTATGAGGATGAAGAGCTAAGATTTTGTTATTTGATAAGGAATGAAAATCCATGATGCATATCTTAATGTACCAAAGTAAAGGCAACAAAAAACCAATAATCGTCTAGGTAGTCACATCTTATTTGAATAGGTATTATGTATAAAACACCTGTCTCTAACGAACACACTAGCATCGACACAATTGTCCTAGGATAATGCAAGTCTATGAGGTTACATAGTCAATCTAGTTTTTTTTATTATTCCATAATAATCTTCCAGTCTAATTCCTACCTATTATAGATCTAGATATTAGTATCAAAATTGGCTAAGTACTTATTTTCATTATCATTGTAATATCTATAATAGTTTTACTTTCCATTTTTAGAATATTTCTTCATAATAAATTTAGTATATGTTAGATCTAAGTTTATAAAATAATTGGCTTGCTATAGATCTATTAATTAATCTTGAATTTATTCATTTCTATATCCTTGAAACTAGATACCCCAAGCTATATTTTTAGGGTTAAACATTTGGTAAATCTAACTTTCGAACTCAAAAACCTAAGTGGTTTAGGGTCTTATATTTGCCATTTCTTATTTGTAAAAAGAAATGGAAAATGTTAATTCAAAAACCCATTTTCAAATGGAATATAAAGATGCATTGATCACTTATCTCAATAATAACAAGAACTTAATGGTTGCATATTTATATATAACAAGATATGAATTAAGTAAGCCTAATAAAGCTAAGGACTCTTCACATAGTGATAATTAATCCTTAAAAGTTGCTATAATAGATTCCATACCCATAAATATAACTATATCTAGTGGAGGCATAGATTATATCTTACAACCTTTATTTTTTAAAACTACTATTCATACAACTACCATGGTGAGCAACTCATATACTAGTTTCAATGCCTATAACTACTCAAAACATTTTCACTTCTCCATTGGAGACTACTCAACTTTGTAATTTAAACCCCAATGGATTTAAAGTTCAAACACTTCTTCAAGTTATAAATTATTTGGAGGAGAAGGTTACAAACATTGAACAAAAGGATTTAAAGTCTCCTCGTGCTATTGATTCCAAAGATGTGTTGCATAAGCCAATTTCACTTAAGATATCTTTTCAAACTTTTCCAATTGGTTTTGTTTAACCTAAGTTCTATTTTATGATGGAAAGCGTGATCCTAAACATCATCTTATATCTCTCTATGTGGCATACCTTAATTATGCGATTAATGATAAAATTTTGACGAAATTATTTCCAAGGAATCTCAAGGATTATGCGTTGAGTTTATTTTATGATTTAAATTTCTAATCCATATAATCATTCAAACCTATTATAGATCAATTTTTGGCACATTTCTCTATTAACATCTCCAAAAACATTTCCTATGCCTAAATTGTAAAAATAAAACAAAGTATTTTTTGATAGTAATGCATATTATTATTACCATATATGTAGTGTAAATTATACTAATAAATATTTTAATATCAAACAAATTATTTGAGATCTTATTGATAACAATGTAATTGAGATAAACACATTTATAGAGGAAGTTAAGCCTCAATTACATGTGATTTATTTGATTAATTTATTCTATCCCTTATCACTTTATTAATTTTTGTCCTCTTGGTTATAATTTCTCACCTTTTTTATTTGAACAAGTACCAAAGTGATATTTATTTCCATCATTTACCATTCCCCTTGCTATTTACGTATTCTAAATAAAACACACTTCATTTTTATTAAAATATAGTATTGACTACTATGGATTAGAACTAGTTTCCAATACTTTTCAGAGCTGGTTGTTCTTATCGTATATAATTTTTCATAGTCAGATATGAATTTGAACACACATAACATTAATACTATCAATTTTTCACTTAGTTTAAGTTCACACCACAGTACTTATTCATGTAAAATATTTATTTTTTGTGATATGATTCTCATATATGTGTATTACATACTTTGACAAGTATATTTTATAAGAAGAGGATACAATCATTTCTAAACATATCTATTTTATCTCCCACATGCCTAAAAACCACAAATCACATATATACATGGGGTAACTTGATCATACATGGTCATGCCATCATTTATCAGTGTATATTTTACATAGGTCTACACATGTTATAGATTATTCAATCTCCCTTTTCTTATATCTTCACATCCATGGTTTAATATTATAATTTAGTTTTCTTCTTTTTTCAAAATTTTAAAAAGTATTCAAAAAATATATATAAAATCAAGACTTGAGAATGATTAGACATCTATTATACATTATTGTTGTGTGTTATTTATCAAACTATTGGTAAATAGCATATTTTTTCTATCACGCATGTATTTTATTGGCATTCATGAGTGATATGCAGAATAGAAAATTTTAGATGGACTAATATGTTGGACTTTCCTCTACCTAGTGGACATGTTAAACTAGGGGCATCTCATCTACATGTTACAATATTTACAAGCATTACAATTCTATAAGTCTCACATTGCTGAGCTATATAATTCTTACAAATGTCTTTCTAATGTCTTTATCTTACATTGTATGCATGGATATGATATGTTATAATCACATTACATATACATGGTGTAAAATACATTTTTAGTTCTTTTATCTATTAATACTATTACTATACATAGTAGATTAGACTTTGTTTGTCTATTATGTGTCACCCTTACCCTTGTATTTAAATTACTTTAAAATATCTATGAGATCATTTTTATGTATTTGCAAATTTTGAGCATGTCCATTACTTTAGTCTCTTGGCCTTCTAGTTTGTGTGAGATTTAAACATGTTCATTTTTTGTGAAATTATTCATGTCCTTTGCATGTGGCCTTACATGTGTAATATTTACATATGAAACATTTGAACATGTCTCTTGTATGTGGCCCTTGTCCTTCTTATTTAACATCATGCTTGTTGTGTTTGTGTGGTTTTTTATTTTGTTAAGTTTAACAAATTCCATTATCCATATAATACACCAACTTATGTGTACACTTATTCAATTAAAACAACTACTATGATCTTTATTGATACATTTATCTAGATTTGATACTTTAGTATTTATCTCATATGTTATAAGCATGTTTTAAATAATACATATCTTATTAGGATGACATAAATTTTTCATATATACTATAATATTCAATGATTACATCTTGATAGACATGATACAGTAACATTTATTTTGAGATGAATGACTTATAAGAAACATCCCTCACTTCAAAAGGGGAGTATTTTAGTGAGATTTTCATCCACAAGATAATTCTCAATGAACAAAAATCAATTTTGGTTACAAAATACAGGTTCAAAGGATTAAAAAATATTCAAACATTCAATCATTGGTACAAATTATGGGGTCATATGTATTGACATTATGGAAACAACATACAAATAGATATATTTTCGGTGAATGATATTGATTCATGCACAAATTTCAAACATAATTTAAAAATTTGCATCTAAATACAATTAAAAAAATTAAATTATCAATGGGGGGTGATACATATTCATGCACACTGTGCTTTATTTTTATAAAAAAATACATGGTACATATTCATGCCATATTTTCAATACTATTTATTTACAACCATGGTAGGAGCATGAATGTTATCCATCTCTTTTGATCATTATTTAAAAAATAAGGAAAAAAGTGACAATTGAATCTAAAAACACTATGTAGTGGTTGATTTAGTTAAAGTTTATAATGTATAACTTAGAGGTTTAGTGACCTATAACATTATTTACTATCAATACATTATGATTCTAGCCACTCTAGGCATTTGGTTACAAATACTAATAACATAAATTGAGGTTTCTATGTTTTGTAGTTGGTTATATTTCTATAAATGTTTAAATCAAGTTGGGGTTTTTTCACCCTCAAATTACCATGGTTAAATAAAGTAATTAATCTCTCCAAGTTCTTCATGGAAATCAATAATTTATCTAATGCTTCAAGGAAACATCAGCTTCAGATAAAGATAAAAAATAAACATCAATTTCACACATACAAGTGCATTCCTACCTTGTTTACTTGAAAAATTTTCAATTTTCAAAGTTCAATATTAATACTTGTTGGGAGGGGGTGGAGGTAAATCCAAGAACAAACACACCTGTTCTAATTCCACCCGTTAGGATCTTGCTCCTCAGAAAGAGCACAGTATTAGAAACTGCCATTAAACTTTTCCATTCGTAGTTGACTATTTTCTGCCATTGCTCAACTCCCACTCAAATAGAAACCCTGTGAGTAACCTATAATCAAAACACACTACCCAGATCTACACCAATCTGTTAGTATCCCAACCAAAAGCTCTGATACCACTGCTTGGGAAAACTCAGGTTTAGTACATACCATGCACTCAACCTCATTATGTGAATCAAGACACCTCAAGTGAACACCAATTCTATGTGAAATGATAAAAATGACTACTTCATGAGTTATTGTAGGGTTGGATACGTTAAAATGCCTTATATAAGTGAAGTATGTGCTCAAAGGCAAAGTGTGTTGTATGCACTCAGGTATATCTTTCCTTTTATTCTAGTAGTTTCATTTATATAATGGAGGGGAGGGAGGGGCAAGGGGGAAAGTGTAGTCCCTAAATTTGGCCTCATGAATGCTAGATAATGTCAGTTTTGACCCAATTTTACGTTTATTGACTTGAGCACATAATCTGGACCAATTACATATCCTCACTCTATCTTAAGTAGCTATGAAGACCTATTCCTTTCTATGTTTATATCTTACACCCTAAAATATGTTCTTAAATACTAAAAACCTCTTTAAACATCTGTATGGACATCCCAAATTCTAAATTTCACACATTTCATTTCACGACAAGATCAACTAGTATGGTTTAATAGTGCTAGTTAATTTTGACCCTTATGGCTTGATTATGGATT
Organism: Torreya grandis; assembly: GCA_037957365.1. Lineage (NCBI taxonomy): Eukaryota > Viridiplantae > Streptophyta > Pinopsida > Cupressales > Taxaceae > Torreya > Torreya grandis. The sequence continues at coordinate 9,223,573 of JARHVA010000038.1, read as the reverse complement.
TTACCCAAGAAAAAACTCTTTTTCAAAAGTTTAACCCTCCCTAACAAGTTGGTCTACATTTTTAGGATAGAAAGTGTGAAGTTTTACCCATTTGTATTTTTATAGAGACACATCTAAGTCACATATTCTATAATTTATAAAACACTTGGAAAATTCAATATCAAAGCAAAATTATACTATTTATCACTGAGTAAAGCTTCCATATTATACTGAGCAAAATTATACTATTTATCACACAAATCGCTTTAAGCCAAATAAATATGTGAGCTTGATTTCCCTCTTTAGATTAATAGATACATAGACAATGATCAATCTTCACAGGGTTGATTGGGGTTAGTTCAACTTATTACACTCCCCCATTTTCTATTTATAGGTTTTAAAACATTTTAAGTTCTATTAAGGTTTCAACTTTAGGCAAAGTAGTTATAGGTATTTTATTTGTATTTGGATGTCAATTTTACATACATATGTTTCTTTTCAATATATGAAAACAATTGTTCCCTTATTTTTCTATTTTATTTAATATGATAGAATATACTAATAAAGGATAGTAGTGTTAGTTGATATTTCCCCCTTTTTATTGACATTGAACTTGAGCAGTTACACTTCCTATTTGAATTTTCACTTCCATAGTTAGATATGTTGAGTAGTTTTGGCCTATTTTTTGTTTCACATATTCAAATGATATACAATAAATAGATAATTATTTTGTATTTCTCATAGTTAATATTATTTTGTTCGATTGTGTTTATCTAACTCAATAATTTGATTTCATTATACTTGTCACAAGTTTTTTTACAAGCTTTACTACATTTTTGTTCATTTTATTTTAATTAGAGTTAATGCACCAATTAATTCAAAACTATAACTAATACATCACTAGTGTATGACCACTATAAATTCTAAGGACTAAGTCTTCCCTTCAGTACCCTATAGATAAACAACCTTTGTTCTTGGATATTGTTAGACAATTAGATTATCCTATTTATATTATGTGCCTTGTATTTTAGTACTAATTTTATTTCCTCTATGATGAAAATACATGATTTACCCACATATAAATAAGGTAATGAAATATTCTACACTCCAGTCTTTTTTACTTTAGATATAGGTGATCAAATTAAAAAAACCAACACTTTTGTATTAGGCAAATGAGAAAGCACTCAATCTTAGATATAATAAAATTTCAATCAATCAAAATCTACTACCTACAACATTTTATAACCAAATGTAATTCCATCAGCATGTTGTTACATAGTCTAGGAAGCCACTTCAACTCCTCTACTTAGATTGAGGAGTGGAATTCACATCAAAAGAGTTCTCAGCATTCTTGGAGTAACACGACATTAAGCAGCACCTGACTACTCCCTATAGACCTCAAAAAAATGGAATAATAGAATGATGTAATCACTCAATCATAGAGATGTCTCATTGCATGATATCCACTACAAATTTAATGGCACAATTCTTAGTAGAAGTAATATAGATGGCTATATATCTTCTCAATAGAGCACCAATAAAGATCTTGATAGAGAAGACACTAGAAGAGGTATGGAGTGATTTTAAACCATCAATTTCCCATCTTTGAGTATTTAGTTATACTTCTTATATGCATGTTCAAGATAAAAAAAGGAAAAAGATTGAACCAAAGACCCTTCAGTGTGTTTTCTTGGGGTGCAACACAACCTCCAAATCATACCATCTCATGAATCCTGAGATGAAGAAGATTTATGAAAGTCATGATATGGTCTGTAATGAATCATCATTTGACTCATTGGCATAGAAAGAGATAGACCATACCACCTCTCACAAACTTTTCCCATAGTTAGATGATGAACATGAGGAAGGTGAGTTGCAAGGAGGAGAATTGTTCATTGATCTTGGTAATTTGCAAGGCAGTTCTTCATCAAATCAATAGCTACATCGATGTCCTAAATGGATAGATTCCATAATTAAGGACTCACACCTGAGCTCTCCTCCAGACACATCATCAAGGGTTTGAATAAGAAGATAGGTGAGAGATGAAGTCAATCTTGCACTCATGACTTCAGTGATTGACAACACTGAACTAGAGACAGTTTGAGAGGCCTTAAGTCAATCTCAGTGGAAGAAAGCTATGGATGCTAAATATGATGCCCTCATCAGAAAAGAGATGTGAGAACTTTTTGATTTACCTATAGGTAAGAAATCCATTGGCTGAAAATAGATCTTCAAAACAATGTACAAGGTAGATGGATCCATCAAAAAACATAAAGCATGACTTGTTGTAAAGGGTTGTGCTTAGCAAGAGGGCATTAATTATGAGGAGACCTTTATACCCACTGCGAATATCAAAACCATCAAAACTATTTGCACACTAGCAACACAATATGGATGGAAACTTTAGTAGATGGATGTCATGATTGCTTTTCTAAATGGTGATGTGAAAGAAGTATACATGACCCAACCATTAGGTTTCATCGATGAAAAACATCCATAAAAGGTATGTCATATAGTTCAGTCTCTTTATGGACTTAAGCAAACACCTCAGGCATGGTACATAAAAATAGATGATCACCCAATTACAGCATGGTTTCATTCATAGCCCCTTTGATTCTATTTTGTATATCAAGAAGGTTGGTACATATATTGTCATTATTGTCTTGTATGTGGATTATCTTGTGGTGACTGGTAGTTTAGATGATCTTGTTGATGCAGTAAAGAATGACTTGAATAAATCCTTTGATATGATTGATTTGGGGCTACTACATTACTATCTTGGCTTGGACATATGGCATAAACAGAATCACATCTTTATCTCCTAGATGAAATATGCCAAGATAATCCTATAAAAATATAGAATTTCATATTGTAAACCTCTTTTAATAATGATGGAGAAAGGTTTACAACTCTCTTGTATCTAAGATTACCCTTAAGTGGATGTAACTCTCTACAAATAGCTCGTTGGGAGTCTCATCTACTTGACCTACACTAGACCAGATATATGTTTTATTATGAGCTATCTTTCTATATTTATGCAGGAACTAAAGAAATGTCATTGGGTTGCAACAAAACATGTTTTGATATATGTCTAAGGTACACTTGAGTATGGTATAGAATACAAGTAGAATAGTCAATTCTTCTTGCAGGGGTACACTTGAGTATGTTTTGACTAGATATATAATGTTCTTTGTTTACTTTCTTATTTTTTATATGCAAGTGAACTCTCTAGTGTCATATGATTTGGTGTATTTTATTTTTTGAATTCCTAGTTAAAATGTCTGATTTTACCCCTTCTTTGTATTCTCGACCTAATTTTCCACAAATGCTTAAATGAAGAATAAAAAAAGGGTTATGGGTTGGGCATCGTCAAGTTTTTTAAAAATAACTATACCTAATGTAAGTAATTGTTTCATGTAAATAGAATATGGAGTAAGGGTTTTATTCATTTTCTTTAGTTATGTGCAATGTAACTACATGTACAGAGTTTATAGCCTTGGGTAAGATAATCTGATATAAAATTAAAGCTTTGCTATCAAGAGTCCAAAATTATTATTTTATTTTATGGGGACTAGTTTTAGTACTTAAAATTTTTCTAGTTAGAGGTTTCTTATTTTAAAAATGCTATGGATTTAATTTAAAATTAAAATATTTTTGTAACTTAACGAAATGGTCTCTGTTACCTTATTTTTGGCTAGACCTAGAGAAATTTCTTTCTTCCATCGTAAAAAGAATTTATTACTTTATTGGTACATAAGATAGTTATATGGATATTTGATATTTATTAATCATTTTATTCTTTTTGAAAGATTTATTGCAACCCTTTCTACAAGATCAACACAATCTTATTCTTCTTTTAACATAACTACATTTCTTTAAAACTAAACGGGACTATTCCTACTATCCCAAGCAAAGGATATAATATATGAAGATATAGCTTCCAATGTCACTTGTACCCAATCAAGATTTGGTTGGTAGATAAGTCCTTGAATCTTAGAGATGGCACTATCAACAAAAAATTCAAACTTATTATTTTGGGTTGCATGGTAAGCACAAAATGCCCCACGGTGGGTGAAAAAACTTGTTGGTTGAAAAGTTTGTAAGGGATACAAAATTTATGGGTTTGGTAAACCTTACAATTGAGAAAGTCCCTTCTCTATCAACGTAGGAGGCTCCCTTTATTGAAAAAAAGAGAAATGCAGGGAAATGTATAATTTAAAATATTTACATTGGAAGTTATTCTTTTGGTGTTTTGCATATGAATAGAATGAAATATAGTTAAAGGAGATGGAATAGAAAAGAAATAAATGAAAGGGAATAAAACATAAATTAGAATAATGAAATATGATTAATTGAACAAACATAAAATCTGATTAATTTATCACGTTAGGAAATATCTAGAGCAACGATAATTTAACCATCAACACTTTGAACAAATAAAAGAACTAGAAATGAATGCAACAGTAAACATAAGAATATTAATCATTAGCCAAGATGCTAAGAGGTACGAGGTCTTGTTAAAAATTATTGTATTAATTCTAAAAAATAATAAAAAGTTTATTCATTTCTCTTTTTTTAATCCAAAATTCTTTATAGTGTTAAAAATTCATGTTATAATGGTTAGAACTTATATTTATAATCAAAGTCTATATAACCAGAGCATAATTACCTCATAAATACCTTTTAGAGGTAACCTCCTATTATGACTTTTAATTTTTCAAATTACATTCACCGAAAGTGGATATAATGTTTTAAAGTTACATTGCCATGAAGAAAAAGAACAACGAAAAAATAAAAAAGGTATAAAGAGAAAATTCAAGAAGTTTGAGAAAAGAGAGAATGTTTATCAACATGTGCATCTGTATGAACCACTATTGTAATTTTCTCATGTCCTTGAATTTATGATGTATTTATCCTATATGCTCTAAACTATTTTACTACTTGAATTATTCTGTTTTTCTTGGGAATGATTGTGTTCAATTTGCAACTAACCATGCCCTCAATGTTTCATTCATTTCTTTGTTATGTTTGAAATTTTTTTGCAAATTTTAATTTCATTTAATGAGAGTAATACAAATTTCATTCATTTTTACCATTGTTTTAAGATTGAATACATTTATATTCAACATTTCTTATTTGGTCATTTTATGAACTCATTATTGTATTTCTATAGTTGTATGAGAATCAATAGAATCTTATTTAAACAACTCAAAATAAATAGACCAGATAATTCCCAAATTTTAGATTTAATATCACGACATAATTTTTTTTAGTTTTGAAAATCTTTTACAACCTCTGTAAGAATAGTGATCTTCCATCCCACGCTTTATGACCAAATGTGTGAATATTTTTCTTTTGTTTTATTGAATACTTGTTTAGATATGAAAAGTTTCTAATCAATAAGAACCATGTCTTGGTGATTTTTTGTTACATTTAAAAAAAAATCTTTCATCACATTCTTTATGTCTTGATCGATTTTATTTTGATCTTATTCAATCAAAGCATATGATTTTATGACTTCTTTGATGAATTTGAGGCCATTAATGGTGATTTAGTTGACCTAAGTTTCAGTGACTTTTCCATAGCGTTGATATTTAAATATTATCACAATGGATATTTTATCAACATCTTCATTTTAAGTTGATTGTTTAACTGTTTCCAAAAAGGGATTTCCTCAAGTGTCCTTTCACTTACTTGTATAATGGAACTAATGTATGCAGAAAGTATACACACTCTTTGCTTAAGTTATTTATGAGTTTGTGTTCCTTCTTCAATTATTGGAAAAATTTGGCCACTGATAATTAAAAATTATGAATATCCACTTCATGATCTAATTTACCAAGATTGATTCAAATCATAAATATTCCATTGAAATCGTATATTCTTCTTTTTTCTAAATGATAAGTCAATCAATTTTTACAAATTGTGCACTTGAAGAGTCTAACATCAACCTTGAAGTAATATTAGCTTTTTTCAATGTGGGAATTTGTAATAAATTTGTAACAATATCAAAATTAGGATCAATAAGTTTGACATTTATTTTTATTTTCTTGCAAACCATTTAGTATAGATATGGAAAATGTGTATTGCTTGAGGAAATGACCATTTCAGTGTTCATGGGTAATGGTTCGATTCCCCAAGTGAGTGATTAGATGAGTGAAGATAATATAATCTTTGACAACAATAATTTTATTTACAAGCAAAGGGAAAACATGTGGTTGAGAAGGAATTGGAAATGGAGGTGGAAGAGGCAAAAGAGGAGGAGATGGAATACATGGAGAAAATGGCACCAATGGTACTTGAGGTGTTTCAATATTTATATTAAGTTGTTGGGTAAGTTCACAAAGTTAGGGAATAAAAATAGGTCTATCCATGGACACGGTTTTCTTAAAAATTGAGAAATTTTTAATTCACTAGATAAATTGAGATGGCTACACTTGAAATTCGAGGATGGTTAAGAACATGAATTGTAGAATTTTGAGTCTACTTTACAAAAAATCTATTTTTAATGGTAAAGTATAACTAGGTCAAATATCTAAAATTTGAATAGGAACTCTTATTTTTTTAGGAAATTAGAGTAGATAGCTGACCATGTGGCTCCTCATTTTTTTAGCATCATTTAATATTGTTTAAAATAATTTGGTGAAATTTTAGATAAGATCATCTAGTTTGCAACCTATATTTTTTCAATGAATATTTTTTTTATTAATTTTAAAAGTAAATAGATCCTAACAACTAATAAAAAATGGATATCCAACCATGTGGCCCTCCTAACTACCTCAAAAAATTTAAACTTATGTTCTTTTAATATGTGTAGAATTAGGCCTAGTTTGTAACCATATAATTTTTTTTGCATTTGGATCAATGAAAAAAATACATGAGCATATATAGGCATGTATATTTACATCATGTAGTGTTCTAAAAAAGCTATAGCTAGAAATCAACATAGATTACAACCTTAAAATAATAATAAAATTATAAACACAATATATTTAGAAAGTAGAAATCATGCTTATCGTTGTGGTAATAATTTTATGATATTTATCATTAAAATTTGTAGATATTTGGCGATGAAAGTTCAATTTTATATTTTTAAACTCTCAAACTTAGTTATGTTGACAGGGCCAAGACTTTGGCTTGGGAATCCAAGCCATTTCCAAGTGAAAAGGCTTAGTATTTGAATTCAAAGAAAATAAAGCACATGCCTGCTATAATGAGTACATGGTATAAAACATACATATTACTTTTACATTACATAAAAAAGAAGAAAATATCTATTGGAAGGGGTAGATGGTTTATTAAAATAAATGTTAAGTATAATTTTACTTTTATATTACTTATAAGTAACAATATAAATGTAAATTCATAATACCTAAATGTCCATGTCTATTGCTACTCAATGTCCTAATCAATAAATTAAAAAACCCTATTTTCTCCTACTCTTATTTTAGTCATAAGAACAACAAATACATAAAAAAGAGTATCCCAAGAGATCAATTTTCCAAGTTAAAAGATAGGTCACTATTGTACTCTTTTTTTACATATCACATGATTCACACACAAGCCAACATGTAGGGGAAAAATACATACCTCTAAGGATTTCTTCAAAGTATTGGATATGTAGTAGTGCTCATTGATAGAGGGGTCTTTGGGACATCTCGACACCATGTTCTCGTGAACCCATTTTTTACCATAGCCACTATGAGGATGAAGAGCTAGGGTTTTGTTATTTGATAAGGAATGACAATCCATGATGCATATTTGAATGTACCAAAGTGAAGGCAATGAAAAACCAAGAATCATCTAGGTAGTCACATCTTATTTGAATAGATGTTATGTATAAAACACCTATGTCTAAATGTCTAACCAACACACTAGCATCGACACAACATTCCTAGGATGATGCAAGTGTTCGAGGTTACATAGGCACTTAATCTAATTTTTTTTTATTATTCCATAATAATCTTCCAGTCTGATTCCTACCTATTATAGATCTAGATATTTGTATCAAAATTTGCTAAGTACTTATTTTTATTATCATTGTAATATCTATAATAGTTTTAATTTCCATTTATAGAATATTTCATCATAATAAATTTAGTATATTTTATAGCCAAGTTTCCAAAATTATTGGCTTGCTATAGATATATTAATCAATCTTATATTTATTCATTTCTATATCCTTAAAACTAGATATGCCAATCTATATTTTTAGGTTTAAACATTTAGTTCATCTAAATTTTGAGTTCAAAACCCTAAGTGGTTTAGGGTCTTATATTCCTCATTTTTTTTATTGTTGTACTTTGTTGTAAACTTTCAAAATTTTCATTTGTAAAAAGTGATGGAAAATGTTAATTCAAAAACCCAATTTTAAATGGAAGATAAAGATGCATTGATCACTTATCTCAATAATAACAAGAGCTTAATGGATGCATATTTAGATATAACAAGATATGAATTAAGTAAGCCTGATAAAGCTAAGGATTCTTCACCTAGTGATAGTGAATCCTTATAAGGTACTATAACTGATTCCATACCCATAAATATACCTATATCTAGTGGAGGTATAGATTATATCTTCCAACCTTTATTTTTTAAAACTACTATTTCTACATCTACCATGGTGATAAAAAATGTTGCAACTCCAATACTGGTTTCAATGCCTATAACTACTCAAACCATGTTCACTTCTCCATTGGTGACTACTCAACTTTGTACTTTAAACCCCAATGTATCTACAGTTCAAACACTTCTTCAAGTTATAATTATTTGGAGGAGAAGGTTACAAACATTGAACAAAAGGATTTAAAGTCTCCTCATTTTATTGATTCCCAAGATGTGTTGCATAAGCCTATTGCACTTAAGATATTTCAATCTTTTCCAATTGGTTTTGTTTAACTTAAGTTCTATTTTATGATGTAAAGGGTGATCCTAAGCATCATTTTCTATCTCTCTATGTGTCATACCTTGATTATGCCACTAATGATAAAATTTTGACCAAATTATTTCCAAGGAATCTCAAGGATTATGATTTGAGGTCATTTTATGATTTAACTTTCCTATACATAAAATCATTCACACCTATTATAGATCAATTTTTGGCACATTTCTCTATTAACATCTCCAAAAACATTTCCTATGCCTAAATTATAAAAATAAAACAAGGTAATTTTTTTATAGTAATGCATATTATGATTACCATATATGTAGTGTAAATTATACTAATAAATGTTTTAATATCAAACAAATTATTTGATATTTTATTGATAATAATGTAATTGAGATAAACACATTTATAGAGGAGGTTAAGCCTCAATTGAAAAATCATGAGGTAAATAAGGATAATTTAGTAGTACATAACACCTATCATGCATACACACCTCTTGATATATATGATAATTCATTAAATGTAATTATTGGCATAATTATGCAAATTCCTCAACCATATCCTTTGATCAATTTTGTTGCTAATGAGATAATGGATGATCATTATGGTTTCCATAATTTATTTATAGGATTATACGTTAATCAACAATATAAAAACAATGTATTAATTGATAATGGATTAAGTGAGAATGTATGTACAATGAAATTACTCTATTAATTGTGTTACACATATAATATATAAAATAAATATCTAAAAGTGTCGAAAAATTTAATGAGAAACAACAAACTACTTTAAGAGATATTGTGTTACCTCTTCAGGTGGGTCCTATTATATTATCTACATATTTTTTAGTTATACTAGATAATGGGATCTTTGGCATGTTACTAGGATGTCCATGGTTACAAACATTTCATTTTTTACATTCCATGATCAATATATTATTAAAGTACATTTATTACAATCAAGTTGTTAAAATTTAAGAATTAGATATGTGTACCCTCTATAATCTGTGGTACCTCCTCCACCCTATCCACCATCATGATGTATTGATACATATATTCAAGAATAAACAACATTTAAAATTATTGCACCAATGCAAAATATTTCAATTTATTAAAAAGTGAAAAAGTCTCAAAATTAATAAATGCAAAAGAAAGAAGCATATCTTAAAAAGATAGTAAACACACCAAAATCACTATCACATGAAACATATTGTAAATTGGTGACACATATAAATCTATATGTTCCAAAAAAATCACAACATTTGGAATCAAATCCTATTGTTCTTCATATTTAAATCCACTCTAATTTTTCTAAAGCTATTGCTCCCACATAGAATTACACAAGTAGTGATCTAAATAGTTACATTACAACATGTGATGCATTTTAAATTCTAATTTATGCACATCGAACACTTTTTATCCATGAAAGGTGATTATTTCATAGTATATTATAAATTATTATGGTGAATCCCATCTTGATGAGATGATTGGTTAACATCTTTCACTTTAAAAATACTAGAAATTTCATTAATATTCAAAGAATAAAAAAGAAAAAGAAAAAATGATTTTACATAGCTCATTTATTTCTTGTGCCAAATATCATTCTACTTATTACACGTGATTTAATTAATCAAATTATTCTATCCCTTATCACTTTGTTCATTTTTGTCCTCTTGGATATCATTTCTCACCTTTTTGATTTGAACAAATACCAAAGTGATATTTGTTTCCATCATTTACCATTTCCCTTGCTATTTATGTATTCTGAATAAAACACACTACATTTTTATTAAAATATAGTATCGACTACTATGGGTTAGAACTAGTTTTCAGTACTTTCTAGAGCTGGTTGTTCTTAGCATATACAATTTTACATAGTTAGATATGAATTTGAGCACACATAACCTTAATACTGTCATTTTTTCAATATTTCACTTAGTTTAAATTCACACCACAATACTTATTCATGTAAAATATTTATTTTTTGTTATATGATTCTCATATATGTGTATTACATACTTTGACAAGTATATTTTATAAGAAGAGGATACAGTAATTTTTACACATATCTATTTTATCTCCTACATGCCTAAAAACCACAAATCACATATATAGATGGGGTATCTTGATCATACATGGTCTTGCCATCATTTTTTAGTGGAAACCCAAATAATAAACATCACACAAGACAGAGAGAGACACCAGATATAACGTGGAAACCCAATGTGGGAAAAACCATGGAGAACAATCTCAAGTATATTCGTGAGAACAAACCCACAAGAGCACCATACCCCTTTTCCAGGTACCAACCCAGCTACAATTCATGATCACCAACCCATAGGAGCTTCAAACCCCTTTGTTGAGCACCAATCGAGCTACTATTCATGAGCACCAACCCACAGGAGCACTAACCCCTTTGTCAAACACCAACCCAACAACAATTCATGAGCACCAACCCACAGGAGCACCAAACCCTTGGTGTATACCACACACCTATCTCTCAATGTTGCTATCTCAACAAATGATATATCAATGCAACATCTCTTTCCTCTCTCTCACCTTTGCTCTTCTAAGCTAGATATAACAAATACAAATCATATTCATCTCTCACAAATGCTCTTCTAATTTAGATATTAAAATATCAAATCAACCTCTAATTTCCATATTATAAATAGCTTCTCAAGCCTTTATTTATAGCTTTCCAAATGACCTTTGGCCTTCCCCTTTGTGACCTTTTAATCCTCATGGAAAATGGTGCCAATCTTGGATGACCCTTCATATTCAAGCCTTTGAAAAGTCATGTGGTGACCCTTCATGACCAAAAATGTCCTTCCCACTTTTGTCCTTATCTTTGGTGACTTTTTATATTCCTCAAAGTCTCCCTTCATAATAAATTGTGCCCTTACTCTTTTGTCTTCACTTGGTGACTCTTGGTATTCCCCAAGATGACTCTTCATGGAAAAATGCATCCCATCCTTCTTTTGTCTTTATCCCATGGCTCTTCGACTTCTCCATGGGCCCTTCTTTTGTCTCATATGCAACCAAAAATATATTCACTAATATTAAATAAATATTAACTCATATTAGCCAAGATATATTTATTACAAAAAACATTAAATGCAATGGGGCCTTTATCACCAATAATGCTAAACCTTTGACATCAATGACAATATTTCCAACAATCTCTCCCTTTGTTATTGATGGCAATCTCAATCCTAAAATTGCCACATCCTGTCACCTGCACATATTGTCATCTGAAAACATACATTAACTACCCCTTACTGTAGCAACTTGTACCTGTTCCCTATACCTATTTTTTTCACCTTTACCTATTATTCTCCCCCTTTGACATCAATGGCAAAGGGCCTACTTGGAGTTAACACTTATCTCCCCCTCACTTGATGCTGAACATCAATGGCAAGAAGTAATGGAAATTACTCCCAACTCCTCTCCCTGATCTTTGAATGTGTCCTTTGATCGTGACTTTGAGAAGATATCTGACAATACATATACATTGTTCCCTATCCTTTGAGCATCTGCAATCAACTCATTTGAATCTTTCCTTCTAATCTCAAAACCTTCAGCATGAAACCTTAATGTGTATCCTTGATCACAAATTTGGCTAACACTCAACAGATTATGCTTAAGACCTTTTACATACAAAAAATTTTTAGTCTTAGTTTTACCATAATCCAAACTCAAAGTACCTTTTTCAGCTATCTTTGCAGTGGTTTTATCTCCGAACCTCACTGTACCACCATTGGTCTTCTTTAGAGATATGAATTTACTTTTATCTCCTATCATATGCCTCGAACATCCATTATCAATTAACCATGGTTGATCTTTACCTCTTACATGCATAGCTGTTTGAACCATCATAGAATCTTCATATTGTTTCTTCTACCATGAACATGTCTGAACCTTCTTCTTGATGAATGGTGCTTTGAAACTCTGATTCTTTTTTACTGACTCAAACATACTTCTACAATACCGAGCTATGTGTCTGAAACTGTTGCACTTGTAGCATACTATGGTCTCTTCATCAAATCTTAATAGAGGAGCAAAAGAGTTGTGGCTTCTGCTTGACTCTACTTGACTTTCCTTCTCCTTATTTTTGAAATTGTTAGCTCTATTTCTACATTCTAATTTCTTGTGACCATATCCATTACAATAAAAACAATAGCCATAAAAATAAGACATGTCTGTATATCTCTGACCTGATTGCCTTTTGTCCTCTATTTGGAATGTCCTCTGTAATCTTCACTTATCCCCTTTTTGTTTCCTCCTGTGTAAGAGCTTCAGCATAGCTATTTTTCTTTTCAAAACTGATCCCTGTCTTATCTGAATATGCTTTTTGACTTTCCAATATCTTATTCAACATGTTAGTGCTATCTTCAAATTTTGAATCACTGACTACTTTATCACTGACTGCTTTTTTAATATCTTCTTTTAAAGAGGCAATATCAATAACATACCTTTCACAATCTTTTCTTACTATTTCCAACTATGCTATGAGATCTTCTTCATTATTCTTGGCTTCTTCAAAGTGTGCTTGTAGATCTTCAATCATTTCCTTTGACTCTTGTTAATTTTTTTTGATCTAGAAATTCAATCTTTGATTCTTCTTCTAAATAGCTTCTAACTCTTATAAGTCACAAATGAGCTCTCCTTCCATATTCACTTCAACTTCTTCCTCTTCTTCTTCTTGATCATCTTCATGTATGGCCATGAATAGAATCTCTTCTTCTTCTGAATCGCTGACTCCACTATCTTCACTTGAGCTAGGATATTTAGAATACAGGCTCTTCTTCTCGAATCCCTTCTTAGATTTGCCTTTGAAATTCTTCTTATATGTAGGCTTTTCTTCTTCATCATCTTTAACTTTATCTGGGCATCTAGCTAAAAAATGTCCAATATTTTCATAACTAAAACATTTAAAAGGTAATTTTCCTTGATATTTAACTATTCTTCTTTTCGGCTTGCAAATGAAAATTGCTCCATTGTCATCTTCATCATCACTAGAACTATCACTTGATTCTTGAATCTTAGCTTTCTCTTTATGTGATGTCTTGAAAGCCACTTCTCTCTTTGAGGGTTTATCTTGTTCTGTTCGCATCTCATATGCCGTGAGAATACCGTGAAGCCCATCTATCTTAGCTTGGCTAAATTCTTCATCTCCTCAATTGCCAAAACCTATGCATCATATCTCATTGGTAGAGATCTCAAAACCTTTTGCACCACCGTTGACTCATCCAATGTTTCTCCAAGACCTTGAATCTGATTTATGACTTGATCAACTCATAAAAGATAGCTTGCTATATCTTCTTCTTCTTCCATCTTCAAACTGCCTTCTAAAAATCTGCAACTTAGCTTGCTAAACCTTTCCATCACCTTTATAAATATTCTCAAGTTTTACCCAAGTTTTATGAGCAAATTTACATTACATAACTTGAACAAATTTAGATTCACATAAACCACATAAAATAGCATTTAAAGCTTTAACATTACATTCACTTGCCTTCTTTTCTGCTAGATTAATTGTAAATGTTTGTGGCTCTTCATATTCCTCCACCACCAATTTCCATATGTCGAATCCAAGGGCCATCAAATAAACCTTCATTCTCATGCTCCAAAAAGCATAATTCATCTCATCAAACAAAGGTGCCTTATTTATAGAAAATCCTTCCTGTGACCCAGCCATCGTGCTTTCTCGGTCACCTTCAAGCTGTAAAACTTTTCAAAAAGGAACTTACTCTGATACCAACTGTTAAGCACGAGATATAATGAGATGGGTGGTGAATCAATATATCATATATCTTATAAAACTTTCTTTTAACCAAATTCCACTTAATCAAACATTCAAGATATGCAATAAAACTCAAACAATAAACATCACACAAGATAGAGAGAGACATCATATATAACATGGAAACCCAATGTGGGAAAAACCATGGAGAACAATCTCAAGTATATTCATGAAAACAAACCCACAGGAGCACCATACCCCTTTGCTGAGTACCAACCCAGCTACAATTTGTGAGCACCAATCTACAGGACCTTCAAACCCCTTTGCTGAGCACCAACTCAGCTACCATTCATGAGCACCAACCCATTTATCGATCACCAACCTAGCAACAATTTGTGAGCACCAACCCACAAGAGCACCAACCCCTTTGTGTATACCACAAACCTATTTCTCAATGTTGCTATCTTAACAAATGATAGATCAATGCAACATCTCTTTCCTCTCTCTCACCTTTGCTCTTCTATGCTAGATATAACAAATACAAATCATATTCATCTCTCACAAATGCTCTTCTAATTTAGATATTAAAATATAAAATCAACCTCTATTTTCCATATTACAAATGGCTTCTCAAGCCTTTATTTATATCTTTCCAAATGACCTTTGGCCTTCCCCCTTTGTGACCTTTCAATCCTCATGGAAAATGGCACCAATCTTGGATGACCCTTCATGTTCAAGCCTTCGAAAAGTCATGTGGTGACCCTTCATGACCAAAAACATCCTCCCCACTTTTGTCCTTATCTTTGGTGACTTTTCATATTCCTCAAATTGTCCCTTCATGAGAAATCACGCCCTTACTCTTTTGTCTTCACTTGGTGACTCTTGGAATTCCCCAAGATGACTCTTCATGGGAAAATGTATCCTATCCTTCTTTTATCTTTATCCTGTGGCTCTTTAACTTCTCCATGGACCCTTTTTTTGTCTCATATGCAACCAAAAATATATTCGTTAATATTAAATAAATATTAACTCATATTAGCCAAGATATATTTATTACAAACAACATTAAATGCAATGGGGCCTTTATCACCAATAATGCTAAACCTTTGACATCAATGACAATATTTCCAACAATCTCCCCCTTTGTCATTGATGGCAACCTCAATCCTGAAATTGCCACATCCTATCACCTACACATACCGTCATCTAAAAATATACAGTAACTACCCCTTACTGTAGCAACTTGTACCTATTCCTTGTACCTATTTTTTCACCTGTACCTATTATTCTCCCCCTTTGACATCAATGGCAAAGGGCCTACTTGGAGTTAACACTTAGCTCCCTCTCACTTGATGCTAAACATCAATGGCAGGAAGTAATAGAAATTACTCCCAACTCCTCTCCCTGTTCTTTGAATGTGTCCTTTGATCGTGCCTTTGAAAAGATATCTAACAATACATATACATTGTTCCCTATCCTTTGAGCATCTACAATCAACTCATATGAATCTTTCCTTCTAATCTCACAACCTTCAGCATGAAACCTTAATGTGTATCCTTGATCACAAATTTGGCTAACACTCAATAGATTATGCTTAAGACCTTTTACATACAAAACATTTTTAGTCTTAGTTCTACCATAATCCAAACTCAAAGTACCTTATTCAGCTATCTTGGCAGTGGTTTTATCTCTGAACCCCACTGTACCACCATTGATCTTCTTTAGAGATATGAATTTACTTTTATCTCCTGTCATAAGCCTCAAACATCTGCTATCAATTAACCATGGCTGATCTTTACCTCTTACATGCATAGCTGTCTGAACCATCATAGAATCTTCATATTGTTTCTTCTACCATGAACATGTCTGAACCTTCTTCTTGATGAATGGTGCTTTGAAACTCTGATCCTTTTTTACTGACTCAAACATACTTCTACAATATCGAGATATGTGTCTGAAACTATTGCACTTGTAGCATACTATGGTCTCTTCATCAAAGCTTGATAGAGGAGCAAAAGAGTTGTGGATTCTGCTTGACTCTACTTGACTTTCCTTCTCCTTATTTCTGAAATTGTTAGCTCTTTTTCTACATTCTAATTTCTTGTGACCATATCCATTACAATAAAAATAATAGCCATAAAAATAAGACCTGTCTGTATATCTTTGACCTGATTGCCTTTTGTAGCTTTGTTCCTTCCAGCCTTCTCTATTTGGAATGTCCTCTGTAATCTTCACTTATCCCATTTTTGTTTCCTCTTGTGTAAGAGCTTCAGCATAGCTTTTTTTCTTTTCAAAACTGATCCCTGTCTTATCTGAATATGCTTTTTGACTTTCCAATATATTATTCATCATGTTAGTGCTATCATCAAATTTTGAATCACTGACTACTTTATCACTGATTGCTTTTTTAATATCTTCTTTTAAGGAGGCAATATCAATAACATACCTTTCACAATCTTTTCTTTTTATTTCCAATTATGCTATGATATCTTCTTGAAACTATGACATCTTATCACCTGCACATACCATCATCTAAAAACATATAATAACTCCCCCTTACTGTAGCAACCTATACATGTTCCCTATACCTATTTAATGCACCTATACCTGTACCTATTATTTTCTCCCTTTGACATCAATGGCAAAGGGCCTACCTGGAGCTAACACTTATCTCCCCCTCACTTGATGCTGAACATCAATGGCAGGAAGTGATAGAAATTACTCCCAACTCCTCTCACCAATCTTTGAATGTGTCCTTTGATCGTGCCTTTGAGAAGATATCTGAAAATACATATACATTGTTCCCTATCCTTTGAGCATCTGCAATGAACTCATTTGAATCTATCCTTCTAATCTCACAACCTTCAGCATGAAACCTTAATGTGTATCCTTGATCACAAATTTGACTAACACTCAACAAATTATGCTTAAGACCTTTTACATACAAAACATTTTTAGTCTTAGTTCTACCATAATCCAAACTCAAAGTACCTTTTTTGGATATCTTGGCAGTGGTTTTATCTCTGCACCTCACTGTACGACCATTGATCTTCTTTAGAGATATAAATTTATTTTTATCTCCTATCATATGCCTCAAACATTTGCTATCAATTAACCATGGCTGATCTTTACCTCTTACATGTAGAGCTATCTGAACCATCATAGAATCTTCATGTTACTTCTTCTGCCATGAACATGTTTGAACCTTCTTCTTAATGAATGGTGCTTTGAAACTCTGATCCTTTTTGATAGACTCGAACACACTTCTACAATACCGAGCTATGTGTCTAAAATTGTTGCACTTGTAGCATACTATGGTCTCTTCATCCAAGCTTGATAGAGGAGTAAAAGAGTTGTGGCTTCTGCTTGACTCTACTTGACTTTCCTTCTCCTTATTTTTGAAATTGTTATATCTTTTTCTACATTCTAATTTCTTTTGACCATATCCATTACAATAAAAACAATTGCCATAAAAATAAGACCTGTCTGTATATCTCTGACCTGATTGTCTTTTGTAGCTTTGTTCCTTATAGCCTTTTCTATTTGGAATGTCCTCTGTAATCTTCACTTCTCCCCTTTTTGTTTTCTCTTGTGTAAGAGCTTCAACATAGCTCTTTTTCTTTTCGAAACTGATCCCTGTCTTATCTGAATATGTTAGTGCTATCTTCAAATTTTGAATCACTGACTACTTTATCACTGACTTCTTTCTTAATATCTTCTTTTAAAGAGGCAATTTCAATAACATACCTTTCACAATCTTTTATCGTTATTTCCAACTATGCTGTGAGATCTTCTTCATTTTTCTTGGCTTCTTCAAAGTGTGCTTGTAGATCTTCAATCATTTCCTTTGACTCTTTTTCATTTTTCTCAATCTGGCGCTTTAATCTTCAATTCTTCTTCTGAATAGCTTCTAACTCTTCTAAGGCACAAATGAGCTCTCCTTCCATATTCACTTCAACTTCTTCCTCTTCTTCCTCTTGATCATCTTCATGTATGGCCATGAATAGAATCTCTTCTTCTTCTAAATCGTTGACTCCACTATCTTCACCTGAGCTAGGATCTTTAGAATACAAGCTCTTCTTCTTGAATCCCTTCTTAGATTTGCCTTTTAAATTATTCTTGTATGTAGGCTTTTCTTCTTCATCATCTTTAGCTTTATCTGGGCATCTAGCTAAAAATGTCCAATCTTTCCACAATTAAAATATTTTATAGGTAATTTTCCTTGATATTTACCTATTCCTCTTTTCAGCTTGTGAATGAAAAGTGCTCCATTGTCATCTTCATCATCACTAGAACTATTACTTGATTCTTGAATCTTAGCTTTCTCTTTCTTTGATGTCTTGAAAGCCACTTCTCTCTTTGAGGGTTTATCTTGTTATGTCCACATCTCATATGCCGTGAGAATACCATGAAGCTCATCCATCTTTAGCTTGGGTAAATTCTTCATCTCCTCAATTGCCAAAACCTTTACATCATATCTCATTGGTAGAGATCTCAAAACCTTTTGCACCACTCTTGACTCATCCAATGTTTCTCCAAGACCTTGAATCTGATTTATGACTTGATCAACTCGCAAAAGATAGCTTGCTATATCTTCTTCTTCTTCCATCTTCAAACTTTCAAACTGCCTTCTAAAAGTTTGCAACTTAACTTGCTGAACCTTTCCATCACCTTTATAAATATTCTCAAGTTTTACCCAAGTTTCATGAGTAGATTTACATTGCATAACTTGAAAAAATTCAAATTCACATAAACCATATAAAATAGCATTTAAAGCTTTAGCATTATATTCACTTGCCTTCTTTTCTACTGGAGTAATTGTAGATGTCTGTGTCTCTTCATATTCCTCCACCACTGATTTCCATATGTCAAATCCAAGGGCCATCAAATAAACCTTCATTCTCATGCTCCAAAAAGGATAATTCGTCCCATCAAACAAAGGTGCCTTATTTGTAGAAAATCCTTCATGTGACCCAGCCATCGTGCTTTCCCAATCTACCTTCAAGCTGTAAAACTTTTCAAAAATGAACCTGCTCTAATACCAATTGTTGAGCACAAGATATACTGAGAGGGGGGGTGAATCAATATATCATATATCTTATAAAACTTTTTTTTAACCAAATTCCACTTAATCAAACATTCAAGATATGAAATACAACTCAAAAAATAAACATCACACAAGATAGAGAGAGACACTAGATATAACGTGGAAACCCAATGTGGAAAAAACCACAGAGAATAATCTCAAGTATATTCATGAGAACAAACCCACAAGAGCACCATACCCCTTTGCCTAGTACCAACCTAGCTATAATTCATGAGTACCAACCCACAAGATCTTCAAACCCCTTTGCTGAGCACCAACCCACAGGAACACCAACCTAGCAACAATTTGTGGCACCAAGCAACAGGAGCACCAACCCCTTTGTGTATACCACACACCTATCTCTCAATGTTGCTATCTCAACAAATGATAGATCAATACAACATCTATTTCCTCTCTCTCACTATTGCTCTTCTAATCTAAATATAACAAATACAAATCATATTCATCTCTCACAATTGCTCTTCTAAGCTAGATATTAAAATATCAAATCAACCTCTATTTTTCATATTACAAATGGCTTCTCAAGCCTTTATTTATATCTTTCTAAATGACCTTTGGCCTTCCCCCTTTGTGACCTTTCAATCCTCATGGAAACTGGTGACAATCTTGGATGACCCTTCATATTCAAGCCTTTGAAAAGTCATGTGGTGACCCTTCATGACCAAAAACGTCCTTCCCAGTTTTGTCCTTTATTTAGTGAATTTTTGTATTCCTCAAAGTGTCCCTTCATGAGAAATTGTGCCCTTACTCTTTTGTCTTCACTTGGTGACTCTTGGTATTCCCCAAGATGGCTCTTCATGAGAAAATGCGTCCCATCCTTCTTTTGTCTTTATCCCGTGGCTCTTCGACTTCTCCATGGGCCCTTATTTTCTCTCATATGCAACCAAAAATATATTCATTAATATTAAATAAATATTAACTCATATTAGCCAAGATATATTTATTACAAACAACATTAAATGCAATGGGGCCTTTATCACCAATAATGCTAAACCTTTGACATCAATGGCAATATTTCCAACATATAAAGCTATGGAGGGTTTCAAATCCATGACCTATTATGCCATAAAAGTAAATAGAAAACACAAAATATTATAGAAACCTTAAGAAAAGACATAAAAATACATGCATAGAAAAGGGAATGATTATGACAAGCACATATTATTTTATTTATACAAAAATATTTTTTTAATATATATTAAGTTAGGAGTGTAGTGGTAAAAAAAATATTCCATGGGCACAAAAACCAAGATGGGCATTCTAGCCAAATTAAACCTTAGACCTCATCAAAAAAAATCAAACTATCCCACTTCCAAATCAAGCCTCTTAGCCATGACTATACAAAACATAGGATTATAAATCTATCTTAAGCACCAAATGTCACATCTAGGGTTCATTTTAAGAGGCCATATAGCAAATCCCATTAGATTCATGTAGGCAAATATGATTCATTCCTTGACAAATCAACATGTCTAAAATTTTCTTCAAATCACCATTTATTATCATTATATATGTATGTATATTTATTTATTATTATCCTTTATATAAATATATATATATATATATATATATATATATGTGTGTGTGTGTGTGTGTGTGTGTGTGTGTGTGTGTGTGTGTGTGTGTGTGTGTGTGTGTGTGTGTGTGTGTATGTATAAACACAATAATGATATATACAATACCCTGTTAGAGCTGAAGGCCTAAACAGCTCTACCCATGGTAGAGCCAAATGGATCTAGAGTCTATTGATGATAGAGTGAAATGGATCTACATGTGATAGAGCTAAATGAAACTATTACATTCATCTACATGACCAATAGTAATTCAACTCTATTGAGGGTAGACCTATCAGGCTCTACCACTGATTGATTTATTTGGCTTTGTTGCTGGGTCATGCCGATGGTAGAGCCACCAGAATCTACCATCGATAGAGCCATTTGGTTCCACCATTCAATAGAGACATTTGGCTCCATCATTTAGTTGGGGCATTCAGCTTAGTCATTCGACTGAGCCATTTGGTAGAACTGTTTGGCTAAGCTATTAAGTTAAGTCATTCAATAAAACTGTTCAACTTTACTATTCAGTAGAATCATTCAGCTCCATCATTTGGTTGGGCTATTGTGTAGGTAATAATAGTATTTTTGGATGAGTTATAGGTGCAGCTTCAGGATTCAATGCTCCAGAATCCATCCAAATCATATGGGCTTGCTAAAAAAATCCATTGAAAAATATAGAACCCTAGATGACATAAAGATTGAACTATTACATGGATTCAATATTTATGTCATCAAGGGTTTCATATTTTTTAATGTAGACCATTCTTTTAGTGATTTCATACATCTTTGAATGCATTATGAAGCTATCCAAATTTCCATGGATCCATGACAAGATTTCTATATATAGCTTGACTAGTTCCTAATTCACAAGTACACATGCTAGCTTTTGTTTGTAAAATTAATGCTTGTCTTTCAAGGTTTGAAATTTTAGTTTCCTTATTCTTTTATTGGTTGGGAAACATCATTCGATACTGTCATTTAGTATTACCATTCAGTGTTGTCAATCAACCATATCATTGGGTCATATCATTCAATGTGGTCGTTTAGCTATACCATTTAGTTGATCGAGTTTCAACGATGTTTTGCTGTTTCATATTAGGATTGACAGGTATATATGTGGTGAATTAAACTATTTTCAAATATAATACCATAAATGGCTAGGAAACTAACCTCCAAAATAATATATATCCCTAAAATTTTGGTGATCTGGTCCCATTTGTGGACCCTAAAAATTTGCCAAAACTAAAATCTAAAAATTGGAATATTCATGAATTAATGAATATTCACCACTAAAAATAACCCTATTCATATCACCTTCACCCATACCATATGTCCTTGTCTAAACCTTGTAATCCTATAATCATTGGGAAATGTATTAGAATTTAGGAATATAAAGTTATGTATGGTTTTGAACCCCCAACCTATTACACCACAAAATTACCAAAAAAAGTAAAATATTATACAAACCTTAAGATGAGACATATAACTACATGCATATAATAGGGTATAATTATATCAAACACCTAAAATAGGTATACCTCCAAAAAGTTAATAATGGTTATATGCAAGGAATGGGAATAACTTTCTAAAACCCATTTTCAATCTCCACTATAAACTAAAAACATTTAGTCTTAAAATAAATATTAAATAATAATAAAAAAATCAAAGTCTCTAATATTCCTTTCTTCATTGACAACTATTACCTAAAAGTGTTTCGAGGTTTATTGCTCTTATCATTAAAAACCGAAGATTAATGCTAGGAAAATAGAGACAATTATCCATAGATATTTTCCACCACAAACCTTATTAAATATGAAATGATATCAATCTCTAAAAAAAAAGTTATAAAAAATTATTCCAATATAAATCACATATGTACACCTTATCTTAACAATGAAACTGAAAAAAGAGAATTATTTTCACCATATTCATGTAGAGACATTAATTCTATCTTAACTTCTTTGATAATGGTTGTATGACAAATATCTAATTTATTCCCATTGAGATATAAAAAAACTGAGGTTTAAATATCAAAAAACATTTATAACATTTATAAAATATATTTACCATCAATACAAAAGTTACTAATTCAATCTATTGATGTCTCACCCTTTTGAATCTTCCACATCATCACTAGTGGGAAACAGGTTTCTAGTGACTAAACTTCCACACTTTGATGCAGTGGCAAAAATTCAAGAAATGCATTGTAATTAGGAGAATAAAATAATAGTCATCCTTTATAAGTAAATGTGGACTGTCAATTGGGTACATAATGAAAGGATAATTTTTTAGGTGAACGTCTATTGGCCTAACTGGATGATCAAAATTGACTCTCTAACATTTAGAATACATTTCACCAATGTCTATTCTTAATACAAACAGGATATACTAAATACATTAATATGTAAGTCAAATATTGTTGGGATGAATCAATGACTAATCTAAGAAGCCTTAAAATCTATTATTCAAATTAAATAAATTAATTAAAAATTAATGAGAGATTAGGGTTTTTTAGAAGCTTGAGCTCCAAAAGGTTCTACTATGTTTTTAGTTATGTTTCCATGTCTATCTAGCCTTTACTATAATACTATGTATGTGGAATTTTTTAGGATCTCTTTGCATTAATTTTGACATTAATATTTGCAATTAGGCCATTTGGATGGGTTAAGACACTATTTATGTATCTAAACTAGCCAAACACAAGTATTTTGTTTAGTCTATGGGGAGTAGGGCACCTAAGTGAGATCACAATGTTTTATAAGAGTTTCATAATAAGGTAACAATACTATTAGTTGTTCTCAATCTATACACATGCTCTTAGTTATTGATGTTATAGAGTTTATTTTTAACTATTATGAAAATCATTTATTTGTAGCTTATTATGCTAGTCGATTCCTTCTAAGCATACTCTCCAGTCTTAGGTTACAAAAATTTGGGAATATCATTATATTAAGTTCGGGGGTCTCTAACCTTACCAATTTTTTTCTTGTTTTCATTCAAGAAGCCACAAAATGTGGAATCTTCGCTTGCTAAGTCTATTTATTGGTTCATGATGTATAATAACCCTATGATTTTATCATGTTAGACTTGAGATTTTAAGGTTCTTGTGCATTCCTTACTTAAATTTCCTATGTAGGTTGAGTTTCTATAATATACCTATAAAGGGGTATATATTGTATATTGGGGTAGAAGAGTAGTAGCGTGAATAGTAATATGAATAGTAATAATAATCCCATATGCATAGAATGGAAGAGTGGGATATGTTAGAATAATATAAATAGATGGGCATAGGCTATTGTAATATATCCAAGCAAAATATCAATCTAGAGTTAAATACTCTGATAAGGAGGTATCCCCCTCGAAGTGGAAAGTGATTTGTGCAGTGATTCCTTATCTAAAAGGAATAAATATTAATATAGTTAGTATTTATGTATGTGAGATATTAAGTTCTTAACATATTGTATCAAAGTTATTTTCAGGGACATTTTCATCTTTTTTCTATTTTAGTAGTAGGTTGTGCAAGCAGGATTTTGTAATGTCTTTCACTGTATGCTCTCACCTTACCTTAGCGAAATCCTAGTGATCAAAAAGTGGATATAAATTTTATTTCTTTTATATTTTAGGAGAAGAGTATTCATTTTATAATATGGGTATTTCAGTATTATGGGAGTTACATTTATAAAGTTGTAAAAATGTTTATGTATTAGAGTAATCTAACATTATTGTAAGATATTTTAGAGTGTGTTTTTTAAGAGTGTTTTTCTTTTTTTAAGTTGAGAGATGTGTTTTATTAATATATGAGTGGGAGTTTATAATTTTTAAAGTGTAAGTTTTGTAAAGCCAATCAGATTTGTCATTTATTAGTAGTTTCAAGTGCAGATCTACATTTTTCATCCTCAACAAACCCAACTATTATTTTTCAAACTTCTCTCAACTGATCATGAATTGGGACAACCAATTTATGGGTTTGGTGTGTGTCATTTCCATCTTTCTATAAAATCTTGAATTTTTGGGTTTTGTGTAGTATTGTAAAATTTATATTAGTTTTACAAAATGCTACAAATGTAACAAAAAAAATCATAAAACATTGTTATGGATTCTTTCATTTTATCTAGAGAAATGCATTTCTTAAACAATATGCATGTTATTTTAAATATAATTGAGCTTCAGTTCCAAATAACCAAACAATATGATTAAAAAATCAATGCATGGTTAGATTAAGAGCATAACTATAGTGAATGATATGTGGATTCATTTCCTATAGTTGAAGAAAATGCAACATAAAACACTATCTAACTAGTTTTTGTATATGCTTGTAGTGAATGGTATGTTAATTTTCATCACTTGACATAGACTAATTTAGTTTGTCTTATCTTGACCAACTCTTATATTCAAAATGCAAAAGCACACAAATAGGGGTTTGAAGCTTTCAATCCCCCAAAGAATAATGTTAAGGGGATGGCATGTATCCTCGATTGGCTCAGCAGACATACTATTTTGTGCCTCCTTCTAGGTTTGAGGTACTCAACACCAAGTTTCAAGTTTCACTACTTGAATCTAACTTCTAGACTAATATGATTCTAGCTTCAGTTCTTTCAATACTTCATCTATATGCACATCTACCACTTTTTTTGGTGATTCTATTCACATTATTATTGTACATGCTCTTATCAAAATATAGGAAGAAGAAATGGAAGAAAAAAAGAATGCATGGACGTGCCTCTATTTGGTCTTCTATATTTTTTTTTATATGTATGGCCTGGCCTTCATTTGGACCTCTTCCTATTTCTTATCATGTTTTGAGGGAAAAAAATGTTTAAGGGGGATGAAATACAATATACCTATATAGGGGTATATATTGTATATTGGGGTAGAATAGTAGTAGAGTGAATAGAAGTATGAATATTAATAAATAGTAATAATAATCCCATATGCATAGAATGGAAGAGTAGGATAGATTATAATAGTATAAATAGAGGGGAATAGGCCATTAGAATGTATCCAAGAAAAATATCAATCAAGACTTAAATACTCTGATAAAGAGGTAGCCCCTCGAAGTGGCAAGTGATTTGTGAAGTGATCCCTTCCCTAAAAGGAATAAATATTAATATAGTTAGTATTTATGTATGTGATATATTAGGTTCTTAATAGTTTTCTAGCATACCAATCCCACTACAGGCTTTCCTTGGCCAACAAATTTAGTGTACGTCATGTATGTGATATGTTAAGAGGTTGAAATATTTTACTCAACTTGGCTCAAAAAATGAATTTGTGTTCAGTTTGACCTTAAAAAATATTTCAATGAGTCTCTAGACATTCATGTGGGGGTTTAACATTTCATGTAAAAGTAACACATACAAATATGCTCAATAATTACTTTCATTGACATGTCGATGATGATTAAAATTGTGACCATTGACTCATGGTATGCAAAAAGCTTAAAACGATAGTAGATTAAAATTAGGAGGCTTGGATGAATTTCAAAAACAAAAAACCTTTGACATTTCCTATAAAAATATAAAGTTGCAAATGTTGTTTTTAATAATAATCCATAAAAATTTTTAAAAAATGTTGGGTTTAGTTCCCCCTTTCGTAACTCCATGACATAGACTCAAGCATCTCTAGTAACTTATTCTCAAATTTTCACATCCATTGTTAGAATATCACTAGGGAATATTACATCCTTCAAGCACTCATGGATTCCATATTAAGGTGACAATAATTCACTGATGGGGGAAAATGAGAGTAAATGTTATGCCTTTCACTTGGAAGATTATATCCTTCCAAATGAGAAACCTCTTTTGAGTATCAAGTGTTTAGCTCTAGATCCTAAGGAAGGGTTTGAAGATTGTCAATCTGAATTAAATTAGAAAGATTCCTCCTTATGATTATTCCCTCATGAATTGTGTGCAAACTCATTAAGTCAAGGATTATAATAAATATTTATGTGGTCTACTTGGAATTAGATTTGTGCCTTTTATATTTTTTGTTTGCAATAAGTTATGTTTCTATATTGCTTTTGTAAACTACATTAAAATCTATTTATTCATTTGAAATATCAACTCTCACGAGGATTGGCATGGTAGATATAGCATATTGATTTCACCAAGATTACATAATTCATTATTTCCTTAGGGGAATATCTAATGTGTCATGTTTTTTGGGTCATGCTTCGTATTAATGTCGAGGATTTGGGTCTTATGAATGTCTATGCACCTTAATGATGGCTCATAAAGAATGAATGTATGCCATTGGTCATCAGATAAATATATTATCTCTAAGAAATGTATATGGGGATATTATAATATGGTTTAGACCCCCAAAGGCAATGAAATATATTTTCCAATGTGATGGTGCACTACAGTGATGAATCTTATTTTTATTTCTAAAATCATTAGGGGTTATCAGATCCCCTCTTTGATACAAAATTTAATATCCAAAATATATGGATTATGTAGTCTAATTTTTGTACAAGCCCTAACCACATTCTTAAAATGTTAGTTTGTTTAATACTCGCCAAGCAACACATGTTCAAATTTTGCAACAACGGTGGAAAACTTATCACCATCCACTAAGAGATTGTCCTTTTTTCCACATAGATGGATTAGGGAGATGGTCTTCATAAAATGCCTCAAGTAATTATAGTCACTCATCTCATGAGAGTCCCATCCAACTCATTATCTCATTATGGAACCCTTTTCCATGCTTGTAGCATGATGCTAGTTAGATTTAATAGTGGAATGACACAGTCATTCACACCACCTCTTTCTCAGGAACTAAGGTGAGAAATTAGTGAAGATTCAAAAGAGGAATAATAATCCCTGGGCCAAAAAATCAAAATTCAGGACACAACTTGAGCATAGACCACTCGATATTTAATTATAATTAGTGGTTACTAATTTGTATAGATATTGTAATTAAATATGTATGGATATTTGTAGGCCTAATTAATTGTATATGCATATTTTTAGTTTATATGTATTCATAGTTGTATTGTAATTTAATTGAAAATGATTTATTAATTATACAATGAGATCAAAGATGTAATAAAATGTTACAATTATATAAAAGAGTTAGAAAAATAATATCTTATATATGAAGAATATTTCTATTTTTTAAAATTAAATTTAAATAATTTAAATAAAATAAAATAAAAAATCTTTGAGTGAGAAAAATAATCTTATGTATGAAAAATATTTCTTGTTTTCTTAAATTAAATTAAAATAATTTTAATAAAGTAAAATAAAAATTATTGTGAATATAGGTCATTCTAATAATATTTTAATAATTTCTCCCAATAATTTTAATGAAAAAAAATCTTATAAATATAAGTCATTACAATAATATTTTAATAATTTTTGCCAATCTTAATTTAAAAAATTGTCTTAATAATAAACGACAATCCAAAAACCTATAGTGTAGGGTGAAATAATTGAAATAAGAAAAAAGGTGTTATGAATAAAATATATATGATTAGTCTCTCTTAGTTTATGCCAAGGGAGAATAATTTCTTGCACGTGCATGTCATCGAAGTATAAAGTCTTTTTATCCTTATTGGATTTGTGGGCATTCTAAAGAATAGAATCCTAAATGTTCTTTTATTATAAATAAGAGGGAAATATTCTAACAGTTTTATGCCATAAAATAGCATTCTTATCAAACAAACTGAGATACGTGGTCTACTTTATTGCATTAAGAGGCCACCTCAACAATGGAATCATTGACATACTTTTACAATTTAAAAAAAGTGCTTTTCCATCTCATAAGGAAAATTTGGAGATTTTAATAAAATATCGTAATATTTTAAAGAGAGGAAAGGTGAAAATGTATAGCCACAACTTAAGACTTAATAATATAGATGATCGTATTTTATCTAATTTTTTATCTGAATACATTTAGTCCCTATCTTATCATATGGAGGAAATGGTGAAATAACCTGCTCAATGAAAATAATGTTCAAGGATAAAAACTATGTGAGTAATTAATTATATGAAAAGCTATCATTAAAAAGCTAGGCAACACTTTAAAATCAATAAAACAATGCATTTGTGCAAAGTAAGTCCTAGTCAAAATAAATGTGATCAATCTATTAATTTGGAGAAAATGTTATTCTGTTATTATGGTGCAGGTATAACACTAAAAAAATAGTTATTATGGGTATATTTTGGCCTTCCACTCTAAAACATTTAATATCACTGATCAATGAAAAAATGATCAAATAGATTGGAAAAAATGAGTCACCAAAATAAAAATGTGTTAGCGTAATATTTTTTGAAAAGCATGTAATAAAAACAAAAGTGAAGAGAGATAACATATGTTGCCAGGTGTCCCAATAATAAATGTGTAAATATTGATATAAAATTCTAAATAAGGTGCATTGGATGGAATGAAGACCATTAAACATAAATATGCTAGGTGGACTTAGAAGTCACAAAATATTTGGTGAGAACAAGTGGTCTAAATCTGCTACTAAAGAGATAACAAGTGTTAGGGATGGTAGACCAAAAAACAATTCAAGTTTGAATCTAATACTAATAAAATTTATACCAACTAGAATTAACTACTTGAAATAGAAGATACAATGGCCCACGGGTTAGTAAGGAACATGACATTTGAAGCAATGTGTGCACACACCTACCATGATGTAGAATGGGTGTAGTGATAAAAAACATATGTATAAGTGGATGAATCCCACTATTAAAATATAAAAAAATACTAGCTAACGCTGTATACAATAGAACAACTCCACCATAATATGAATAAGTGTCAAAGATATAAATAAAACATATCTATAAAATATGGCCCAGTGGTGATGGGAGAGTCAAGTAATTGAAATAGTGAAGAAGTGTGTAGAGTATAACACACATGCATGAAGTCAAAGTAGGATGAAACATTAAACCCCCCATGACACTTTATAACTAAGTGCAACTAAAAAATGATTCCATCAACAAAATACTTGACCAAATGATGCAAATAACTCTAGTACATTATAAATATGTAGAGAATTCCATCATGAGAGTTTCTTTTAAGACAACCAAAAAAAATGAGAGCTCAACTAATAAAAGGAGCCTCAAAAAACAAGAGGAATAGTGCGTACACAAAAAAATTGAATAGTAGAGGAGCCAGGCGTTTGTTCCCTCTCATAGAATGTTCATAAATACACCATAATTGATCTAAATTCCATCACATATGAATATAGATGGAATAAGATGATACAATCAGTGAAAAGTGCAAAAATGGATCACACAAAAATACATCTGGTAGTGTCTCAAGAGAATCATGCCCGATAGGAATAATATCAAGTTTCTCAAGGTTTTTAGGCCTAAGTGAAGGTGCAACTGATCTCATGCATTTCTCAATATTCTAATTATAGATGAATTATCATTAATATATCCCAAAGGAGATGAAACATTTATGTTATAACTAATGTTGTGGTGAGTGTCCCATTTAAAAGGATGGATGGTAAAAACTATGCCTTATGAATATATACCAATACTTCTACCAAGTTGAACCATGGAATGAAGTGTGTAAGAATTGAAGGTAATAGTGTGCTTCTCAAAGGAACCCAACATATAACAAGACATATTTTTAATGGGATGTGTAGAAGGTGCATCAATAGAATCATCAACATGAGCAACAATAGCATGCATATATATTGACAAAGCAGGGTTAGTGGGTGTAGGAGTAGTGACTATAAGTGAATCTGGTATGTCATAATAAATAATCAAATCAAATGGATGTGTACCAAATTCAAGAACATGTAGTGAATGAAATGATGGAATAGGAATAGGGGATTGTACTTCCAATATATCAATATTATTTTGCAAATGTGTAATTTAATCTGTAGGGAGTGAATTAGGGCATATTTCTTGAGAATGAGAGATCACATAAATGAATTATGCTTCATTCAAGTCTTATTATCTTCCTAAAGTGATAGAAAATTAACTTTTAGAGTAATACAAAAGCACACTCAAGGAAAATAACCTAATTATAGACAACGGGTACCACTGAAAATACATCCACAAGTTTACAATAAAGGTGGCACCAAGTGCAATAAAAATAGAATATTGGTGAGAAGGGTACAAGGTGGAAGAAGGTACAATAATAAAGTCGATAAAGGCCATTCTTTGCCAAAAGAATGACATTTTATTTTCAATAATAGAGTCTTTGCTTAAAAACTTCTTCTTAGAAAATAAGATCACTACCTTTGAAAAAGATAATATCAACATTTTAAAATGCTCCCCCCTAGCTCCTCCCCATATTGTTGGCATCTCTTTTAATAGTAAAATATCCTCCTTAAAAATTAATCCTTTTTTTGTATAAATCTTATCAAGATATGTGAAGAAGGGACTCAACCGTTTAACCTCTCTAGTGTGAGAGGATTCTAGCAAAACTTATATAGTAACTTAGTTATTCAATATCATGAGTATTCTATTTACATACAATTTAGTTTTGACATTATTTTAAAATAAAGTAAATATTTGACATTGAAATCCCAAAATGCATAATATTCTTAATATATCACTACCCCATGACTTCATAATATACACACTTTCATTATTTAGTGATACATTCTTACACCTTAAGAGCATTTAGTTTCTATAGTTAAATATAATACAAATGATATAACTCTATGTAAGACATTCCCTAAGCATTTAAATGGTAAATCTCAAGATTAATTTCACCATCTCCCTAGTGACTCTTTACATGCATATATTTAGTTATAAGAGATTAGTTTCACCATCTTACTGAATTGTGTCCCTTAATGTATAGTCAATGCCAAAGTGCATTGTACCTCAAATGTAACTTATTATACACTTTATTATTTGTTAATGAATCTCATGAGGATCATCTATGAAGCTAGAGACAAGTTCGACATCAAAAGATCTATGTCTTGTTGGATATGACTTAAATAAAGAGGGTTTCCTACCAACTGTTTATACGATATAGAATCAACATATGGTGTAGAACACTTGGTAAATAAATTAACCCAAAACTAAAAGGGAGTCAGGGTTGGCTTGTAGACAAGCATGATGAATTACCAAATTATGTCCAAATCATACTTTGGCTATGAAATGTTGATCCTTGTCTTAGATTGTGATACCTAAAGACAAAAGAAGTAGTGAAGAAATTCCAAGTTTGAGATATCAAATTTCTCCATGAGGTTTGACTTTACATCCTTAATCAAAGAGGAAGCACTCCCATTGATGATCAAGTCATCAAAAATAAAACAGAATTACAATAAGTTCACCATAAATCTTCTTTGGGTACATAATTGGGTCTGAATGGCATTTGAAGAAATGTGTGTTAATAAAAAAATTATCTACCCACTCATACCAAATTTGAGGGGCTTGTTTAAGACCATAGAAAGATCTCCAAAGTCTACATACTAGTGAAGAGTCTTTAATATACCCTTGTGGCTGCTCCATGTTGATTTCTCATGTAAATCTCCATGCAAGAAGATATGATTCACATCATTTTGATGCACTTTTTAGCGATGTGATGTAGTGAGAGAGACCAAGAGAATGTGATTCATCTTTGTAATTGGTGCAAATGTCTTTGAATATTCAATGCCCTCAACTTGGGAGGACCCTTTTAAAACTATGTGTGATTTTTAACTAAACCATCTGTTGCATAGACCCACTTGCACCGAGTCAATTTTCTTCCTTTTGGAAGAGTAAGTAAGTCCCAAGTATCATTCTTCAACAAAGAATGATATTCAAATGCCATTGCTTGATTCCATTTAGGTTTACCAACTACACCATTGAGGGTCTGAGGATATTTAAAATTTAGAGCATGAGTGATAATACCTATAACAATCTTTTCATATCTGATTTGATGAGTGTTAGTGGGATCACTTGTCGAAGTGCCAACTAATTCTCTTGTATTTATGACCCATTTGAAAGTATTTGTTTAATAAGAGTTGGACGTGGCACTGAGGTAATTGGAGGTCCTTCATCCATTAAATCATCTAAAATTTTATCGGTGTCAGAAAAAATATAATATAAAAAAAAAAAAATTAAAAAAAAAAATGAAAATGTTGACACGTAAGTTGATGAATGTTCATCTACATTAAAATAATCCCTGTAAATTATTTCATAAGTACCAATACTAGGGTCAAATAAAAGATAGGCTTTTAATAGTCCACTTAAAATTTCTACTTTTATTCGAGATGGTTAAGAAGTTACATAAGGTTAGGTTAGGGTGTGAACTTGTAGCCTTCCTTTTAAGGGCACAAGTTATATTGCCGTGTTTTTAACGTTAAGAAAGACGGCACGGATTTCATTTGATCTTAGCCGCGTGTTGCGATGTAAACAATTATATCGCCTTTGTCTACAATAACATATTCCCTGAAATTGATGAAACGTTCGTTGGCTGGCGTGGCGTACCACACATTTAACAGGGACGCAAATACCTTGCGGGTGAGTGTGTCAGTAACTGTGACTGTGAGTGTGGGACCCATGGAAGTACCTCCTCTCTCTCTCTGTGTCTGACATTTTGGGAATTTCATACCTGGTGCCTCTTCAAACCTGGCGGCCTTCCATGATATAATTAATTCATATGTTGTTGTTGCCTCTTCTTGCTTGTTGACGGATTCTCTGTTCTCTCTATCCAAAGTGTTTCCTCTCACGCGTTTTATCGATTTTCAACACAATAAAATCCATCGCTTTATGCTCACTTCATCATTTCTGTTCTCTGGATTTTTGTTCCTCTCATATTCTAAATTGTGTTTACCATTAAAAAAACCCCGTCAAAATGGCTCAAAGGTCCGGAGTTGAAGAAGAGAAGGCCGGAACAGCACAGCGGGATTTCAAGAAAGCGAGGCCTAATTTCAAGTTTATTCTGGTCCTGTTCCTCGTGTCTTATGCTGTGACCGTTGTCTGCATAAGCTTCATTAACCCCATTGTTCAACTATGTAAGCTGGATTATTATTCATTTCTGCTGTTTCCTTTTTAAAACATTTTTTGTTACCTGATATGTTTGATATCATTACTGATATGAGGCCTAAAATTTTTGTTCGCTGTTGCAGATGGTAGTAGATAAGAAATATTTTATACACGTGTAATTTTACAGACTCGTATTGTACTTCACAATCATCCTTTAGAGATAACACAGCAGCAGCTGAAGAGTTCCGTGTCAGATAAAACACGCAACCTCATAATCTGGATTGTTCCTTGCTCATCAACGGTGAGAACAAAAACAGCACTCCCATTTCTTTCTTTTCTAATACAGGTTTTGAGAGTGACAACCTCTGAGGAAGAAATTAATTCTGTTTACAGATGTTGGAAGTCATAATGCATCTGGTGGAGACGACGGAGGGATCCTGTGCTGTGACCGTTCTCATTATCGTACAGACGTCTGCTATCTGAAAGGGGACGTGAGAACCAATTCTCAAAATGCCACCATTTCCCTTTATGCCCACAATCATAGGAAAGATCTCCTTGTCCAGTCAGGAAAAAATCAGGCCATATGCACGCAAATGGGAGGAGAGCGTCATGAACACCATCGATGAAATCACCCTCAAAACAGAGGATGATGCGCACGCAAACTCGTGCCAAGTCCAGCATGCCGTGCCTACCGTAGTTTTCTCCATGGGAGGATACACAGGCAACGTTTACCATGAGTTCAATGATGGTTTGTTGCCTCTGTACATAACTTCCGAGCATCTACACGGAGAAGTAATGTTCGTAATCCAAAAATACCATGATTGGTGGATGACCAAGTATGGAGAAATTGTGAAGCAGCTCACCAACTACCCCGTCATCTATTTCAGCAAAGATAAGCGAGTCCACTGTTTTCCAGAGATGATAGTTGGCCTCAACATACACGACGAATTGAGTATAAATCCAGGGCTCATGAAAGATGGCAAGAGCATTGTGGACTTCCGGGAACTCGTCAGCAACGCCTATGCCCCTCGATTAAGTTACATGGCTGAAACAGAGAGGAGAAGTGAAGAACCAGCATCCTCCTTAAAGGCATCTGGGCTTGGGAATGATTCAGTAGTAGCAAAGCCCAAATTGGTAATAACATCTCGGCAGAAATCGAGGGCAATGATGAACCAGAAAGGAATCGTCAAATTGGCAGAGCAAATTGGGTTCCGGGTAGGGATAGTGAATCCCAAAAGAAACACGGAGATGGTAGACATGTTTCGAGCTCTAAACTCTTGCGATGTTATGGTGGGAGTTCGTGGTGCTGCCATGACACACTTTTTGTTCATGAGGCCCGGTGCCGTGTTAATACAGATTGTGCCTTTGGGTACAGACTGGGCTGCCGCTAGCTATTATGGGGAGCCTGCCACGAAGTCAGGATTGAAATATCTTGAATACAAAATACTGCCAGAAGAGAGCTCTCTGTTTGCAGAGTATGGGAGGGATGACCCTGTTCTCAGAGACACGGAGTCCATTAACAGAAAAGGATGGTGGGAGACAAAACGTGTGTATCTGGAGGGGCAGAACGTGAAGCCTTCATTGAAGCGGTTCAATAAGACCCTGATGGCGGCCTAGTCCTATGCACAAGTAAACTAGGTTCTGTACAGGAACAGGGCGTATTTAAACGCGAAAAGATACATACAGATTTTTTTCATTTCAGAGGCCAAGAATGGTCCCATAATGTAACAAATATTTACTCGTCTACATTAATTTATTCATTATAACATTTAAAATGGTACAAGGCGCTGTTTAATAATTTAAAAGTACGTAAATCATTGACGCAAATGAAAAGCATAATGAATGGAGTGAATCAGAGGCTAAGGATGGTCTCATAATGTAATAAATATTTACTTATCTACATTAATTTATTCATTATAACATTTAAAATGGTCTATAGCATTGTTTAATAATTTAAAAGTACGTAAATTATTGATGCAAATGAAAATCACAATGAATAGAGTGAATCAAAAGTCAAGGATGGTCTCATAATGTAACAAATATTTATTTGTATACATAAATTTATTCATTATAACATTTAAAATGGATCATGACGTTGTTTAATAATTTATAAGTACGTAAATCATTGACGCAAATGAAAAGCATGATTACATAAAATGTTTCAGTTAAATGCTACTCATAGTTGCCCAAAGGTGCAAGTTATGTTGGGTGTGTTTTCGTTGTATTTATTTTTTTAATTATTTATGTGTAAAAAGGATAGAGTATACCCATATAGTAGTGAATGTTAATTCGTCACGGTATGTGATTCATATTAATTGTTCTTTTATTAAGAGATATTTGTATTATTTTATGTATGGTTATAGTTCATGTCATTTTGATATGTATTTTGCGATGATTACCTCATGTAATAGGGTTAATGAAAGTAGCTTTGAATCTAAATTGTAGATAATGTAAACAATTTCCCCGATAGCCCCATTAATTAATCTTACTTTTACCTATAGATTGGATGTCAATCTAACATTTACCATGCCTATCAATCAAAAATTTACACTCTAATTACGATATAGGTGAAAGTTATGTTGGAAGGGATGGCATAATTTTCACTTTTGATAAAGTGAGGTTTTATAAAGTGAAAGTGTATGAATTGGAAGTCGTACCTCACTTGAAACCCATGAACACTTACCCCATATCATCTTTTATGAATGAAGTTTCAAGCAACAATGATCTAATATTTTTGGTGGAGATGATGGTAGAAAATGAAGTTGTGTGTTTCTTCATACGATAATGCATTGTCTAAAGATGGGCTACTACGTTTCTAGGAAGGTGCTTAAGTCATTATGAGTTTTGGGGGCTCTTATTATACTACCATAAAAACCTTAATTCTACCATCACAATCTGATGACTATATCCATATTGTACAAAAAACTTGAGATAATTCTATAAAACCTTCACTTTTTAATTATTATACTAGCACTAAATTTAGTTTTATAATTTTAAGTCTAATTATGAATAATAACAATGTGTATGAATGTCTATAATGCAATTAGATTTAGATCCATTTATCTTTACCACAGTGATAAAAATAGTGCAAGAAAGGAATTTTGACATTTTATATGTATAAATTATTCAAATATATTTATTATCTAAATACAACAATTTTATCATCTATATTAATCATATTTATGGTATCAATTATTTTAGTTGAACTCTCTATGAACATAATATTACAATGTTTATGATTTATTTTCTTAAGTACATGACACATATATTAATAAAAGTCCTTTTTCAAAAGTCCTAAAATTATTATCTGCATTGCCCTTGCATTTACATCATTGCCATTGAAATCCATTAGTTTAACCCTTAGTAAAGTAGGGTTTTGTAAAGGGAAAGAATTTAAATTAGTAGTTGTATCTCTTTTGAAATCTATGACCACTGACCCCTCTCCCTTTTTGTGCATGATGCAATATGCAATAATAATCTAATATTTCTAGTGGAGGTGACAATGGAAAATGACATTGTATATTCCTTCATGCATGATATAGCAATGTGTTTTTCAGGGAGGAGACATTTCATTTTATAGTGAGTTTAAGTAATGGTGAAATGGTAGGGAAGGGAAAGGTTATACAAAACATAAAAGTGGTGAAAGATTTAAAGGTGAACTAAGCTCATGGTGATGGGCAATGACAAAGTATTTTATGTGACAAACTCAAGTATTTAATTTTGGTGGTACGTTTAAAATAAAAACATAAACATGATTAATCTCCTATGAATTAAGATTATTGAGGCAATCCATTGACCTACACATATCATGATTACTTGGGGGATATACCTATTAACACAACGAAATGACCCCTAGTATATGATTAGGGTATCAGACCTAGTTATAGCTCATGCCCAAACACTAACAATAGATCCCTTAGACAATAACAGACAAATGATAAACTAAAAATCATTGTATGTCCCAACTCTATCATGATCCATGTCTAATAAAACATAGAGAAACTCATGGCCTCTGTTTATCTATTTTTAAAACCCTTGGTTTATCATGGATTATTATGATTCAGATTTTATGGGAAACCCATAATTGTAACAACTATGATTTGCATTTATTTCCCCTTGAAACCCTTATTGCATATCATGAATACCCCTAGAAATATTAAGGTTTTCATAATGTAGGCCATTAGGAGGACAATGCCATGAGAAAATGAGAGTTTTTGTGAATGTAGGGTATTGACAGTAACTAAGGGGTTTGAAAACATATAACTGAGGCTTTTAGAATATTATCAATTTCCCATAACATCTGAAAACCATCACATAAATTTAACCTAAATTTTCTTGTTGGAATCTACTATTAATCTAAATTTTGACATAGTGGGCATTTGAATTTTAAAATTGACAAGAAGCACTACCTCAAACTCACATCTTTTAACACAATGAAATACATCTTTAAGGAAATTAAAAGTACAAAACAAGTTTCATGCTTGCACATGCAAATCAATTCTTCACAATTAAAAATTGACCTCAATTCATCATGACTTATTTTGTTTCAGATGTTACATAAAAATCATAATTGGAAACCATATACCTTATGTTTTACACATCCTTCAAAACCCTTGATGCACTTCATGAATAGCCCTTGAAATATTAAGGGTTTCACAATACAAGCCATTAAGAGCATGAGAAGGTGAGGGTTTTTGTGAATTTAAAAAATTAAAAGTAACTAGAATGTTTCAAATAAACATCTCTCAATGGGTTCAAAATATTCTGGGTTTCTCATAACATCTAAAAACTAGCCTAGAAATTTATCCCAAAATTTCTTTGTAGAATCTACTATTAATCTAACTTTTGAAAAATGTGAATACTATTACTGATATGGAATGTCCAAGACTACCCATTCTATAATTTACTAATTTAAATATCTAAATAATTTTTTAAAGATATTATGTATGCTTGTAATACAAGTTTATATTTGAAGTTCTACATATGATATTGTATCTAGATGCACCTAAACATATTTCCAAGGAGAGAGTAGGATTGACCTTCCATCTCAAAAATTCACCCATAATTTAAGAATGTTGATGATAATCATTTAGTATTGTTTTGAATTAATGTTTACTACAATTATTTGTCAACATACTTTCCTTGATTAAAACTATTTTTTCTTGTTCAAAATCTCATATTGTTTCTTGTTAGATTTGTATGTCCTTTTCATGTCCAAATGTAGATGATTTCCACATAGAATAATCCTTTTCCTACAATTCACATTTTTTGATGAGTAAATGTGAACAACCTACACTCCCATCAAATCTAAAACATGATTATCCTTTTCCTTCCATGATCTATCAACTTTATTCCCTATCATAACCTTCTACTCTTCAATACCACCTCCATAATGCATAATTTATTACTAATTACTAAATAACATTTTAGAATTTATAAAAATATAGTTTCAAAAATGAATGATTTCACAAATATTAATTTGTTAAGCTATAGTAGAAAGATAATCCTAATTGTGTAATCTCTAATTATATAATAAACTATAATTATGTAAGACATAAGTATGCAAATATCCCAACTTTATAAGTCACAGTTATACTCATTACAAAAGCCTAATTATGAAGTAAACCTTAATTTATAAGCCATAATTTTATGAATACCTTATTTTTATGAACTCTAATTTTTAATGAACTAAATCTATATCAAACCCTAATTTTGTTATTCCTATTTATGTAACAACCCATAATTTTATCATCCCTTATTATGCACTAAATGATAAAATTTTAAACTATAATTTTAATTTACTAAACCCTATTTGTGTTTTAAAAAAGACCATAATTTTTAAGCCCTAAATTTATTGGTAAACATATTTTTTCTAAGCACTAAATATGCATCAAACCTAATTTCAAATTAAAAGACTAATAGTTGAATGCTTTCAAAGAATAAAATTATTTATTTCATAAAATTTTAAAAACTATCAAACTTCTATCGTGATGTGATCAATTTCCAAATGATCACTGCAAAAAATAAACTATTTCATTAAATCCTCTTGACATATCATTTTTGTTACCAATTAAGTTGACATTCGTAGCAGACATGATGAAATCACACTTATAATTATGTGCTTTCATGGGATGTCTCACATATCTGCGTGAAGCGTAACTCTAAACTAACAATCTCTATTTTAAAAAAAGAAAACATAGTAGAGAATGGAAATCATTACTATCAAAACAACAAAGGGAAGCTTGTGTAACTACTATTGTCATTTTATTACATGTTAAAGATATTAAAAACCAAGGGTAGGGGACACTTGTATTATTTAATTAAGTGAGCTCCTCCATGTATTAAGGCAATTAAATGATCACTAACTTACTATTGGATGTTACTTCTACCTATAACTTTGGAACAAATGCTAGTCGTAAATCCTTTAAACAATCCAACAAATGGTAAGATATATAACGTATGATGTGTTTATATATGTAATATGAGAGTATGATGTGATTAGTGTGTAATATGTACTCACATTTTTCAAAAATTAAAAATAATTAGAAGATGGGAAACATGTACTAATGTTTCCATGACTAATATTTTAGTCAAGTGTTTGTAACTTGTAAAAATCACTTTGTCATGGACAAAAATGAGATGCTCACTCAATTATCTATTGATCTAACATTGATGGGTTATTAGTAACTTATGTTTGTTTACATTAAAAAATATGCATTCCATAGTAATAATTCATAATAATAACTTAGAGGTTTCATATTACATGGTTCTAATTATATTAGTTTCATAATGGTTCCATATTTATCTATTGCAATTCTTGGATGGTGACTAAACTTAACATACATCAAATTATAGAAATGTTCAATTAGTGCTCAAATTTGATATCAAAGGAAAACACAAGTTTCCATATAAAAATATAAAACATACTCCTCTGGGATATGTCTATTATAGCATCAAAATGGAGCATGTATAGTAATAGGTAGAGCACAGAGAAATATGTTTCAAATTTTGTTAACACATTTTATGTGTTTTCCTTTTATCATAAAATTTGATTGTCAATGTTGATGTTTCATTAAGAACTTTTGTTTCCTTACAAAAATATGCATTCCATCCTAATAACACATATTAATAAGCTTCACTTTTAGTAAGGTCTTAGCAAGTTAAAATTATTATTAGATAGAGGATTTGAAATTCTAATCTTGACTAGTCATCTACACTTGAAATTAGTATGTTTCACTATGTATAGAATATTACTATTATTGTTTACATGAAT
This sequence comes from Torreya grandis, assembly GCA_037957365.1. Classification (NCBI taxonomy): domain Eukaryota; kingdom Viridiplantae; phylum Streptophyta; class Pinopsida; order Cupressales; family Taxaceae; genus Torreya; species Torreya grandis. Next base: position 9,182,136 of record JARHVA010000038.1, on the reverse strand, counting down.
TCATTTAACTTCACTCAGAATTAATTTAATTAGAGGTAATCTGATACCACATATAAAGTAAATAATAAATTACTAATTTTTTTAAAAATTGTTCCCTTTTCTTTAAAAATTATAAAATGTATTTTATTATTTGAGTTACGTGGGTTAATACTTACATTAATAAATAATAAAATATATAGTTATATTTCTTACCATTTTGAATTTAGTGGGAGGTTAAACCCATTGGTCATAATGGTTCACTCCACATATAATTAATATTACATGGTAAAATCAATACATTCAGACATTTGATCAATTTCAACATACATTCAAGTTTATGAGCAATCATACATTTTTAATATTCAATAAATGGTTCTGTGAAGGAGATTGTCTAAGAATAAGAGTGAGATGAAGATTGAATGTATCGGATCCAAAAAATTTCTTAAATAATGAATAATCATTATCTATTTTTTACCTCCCTTTGAGGTTTTGCCATGTATATCTAGTCTTTTGAATTTATGTCTTTGCTACAATATTCATATCTAGATCATACATGTGTACATAATTAATTCAACATGGTTTCAAAGCAAGTTTGATAGGTGTGGATTATTGGCAAGACTTGGCAGTTGATTTGTTTGGATTCTAGAGCATCCCAAACCCCTATACAAGTAAATTTATGTATAATATCAACCTTGTACAACCTAGTGTATGACCATATGAGGTAAAAGTCTATTTTAATTATTTTTGCATTACCTTGGATCCTGTGGAATTTTATCTCAATAGTTTTGGGTCATTTAAAGACGCTGAGAAGTAATCTAAGACTCCAAACAACACTATAAAAACAAAATGTTTGTTTAAATTCCACTGCTATGCCCTTTTATGGCATCTTATATGACATAAGAGGAAAAAAAATATTTTGGTATCCATGTGGATATTTTGGAGTTGAATCTCTACATTTTGATCAAACAAACACTTAAACTTCAGTCCAAGCAACAACCAAACAATAGATTTACAAGAAAATATTTCTTGTGGTATGGATGTATGACTTTGGTAAGGCATGTATGGACTAAAAAGCCAATGAAAATTAGTTAAACGCCTCTACTACCTATTTATTTTCTTTGAAGGTGGATCCTCAGTATTTTTAGCATGATAAAAATTTATAACATGTCTTGTAAAGCATCAAAATCATATTCACAAAAACATCCTCTTGAGTGCGATGGTATGGCATGTGTGGGTTAAAAGTAGAAAAAAAATAGTCTTTTGATATAAAAAAATATTTTTATTGATTTACATCAATTAAGAGGCCCTTGTGATGTTGTAAAATAGTTTTTTGTGATGTCCCTTACTTAGGGGCTCCTTTTGTCTCTACACACTCTGATATATAGCAATAAAAAGCTCTGATACCACTGTAATATCCCCTTCAAATAGGGAATATAGAAACACAAAAGCACTGAACCAAGAATACGATTTTGCAAGATAATTTCAAATAAGTAAATAAATCACAGTAAATCTCTTATCTGCCAGTCAAATATCCTTCACTTATTCAGATAATTACAATTGAGTCTCTGTCATAAAAACAAAATAATATGAAATATTTTGTCCTTAAACCCTGGCTTATAGCAAATCTGGGAATGAAACCTAAATTTTGTCTCATCACGGCCTGTTGTGTCAAACACACAGTCATCGGCGTCGGTCGATATACTGCCAACGTCGGTCTTCAGTCGGCTGATGTCGGTCACTGGGGATCTCTGTCTGCCGAAGTCAGTGTCTGTGTGGATCTGTACGGACTTGTACGATCTTCATACGGCTACCAATTAATCACAACCTATCTGTTTTCAACCCTGGATCTGAAGATATGTAGCTCTAATACAGAAGATATCTATCTGTATAACTTATTAAATCAAAACATTAAGAAATAAATACCTGGAATATCTGTAATAACTTCTGTGTGAAGTTATCTCTCAACCCTGTAAATTCTGTGATAACTTTTGGATGAAGTTATCTCTCAATTTGGCAATAGATCAGCTGATATTTCATAGCCTCTAAATTACACACACTGAAGAGGGAACGTTCTCCAATGCAAATGGAATCCTGGAACCCTAGGCTCAGTCTTCACAGAAGAATTCTTCAAAATCAATAATCAATAATCAATAATCATATGCATCAATAATGGCCTCCATGTGAAACCCTTATACCTTCAAAAGATATGCTTGCCCTAATTAGGGTTTCTTAAATTAGCATTAGGGTTTCTAATTTAAAATTAGACCAAATAATTAATATTTGATTAAATCAATCAAATATTAATATCTCCCTCAATATACGTCGGATCCTCAAACCGATCGAAGCTAGTGAATCAGGGAGTGATTCTGCACATGACCATACCAAAATAAGGGTGCTCTGCTACATGTCAAATATCCCTAAATAATAGGAGCATCAAGCAAACATGTCTGAAAGACCTCGAATGAATGCCCACTGAAACCATTCTACAAATTGAAGTTAAGCCAATCTCCATTATAACCCTCTATCCATCCTATTAGCCTATGAAGGTTGCATAATAGGCTAATCATGAAGTCTGTCAATGTCCTCTAAAAAGGGAACATGACAATCCGCCCCCCCTATAATTACTTGTCCCCAAGCAATCTCAGAACAATGAACCACTCGATCCTCCTGGATCCCAAATGTAGTCATGATCTACACTGATGAAAATTAATGCAAACACCTGCAATATCATTAGTAGTATAACAAAGAGGAACCCATAATCAAATTGGGAAACACAACTCAACCAATCTCTGAAATCACAACTGCCCTAGATGTGTCGATACTGTAGGCTGTGTAATTGGCAATTGCAAATTCCATCTACAAAAGATGGTGTTAATCCATCCCATAATTGATCCCTCTATAACGGTGGCACAACCAACTGTACCACACTGTCAAATGTGTGAGAAGAATCAATCTGGAGACTCGACTCCACTGGTATCCCAAACTCCTCATAATCAGGTACTCCCAAGTCCTGAATATGTGTGTGAGCCTCAACCACATGCTCCTCATAAGTAGCTATAGAAACATACTCATCACCAACACTCAGTGTACTAACATCTGAGTACACCTCCACACTCTGAATGCATGCATCAGACTCATCCTCACTGTCTAACTCTTGAGTTAAACTCACCTTAAGACAAAGCTCATCCACAACATCCTCAACTAATCCTACCTGTGAAGATAATGCAGATACATCATTACCTGAAGATGTGTTAATATCTCCTTGTACTGGATCAGCATGACTGTCAAACTCCTCATGCAAGTTGCTGCATGTCATAGGGAAAGCACTAAGATCCTTAGGCCTATTAATTAAACTCTTTAACCACATACAAGCTCTAGGTGAGACATTTTCTCCTTTTGTCCAGACATACCATAAATCTTCTGCCAAAAGTTTAGAAATTTTATCCTCATCCTCAAACAAGATTGTGAACATGATAGAGTGCATTGATGCTAATACATCACTGGAATGAAAATCATCTAAAATAGTCCAAAATATTTTAAACATCCTGCGAATGTCACCAATACAACCTACTAACATCATAAGGTTTTCAAATCCATACCTTGAAAATATTTCGAGTAATCTTTCCCTCTTAGAGAAATGAGGGTCTCTAATGTCATCCAAATTTTTGAAGCTTTTTACCATGGCATGAAGTACCTCTCTCATAATCTGATCATCATTAAAATCAAAGCCAGCTATGATCCTCATGATTTCACTAATGCAAGAGAGAGCTGCAAGTCTTACCACCTCATCACGATGTCTCAATAAACGGGGCTTCACCAATGAACCAAACGCTGGAGATAGCGTTGTTTGCATCTCATAAGAATTTGACTGATCAACCTTGCTTAAATAAATTTCCAACTCCTCCAAAGTTTTTACAATGTCCTCTGCTTGCTGACATGGATTATCTAATTTCTTCTTTGCATTGTGCATGCTTTCTTCCAAATCTTTGACCCCTTTTAGAGCCATACTGATAATCAAATTGAACCTGAAACTACCCAACAAGATGGCAAGACATTAGCTCTGATGTGCCCAACAAGATGGCAGGAATTTGGCTCTGATACCACTATGATGTCCCTTACTTAGGGGCTCCTTTTGTCTCTACACACTCTGATATATAGCAATAAAAAGCTCTGATACCACTATAATATCCCCTTCAAATAGGGAATATAGAAACACAAAAGCACTGAACCAAGAATACGATTTTGCAATATAATTTCAAATAAGTAAATAAATCACAGTAAATCTCTTATCTGCCAGTCAAATATCCTTCACTTATTCAGATAATTACAATTGAGTCTCTGTCATACAAACAAAATAATATGAAATATTTTGTCTTAAAACCCTGGCTTATAGCAAATCTGGGAATGAAACCTAAATTTTGTCTCGTCGTGGCCTGCTGTGTCAAACACAAAGCCGCCGACGTCGGTCTTCAGTCGGCCGATGTCGGTCACTGGGGATCTCTGTCTACCGAAGTCGGTGTCTGTGTGGATTTGTACGGACTTGTACGATCTTCATACGGCCACCAATTAATCACAACCTATCTGTTTTCAACCTTGGATCTGAAGATATGTAGCTCTAATACAGAAGATATCTATCTGTATAACTTATTAAATCAAAACATTAAGAAATAAATACCTGGAATATCTGTAATAACTTCTGTGTGAAGTTATCTCTCAACCCTGTAAATTTTGTGATAACTTCTGGATGAAGCTATCTCTCAATTTGGCAATAGATTAGCTGATATTTCACAGCCTCTAAATTGCACACACTGAAGAGGGAATGTTCTCCAATGCAAATGGAATCCTGGAACCCTAGGCTCAGTCTTCACAGAAGAATTCTTCAAAATCAATAATCAATAATCAATAATCATATGCATCAATAATGGCCTCCATGTGAAACCCTTATACCCTCAAAAGATATGCTTGCCCTAATTAGGGTTTCTTAAATTAGCATTAGGGTTTCTAATTTAAAATTAGACCAAATAATTAATATTTGATTAAATCAATCAAATATTAATATCTCCCTCAATATACGTCAGATCCTCGAACCGATTGAAGCTGGTGAATCAGGGAGTGATTCTGCACATGACCATACCAAAATAAGGGTGCTTTGCTGCATGTCAAATATCCCTAAATAATAGGAGCATCAAGCAAACATGTCTGAAAGACCCCGAATGAATGCCCACTGAAACCATTCTGCAAATTGAAGTTAAGCCAATCTCCATTATAACCCTCTATCCATCCTATTAGCCTATGAAGGTCGCATAATAGGCTAATCATGAAGTCTGTCAATGTCCTCTAAAAAGGGGACATGACATTTTTAGACACTATGTTGGCCTCTTACTCTCTCCCTATTGTGCCCCTACCTTCCTCTTGTGCCATGGCTACCTGTGGCAAACCAAAATGGTTAGTATATGGTTTATAAAATATTTTTAAAAATAAATCAAAATTTCCATGCAAACAAAAGTGGAAGGACTCACTTTCCTATTAGCTTTTTAGAAAAAAGTTAAAAAAACAAGTAAATGTTATTTACATTTACATTACTTAATTTTTTATTTAAGGAAATTGATTAAATAAATTTTAAATATTATATTATTCATGTATTTTTTAGTAAGTGTTTCAAGGGATTTAGTTAGTGTAAATTTTTAAAACACTTGTAAAAGTGAGGTACAATGTTCAAAACTCGTTAAACTTATCTTGTTGGCCATACCTTATTTGGTCAAAATTTATTTTAAAGTAATATAATTAGCCAAAACTTTATTTTATTATTTAAAATTTTATTCTTGATCCCTTTTAAAAGTCTCTTATGACACTTACAACTCTTACTATAGCTACAACTTTTTACTAGAACTATAGATCCTAGTGATCAGCATAAAGTTTTAAAAAATGGGTGGGAGTTTATGCAACTCTAGATATTACAAACACAATGATTGATTTTTTTTTCCTAACTATAAATTTATAAAACTATCTTGTCTTTTTTATTAAATCCCTATAATTGATTTATGTAAGATTATTGGGAGGTTGTTTGTTTGCTCTAAATTTTAAAGGTTGTATTCATCTTATTATTTCAGCCTATTATGTAATATCATAACTTGACAATTATTTACAAATTATGCACAAATAAAGATACTCTTATCAAACTTATTTCATAATTTATTATTAAATATTTTAATTAATCAATTAGTTTTGATTTACTTTTTTAAAAATCTATTTAGATTTATTTTAAAATTTTATGGATATATGTAATGTAATTTGATTAAAATGAATTTATCTATATTAAATTTTAGTGAACCCACATTGTTTCGCATGGTCTTAAAAGTAAAATATACTAAAAAATGAAGATCAAATCAACAAACCATTTCCACGGTGCAAATTATAGAAGATTTAGCCATCAATAAGAGGAAAATCATAGTCTTTGAATGTACAAAGGGAGATGAGCGGTATATATAGCTTGTGTAAGAGTGAACTATCATTTATCTATTGGTTCCACTAAATGTGACTTCCACAAAGGGTGGTAGCACATATGAATTAAGAATTAAATGTGTGCTTATCTAGACATGTTTTCACACTAATTATACTTAGTGTAAAAACTAATTTACTAAATTAACTTAATGTTAGTGCATCTAGAATAATATACTAACACCTCCCCGCTTTAAGTGAAACTTAAGGAGGAATATACAAAGTAATAAAGCTAATAATCCTCTAATAATGGGTCCCAGTAACAAGCCCTAATAAGGTATTAATGTATAATAAGAATACACCATAATAAATGACATACACTACAAGGGTCTCTAAAAAACTACTAATATTAGTAAAATGAATATAAGAAATGTATTTGGTGGACAAAAAGTAACTCAAGAACTCTTTTTTTCATGAGTGGTTTGGATCCACTACTCGATCATAAAAAGAAACTGACATTGTATTCACAAGAATGGTTCCTTACAGAAAAGAGATTGTTAGAGGCATCAAAAGTGGAAAAATTTCACTAAATGGAATTAGATCAATTGCCTAAAATAGAAGATGTACGATAAGGGTTAGCAAGGGACACAACACCTAAAGAAGTAGGATATGAACCACACACACACCCTATATTATTGATTGGGTAAAGTGATGTAAGAAATTATATGAGTGTATGAATCCCACTACTTGAACATTGAAAAACTAACACTTATTCACCAAAATAGCTCCTCATCAACCTGAAAGAAATTATCAAAATATCAAAGAAGATAAGTTGACATTGGGATTCACCTAAGTAATTAAACTTCAAACTAAAGGAGATTATCAACATGTCAAAAAAGTGTTGAAGATAAAAATAAAATATCTCTCAAGAAGATGGCCTTAGTGGTGATGGGAGATTCATTTAAATAAAATAGAGAAGAGGATGTGAAGAATAGATCACCCACGTATGAAGGTAAATGAGGACCAAAGTGATAAACCCCCCACAAAAATTTATAACTCAATGTGACTACAAAATAATCCTTTAAAAAGCAAAAACCCCACCGAATAACACAAGGATATCCAAAATGATGTCAATATGTATAGAATGCCATCAATAACAAAAGAGATTATCCTAAAAAATAAACACCAAAATGAGGTCTCAACCAACGAAAAAGCATAAATAGGTAGGAGGAGTAATGTGTAGATGAAGAAACTAAATAGTGGAGGAGTCATCCCTATAGAACCCTTGCTAAGAATGATTTTGATGCCACCAAAAATGATATGATATCCATCTACGATGAATGTAGATGGTATAATAACATGCATGCAAATGATTGGCTATGAATTAGACAACTAGTTTAAGTGAAGGAATAATTGAATGAATGTCGGGTTGATTAGGCCTAACTAAAGTATAGATCATGTAATACTAAATGTCTTCATGAAGAGTAAATCAAACAAAAATTGGATCTCTGTAATCAAGATGTCCCAAAGGTGATACAACACGTATGGAATAACTAATGTCATGATAATAATTCCAATGTGATAGATAAGAGAAATAATACCTTGTGAATATCTACCAATAACTTTTCCAAGATATCTCATGGAATAAAGGATTAGAGAAGTAAAATTAGTTGCATGATTCTTAAAATAAGCATACAAATAAGCAAGTGGATGTGAGATGGGACAAACAGATGGGTGTAAAAATATAAAAAACATGGTAAAAAATAATAGAAGCATTAGATACAATATATGGTTTAGGTACTGACAAATCAAGGTCAATAACTATAGGAAAAATGTATGTAGGTGTATTAGCCTTAGGAGAATGTAATTCTAAATTGTCAATTTAATGCTATAAGTCTTCAAGTTTGTGATGTAAAGAACGAATGAGGATATCCTTACTAGAAATGAATCTATTTTTGTACAAAGACTTACCACATTTTAAATAAGATAGACACTTTACAAATAGTGTCATTACATGATATTTGAAAGTTATATTAAAAAAAAACTTTGTTACAAGTATAATTTAGATAGCTTAGAATAAATTTCATGACATAGCTATAAATAACACTAAAAATTATGCACTTTAGAAAACAAAAATACCTCAATTTGAGTTTTTTGTCAAAATATATGGCCTTTATAGGGTTTTAAAACTTATGATTGTGAAGTAAATTTTAAAATAAACTACAAAATTCTAAGAATGCAACTAATCAACTAATAAAATAACTACATGAGTGCAAAGATCTCAAAAAAATAGTCACAATGAAAAAACATGGACCTCCCTAGGCCTTTGAACCAATTAGAACTAACTCCACAAAGTTAACCTATAAAATTGAAACCTCCAATGGTGCAAGCAAGGAAATCATTTTGAAAAATAAAAAAGAAAAAAACCCCTCTACAAGAACTTGAACGCTTAACCTCCAAACTAGTTTTGGGTTTTTTAAAAAATTATATGGACAAACCACCATTCCATGCCCTTATAAATTGTAGTGAAAAAATAATTATTTAAAATGTGATAAAGGCAATTAATATTTTAAAATATATAAATTAAGCCTTCTAAAATTTGATATTACATGGCCTCCTTCTTGGTGTGAAATGAATACCATTGGGTGAGGGCCACATTTGGAAAAATGTCAAACCCAATGGTAATTCCATGCCAAATTGAATGCATATGTGCCAACATTCCAATGCAAGGTAGACAATTAGAAGATTGTTTAGTGTGACGAGAGGTCTAAGAGATGATGGTGGAATATAAGAGTTATGTAGGCCACTTTCATGAGACATCTATGCATTAATTGACAAAATAAAATGGTCAAGGCCATTATCATTTACTTAGTCTGATCTGATCATCACACTAAAGGCTATATAAACACTAATAATGACATTAGACTGAATGAGATAGGAGAAGAGGATCATACATAGTACTAAAGATAATGAGTGCCAAAGTAAATTTTACACAATAACAATCAATAGGGTTCTTATTTTTAGCAAAAATTTAATTGAATTTTTAAATTTTAAAAGTAAGCCATATAGTTTTGTAGGCCGGGGAGCCAAAATGACTCAAATCTGACAAACAATTTGAATTTTTGAAAAATGATGAAAACCTAGTTTTTTTAAAACCCAAAATATCTCACAAAACCTTTTAAAATGGTGTTGACATCCATACAAATTTGTACAAGAAAACCCAAAAAAATCATATTTGATTGTCTCAAAGATATAGAATGTTTTCAAACAATACTGGGGTTTTGAAGTCTTCCAAACATAATGGTAGGGTCCATTTCACTCCAAACTATTCCATAAAAGTGTTACCTCTAAAAAATGCTTTATAAATTTACTGACAAATATTTTTTAGATGTTAAATTTGATACCATGTTGAAGTAGAGAATAATCAACATCCAAGATCAAATCAACAAACCATTTCCACATTGCAAGCATTGGCTTTTGGGTACAACAAGAAGATAAAAATCATATTAATCATACAAAGGGAGATGACGGGTATAAATAGATTATGCAAAAGTAACCTCCCCTTTCCCTATTGGTTACACTAAAGGTGGCTTCCATAAACAGTGGTAGCACATGTGAGGTGAATAATCACTAAATACACACTTCTCTAGACATGTGAACACACTATTATACTTCGTGGAAAAACTAACCTCCTAAATTATTTATTTTGATTCATTAATGGTATATTTATTTTTCTTAGCATAAATATTAGTTTAATGGAGCTTATTTCATTACATCATCCCAAACCTATTGTCCTTTGAATGTGTAGATGAGATAAAAGCTAAGAGACTAAGGTTCAATAGAAATTATGTTCAAAATAAATTGGAATTAATGTTGAAAAAATAAAGTATGAGGTTTGTATATGTGTAACAAGGTCACCATAGGCGACATCTAGTCCTTAAACCACTTAGATAGTGTTTGCACCATATTGTATTTCTTTTTTACAGAAGGATGAACCATGATTTGACCCTTCAATCCTTAAAATAGAATTTTTTGGGATGGATATACATTATGTTTAATTTTAGTCCTAGTGTAGGTCTGCACCTAGTTTACAACCTCTTTGTAGCATGTGTTAGTTACCATTATAAGAGGTGATTCATTATAATTTGATTGTTTTATCTTTTTCTCTATTGTAAAAAGGTGGACCCCTTTCAAAATCAAATCTTTACAAACATGAACATTAGAAAATGAGTAAATAAGAATTGGTGCATGTTGAAAACTATGTCAACTAATAGAAAATTGGTCAAAGTATAAAAAAATTCATCCATGAGAACGTCTTCTAAATCAAGCATGGCAAATGAATCCATAGTGATTTCTCATATTTCATTTTATTTTTGCCCTGATGATGCTTGTTGAAGATGTCTATATTTGCAACAAATGTGAATATCTATAAATAACCAATACACAAAAGTAATGTCATCATGTAGCTCAGCAATAAGACCTCTAGGCACATCCCTACTCCCTATAATTTCATGATAAACATCTTCGGAATCGATCTCTACACACACCTATTTGAACGCATAAATACAAACATAATCCTAGCCCGTATATTAAAGTAATGTAGGAGGCACGATGTAAAGACATTTCATCGAATAGAAAAGTGCCATATTGCTATATGATTTCATTTTCAGGGTAAAGTAACATGTTTTTGATATAAATTTGTCTTCTTTTCCATTCAGAAGTAGCTAATATATGCACATGTTTGTCAAATATACCACAAATAGAAGCAATGAACTGCACATACAAATGAAAATATGAGAATTGAAACCACTTTAAAAAAATATGAACAAAAAGATTAGAAGAATGTACAAAACCTCATTGAAATCAATATAAAACCCTCCATAAAACATATCAAAATAAAATCATGAAACCGTAGAAATAGACAAAATAGTGCATTCAAAAGGGAGTTGCATTTATAGACGATCTTAAGTGGCGTGTATTAACTGCATGCATGTGGGTTGGGCATGGGAATGTGATTTTGTTACAAATCCCATAGATTGAGGAAAGGGTTAAAAAAAGTGAAATTACGAGAATCCCATAGAATCAAGATAGGGTTAGAAAATGGTGAAATTGTTATGAAGCCTATAGATTTAATAAAGGGATTAAAAAAGTGAAATTGCTATGAAGCCCATGTGATATGCTAGTTATCCATCAATTAATCATTTGATGTATTGAATTTGAAGCATAAACATACTGGTATTTATGGTCATCATATGAAAGGAAATGTTGGTAAGCGATACAAGAAAAAATTGTATGACATGTGTGCATTACAAATTGTATGAGCCCATATGGGAATGCAATTTATCCCATTCAATAGTAATGGTACATTGTCTTATCACCCATAGTAAGGTCAAGACATAACCCATATTGAGTTATGAGAGCTATAGTGTAACAAAATAGGCTTCTAAATTTTTTTAAATGATTTCCTCATAGAACACCACTACCATACTTCCCACCTACATGACCATAATTTTTGGCCCCTAAATTTGAAGAGGCCCATGAAACAATATAACACAAATATCAAACTAAATGAAAGTTTCCTCTTCATTACATGTAGAAAATTATTAAAAAAGCTCTCATCTCCATCCCGCATAATATAGAAAAGATGTTTAGGGCTCGGGACGATGAATCAACATTCCACTTACAAAATTTGATTGCCACTAACTACAGTAAATGCTATTATCTAAGACTTTGTGGATGGAATAGATTGAATGACAGATAACTTTATTAAATTAGACGTATACCACTGTCCAATGTTAGTTCTTTACAACTAATCTGAGTAGTGCCCATCATGATCATGGTAGTGAATATACAACTGCAGCGATTCATTTAGGTAACTGCAATTATTTACAATTATGTGTGTATGCAGCGAACCTATATTTATATTAGTAAACTAGCTAATTACTTTACCTGAGTAAGCAGTGATTTACATTAATGCATATACTTCCGGAGCATGCCGTTAGCTTTGAAATTGCACTTTATTAATATAAATATCCATTGAGATAAGTAAATCACGACCTTATTTTATTGATATATGCAAATCGTAACCTCAAATTATAAATAAGGCACCTGTAAATATATATACCAAATCATATTTAATCCTCTGATTTTATCATTCATGAAAGTTTAAAGAAATATTTTAAAGGTCAGCACCTTACTTAACTCTTAAATCGATTCGCCCTATGTCATTTTATTTATATACCATTGAATAGGCATATATATTTAGCATACCAGTTTACTATAGTGGCTCATATAAAGGAGCAATCTCGGCACGTGGACTTATTGAATACATGACAACAAACTATATATTCAATATTTTAAATAATTGGGTATATTCAGTATTCTATATATATTCAGCGGACTCATGTACATTAGAACGGCCTACTAATATGCCTATTTGTATACCAATTTACTGGTATACTGATCAATGTATAATGAAGTCTGTCGGATCAGTAGATACATTGATCACACCTGTAGATGTAACTACATAGATGTATAAGGTATAGATACATTGGTGTCAGACTCATTAATTGACGGAATAATAGTTTAATGGTATAATGAATTACAGACTTATTCACTGGTATACTGATCAATCTTATAGTGTGTATGAATATATTCAGTGACCTGGCGTCACGGAATAACTCTTATATTTTATCAAACTAAATATAGAATTAAAGAATATCATCTGAGCAACATTGTAAATATTATATATAATAATAATGAGTATTATGTTAGGCAGCAACTCATTTTGTGAAGCAGGCATCTTATGTTTCAAAAAACAATGATTTTATTCAGTGAATGGTATGTATATATAACAATCAATCCTCCATTGCATGGTGGTCACTAAACAGATACGGATAACAGAGCAGAATTCATAGTAGAGGGATCGCCCTAATATCGTGGTATGACAATCTTAAAAAATAAATACTGTTCATAAGTATAGAGAACTGTAATGACCTGGCAATTGCAATGATTTAAAACCTGAATACATTTTGTGATATACGGATTTGATCTAATTAAGGTGTATATGTAGCGATCTGAGCTTATTAAGCGAACCGTTGGAATCAGAAAAATAAAGTGGAGATAAAATTATTGCATATAACTCCTATAACCAAGAACATGGTGATCACTTCATCCTTTAACCCAAGATATATACCCCCTCGATGGTCAATATATTTATAAATATAACTATTTAATGTCAAAACAAGTGTAAAAGCGAGAGTGAATCATTTCGATGTAGAAAATATATGATGACAAAACCTTGTATGAGCCATGGAGAAAACATGACGTGGGCAAATATTGTTCATTTTTATTTGTACACTTAAGACTCGGGGCATTTTCTTATTATTTGTTTTGTCATGTGAAGATGTTGATAGATTGATTTGTAAAACGTATACACCATATTATAGATTTAAGTTCATGTTTATAGCCACATTGTACTATTCCACATGTTATTAAAGTATAACACAATGAACGAACTGTTATTATGTTTTAAATGCTATCATGATTTTACATAAATATAAACTTATTTAATGCATGGGATGCATAGTTTGATGATTAGATATATCTATGGTTATAGGTTAGAGTTCTTGATTGTGATGTCTATGGTGTTCCTATCACATTACATATTGCAAGTGCAAAGACACTAAGGGTATTTGGGATGGGACTAGGTATAGACATTGGCCTAGGCTCACTCTGAACAAATTCTTGTCTTGGAATTCAGGTATTTAATTACTATTATTATTATTGAAATATAGCACTTTAAAAGGAGTTGAAACCTTGTTTGCAATATCTAATAAAGTCAATTAATAATTAGAAGAATAATTATCATTTGAATTTGTTATTTTGGGGATATCATTGTATTTATAAGGGAAGATGTGTGAGAAGATGGAGTTGATTTTGTTACCTTATTGTCCCATTTGGAAAATGTGATAATCACTTTATCTTCAAGTTGTGATATTCCATATATCTATAAGTTGTGATATATTTCCACACAATGCATAAGAGTCATCATCTCATTTTCTATTTATACCATGATAAATGTAGAATGGCTTGCCTTTTACATAATTAACATGATAAGGAGGATGATAATAATTAAGAGGATTGGTAATTAACTTCTTGTCTAGCAATGTGTGTATAATATCATATGATTGATCCCTGAATCCATCAGACTTGAGTTGTTGCCTCTTAGTGAAAGTAGATTTATTCACTTTAGGTCATGCTTTGTAAATTGGTCCTTCCTTTTTTTGATTACCTTAGTTTGTTTATCCTTGATTTTAGATTTTCCATTTGATTTATTTACCTTATGAGTGACAGTAACTAGAATCTTTATTGTAGATGTTAAATTTGAATTCACTCATTTTTTGATAACTTCCTTCTTGTAGGAAGATGGTCTTGACTCGTTAGCCTTTTGTGTTGCTAAATTAAGACCACATGCATATTTTAACATGTACATGTACAATTTCTCAAAATAAGAATAAACTTTATGCATGGATCTTTATTTGAGTGGAGATAAGACACCCTTAATGAAGATAAATTACTTTTCCAAATCTAAGGGTTGATAAGTTAAATAATGCAAATCAATTTTGAATCATAAAATGTAATATTTGTTAAGCTCATCATGGCCCCGTTGCAACCCATGTAGATATTCCAAAGTGAACCAAGGTACCATGTATTTGTGATAATATTATAAGAATAAATATCATAATATTTTGAATTTAGGTAAGGAGAAATGAGGTAAATTATAAAACTAATCTAAAGCATCTCTTGTGAGAGTTTATATATATATATATATATATATATATATATATATATATATATATATATATATATATATATATATATATATATATATATATATATATATATAATTAATTGAGTTGAATGCATAAAATAATATCGATAACCATTATTCAAGGGTATTGTAGGCAAGAGAAAATATTTTGTATTAAGATTGCATTCTAAGACAAAATCAGTACAAACTTTAAAAGCATTACATAGTTGATCACGTTGATGTTGTACTGGAGTATAAACATCACATTGTTTATTATTAGATTCTGATCACTTAGGAAAGAAGGAAGCATCATAACAATTAGTGAAATCAAGAGACTCACATTCTATGGATATAATTTGACTATCTTTGCATACTAATACATTATCATTACTTTGCAAGTCTAAAGTTATAGTATCATTATTTGTTTGTATACCACATTTATTTGTATCCTTTGATATTTCAAGAAAAAGGAAAGAAGTATCATTATATGTCAAAATATTTTTTAATTTTTTAAATACAAGTAAATAGAAGGGTTTTTAAATACCTCCACAACCTTGTACAAATCTAGCTAGATAAAAAAAAATAACACTAGCTAAAAACATACTTAAAAAAGGCCATAAATAGTGCTAAAAACCCTCTTTGTACCATTCACAAATCGTCTGTAGAATATCACGCAACTTATAAAGACCATATAACCAAGAAAATTCTAAAGGAGAAAAATTATCACTATGTTATTACTTTCCTCTACTCTATATTATTTACATATTTATTTTCACTACTATAAACATACTCATAATCATATTCATATCTTTCAAAATCATATTCTTCATTGATATAAGAAGCATAATAAATTGTATTGTACAAGTGTGATAATCAGTACATTAATTATCATAAGCATAAGGTGTATCATTTACAGAGGAGATTAATTCTAAATGATGGAAACCAATTGGCATTTCATATTTAGAATCTATTTTAAAAAATTTAACCATAATATAATAAATATGACAAATATCAAACTTACTACTAGTAAACAACTAATCATATATAAATTAAAAAAGGATATCACAAGGTATCACTAAGAAATGAGTGTTTACTTTGTAGGCTCTTAGATATATTGATCCTAATTTTAAATAGTGAACATGGCCCAAAAAGATACTAACTATGGAGGATTCCACTCTCCTATAGCTACACTATCTAATCTCTAAGAAACATTGAAAGTAAATTACCAGGGCTAACCACTTACCAATGCACTATGAGAACAAATAATCAAAGGCTTCTTATGGTTAAAAAACAAAACCTTAGGTATTTAAGATATTCTATGATGTTTTTGCAAACTAAAATATATATATATATATATAGTGTCATCTAATGACTTGAGTATTGAAATAGTACCCCTCACACCATGACTATGATAAAAGTGAATACTTTTTTATCCAAAGTGAAAACTCCTATGAGTTTTAAAATTATGGAAACACATTTTATAGGAAATCAAAGAAAGAAAAAGAAATTGAAATTTGAAAATTAAAATTAAAACCAAATCAAAAAATAATGTTTGGCCTATAGAAATAAATAATAATAATTTGAAACCCCAGAACAAAAATTAGAAAAGTAATGCTAAAAAGGTTGGGTTCATCAATTTGTTTTACCCTATTTTTTATTAATAATTAATATTATTTGATAATATCTATACAAATTAAAAAATGCCAAAATGCTTAAGATGTAAAACTATTAACAAATTTGATTTTAAAAATTAAATTAATATGAAAAACTACTCATTTTAGAAATCACTGAGAAGAAAATAATTTAGCTCAAATAAATGCATATTGACTCTTCTAGATATTTGGAAGTTAAAAATAAACAAAGGATTTGATTGTGACTATTCAAGGTTAATAACATAATCTAAAAATGTTTGAAGGTAACTCTGCACTATCTAGAGAATAACTCGAATTGTTTGTGTTTATTAACTGTAGGTTTTTATTAGTTGGTTGTAGCTTTTGACTAACAAGAAAAGATAAAAAGAATATAACTTTGAAAGTGAAAAATTGGAAGCATAATTTGATAATATTCCTAGATAGGACTGATCTAGGTAGATAATAGTGCATTCTACTTGATCTCGTTGACTGTAAACTTGTTTCTATGGATTGTGATGAAAATAGAACAATTTGACAACCTGTGTATATTTTTAGGAAGTCGATGACAAAATTTAAATTCTAAAATACCATGTAGGAATAAATTTAATGCAAAAAACCTAGTTTTCTCCACAACCCAGATTGATATTAATTAGGGGGTGTTGGGTAAAATGAATTGAGCTGGACTGACCTTGGTCAATCCCAATCCATTACATTTATAATAATTGAAAGAGGGATCACACTCAGATTTATTTATCCCACTTAAATTTATGGGTGAAATTATGATTGCAAGTTTTGATGCTCTTTTACCCTTGGCATAACCATGAATATGTGAATTCAACCTTTGAAAATCTTGAATTTAGCTTCCATAATTCTATATATTGGAAATGTAAATGTTTGAATAGATATTAAGAGTGAGGAATTACATCATAAATGTCTTTGAGAGGTTTTAACATTGAATTAAGGGACATATTAGTGTGCAAAACCTGAGAAAATTAAGGCTCAACAAAAAAAAGGGAGATTTAAACAAAATTTGACACAAAAGAAGATCTATAAATCATGTAAGGATAATTCTACACTTCATAGATAAAATTGTGGGCTTGGATGTGTCTGTAAACATTGGACTTATCTAGAAAGATACAAAATTGAGATTTGGTATTCTCGAGACAGATTAGAAAGATAAATGACAAGATATATAAAAGTATGAACAAATTAGAGAAGACCCAATCAAAATGCGTAAATAGATACCTTATTCATCGAAAATGTTGTATATATGTGAATTTATACTAATTGACATTAAAGAGGGACTTGTACCAAATTTACATGTGTAGGACACTATACTTGATCATTGCTACATGATCTCAAATGGAAAAAATGGTCATCACTACCACTATACATTATTCTTAGCTTTAGCATTTTTGGTGCAAGTTTTAAATCAATTATAACTAGAGTACATCATCACTACCACTAATAACTAAAAACTCTTTAAGATATGCAGTCATTTCAATGCATGCTAGTTTTTACATTACAACATGTTATAACCATTAAGTTAGTGATGAATTTAAGGTTAGATTGGTCTCTTTCCTTCATTTCCTCTAGCCTCCAATGAAATCAATTGACAAGGTTGATATCACTACATGTATATAAAATTTTAGGTAGTGATTGCTGGAAAAATATAAAATTTAATATTCTAAAACCTAAAATTAATTTAAATTTTACTTCATTTAAACCATTCAATAAATTGTATCTAACCTAATGTCCACTATTGCATACACTTTGCCCTTGATCCACCCATTATCTTTCTTGCTCCATTTATTGATAGTAGATTCTCTGTATTATGCAAGTTTGCCTTCTCCATTCCAAGTTTTTACTTGAATCATATGAAATAATTTGGTTATTGATAGCCTTCAAGGCTATCTCACTCAGATTACATGATCGTGACACATTCTCCCTTGCCATATATGATATTTGCATCCTACCTCTCTTACTAACATTCTAGTTTTTAAGAATTGGTCTATTGACTTGCATTTTGTTTCTATTTTTATGTATGCTCTTATCCTTGATTTCTTTTTTCCAATAATTATGCCCTGGGGACCTCCTTAAAATGGGTTATCGACCATGAATCTTTAGATAGTGAGTGTTAAGTCAATTTACTAACTAGAATAGATGACCATTATCATCACAAAATGTGTTTTATGACTGTAATAAGTAATAGCAAGAATCTCTCTTCATAATACTCATATCCACAAGCCTATATTCACTAATAAACTATGATTCAATAAAAAAACCATTTTACATTATAAGAATAAATCAGAAAACTAAAGAAAAAGTCCTTAAAGATAAGAAAATATTCTTACAAGTTTTGATTCCTCCTCCACATCATATTGTGAGGCGTCTGGAAACCAATCACTATCATCATCATCTTTTATATCCTCAAAATGGAAAATTATCTAGGTGAGGTAGAGGTACCCAACCATAATAGTGTGTAGGAGGAAAATCCTAAACATCACACTTTATTGGTAAAGGTGAGCGCTTTCATGAAGGAAACTCCCTAGCTTAATTGTGAGAAAATTTATGGGAGTGGCTTTATTATTGGCCTCCTCTCAAGGTTCCCTCCTTTGAGGGTGAAAAATGTGGGACACGAGCAATGGTGTATGATGCATTATTTCAACGATCCAAAAGGGTCTATAATTGGGCTACCTCCAAGGTCACCTTATTGGTTTTCACTTGAATTTGCATAAATATATTGGAAGTAATTATGGTTTTTTTTCTAAGTATAAAATTGAACATATATGGTAGAGTTAACAAATCAAGCTACATTTATTTATTTTGAGATAAATTAAAATCATCCCACTCTAAAATTATACCAAATGTATATGTAATTTTTAGGAAACATGGATAAGAACCCTAGGATAACATTATGTTAGATGAAGGGCTCCAACCAAAAGGGTTTGAAGAAGTCATGAATCCATGTCCAAGATATTTATGTCTTTATTAAAAACCAAAACAAGAACTTAAGTTCCTCATATTTCACATAAAATGGACACATGGGTTGAGTAACCCCTAAATAACCAAGGTGATAACTAAGGGGAAGCCCCTAATGAAACAAGCACCATGCAAAGTGTGAAAGCTTAGACTCAATAATAGTAATCCAAACTATTTGGAAACATATACTCCAAGTGTGGGCAATAAATTTAAGATACCAAGGAGCATTAATATTTTCAACCATGGTAAATTGATCTCATATTTATTTAAATCCTTGGCTTAGATTATATTATTGAAAGGGAGTTTCAAGATACCAATTTCAATATCTCTACCATGATCTAGAAGATTTTATTATAATATTATGAATCATATCTACATGGAAAACCTCAAATATATCCTAATATGACTCTTTATCGTCATTATTTAAAATGAAATTTGGCCTTAACTTTTGGCCAAGAAATCCAAGCTCTAATCAGTTTTTAAAAAAATGTCTTGCATTGTATGCATTCCTTGTTTGAATATTTGTATTAAACACACCCATGGAATTTCCACAAGAGGAATTCCAAAATAATTATTGATTGGAGATCACCATAAATAATATTGATTAACATAAAACATGTCTTTAAATTTGTTTACATTCCAAAGAAGTAAAGGTTTCATTTTTGTCGATGATTGTCAAATACTTTTAACAACAAATGACCCAACCACTTTCATAATATCCCAAAGGATAACAAGCTTTTAAAATATTTTACCATTAAATTTCACTCTTTCATAAGGATAAAAAATTTATTACAATTTCAAATCAAAACTTTCCATGCTTCTTTCCCTTCAATAGACCAAATAATCTACTTGGCATAGATAGTAGTACCTTGGTGAACAATGTCTAACATACCCATCCCACAAGCCTCCTTTGGAATATAATAAAACTTCATAGATACCCAATGGAAACATTTTAAACATTTATATATTTCTCAAAGAAATATTTAAGTAATTTAGGAGGCTTTAAAAGGAACCAACAAGATAAATAATAAACATGAGTTACAATGTGAAATTTAGAAAAAAAAATTCATTTTTGTGTCAAGGAGAGAGGAACAGTGATATAATAAGAAATATTTTTATATACTAAGTCAATAATGTACTACCACATATAGGATGGGGTGGCTTAGAGTGTAAATGATAAACCTAAAAATCAAAACATTAGCCTTGTTGAATCCATTTTCATTCATACATGTTCAATCAATGACATTGGGGTAGGAAGGATAGTTTGTATCTTTGATTATTCTTCCATTGGATAATTGACCTTGAAGTGAGGTAAAAATTATCAAGATATTACCTAGTAATCTTGATATTATCCTCATCCTTGATAATCATGAGAAGGGAATTATCTATAAATTCCCATTTAATAATTGAAAGGGCTCATTAGATATTTGGGAAATGTCTTTAACCAAACCCTTGTACTTTAGCATTGCTCAAAATATAGAAAAATCCTTATGTAATGAGCACATATAACACTAGATAACAAGTAATAGTGTCTAATAGAATGAAACAACCTAGAATGATCTGAGCTAACACTATTGACATCTTAATTGACTAAATGAATTTGGGATTAAATCCTATAGATTTTAACATAGCCATAATGAAATGCCACTTAATGCAATCATAAGCTTTCTTAAATATAGTCATAAACTTATCATCCTACTCAGATTGTGCCTTGATCTCATATCACTATTTCTCTTTTAATGAACACCTATGGTTAAAATTAAATGGATCTATTATCAAAGTTTTATAACTTAGTTAGACATATCTATACACCATTTAATGATTATTTCCCCAAATTAAAACCATTCCTTTGGTCAACTTATACATTTTGCATGTCAATTTGAAGATAATTTATATAAAGAGCCAACTATTTAAGCATGTTAGGCCTAAGTCTGTTCATATTTATCACTTCACTAGAAAACACTATTACACTAAGGAATACATCCCCACTTCCCTAAACCTTATAAATTTGCAAAGCCTCAAAGGAACAACTCTAAGCTAAGTTTGAATATTATTCCAAAGTCAAAATCATCAATTTTTAATTACCACAAGCCACATACCAAATTGCACTAGATGCTATTATAACTTAATTAGGGCACACAAAAATATATGTGAAATAAATATGTGTAATTTGAGCTGTCTTTAGAGTATTAAAATATAAGCAGTGCTTAGCCACTCATTGGGGATGGTTGAATTCAACTCAACCAATCCATTCTAACCCATATTTACAAGTAAAGTAAATGTCAAAATTGGAGTTAGTGTTTCAAGGTAAAGGGATAAAAACATGAACATGTGCACAATCCATGCTTTTGATAATGCATAGGATATTTATCTATATGCAAGTATATTAATTTATGAGTAAACTATCTATCACTATTTAAAGGAACTTATCCTTTAGACATTAGATATATTTAGTTTCCATAGGCATCCAAGCATTACCAAACTTGTCTTAGTAGGCTTAGATAGTCAATTATAAATAAACCACTTGTTTCCCCTATATAAGGAGGAAAGTTGAAAGTGGTGAGAGATAAGTTAAAAGTTTTTAGTTGATAATATAAAGTTAAATAATTGTATCTATGTAAGTCTTCCACATCAAGACTGTTATGAAATAAAATCAATTTAAATTAACTAGGTTGTAGCAAAGGATGGAAGTCAAGCTCCAGTCTAAATGATGTAGGTCTAACTTGCATAGATTTGGTAATCTCGTTTCTCATCCATTATCTTATTTTAATATTATATTATTTGTACAAGCTTATATTATTTTATGTTAAATAGTTATAGTGTGTGTTGTTTGATTTCATGATTGAATTCTTGTGTAAACATCTTCTACTATGTACATTTGATTCATCAAGTGTGGGAAGCTTCCAAAATAGAGATTCATATTTTAGTTCCAAAACAATATATATTTCTTTCATTAAATTTAATTTCCTACAAGTGTGAATGTTTCTCTTGTCATTTCCCTTCCACAAGTTTGTTTCCTATATGCAATTATTAGGACCCAAACTTTTGAGAGTGACTAGTGTTACATATACAGTGTCAAAACCTTGAAAAACTTACATCTCTAGATTGATAATTAATGAAGGTATTATTTATAGTAACCATTATGTTGTCTCTCTAGATCACATCTATCAAGGTGTATGCAAGTGTTGGCTACAACAAGTTTAATTGAGGAAGTGGTTTCAATTATTACCTATGTCTGATGAGGATCCATGTATATTCATATTCATATAAGTATGTGCACATATACCAAGTTTCCTTCTCTTCACTTCAAACCCTATATGTGCATTATAGGATAATTGTAAAACCTAGACAACATATGAAAGGGAAGGGACAATTGAGGTTGGAAGAATGTTTGAGAATGATATAAAGTTAGATAATTTTTTGAAGACATTCTAAAACAAAAATCAAGTTAAAAACAAATAGTGTTGTAATAAAAAATTATGGGTTCACTAAAATGTTTACAAGAGTCTTAGTTCTTTTATTTTAATAAGGTTTACTATTTACTACCCTTCATTCTTTCATAGTTGTCGATTACAAATGTAGGGAAGATATGCATGTCATATAATGAGCTTACTCTTGATAAAATAGTGAAATTCAACGCTTATTGATCAATGTTGCCTCCATCAATTGTTGTCTTACTGAGAGTAATTATTTGTGCTTCATGTATGGTCAGAGACCATGTCATTTTGATAGGCATTTGGTGATGATTACCCCATGTAATAGGAGGAATTGTAAGATGTGTTGGATTGAAAATTATCCATGGGAGACCAAGGTATTTTATGAAGGAAATAATGACATACATGGGTGAGGAAGGCAGGTTTTAATCCTTATTGTAGACAATGTGAATAATTTTCCTGATGGATCTATCAAATAACCCTGCTTTCACCCATATATTGGATGTTAGCATACTGTTATTTTTAAACATAAAAGCATTGTTCGTTTGAGTTGAGTATTGATGTGGTTAGATTTGTCATGTTGTCTACTCTATTCTGTTTACATATTGTAATTGGAATATTTATTAATATTAACATTTGTTTGTTATGTATTGTAGCCAATTTGTTAGATTCATAAAAATGTGTTGAGATTTAAAAAATATTCTTGTTCTTCTGGAAGCATGTAGGAATATGTTCTTGACTTGAGAATATTATATACTTGTTTTATGGGTCTGTATTTTTTATGTTGGTTAACAAAGTTTTGAATAGTAGTTGATTTGTCATGCATCCTTGTTTAAGAAAATTTGTGTGTAATGATACAACTATGTAAAATATTTTTCATAGTGTGTGACCAAATGACTTCTTTGCATAAATTCATATGTCATTTATTAAGGAAAGATGCCTTATGTTCCCAATAAATATAATTGAGTAACCACCAAAATATTTGTTGTTATTTTGATGGAAAGGCTCATGCAATTGAGTATTTATCCATTGAATACATGAATGTATTTTTGATGCATTTATCTCGTAAAAATCCTAATTTAAAATAAGATATGGAGTTAATAATGAGAGTTTATGTTATAGGATTTTATTTGATAGGTCAAAGAGCGAACTAACTTTATTATAATGTGCACATCACACAACCTGAAATTGCCAATAAAAGAGATAGATATATTGACAAAATCAATCCATGGTTAGATCAACTCACAAGTAGATTTGATCAACTTATGGCTTTGCAACATAGTCTACCAAATTAACTGTATTTGATCAATGCACACCCCAACAATGGGCGAAGTAGACATTTTATTGAGATTCAAATGTATCACTACCTTAGGAATGATTAAGATGAATTATCTGTAATTTTTAATATGTTTTCATTCAAAGGGGAAAATATTTTAACTATGTAGAATGTGCATAAATTTATCCCTAGTTATTATTTCTCATTGAATATAGAAAATTCTTAAAAATGGAAAAGATAAGTTTATGGCACAATACTTTTCATTTTAAAGAAGACCACAAAAAGTGCCTACACTACCAAATCTAACTATGTAGAATGCATGCAAATTTATCCCTATTTATTATTTCTCATTAAATATAGAAAATTATTAAAAATGAAAAAGATAAGTTTATGGAACAATACTTTTCATTTTAAAGATATTTTTTTTGTTATTCTTTTTATCGATATTTTTTTTGTTATTCTTTTTATCAATATATTTTTTTTGACTGGAGCTACAATTTGGTTATAGGGCACAATCTAGGGGTCCAATCCCTGAGAACCATTAGACCAATATAAATGAATACCATCGATAATTTGAAACCACTAAGTCAAATCAAGCGACCACATCTAGGCTATAAATGCTCTGTGAGATTCAAACTTAGGTGGCACTGGGCATATCCAACTCACTTTACCAACCCTTCTACATCTCATTGGCTACAAATTTTTTATTATCACCCTCCAACAATAATGTGTGTCTATATATATTTTCTATTTTAAATACTCTGAGGTACAATTGGTATGCCTCTGTGCATGTGTTCTTGCTAAACTACATGCAATTATTTAGAATAGTAAAATGATATAAAGAGAGCTTCTATGCTTTTGGCAACCATTAACAAACATAATGTAGGAACCTTCTTATTGTAGATTCTAAAACAACCCTTAAATAATCATGATAGAGAAAATGAAAAGCAACAAGAACATAGCCAAATCATTTGCATCTTTTATCAAATATCAATAGACATAACAAACACAAATCATACATTAAATTTGAAGAAGGTAGAGTACCCTGTTTTCATTACTATACTGTATTCTAATTACAGCATTGACAAAAAAAAAAAGAATTTTCCCATTCATTATGCAGCATTGTATAAAACCACTTATTAATAATAAGGAATGCTTGATTTAGGTGAGTTTAATAGGTTGTTTGAACAACAGTCTAAAAAAAGGTCTAAAAATAAAACTACATGCATTATAATAGTCTAAGAATAGTTTTAAACATGCATGTATTGTTCATTGTCCAAGAAAAATTGACATAAAAAATAAAGACTAATATTAATTATTAACTGAGTGTTTAAATTCAAACTAAAAGCAAAATTATTGTCTAAATCGTGCATAGAGGAGACTGGATGATCTAGCATCAGTTACCAACATACTACCCCTTGATGCTAAGAGAGCTTACAATCTAATCTCTGAGTGTCAAAAACTGATCTGTTGCAACTCCTTTCATGAAGATATCTGCCAACTATTCTTTAGTGTTGATGTATTTCAATTCTAATACCTTCATCTACACTAAATCTCAGATAAAATGATGCTTTAAATAAAAATATTTTGTCCTATTGTGATGGAGTAGATTCTTGGCCAATTTAATATCACTAATGTTATCACAAATAATAACTGTGGGCTGAACTTGAATCTCTCCAATTTCTTCAAGAAGTTTTCTAAGCCATAATGCTTGTGTACCTACTAAAGTGACTACAACATACTCTACTTCTGTAGAAGAAAGGGCAACTATACTTTGCTTCTTTGAGCTCCAAGTAATCAACCAAAACCAAAAGAAAAATAATTTCCAGATGTTGACTTTCAGTCATCCAAACTACCTCCCCAATCAGAATCACTAAAACTAACAAGATTGAACCTTTTATAAGTGTAGTAATGAATAACAAAATCTAGAGTGCCTTTCGAATACCTCAAAATTCTCTTGGCTGCCTTCATATGTATTTCTAATGGATCTATTATGTACCTTGAAATAAGTGAAACTAAATAAGCAATATCAAGTCTTGTGTGAGTTAGAAACATTAAGCTTTCGACAATAATTCTATAGGTTGTCTCATCAACCCTTTCAGCACCATCATCTCTACACAACACAACTCCATGAGCAACTAGAGTGGAGACTGGTTTACAATCAACCATATCAAGTTTCTTCAACATGTCTTTAGCATACTTTGTTTGAAAAATGAAAATTTTATTCTCCCTTTGATAAACCTTCATTCTTAAAAAATATTTCATGAGGTCTAAATCTTTCATCTCAAATTCATTTATCATGGAAAATTTGAATTCATCCTTCATCATAGAACTGCTACCCATATACAACAAGTCATCAAAATATAAATTTAAAATTAGAATATCATTACCTTCTTGTTTATAGTAAAGGGTAGTTTCACTCTTACTTCTTTGAAAGCCATTCTCTTGAAAATATCCATCAATCCTAGCATACCATGATCTTGGTGCTTGTTTGAGGCCATACAAAGCCTTTTTCAACTTGTAGACATGATTTTATTTTCCTTACACTTCAAAACCTAGTGGTTGTTCCACATATACTTCTTCTTCTAAGTACCCATTCAAGAAGGCACTTTTCACATCCATATGATGGATGCTCTAATTATTTTGAGCTGCTAATGAAATCAGAATTCTAATGGTCTCTTGTCTTGCTATTGGTGAAAATGCCTCTTTATAATCAATTCCATACTTCTGTGTAAAGCTTTTAACAACTAATCTTGCCTTATGTCTTTCAACACTTCCATCACTGTTACACTTAGTCTTGTAGATCCATTTGATGCAAAACTTCTTCTTGTCATGTGGAAGCTTTGTAAGATCCCAAGTGTCATTCTTGTGAATAGAATCCATCTCTTCTTTCATTTCTTGCATCCAAACCTCATTAGTATATGCATCTTCAAAACATGATGGTTCAAAATCAGCCTAGGTAAGTAAAGCAAAATTCAGTGTCTCACCTCTTGGATTTTCTTCATGTGCTTGATTTGAACTCCTTTCATAAATGTCACTCAATATTCTTACCTTCCTTGAAGAACTGGGACTTGAATCTGGACTTACACTTGGAATTGAACAACTAGATGAGGGGTTACTTGGTGGATTTGTAGCACTTAGAATAGAAATATTAGTGGTCTGCCCATGATCAATATCATCCATAATAACTCCATTTAAAATATATTTTGACTTCTCCATATGGCCTTTTTGATGACCATAAACTCCCCCTTCATCAAAAATCACATCTCTTGACATAATAAGCCTATTAGTGAGAGGATTATATAACCTGTAAGCCTTACTTTCCTCACTATATCCAACAAAAATACATGACTCGCTTTTGGGATCTAACTTTTGCCTCTTTTGATTAGGAACATGAACATAGGCTAAGCAACCAAAAACTTTGAAATAATTAACATTTGGCTTTTTCTCATACCAGGCTTCATACGAAGTCATCCTGTCAAGTGCACTAGTGGGACTCCGATTGAGAATATATACTACTATAGCAACTGCATCTCCTCAAATAGAATTGATTAAATTCCTTTATTTGTAGCATGCTTCGTACCATCTCCACCACTATACGATTCCTCCTTTCAGCTACACCATTTTTTTGATGTGTGTATGTAGTGGTGAGTTGTCTTCTAATGCCATACATATCATAATAACCTTGAAATACTTTTGAACAAAATACTCCTCCATGATCAGTCCTTAAGTATTTGATATTGCACCCTTTGTCATTTTTTACAAGGGCTCTAAACCTCTTGAATGTATCAAGAGCTTCACCTTTGGTCTTCAAAAAATAAACCCAATATTGTCATGAGTAATCATCAATAAAAATAATGAAATATGATGACTTACCCAAACTCTTTGTCTGCATCGTCCCACAAGTGTCTAAATAAACTAACTGGAGTGGATAATGGGCCCTCCATGCATTGCCTTTTGGAAATTTCTCTCTTGCATGTTTTCCTTTAGCACATCTTTCACAAACTTCCTTGTGCTCTTCAACCTTAGGCAAACCAGAAACGAATGCTTTAGTTGTTAGAATCTTCAAACTATAAAAATTTAAATATACATACTTGAGATGCCACAACCAACTTGTATCCTCATATGCCATATTGACAAGGTTCCTATTATGTTCATCAAACTTCAATGGGAACATCCTATTCTTTGTCATAAGCACAACTGTTACCACCCTATTTCCTTGATTCTTATCATAAATTATACATTGTTGATTTTCAAATACAAATTTATAATTCTTCTCACATAATTGTCCAACACTCAACAAATTATTCTTTAAATTTGGAGTGTAATAAATGTCTTCAACACTCTTCATACTTTCTTTTGTATGGACTTTCATAGCTCCTTTTGCAACAACCTCCACTGATTTTTCATCACCAAGTTTGATCTTGGATTTAAAACTTTCATCCATTATAGAAAAAAAAAACATTCCCTAACATGTGGTTAGAACATCCTGAATCTAAATACCAAACATCTTTAGAAATATTTTTAGCTTTGTCATAAGATAAAAATAAATTATCTGGAGGATTCTCATCACCTTCTTGAGCATAATGAACGCTTTTACCATTATTACCTTATTTTAATCTACACTCATAATTAAAGTGGCCATACATGTTACAATGATAACACTGGATATTTCTTTTATCAAATCGGCCTCTACCTCTACCTCTTCCTCTGAAACCACCTCTGCCTCTATTTTATCTTGAGTAATTTTAATTTTGACCTCTACCTTGGCATTTATTACTTTTGATGCTACTATTGGCATCTTCATTCTTTGTGATTTGTAATTTGGAGGAAAAAGCTTTCTCATCACTTTTTCTAAATGAATCTCTCAATTTTTCTTCATGAGACATCAAAGATCCAACTAGATGACCAAATTGAAGGGTAGACAAATTCTTGCTTTCTTCTATGATTATGGCAACATGGTTCCACCTTGGTGTGAGAGTCCTCAACACCTTTTTGATCACAACCTCATTTTTCACGATTTCACCAAGCGTAGCCATCTTATTGACCACATCTTTTACTCTGACACAATAGGTACTCACACTTTCAGCTTCTCGCATCTTCAAATTCTCGAATTCTCTCTTCAATGTCTATAACTTGACTTGATCACCACCTTGGTAAGTTTCTTTTAGAGTCTTCTAAGAATCCTCTATTGTCTTTGCTCTTGAAATTCATGGAAATAGGCTCTCATCTAGAGCTATTTGAATATGAAACAAGGCTTGAGAATTCTTCTTGTTAGCCTCCTTCTTAGCTGTTTTATCATTCACTGTGAGGGCATTCCAATCAGCTGGCTCTGCATAACCTAATTCAACAATCTCTCACAAATCTTTTCCTATCAAAAAAGTCATCATTTTGATACACCAATAATCATACTCATTTCCATCAAATTTTGGAATGGGCAAGGAGTTAGAATTTGACATGATAAATTTTTGGCAAAATTCCAACTACTAAATCTTTAACCCAAAATAAAATACCTGCTCTGATACCAGATGTAGATTCTAAAAAAATGCTTAAATAATCATGACAGAGAAAATGAAAAGCAATAAGATCATATCCAAATCATTTGCATCCTTTATCAAATATCCATAGACATAACAAACACAAATCATGCATTAAATTTGAAGAACGCAGAGTACCCTGTTTTCATTACTGTACTGTATTCTAATTATAGCATTGACAAAAAAAGAGTTTTTTCATTCATTATGCAGTGCTGTACAAAACCACTTATTAATAATAAAGAACACTTGATTTAGGGGAGTTTAACACACTGTTTGAATAGCAGTCTAAACAAGAGTCTAAAAATAAAACTACATGCATTGCAGCAGTCTAAGAATAGTTTTAAACATGAACGTATTGTTCACTGTCCAAAAAAATTGGCGTAAAAATCAAAGACTAATATTAATTATTAACTGAGTGTATAAATTCAAACTGAAAACAAACTGATTGTCTAAATCGTGCATAGAGGAGACTGGATGATCCAGCATCAGTTACCAACACTTATATACTTAGAACTCTCCAAAGACACTTCTACATTCCATGTTCTTACAACTCATCCATAAATGCATGATCTAGATAGATCTATTTCGCTGAGATGTGCGTTGATTGAATGTACAGAAAGATACTCTCCTCGATCACCTGGATTTGGCTGTGCCTTTGAGCTATTTATGTGGTTCCTCATTCGTGTGGTAAGCCATATATTGGTGAAACAGGTCGATCCCTTCAGATGAGGATAAAAGAACATGCAAATGACATTAATAGATCAAGTATTGATTCCTCCACCTTAACAGAACATTCCTTAAATTCTAAACACCAAGTTAACATCAATGAAGTAAAATTGATTGTAAAAAAAGATTATTATTGGAAATAAAAAATTAGAAAAACTATCAAAATTGAAAAAGAAGAGATAACCTTAATAGAGATAATTGAATTGGAATTGGTAGCTCATGGAAACCTATCTTAAACCATATTAAAGAAAGGTGACTGTATTTTTGTCTTTTGTCCATTTATCTATTGTGGTGGCCAACCTTTATCCTTGGTTTTGGTTTTGAACATTATTTATTTGGGGTTGGGTGGGTTTTTTGATCCATGGATTAACATTCTTATCTCTTCTTTCTTTCCCTAATGATGAGTACGCATTCAGTACTCGAAAAATTGGACATTGTATTTTATCACATGATGAATCCTGAAATCTATCTTTCAAATATTTTACATCATGAAAACCTTACTGATATTGTATAATGATGCTTGTAATTATAAGAAATATGGAGCTTTGCCTTTAAATATTATACGAAGCCTAAATTTAATGTGTCATTCTTTTTTGGGGGTTGTAGGTATGCGATATGTCCAAAAAATATATATAATGCAAATTTGATGTTTTTCATATTAAGCATTGTAAATGTTGGGTTCAAAAAGAGGAATTGAGAATGGAATATGCATTTTGATTTTTTTTACTCAATGTGTTCAATTGCAGACTTGAAATGTTTGTAAAAGTACATGTTTAACATGACCATATATATAATATGTGAAAATGCAACATCTCTTTCATGTGATACAGATATTGAGAAAGATGTCAGAAGAATTGATGACCACCCCTATATGAATGTTCATCCCTAAGTATTCAAGAACATACTTGGTTTTATAAATAACACTCATGGAAGATGCATTATTGTTCCAAACTGTTAATTCATGTGATTCATCAAAGATTACGAAAATTCTATGCCAAAGATGCTTCAAAGATATATTATGGTAAAAGTTATAAAAGATATAAGAGTAGCGGATTTATTATTTATTGATTATGGTTTTATTATTTTTGTTCCTACTTATCTACATGCTTAATTTTATTTTTTACCTAAGTATGTTGCATTTTTCAATCAAACAAATTCTTGTTGATTGTGTTTTCAATGTGTTTTAATGGAGCTACGTAGATTTGTTATGGTATCACATTAGATCTAAAAAAAATACCCATTTTAGTATATCTGCTTAATTATTTATAACTAAGGTATGGAGGTCTAACTCATTACATATTTTATGATATAAATGATTTTATTACGATAAGTCATAAAATGTAGTTTTTAAATCTATAACCAAAACTTAACCTTTACAGTATCAATACACGAGTATTAGAGTACTAATAATTGAGTCTTTCATGTCATGATGTGATTAACCATTTTAAATTATTATTAAATAAATGTTAAACAAGTATTAGATACTACACATTTAACTTCTAGTATAATATATATGTATCCATGCCAATCTATTTCATTAATGAAAAACACCTTAACACTAACATTGTTTAACAATTGGAACATATTCCACTTCTCAAAGCTTTCCCCTAAATATATGAAGCAACTTTCAAACTTTGGAAATGTGTTAAGGAAGTTTCAAACTTCAGAAATCGATCCCACCATAAATATTGTTCAATTTAAGCTTCGTGCCTGCACCTACCCTCGCTTCCACTTCTATGGCAAAGTTTATATGATGTTTTTAGTGGACGGATTCATCCACAAAAGCCATGTGCACATGACAACTAAAAACACGATTGAGAACATTCCGGGGCATCCTCATCACGTTCGTACCATGCTTCAAAGCAATATTCAATGCTTTGCCAGGGATCTTCCCTAAACACGGAATAGATGAATGTGATAAAACATTTAAAGGTTAATAGCGCACAGAAGATTTAATATTTACAAATTGACCTACGATTGACCTATTGTAACCTATAAAATTTATGTTTAAAAAAACATTAACCTATTGTAACCTATCATAGTGAAACGTGCTCAGCTACCTATTCTTTACATATACATATGTCAAGTTAAAATGATCAACTGCCAATTCGTCACATCAACAGTGAGTACGCTCAATGACCTCCCGTATTTTTACATGTGCCTAGGGCAAAGAGATAGCTAGCTTATGGTTCTTTTTTCTGATAGACGTGTATTATAAATTGATTTATAAGTAATGATTTTTGTTTTATAAATGACTTAAAAGGCGTTGACATCAAACTTTATTTTATTTTTTTATTTATTTTGCGACTGACGTAAACATTCATAGTCTCTAGAATCGCATATTTGTCGATGATTTGCGTATTTATAAATTATTAAGAACAAATTAATTTTTGAAAGTAAATATCCGTTACAGTTTGGAAGGATCCTTGGCGTCTGATTAACTCTCTTCTCTCCTAAGCCTCTCAAAATAATGTGTCTCTGTGTATGTATCTTTTCTCTTCTAAGTACCCCAAGCTCTCTTAGTAATCCATACATGGATACGCTCTCTTCTTGTTACTTGTAATCTATGCATAGGAATAGGCCGCGAGAAGGGTCTTCTTGAAACGCTTCAATGAAGGCTTCACGTTCTGCCCATCCAGATACACACGTTTCGTCTCTCACCATCCCTTTCTGTCAATGGACTCCGGGTCTCTGAGAACAGGGTCATCCCTCCCATACTCTGCAAACAGAGAGCTCTCTTCTCCCAGGATTTTGTATTCAAGATATTGCAATCCTAAATTAGTGGCAGGCTCCCCATAATAGTTAGCGGCAGCCCAGTCTGTACCCAATGGCACAATCTGTATAAACACGGCGCCCGGCCTCATGAACAAAAAGTGTGTCATGGCAGCACCATGAACTCCCACCATAACATCGAAAGAATTCAGAGCTCGAAAAATGTCTACCATCTCCGTGTTTCTTTTGGGATTCAGTATTTTTACCTGAAACCCAATTTTTTCCGCCAATTTGACGATTCCTTTCTGGTTCATCATTGCCCTTGATTTCTGCCGAGATATTAGTACTAATTTGGGCTTTGCTACTTGTGAATCATTCCGCAGTCCAGATGCCTTTAAGGAAGATGCTGGTTCTTCGCTTATCCTCTCTGTTTCAGCCATGGAACTAAACCGAGGGGCATAGGCGTTGCTGACGAGTGCCCGGAAGTCCCCAATGCTCTTACCATCTTTCATGAGCCCTGGATTTATACACAATTCATCGTCTATGTTGAGGCCAACTATCATCTCTGGAAAACAGTGGACTCGCTTATCTTTGATGAAATCGATGACTGGGTAGTGGGTGAGCTGCTTCACAATCTCTCCATACTTGGTCATCCACCAATCATGGTATTCAAGAATCACGAACACCACTTCTCCGTGGAGATGCTGGGAAGTTATGTATAGAAGCAAACAAATCATCGTTGAACTCATGGTAAACGTTGCCTGTGTAAACTCCCGTGGAGAAAACTATGGCAGGCACGGCATGCTGGACTTGGCACGAATTTGTGTGCGCATCGTCCTCTGTTTTGAGGGTGATTTCATCGATGGCGTTCATCACGTTCTCCCATTTGCGTGTATATGGCCTGATTTTTTCCTGACTGGACTGGATGTCTTTCGTATGATTGTGGGCATGAAGAGAAATAGTGGCATTTTGAGAATGGGTTCTGACGTCCCCTCTCAAATATCAGACGTCTGTACGATAATGAGAACAGTCACAACATAGGAATCCTCCGTCGTCTCCACCAAATGCATTATTTCTTCCAACATGTTGATAACTCATGCATGCTGTCCTCACCGATGCATGCTATCCTCACCGCATGCTATCCCCATCTGTTGACTGCAGTCCTCATCTACGCATGGGACTCTTCTATTTCAAGTTTGTTTTTTTTGAAATCCGTTGTTAAACATTGTTTTAACTTAGAGTGTATTAGCGCAGCCAATAATGCATGAAGAAATGCATGTTTAAATTTTTTTTTAGACGGTTGTTTGAACAGCCAGTTAAACCCTTCTAATTCAAGCGCTCCAAGTTATTTAATTAGTTGCATCCTTACTATTTTATGACTTGAAAAAACTGTAACAGATATAGCAGAAATAATACAGAGTATTATTGCATATTTTTGGCTTGTCTCTGTTGTAAGTGTTTTGTTTTAATTTACTGTTATTTTGTTATGTTGTTATAATTGGTTTATCAGCTAGTTGAGCTTGGATAAAATCTACATCTGGTATTAGAGCAGGGATTTTTTATTTTAGGGTTAAAGATTTAGTAGTTGGAATTTTGCCAAAAATTTATCATGTCAAATTCTAACTCCTTGCCCATTC
This sequence comes from Torreya grandis, assembly GCA_037957365.1. Taxonomy (NCBI): domain Eukaryota; kingdom Viridiplantae; phylum Streptophyta; class Pinopsida; order Cupressales; family Taxaceae; genus Torreya; species Torreya grandis. Next base: position 9,146,972 of record JARHVA010000038.1, on the reverse strand, counting down.
CAAAATTTGATGGAAATGAGTATGATTATTGTTGTATCAAAATGATGACTTTTTTGATAGGAAAAGATTTGTGGGAGATTGTTGAATCAGGGTAGGCAGAGCCAGCTGATTGGAATGCCCTCACAGTAAATGATAAAACAACTAAGAAGGAGGCTAAGAAGAAGAATGCTCAAGCGTTATTTCATATTCAAATAGCTCTAGATAAGAGCCTATTTACGCGAATTGCAGGAGCAAAGACAACAGAGGATGCTCGAAAGACTCTAAAAGAAGCTTACCAAGGTAGTGATCAAGTCAAAGTTGTCAAGTTACAGACATTGAAGAGAGAATTCGAGAATTTAAAGATTTAAGAAGCTGAAAGTGTGAGTACCTATTGTGTCAGAGTAAAAGATGTGGTCAATAAGATGGCTACACTTGGTGAAATTGTGAACAATGAGGTTGTGATCAAAAAGGTGTTGAGGACTCTCACACCAAGGTGGAACCATGTTGCCATAATCATAGAAAAAAGAAAGAATTTGTCTACCCTTCAATTTGATCATCTAGTTGGATCTTTGATGTCTCATGAAGAAAGATTGAATGAAGATGCCAATAGTAGCATCAAAAGTAATCAATGCCAAGGTAGATGCCAAAATCAGAATTACTCAAGAGTAAATAGAGGCAGAGGTGGTTTCAAAGGAAGAGGTAGAGGCCGATTTGATAAAAGAAATATCCAGTGTTATCATTGTAACACGTATGGCCACTTTAATTATAAGTGTAGATTAAAAGAAGGTAATAATGGTAAAAGCATTCATTATGCTCAAGAAGGTGATGAGAATCCTCCAGATAATTTATTTTTATCTTATGACAAAGCTAAAAATATTTCTAAAGATGTTTGGTATTTAGATTCGGGATGTTCTAACCACATGTTAGGGAATGAAAAACTTTTTTCTATAATGGATGAAAGTTTTAAATCCAAGATCAAACTTGGTGATGACAAATTAGTGGAGGTTGCTGCAAAAGGAGCTATGGAAGTCCATACAAAAGAAGGTATGAAGAGTGTTGAAGACATTTATTACACTCCAAATTTAAAGCATAATTTGTTGAGTGTTGGACAATTATGTGAGAATAATTATAAAGTTGTATTACAAAATCAACAATGTATAATTTATGATAAGAATCAAGGAAATAGGGTGGTAACAGTTGTGCCTATGACAAAGAATAGGATGTTTCCATTGAATTTTGGTGAACATAACAAGAACCTTGTCAATATGGCATATGAGAATATAAGTTGGTTGTGGCATCTCAGGTATGGGCATTTAAATTTTCATTGTTTGAAGATTCTAACATCAAAAGCATTAGTTTTTGGTTTGCCTAAGGTTGAAGGGCGCAAGGAAGTTTGTGAAGGATGTGCTAAAGGAAAACATGCAAGAGAGAAATTTCCAAAAGGCAATGCATGGAGGGCCCATTATCCACTCTAGTTAATTCATTTAGACATTTATGGTCCTATGCAGACAAAGAGTTTGGGTAAATCATCATATTTCATTACTTTTATTGATGATTACTCACGACAGTGTTGGGTTTATTTTTTGAAGACCAAAGGTGAAGGTCTTGAGACATTCAAATGTTTAGAGCCCTTATAGAAAATGACAAAGGGTGAAAAATCAAATGCTTAAGGACTGATTGTGGAGGAGAATTTTGTTCAAAAGCCTTTCAAGGTTTTTGTGATACGCATGGCATTAGAAGACAACTCACCATTGCATACACACCTCAACAAAATGGTGTAGTTGAAAGGAAGAATCGTACAGTGGTGGAGATGGCACGAAGCATGCTACAAACAAAGGGATTAAGTAATTCTTTTTTGAGAGATGCAGTTGCTACAATAGTATATATTCTCAATCGGAGTCCCACTAGTGCACTTGACAGGATGACTCTATATGAAGCCTGGTATGAGAAAAAGCCAAATGTTAATTATTTCAAAGTTTTTGGTTGCTTAGCCTATGTTCATGTTCCTAATCAAAAGAGGCAAAAGTTAGATCCCAAAAGTGAGTCATGTATTTTTGTTGGATATAGTGAGGAAAGTAAGGCTTACATGTTATATAATCCTCTCACTAATAAGCTTATTGTGTCAAGAGATGTGATTTTTGATGAAGGGGGAGTTTATGGTCATCAAAAAGGCCATATGGAGAAGTCAAAATCTATTTTAAATGAAGTTAGTATGGATGATATTGATCATGGGCAGCCCACTAATATTTCTATTCTAAGTGCTACAACTCCACCAAGTAACCCCTCATGTAGTTGTTCAATTCCAAGTGTAAGTCTATATTCAAGTCCTAGTTCTGCAAGGAAGGTAAGAAGATTTAGTGACATTTATCAAAGGATTTCAAATCAAGCACATGAAGAAAATCCAAGAGGTGAGACACTAAATTTTGCTTTACTTACCAACGCTGATTTTAAACCATCATGTTTTGAAGATGCATATACTAATGAGGTTTGGATGCAAGCAATGCAAGAAGAGATGGATTCTATTCATAGGAATGACACTTGGGAGCTTACAAAGCTTCCACATGACAAGAAGAAAATTGGCACCAAATGGGTCTACAAGACTAAGTGTAACAGTGATAGAAGTGTTGAAAGGCATAAGGCAAGATTAGTTGCTAAAGGCTTCACACAAAAGTATGGCATTGATTATGAAGAGACATTTGCACCAGTAGTAAGACAAGCGACCATTAGAATGCTAATTTCATTAGCAGCTCAAAAGAATTGGAGCATCCATCATATGGATGTGAAAAGTGCCTTCTTGAATGGGTACTTAGAAGAAGAAGTATATGTGGAATAGCCACAAGGTTTTGAAGTGCAAGGAAAATAAAATCATGTATACAAGTTAAAGAAGGCCTTGTATGGCCTCAAACAAGCACCAAGAGCATGGTATGCTAGGATTGATGGATATTTTCAAGAGAATGGATTTCAAAGAAGTAAGAGTGAACCTACCTTTACTACAAACAAGAAGGTAATGATATTTTGATTGTAAGTTTGTATGTTGATGACTTATTGTATATGGGTAGCAATTCTATGATGAAGGATGAATTCAAAGTTTTCATAATGAATGAATTTGAGATGAAAGATTTAGGCCTTATGAAATATTTTTTAGGAATGGAGGTTTATCAAAGGGAGAATAAAATTTTCATTTTTCAAACAAAGTATGATAAAGATATGTTGAAAAAACTTGATATGGTTGATTGTAAACCAGTCTCCATTCCAGTTGTTGATGGAGTTGTGTTGTGTAGAGATGATGGTGTTGAAAGAGTTGATGAGACAATCTATAGAAGTGTTGTTGGAAGCTTAATGTTTATAACTCATACAAGACCTGATATTGCTTATTCAGTTTCACTTATTTCAAGGTACATCACAAAGCCATCAGAAATACATATGAAGGCAGCTAAGAGAATTTTGAGGTATGTGAAAGGCACTCTAGATTTTGGTATTCATTACTACACTTCTAAAAGGTTCAATCTTGTTGGTTTTAGTGATTATGATAAGGGAGGTAGTTTGGATGACCGAAAGTCAACATCTGGGAATTGTTTTTCTTTTGGTTTTGGTTTGATTACTTGGAGCTCAAAGAAGTAAAGTATAGTTGCCCTTTCTTCTACAGAAGCAGAGTATGTTGCAGTCACTTCAGCAGGTACACAAGCATTATGGCTTAGAAAACTTCTTGAATAAATTGGAGAGATTCAAGTTTAGCGCACAGTTATTTTTTGTGATAACATTAGTGCTATTAAATTGGCCAAGAATCCAGTGCATTACAGCAGGACAAAACATTTTGACTTAAAGCTCATTTTATCTAAGATTTAGTACAGATGAAGGTAGTAGAATTGAAATACATCAACACTAAAGAATAGTTGGCAAATATCTTCATGAAAGCAATTGCAACAGATTAGTTTTTGACACTCAGAGATCAGATTGTAAGCCGTCTTAGCATCAAGGGGGAGTATGTTGATAACTGATGCATGTTGTCCTCACTGATGCATGCTTTCCTCACCGCATGCTATCCCTATCTGTTGACTGCAGTCCTCATCTATGCATGGGACTCTTCTATTTCTAGTTTTTTTTTTAATCCGTTGTTAAACATTGTTTTAACTTGTAGTGTATTGGCACAGCCAATAATGCATGAAGAAATGCATGTTTAAAACTTTTTTTAGACTATTGTTTGAACACCCAGTTAAACCCCTCTAATTCAAGCACTCCAAGCTATTTAATTAGTTGCATCCTTACTATTTTATGACTTGAAAAATCTATAACAGATATATCAGAAATAATACAGAGTATTATAGCATATTTTTGGCTTGTCTCTGCTGTAAGTGTTTTGTTTTAATTTATTTTTATTTTGTTATGCTGTTGTATTTAGTGTATCAGTGAGTTGGGCTTGGATAAAATCTACATCAAAAATGGTGGCATTTTGAGAATGGGTTCTGACGTCCCCTCTCAAACAGCAGACGTCTGTACGATAATGAGAATAGTCACAACATAGAATCCTCCATCGTCTCCACCAAATGCATTATTTCTTCCAACATTTGTTAACAAAATGAATTTCTTCCTTAGATGTTGTCACTCTCAAAAATTTAATGGAAAAGAAAGAAAGGGAAGTGTTGTTTTTGTTCTCACCATTGATGAGCGAAGAACACTCTAGATTACGACGCTGTGGGGTTGATTTTGACACAGAGCTCTTCAGCTGCTACTGTGTTATCTCTAAAGGACGATTGTGAAGGACAATATGAGTCTGTAGAATTACATGTGTATAAAATATTTCTTTTCTACTACCATCTGCATTAGGGAAAACCACAAAATGCCTAGTTCGAGCCATTTTGACAGTATTTTTATGTTATTCGCAATTTAGAATGTGAGAGGAATAGAAAACCAAAAAATGCAAGTGATGAAGAGAAAAGTGAGCAAAACATGATGGATGTCATTGTGTGTAAGTAGGAAATGAAACATGAGAAAATATGTGACGATAAAATGCGTGAAATAAAACACACATAAAACACTTGGATAGAAGCCGTCAAAAAACAATATCTGAATTAATTAAAGTCAAGTTTGAAGGGGCACCCAAACTTCATTCGTGAGTCCAAAATAAATAGCCATTACATCTAGAAATATGAATTACTTCTGAAATGTCAGACAGAGACCAATCACAGTCACAGTCACAGTCACACCCATAGCTTAGGATTAGAGACTAGAGATAATTTCTCCACTTAACTACCTGTTCCACCTCCCTCTTCTGTTCGCTCCTTCTCATGCACACAGTCTACATGCACAATAACAGTTAAACAACAGTTTTAGATTAGTTAGAGAATTTGTTTTAGTCTCTGTTTGCATGCAAAGGCTGTAGTTAATTTTAGTTAGTTACTTAGTTATTTTTGTTTTCAAAATCTGTTTAAATAACCCATGGGCGCAACTTTATAAGACAGATCAAGAAGATTAATAAAATCTTGTTTTATGATTGCCGTAGTAATCTATTTCATCTCATATTTGATTACTGTCATATTTTCTTTATTTCTGCTCTGTTTTGGTCCTTCAAATTGGTATCAGAGCTAGCTGAAGAAGAGAAAAGTTATTGTTATGAATCAAACACAGTCAGTTTTGGGAGAGGGATATTACAGCCATCATGAGAGACAGACCAGGCAGCGAGGGTGGAAAAAGAATTGGTAGATCTGTTAAGAGGAGCTTATAGGCAAGGTGCAGTGAAGAGAAAGGGTAGTAGAAACTGCCAAAGCAAACAAAAGATAAAGGCAGACAAAATACAAATCATGAAGCAGATCTAAGAGACGATGGCACAAAAGCATTCACTTCAAAATCACCCAGTAAATGAATAAATTAGTGAAGCACTGCTACGCAGCCAATTTACTGAGAAGGCGATCATATCAAAATTCAAATAGATCTAGAAAGTTACAGCTAGCATCCAATAAAAGCAAACGTTGGAAGCATAGAGGAGCGAAGTCAAAAAAAAGAAGATCAGAGGAAAGGTTAAAGCTCTGCTGTCAAAAAAAGTGCAGCCAGCTTAGACGCAAACCCTAGTCTGCAGCGTAGCAGAGCTGAAGAGGCAGCCAAAAGCCTTTGGTCAGCGCCTGCCCTGTTTGTCTTTATTTCCTGCAAATTATTTTATTCTTTTCTCTATTTTTTTCCTACAAAATTGGTATCCATAGGAAGTCGCCTGGGTGAAAGTGCAGTGTGGAAATCAAAATAGGACGCAAATATCTGCTAAAGAAGATAGACGTGCTGAAGAAGGATCGACACAAAGAATAAGAGTGATGGAGTCTTTGTGATTTGACGTAAACAAGGTAAAAATAGTTTGAAACATATTGGAGGACATGCCAATAAATAACAGTATTTCTCAGCCCCAAATTCTCATTTTTAATGGTAAGAATTATGATTTTTGGGCAATTAAAATGAGAACATTGTTTTACTCACAAGATGTTTGGGATTTGGTAGAGAATGGTTTTGTAGAACCACAGGATGAGGCTGCCCATTAGGCATTAACTCGAGCACAAAAGGAAGAGCTTAAATAAAACAAAAAAAAAGATGTAAAAGCTCTATTTCTAATCCAACAGGGAATGGATGAATCTATTTTTTCCAGAGTTGCAATAGCAATGAGATCTAGATTGGCATGGAAAATATTGGAGACTACCTATAAAGGTAATACAAAGGTGAAAATTGCTAAATTGCAATCTCTTAGGAGAAATTTTGAAAATTTGCAAATGAATGATTCAGAGTCTATAGACCAGTTTATGGGTTAAGTATTGAATATAGTGAATCAAATTAGATCTAATGAAGAAACAATAACGGATCAGAAGATCATAGAAAAAATACTTAGGAGTTTACCTAGCAAATTTGATGCAATAGTTGTAGCTATTGAGGAAACCAAGGATTTAGAACATTTATCAGTAGATGAATTAATGCGATCTTTGTTAACACATGAATCTAGAATGAATAGGGATAACAATACTTCTTTTGAGAATGCTTTCAAGTCTCAGGTATCATTTGGCAGAGGAAGAGGAAGAGGAAGGTCAAACTTCAGAGGAAGAGGCAGAGGCAGAAATGGAAGGAACAATCCAGATCAAGGTGAAAACAATAATAAAAAATACAACAATAGAGGACGTGGCAACAATCACTTCCAGCAAAATTCACAAAGGTTTGATAAAACTAACATTCAATGTTATTACTGCAAAAAATATGGACATTATGCAAGTGAATGCAGAAAGAAACAAGGAGATGTGGACAAGCAGAATGCTAATTACACAAATGAATCTAGTCCTTCAAATTGGTATCAAAGCTAAAAACCATTCTAATAGTATCAATTCTAGCAACTGGAGCAAATGTTTCATTATAATCAATTCCATGTTCTTGTGCAAAACCTTTTGCTACTAACCTTGCCTTGTGTTTTTAAACATTTCCTTCTGTATCAAATTTGGTCTTATAAACCCATTTGACTCCTATGCAATCCTTACCTTCAGGTAGATTAGTTAGATCCCATGTTTGATTTCTTTCAATGGCATTCATCTCTTCATCCATTGCTTTTAACCAATGTTCCTCATTAACTACTTATTCATAATACATAGGATCATGAGAGAAAAGAGCAAAATTTGAACACAAATCTAACTTCTCTTCTTCTTGATTATAAATCTCATTCAAGTTTCTCATTTTTTTACCTTTAAATCTTGATCTTAAAGTGGCAAGAGTTGGATCTGATTCATCACTTACTTGTGAATTTAGAGTAGGATGACATGCATGACCAGATGATTCACCTTGTGCTAAGCTCCTAGGTGTTCTAATCCTGGAAGCTTATTTCTCACTTGTCATGTTACTCAAGAAAATGCTAGAGATATTTGATTCTTAGATAGTGGATGCAGTAATCATATGACAGGGAATAAAGAATTTTTTGCTAGTCTTGATGATTCCATAAAATTTGAAGTGAAATTAGGAAATGATAACAAAGTGGATGTAATGGGTAAAGGAGTAATAAATGTTTTGACAAAAAATGGTGAAAGAAGGTTTATTCTTGATGTTTATTTTGTACCTGGACTAAAGCATAATCTTATGAGTGTTGGATAGTTAGTATAGAAAGGTTACAGAGTAATTTTTATGGATAATGTTTTCACAATACTAGACAAGTTTCCAAATGATAGGTTGATAAGAAAAGTGGAGATGACCAAGAATCAGATGTTCCCTCTTCGAATTCAGTGCATCTAAGGAGAAGAGGAAGCCCACTTCAAAACCATGCATCTAGACCAATCATGGCTATGGCACTTAAGGTATGGACATTTACATTTTGGAGGTTTGAATTTGTTACAAAAGAAAAATATGGTGAAGGGATTACCACCAATAAAACAGCCAGGAAGTTCATGTGACAGTTGCATTCTGGAAAAATAGCATAGAGAGAGCTTTCCAATAGGAGCCTCATATAGAGCAAAGGTAATATTGGAGCTAGTCCATAGTGATTTATGTGGACCAATGCAAATTCCATCATTTGGAGGTAGTTCTTATTTTTTAACCTTCATTGATGACTTTAGTAGAAAGACGTGGATATATTTTCTCAAAAATAAGTCTGAAGCCTTTAAAAATTTTAAAGAATTCAAGGCTATGGTTGAAAAGCAGAGTGGCCTTGACATCAAGGTACTTAGATCAAATAGAGGAGGTGAATATATGTCTAATGAATTTCAATATTTTTGCAGATATCATGGTATTAAAAGGCAACTGACTACAAGATACACACCACAACAGAATGGTGTAGCAGAAAGAAAGAATAGAATAATCATGGAGATGGCTAGAAGCATGTTGAAGGCCAAACATTTGTCAAATGAATATTGGGCAGAAGCAGTTGCATGTGTAGTATATATTCTGAATAGAAGCTCAACAAAGAGTGTCAGAGATAAAATTCCATAAAAAGCTTGGAGTGGTAAGAAGCATAGTGTACATCATTTCAGAATTTTTGATTGTATTACATATTCTCTTATATCATCTAAATTAAGAAGAAAACTTGATGATAGAGGTGAGAAATGCATTTTTATTGGCTATAGTGAAGAAACAAAGGCTTATAAGTTGTATAACCCTATTTCAAAGAAAGTGATTATTAGTAGAGATGTTGAATTTAAGGAAGAAGAAGCATGGGATGGTAGCATTGATAAAACCATCGCAATTGGAGCACCAATTCCCAAAAATGAAGAAGAATCTGAAGAACAAAATTTTCAAGGTGATCAATCCTCTCCACAAGCAAGAACAAGCACTCCAATAAGAACACCTAGGAGCTTAGCACAAGGTGAATCATCTGGTCATGCATGTCATCCTACTCCAAATTCACAAGTAAGTGATGAATCAGATCCAACTCTTGCCACTTTAAGATCAAGATTTAAAGGTAAAAAAATGAGAAACTTGAATGAGATTTATAATCAAGAAGAAGAGAAGTTAGATTTGTGTTCAAATTTTGCTCTTTTCTCTCATGATCCTATGTATTATGTAGAAGCAGTTAATGAGGAACATTGGTTAAAAGCAATGGATGAAGAGATGAATGCCATTGAAATAAATCAAACGTGGGATCTAACTAATCTACCTGAAGGTAAGGATTGCATAGGAGTCAAATGGGTTTATAAGACAAAATTTGATGTAGAAGGAAATGTTGAAAAGCACAAGGCAAGGTTAGTAGCAAAAGGTTTTGCACAAGAACATGGAATTGATTATAATGAAACATTTGCTTCAATTGCTAGACTTGATACTATTAGAATGGTTTTAGCAATAGCTACTCAAAATAATTGGAATGTATATCAAATGGATGTCAAATCAGCTTTCTTGAATGGTTTCCTAGATGAAGAAGTATATGTGAAACAGCAACCAGGTTATGAGGTGCAAGGACATGAAGAAAAAGTCTACAGATTGAAGAAGGCCCTTTATGGTCTCAAGCAAGCACCAAGAGCTTGGTATAGCAGGATTGATTCATACATGACAAAAAATGGATTCAACAGAAGCAATAGTGAGCCTACATTGTACACAAAAATCAACAAAGAAGGTCAGATTTTGATTGTGTGTTTGTATGTTGTTGATTTGATTTTCACTAGAAATTTGTCTGTAGACACATTTAAATCAGCAATGAAGAAAGAATTTGAAATGACAGATTTGGGATTAATGAAGTACTTTTTGGGCATAAAAGTTGTATAATCAGAGAAGGGAATTTTTATTTGTCAAAGTAAATATGCAAAGGATGTGTTAAGGATATTTAAGATGCTGAATTGTAAACCAACACCTACACCAGTTGATACAGGGACCAAAATTAGAAAATAAGACAAAGGGTCTATTGTTGATTCTACAACATTCAAAAGACTAGTTGGTAGTTTGATGTATCTTACAGCTACAAGACTAGATATCATGTATGAGGTCAGTTTAATCTCTAGATTCATGGAGTCACCAAAAGACTCACATTGGCAAGTTGGAAAAAGGATATTGAGATATGTGGCAGGAATAACAGAATATGGAATTCTATATTCCACAACTAATGATTTTAATTTGATTGGTTATACTGATAGTGATTTTGCAGGTAGCATTGATGACAGGAAGAGTACTTCTGGACATGCCTTTCTTTTAGGAACATGTGTGATCACATGGGCATCCAAAAAGCAACCTATAGTGACACTTTCATCAGCTGAAGTAGAGTATGTAGCAGCCACATCAGCAGCATGTCAAGCAACTTGGATGAGGAGAGTATTGACAGATTTATTACAAGCATAGAAGGAGTCAACACCAATCTTTTGTGACAACAAATCAGCAATTGCATTATCAAAAAATCATGTTTTTCACAAGAGGAGCAAGCACATTGATACAATATTTCATTTTATCAGAGAGTTAGTGAACAATGGAGAAATCCATTTGGAGTTTTGTAGATCTGAAGACCAATTGGCAGATATATTCACAAAGGCATTAGCAAAGGAGACCTTTGATTATCTAAGACAAAATTTAGGCATTGTAAATGTTGAAGTAGTTAGTGGTAGAAATTAAGGGGGAGTGTTAGAGACTGGAGATAATTTTTCCACTTAACTACCTGTTCCACCTCCCTCTTCTGTCCGCTCCTTCTTATGCACACATTCTGCATGCACAATAACAGTTAAACAATAGTTTTAGATTAGTTAGAGAATTTATTTTAGTCTCTGTTTGCATGCAAAGACTGTAGTTAATTTTAGTTAGTTATTCAGTTATTTTTGTTTTCAAAATCTATTTAAAGGACCCATGGGCGCAACTTTGTAAGACAGATCAAGAATATTAATAAAATCTTGTTTTATGATTGCCGTAGCAATCTTTTTTGTCTCATATTTGATTACTGTCATATTTTCTTTATTTTTTCTCTGTTTTGGTCCTTCAACACCCACAGCACTAATCAAATTAAAGTCCTATATGCCACGCCAGTGAACCTTTCATCATCTTCAAAAAATATTTTATTTTAAACAATAATTACAATATATGAATTAATTGTATCCTAGAAGGCCACCATGTTTGAAGAGGCACCCTAACTTCATTCGGGAGCAGGGCCCAAAATAAATAGCTATTAGATCTGGAAATCTGATTTAGCTATACAAGTTGTAGGTGAGACTTTACGCCAACCATCCAATTAACGAGTTGAACAAAGGCGATATAATTTTTTACATCACATCACGCGGCTAAGACCATATGAAATCCATGCCATCTTACTCAAAGTAAAAAACAAGGAAATTGTACAGTTAATTATTACATTTATTCATGGAGGATATTTCAATCATGGCCTTTTATAATTTGGCATTCTAAAATTGTGAGTTTTGTATAAATGATGTGGCGGGACGCGTGACATACAATCTCATGAGGCTAGAATTTCTGTTATCATTTATAAGGGATGTGTTTCATGAGTTGTCCCAGCTTTTGAAAGGCAATGTTGAATGGATAATTTCAACCTATTGTCGCCCCCATTCTTATCTGTGTTCATGGCAGAAGAACAAAAGATTGGGTGCAAACACCATCTAACAAGTTAGCCTACCAAGACCACTATCTACAAATACAAACCCCACCCAGCTTATCAATGTTGATTCATATTTATTTTGTATCCTAAATTTTGTCTCTTAGCTTTTATATCATCCATACAATTGATACAAAACTTTGAATGTTCATTTAAGGTTGCATTCTTTTAATGTTATTTGGCTTTGAAGGTTTATTAACTTTTGGAAAGTATTTATTGAGCTCAAGTAATATTTATCTTTGGTGCATTTTTTATCAAGATTTTTTTATTAGAGATTCATTTATACATTTAAGATTTTCTCACTTTATATGTTTATCATATGATTACTTTAGATATGTTTTCTCATATATTATATGGTTCATTCATAGTTATATGATTATCATATCTTTTTGAGGTGAGGTAATTATCCATTTTTAATCTTCTCTCATTTCAAATGGGGGATATATCAATATAGGTATGTCATATAAATATGGCTTCCACACATATTATAATTTCAGATTCAATGGGGGGAATGTCATAGAGGACATAGCTTCCACACATTCACAGCTTCAAATATACATTGGGGGCATATTTTAGAAACATTTTCTCCATACTTATTCAAAATTCAGCATACCTAGATTACAGTGTAGGCATTGTTTGGAAACATTATCCACATTGGTACTTATATAAATTTTTAAATTTCTTTACGTATAACGGGGGCATGCTTTGTAAGCATGTTCTCCACACTTACATAATTTTTGAATTGACCAAAACATATAGTATACAATTCATATACACATTTGTAGAAGATTTCTATACATTGGTGTCATTTTTATACATAGTTTCAGCATGAGACACATCTAAGATGCATATGTTATGCAATATGTGCCTAATATTAAAAAATTCAAATCAGTTTAAAATTTTAAATACTTTCATGGAATGTCACCGCCCACCAAGTCATATTTTACGAACTATATTGATTCAATTTACTGCAATAAAAATTTCACTTTTTGGTATGTTTGAAATGATTAAATCCCTCAATCTTCCCAAGGTTTTAGGTTAGAATCGATTGTATCATCTAACCTTACCAACTTGATATTATGATTTGACTTGGTTCACTCACACACACTAGATTATAAGTATTACTGGGTTACATGGTTGAGCTAGTCTTAACTGTCAGGTGGAAATCCACCTTTTTCTCCAACTTTTTGGCATGGCCTCTCTCTCTCTCTCTCTCTCTCTCTCTCTCTCCATATCCTTAGATATATGCACTTTATAGATTTATATTTATCCTAATCTCAATTTCAATGATTCATAATGATACACCTTTCAAATCAAGTTGTCAATAGGCAAGACAGTTACATTAATATATAGTGTATTCTTAAACATTGCTCTCTTTCAATTTCAATACTTTGAATTTAATATTAGGTACTAATTATATACTATAACATGCTCTTTGTTCCAAGGTAGTCACTAGAAAAATACTCAAGTTAGACTCAATCAAAGATAAGGTGTGATATACATACTAGGTATGCATTTATTTCTTTTAAAATAGAAATTTCATTCCTATATTAAAAAGGGAAAATGTAGACACTATTTATGAATTATATATCACCTTAGTCTTGTACACTTTTCAATCATAGACCTTAGTTATTCCTCTAAATTTTAGACCCTAGCTATGTCTCTCAATGTTATAACACGTACATGTTCTAAGCTCAGTATTTACCAATCCTAGGAAAAATAATGTGTAAGCATTATTGCTATAGCACATATACATTATTTCTATAACACATATACATTATTGCTATAACGCATATGTGTTATGAAATACTACATATGCATTATTACTATATCATATATACGTTATGTAATATTACATATATATTATGCAATATCACATACGTGTTATGCTAAAATATCTACAAAATTATCTCCCAACTCCATGCACTTACCTTATTATGTTGTATTACTGTTGGAAATAAAGAATTAGTACCTTGAACTAAAGTCTCAACACTTATTTGAGATGCAACACTTGGAGGTCTTATGATATCTAGCTTCTTTCTTGGGCTTAAATCATCATCACAAGTTTTTTTTTGCATTTGCTTCTTATTTGGGTCTTCTTCATCACGTCCACTTCATTGACTAAAATTTTTATTTGGACTCTTAGAGTAGACCTTAATTACAAGATGAGTTGAATAAGAAGAAACTATTTGGTTATATTTCTTTGAAGTTTCTCCTTTTAATGAGCCTCTTATAGTAGTGAATTCAAAAAAAATATTGAAACTATGTTTTTTAACCTGTGTACAACAAATTTTGTACATTCCTCAAGATATGTCAACTCTTGAATAGAGAAATCAATTGATGGTAAATTTATTAATTATTTTTTTAATAAAAATAAAATCAATCATATCACTATTATCATTAAATACAGCTTTACTAACCAATTCCAACCTTTATTAATTCAAATAATTCAAAGTTATCCCCATATAGTCTCTCTTTCTATCTTCAAAATCATTCTCACAATCTTTCCAATGGTGTTTAATTTTTGACTAATGTAAATATCCTAAACCAAGAAAAATATTTTTTTTCACATAATATTTGTTGTCAAAGGAAAATATTTTTATGTGAAATACATCATGAAATATGATATTGAATTTTCAATATTCCGTGCATCATTTGCTTTTTTAACATATGTAGTATCTAAAACCTATTAGGAAGGGGATCCAAACTATTTTGTTGTCTTTATATTTTTGTCAACTTATCCTAATTACTTGCATAACTTAATTAAACTTATTTTTTCACTGGCACAACTCTGATATAGGTGAATTTTAAAAACTATATGAAATAACTGCCATGATCAACAACCTCTATAAAGATTTAAATTACAATATTTCCTTCTATTGTCTTCACAATAAGCATTGTAAAGGAATCATTTAGTCTTCTAAAATGTTTCTTATTTCATTAATGATTTGAAGGAGAAAGTCATAAATCATCCACTCGAGGATATGTTCCATTAGGTGAGATTATAGGCCATATTTTCATATTTTCAATTGAATATAAAATATATGAAGTCATGTAGAATTTTTACATAAATTCCAAGTTCACCAATTATTTATAAAGGTTGGCACTTATGATTTGACCAAAGTCAATAATATATTTTTCGTGACAAATTATATTGATGAACATACACATCCAATTATGTTATTTATTAATCTTATCATGATCCATTACTCTATTTAAGAATTTTATCATATCAAAAAATATTTACAAAAATTAAAAAATCTTCCCAAAAATGAAACCTATGTAGAACTTTGGGAAGTTTAGATGTTCATTTTTTATTTTTTCTTAACCAAGATTGAGTATTAACCAAGATTGAGTAAATATTGTTAGTTATTTATCTTTTTTTTTTTCAAAGAAACTTTTCCCAATCTATTTTTCCATCTCTATTATTTCATCATTATGTAGAAGTTTGAAGACAATGTTTAAGGAAGGACCATCTAAGTGTGTTATCACCACATCTTTAAAAACCCTGATTTATCTAGTTTCTTTGTTTTAATATTCGGCACAAGGAAGGAATAAGTAAGTAAACTATATCGACTTAGGAAAAGTAGTTGTGTTTACAAGACCACTCTCAATGATTCGTTGTGTAATGGGAGTTTGTTTGTCTTCTTGCATCCTTTCATAAAACCATTCTCAACCAACATGACTTATTTGAGAGTCACATATTTCCAGGGAGGTTTATTTCTAGAATAGACATCTATTTATATCTTAGATATTTGAATTTCATTTTTGTTGGTTTGTCAATGTGAAGGGTTGTCTTAACAAGAATAAACATCTGTTTATATCCTAAATATTTGAATTTTAGTTTAGTTAGTTTGACAATGTGAAGGGTTGTCTTAACAAGGAGTTCTATATATATATGGTAAGAAGAAATGCTTGTGTGGGTGGAGAGGCCAACTCACAAAGTTCATAAAAATAAGACTTTCCTTAGGGTTTGCCTATAACGCTTTGAGAGATAGAAGAATCTAGGAAACACCATATATATATGAAACTTAAAAACATAATGTTTTAAGTTACAAATTTAGGGCGAGCAGAAAAGTTTGAAAACAGTATGGAAAATATCTAACAATGGCTAAGAAAAAAAGGCGCAAGTTTTGTAGAGTGAAACCACCAGATTGGATGACAAATGGAGAGAAATGAAGCATCTGATGTTGGTATGAAGGTGAAAGAGAAGTTGGAGAAGGAATTGGAATTGCTTCAGATATTTTTGTGATACCGAGCACCCTTTGAAATGCATAAAAACCAAATTCAATTCTCCATCAAGCCCGTCAAGTTGTGGAAATAATCTTTGGGCTAATTAAAATTTCATTTTTTGCTTTGGATTGATCATTTTGGGTACTTTTGCTACCCGAGTCATCTTGAGTACTAAGACGTCATTTGAGTTTTTGAATTTTAGTGAGTACCTTCTATCGATCTCAATCACAACATCAATATTTTATATTTTTTTGATATGTATGTAAGTATCATATGGAATCATTAAAATACATAGAATGTTATTTTGACATTTCTATTTATATTTTGGAAATAAATATATAGTGGATTTATAATGCTAAGGAAGTATATATCTAAATTAGTAAATTCTTTTGGCTAAGCAGTTATGAGTAAAGGGTATCTACACTATCAAAATTACTGAGAGCACAATCCTAACCTTAATGACTTAATTTTGTGTCGAGTATCAAGAGAAACTTATACCTTAGTAGATAGATATAAGCAACCATCATCCTCACTGGTAAACTACAACCCTTTCAATAAAATTTTAATTTTCAACAATAACATGAATTAACATAAATAATTTATAATCAAAACTGAAATTATCAAATGCCAACAAAAGTGACATCAATGAAACCCCTTAAATTATACTATTAAAAAATATTTAAAATAAAATTAAAAACTTCAAAATGATAATATTTTCATTTTTCATCTTTTTAATCATTAAATCCTCTACATTAATTATATTTTTTTCTTATCAAATCATTTTTTTATCTACAAAAATTTGTTATAGTACTTAATTTAATGAAATAAGAACATTCTTATTATAGATGCTTCACCAACATGTTTGACAAGCATACTTGTCAACCCTCTCATGCTTTCACAATTTTGTGATGCTTTACTATTATTATTTGATGCTTCATCATGAAGTTATCTCGACAAAGCTTATGATTCTTGTAAAGTACACAATGCTTAAGCCTTTTAATATGTTTTAATTATCAATGTGTAACTAAGGGCAGAATTTATATAATTTTAGTCACGTCTTTCCATCAAAATCATAGTACAATTTTTAAGGGAGGATTGAGATAAATTCTTATGGGCTACTTAAACTAAAATACTTCCTAACGAAAATGAATCACTGGCTGGCCGTCTGGGATGGTTGACCCTAATTTCCTTTGAATCACTGGTTATTTTGATATGTTATAAGCTGGTGCAAACAACGACGCAAATCCAAATGAGTAATGTGGGTAAGTACAGGCTGCAACAACCTCATCTCAGTTTGACAGGAATTCATACTACTCCTTTCAGATCCAACAACTATGTACTTTATGAGTTTCTGATTGGATGTCCCTGTAGGCAAGCACCTTGAACTAATTATTTGTCATTTCCTGCTTACATTACATTTAGTTGTCAATAACATTTAATTATTTTGGGATCCTCTAAAAATATTTTGAAATGTGGATTTACGTTTGATATAATCAATTTTTTTTATAGACTTTATTAATTAGGGAATACTTTCAGATTCATTTAGTTTTAATTTGGAATTATTGTTCTGAAAAGTGGTCAATCAGTGGGCAGAGAGAAAATATAAAGGTGTGTAAATAGAATAATTTAATTTTTAATATTATGTATAAAATAATATTATTTGTTTGAAGTTGAATGAGTGGATTTTTGTAGAGGTTATGAACCATTTTACTTAACAAACCATTGTCACAAAAGATAAATAATAGATTTTAAACAAATATTTGTCACTTTAAAATTAACTATATCATAAATATATAACTTCAAGTATTTAGCATCTAAAACAAGCTCAATAATATATTTGACCTAGCTAATATATCAATTAAAAATATATTTATTTTTATTTTTAGATATCAGAGTCCTAATATCTATTTCTTCATTTCCAGATCTCAGAAAAAGAGTAGAAATAAACTCTAAGTAGCAATTAACCAAGAGGAAAATTAGATCAAAAAAGTGAGTAGGCATAAGCGTCAAACAAATAATTAGAAATTTGAGTTGATATCTACAATCTCCAATAAATAAAGGAACATCTTTGTTCTAAAAATCCCCATTAAATCTTATCATCTATGTCAAATTCACATCAATCTTCCTCCACACACTATACCCATATTTTCACACCAAGGAAAAGGATTTTACTATCTCAATTTGACATTTGACATTGATTTTAAATACACCTTATTTATCAAATCCAATGACAATACTTTCCTTACTTATAAGAGGTGACATTAAAAACATAAACAACCTCATCTAAATTTAGATCCATTCATTCAATCTAAAAAAGGCATCGTCAATTCTATTGCGAATTAAGACAAATAATTTATCTAAATCTAAATTCTCAAATACCATTTAAACTATGCCATCAAAATTCATTTAAAACGACATTAAAAACTTAAAAATAATAATATCTTCAATTTTCATCTTTTTAACCATCAAATCAACTGCATTAATGATAACTTTTTTTTTGAATTATTTTTTTATTTGCAAAAAATCATCATAATACTTTAACAAATCAACAACATTTTTATTAAAAATAATTCACCAACATACTTGTCAAACATACAATGCCTATCAAACCCTACGATGCTTGTTAAGTAGTTTGATGCTTCATTATTAAATTATGCTTGAGAGGTCTTGTGATAGTTGTTAAACAGAAAATTCTTGTAAAGCACATATTGCTTATACTATCTTTTAATAAACAATGTGCAACTTAGGGCGCATTTTACATGATTTTAGTAACCTCTTTTGCATCAAAATCATACTAGTGATTATAAGGGAGGATTGAGATAAATTCTTATGGGTTACTTACGATAAAATATTTCCCAAAGGAAAATAAAAAATTAGCTGGCCAATTTGCATAATTGATCCTAATTTCCTTTAAATAATAATGGTTAGTTGCCGTGTTTATCTTGGTATGCTAAGCTAGTTAAAACAACGACGCAAATCCAAACTTGTAATGTGGGTAAGTGCAAGTTACAACAACCTCATTTCAGTCTGATAGGAATTTGGATACAACGACTATTTACTTCATGAGTTTCTGATTGGATGTCCCTACAGGCAAGCACATTCGAATGGAACTCAAATTATTTAGTTTCTATTTACATTCACCATGCATCATATTTTTACCTTCTGATGTAATGTTTTCTGATGGTGTAACTAATGTTTTTCATTTATATGTGCTCAAAAACACATACAAAACATATCGTTTAAAGGAAGCTTTATCCTGAGCATTTTGCATGATCTTCTTTGTGTCTCTTCATCACACAATGTCTTGTATGTTTTTTCCACTGGAATTTGTTTCTTTTTTGGGTTTTTTCTACCACAAATCGATGCACATGCATTTATAGATTATTTTTGTAAACTTTGTTGTCCTTAATCCTATGTTGATGCTATGTGTAGATCTTAATTTTTATTCTTTTACTTTGAAAATCTAGCTCTAGTTTTTACACTTTCTTGCCATGAAATAATGAGGGGTAAATAGAGGTTGGATATCCCTAACTAATCTTTGTTGAGTGTTGCTTATATTCTAACACTTTTAAAAGGGTTCAAATCACACAAGGTTCTACCATCTATGTGGTTTTATGTTTCAGAGTGTTCCATTAGAATGTATTACAACTCTTTGGATTTTGACACTTGAAAACATGTAACTTTGACCTTATGTTTATATTCATACTTGAATTTAAGACTATTCCTTTGAGGGGTTTTTTCATATTTGGATTATTTTTTATAATTTCTCAAGGATGTGCAAATAGATTTATCAAGTTTTTTTTAGATTAACGATATATTTTAGATGTGTTAGATAAGAAAGGCCTTAGATTTGATGTTTATTTATAGATTAATCTTTGGGTAATTTCCTTATCCAACATGTGAAACTTGCATAGTCCAATCCAAGAAAAATATTTACATTTGAAAAATAGCCATTAGAATTAAATGAACACTGCTAGTGAAGGTGGACTTTGCTAGTAACTCCCAACAACTGATAGTTATTGTTGGAATCAGAATGATTGAAGGGGGGGAGGCAGAGGCGGAGGTAGGGGCAGGGGTCGCCAGGAGGAGGATGAATCAGTCTTCAAAAACTTTTCTTTAAATTACACTTAAGTAATCATGAATCATTCAAACAAGCATATATATATATATATATATATATATATATATATATAAAAAGCAAATGAAACTATCCATACAAGCATGAAACACAAGAACACATCATATATGTAGGGAACCCTCATGGGAAAAAAACTCAAAGATCTCTAAAAATGGACTACAATCCTATAAGATAAAAATAAATTTGAGTGAAGCACCAACTCCACATGACACACCAATTTCAACTAGTCAAGCACCCACTTGCAAGGAGGCACCAACCACCTAGATGACTTAGCTACCTAATTGTTTAGATCATCTTTAGATCACTATGTTTCTCAACCAATAGATGATGACCATCTCTTCAACTCTTAACACTCTTATCCATCTCAAATTTCCTTCTATGCCTCTTCACTCAACTATCTTCAAGACTGATCAGGTCATCTAACCTTGATCTTAATTCTCATTACCCTTGTTAGATATTCATGATAGTATTTCTACATCCCTATTATGGTATAAAAGATCTCTTTCTGCTCTTCAATGTGTTATTTCCTTTTTTTGGAATCTCACCTCATCTAGCTAGTCAATTAGGCTTATTAGGCCTTGTTCTTATACAATCCTATAGCTCACACACCTCTTGATCGGCCATACATACTTTCACACTTTGAATTAACCTTAAAATAGGTCTTATAACATGCTTCAAACATGAATCAATCATTATAATAGGTCATCCACAACTTAAAATACCAAAACCTCTTTTAAGCCTTTAATGAGACCTTATTCAATTAGGCCTTCATTAGTACACGTTACCCTTTGATCTCCTTTAATCACTTTTAAAATTCACACACAATATGAACACTTCATATACCACTCAAATAGACCCCTAATGATCTCATCTTAGGTCCATGAAAATTTGTATCTCCAATCACCACTTGAAGCACACCAATAGTATTGTTTACATTAGGCCTTCACACATATGAAAAGATATGTCTTGAAAAAATTAAAATAACACATTATTTAAATACATAAACATGATAGTAAATCACATACACAAAACATCCAATACCTAAAAAAAATCATCAAGTTCATTAGACTTAATGACACAGGGCAAAAAGCCTCAAAACACCTCTTCAACTCACTCACTCAGAACTGTCAGTTTTTCTCAAAGATCAATCATGGTGACTTAGAAATTCAACACCTGTATAAACATATTTAATGACTTATGATGTATGTATGTTATCCTATGAGATCATTAGACTATTCTTAGATATAAATGTAATATCATCAAATGAAAAATATTGGTCTTGTAGATCAATCTCATGACCTTATATCTCACGATCTCATATAAACTAGATAGGTCAACTTGTGAGAAATTTTTCACTATATTCACTAAATTTAAAATCTTATACCAAACATGAACTTGTACTAAAATTAATGAAAAAAAATTCATGCACTTGGTTTCATCACTCTATCATGATAACAAATTCCTAATCATCTTCTCATTGTTGCTTGGGTTTTTCACTATTTGTACTATTAGCCCTATTAGCAACTAGTTAACTTAGATGACTAATTTAGCACACTTAAGGACCATAACCTATTCATAAACCTTCATAGACATGAAACATAAATCTCAATCTTCATCCTCCATCTATTTTCATATTTTGACTTGGTCAACTCTAATTGCTACAACAAATCTCTGAGAAATTATCACTTTTTTGTAGGGTTTACTCACACATTTGATAACTCAATCACACCTAGAGGTGTCTATGAGAGTTTAATACAACCTCCAATCACTTATCTATCCCTACCAATCTATTTTGATCTCTTTTGATCAACATCTTCAACATCGGGTCCTTATTAGGGTTCTAAGAGGGTTTAAACTTGTTTCCATTATTAATAATCATTCATAAAGTATAGACCCTCAATCCAAAAATAAAATATTATAATTTTGATATAGGATCCTTCCCTGTATACCATGAATATCTTAGGTTTCCATGCATAGGTTTGATGAGCTAATGAGCACAAAAAAATCCTTCTCAGGTTCAGAGCATTTTATTCTGAGCACTCAAGAGACTTAAAAATAACCTTTCATGTCTTATCCTTCAAACTATGACTTCAAAATAGAAGAACACACTTGAAAAAACATACCTTACCTCTAAAAATGCTTGCATAAGCTCAAATACTCTAAAATTTGATCATGACCCCTCATTAGGCCACATTCTCTCTATTTGCTCTTTAGACCTTAACCTGCAAACCACATTAGGTCTTAAAACTGACCTTCATGCCTCTTTTAATACACTCCACCTCACTTACATAATAAATCAACCTCTCTCATGCTTAAAAACTACCATACATCCTTCACATGCCTTGACAATATATCATGATACCTCATTAGGCCAGGTAAAGTCTAGAAGTGGTCTAGGTACAGTCTTAGTCTGAAGGTCTTATCCTTGTAGGATCACCTGAAGACCCTCATGAGTAATCCAATGCCTCACATACAAGCTCAAGAAACCTCATACATCCACTCATGTCTATGTTAACTCATCTCACCAAGTTTTTAGAGGTATAATCACTGAGAGGGGGGGTAAATTAGTGAGCCCAAATAATCTAACTTCAATTATGATCTAATAAAATACTTAATTAGTTACCACAAGCATTCATGAATCATACATATCATTCATAGAAATGAGTAAGAGAGATAGTGCAAGATCAATCACATAACATAAGACATACGTCGGAAATATTCTTGGAAAATAAAACCCAATGGAACCTGGACTTGGACTATTATCCTATAATAACAAGATCTAATTTAGACCACATACAAATGATCAAAGAACTAAAATCCCTATTTAGTGAGACTCCAATCCCACAAGGTGCTACCACACCTGTCTAGCTAAGCTATAACAACCACCAGACCTTTTAGCAAGTTTTACCTTACAAGGAGGATGCAACCACCTTAGATGCTAAGCTACCATAAAAACACCTATGAACACATCCACCTTTGAACTAATTTCAACAACACCTAATGATGGAGCTCTGCTTATCACACTCAAATAACAAGTTCTCTATTCTACCAAAAAAAATATGACCAACGGGTCATACAAATAGTCCTCAGTTTGTTCTGCTCTTTAACTCTTCTTCAGGGTACTATACCCTTCCTTTGCTCCTCAAAAAATACACACACAATCCTCTCTCCAATTACTCAGTTTCTCATATTAAGTCTAGAACCCATCATCTTTGGTTCCACTATTTATAGAGCAATCTTGATAATCACTACCTTGGTTGGCCTTTAGGCATGCCTTAGCCCTTAAGGCATCTCTCACATGAAGCATGACTCAATACAATCTTCATAGGTCGGCCATAGCATTTATGGGTCACCTTTAAGGAACTACACTTTTAATAAGGCCCTTGTATCCCTTATAGGTCTCATGTGAAACCATTCACTCCTTTAACACTCCCTCAATAAAAATAAGAACACATGACCACTTTGAAGTACATGGGTCCACTCCTTATGTCCCCTTTGAAATATTCAAATTATCACAGTCAACTTAGCTCACCTCTGTGTATGCTCAAACACTGACCTAGTGCACATAGTCACCATGAAAGAATAAATAATCAACATATTAAGGATTATTCATACTCAAGATACATTGATCACACCTCCAAAACCCACACATAGCATTCTTGTGGAGTCTACAACATGTTCTAATAGTTAGTTCATTGTGAGACATCAAAATAACATCAACATAAGCTTGAATATCCTTCTCGGGTCACTTCCAAAATAAGCATGAACATACAGTCAACATCTAGGCTCAATATTTTTAACAGTACTCACTTTTAGATCTTTAAATCATGTTCATTAGATTTGCCATGGAGTCCTCTTCATCTTTTCTTTCTACATCACCAACAAATTTGACTTCTATCAAAAGTTATGGATAAAATATAGATCTCTATTTTTTATATGTTAAATTCAAATATTTGAATAACAATGATCATAGTTAACCTTCAAACACAATGCTCGAATCTCATATCCTCTCAGCTCAGATCGAATACGCATGATTGATCTCTTTCGATATTCAACATATAGGTGTGAATGCTTAGATGTTAAACTTCAACCACGTTGACCTCATCTCATGAGATCTTCAAATATTGACTTGATATGCTCCATTGATCTCTATAGATCAATCAAGTCAGTAATGATCAATGCTCACCATTGATCAATCTGTATTAATGCCCACTCACTGTTAGATCATTATCCTATACCTTTGCTTAGTGGTTAAGCATCATGCACCTGTCTTCATCTCTCTACCTCATGACTTCTTGGATCCACATGTACCATTGATCTTACTCAAGCTTTAACACTTTAAAAAATGACTAAGTATGGGAACCCTATCAATATGTCTGAGTAACCATTTTGATCCTTAATAACTTATTTTGTGCTTTTTTGTAAGATCTCAAATTTAGACCAGATGATATTTTCACATAAGAGAATCCAACTATGTGACACACAGCTCCTGAAGCCTTCAAAAATGTGAGTTATATCAACATTAAAGTGCCATCTCAAAATCTTCTATCACAAAGCCAACCATGTCAAAACCTACTTGAGAGGCCAACTTTGAGCATTCAAAACTTTTGTCGCACTTCAACGCATGATTTATAAATTAGCACAAATCAATTATGCTCAAAACTGAACAAACCCATATGATTAGTTTCTATTGACATATTCACACGTGCAAGATATAACACCATGAAAATACTCACTCAAATTTTTTGCCTCATTGCAAATTTGGCTAAGTATGGAAAAACACAGTCAAACTGTTTGGGAGCCCAGCTTTACATATGCATATCTTTTGATGCACTACATTGCATGATCTAAAAATTAATGCAAATCAACTAGATACAAAACTCAATAAAATCATATAATAACCTTCTCTTAAAATGTCCACATGTGGGAGATATTCCATCATCAAACTAATTACTCCACTCTTTCTAGCCACATTGCAAATTTGGCTAAGGAAAATAGTGAATTATGTCTTAATAGCCAACTTTGCACCTTCATATATTTGACCATGCTTCGGTGCATGGATTGATATCTGGTGAAAAAAAATAGGGACTATTGCGATCACAACCATATGACCAACTCCCCTTGACTCATTCCTACATGACAATAATGATGTCATCAAACTGCCTAATAAAATTTTCTTCCACTGGACCTAAAGTGTCTAGATAAAAACTATGGACTACCAGATGAATTCTAATTATATACAAAAGATCTCAAATCATATATAACATCTTAGGGACATTTTTCACATGCTCCCATCACCATACCCATCCTTTATCCTCTCTAGCCATGTTAATACTAAAGATCAACTAACCATACATAAAGCACACTAGAAACAACACATTTCACACTTTGTCATTATCACATAAACTATCAAGACACTTCATCCACTCACCAAAGAGACTTTCATGAAATCACTGACAACTTTCCAATAATCTCTCACTTTGTCATTGATGTCAACACCCATCAATATGGCAATATACAGCTCACCTTATATCTCTTAAAAGTACTACAACAGAAACTTTCTCCCCAAAAGGAATTTTCTCTCCCTTTGACATAATGACAAATTAGGTACACATTGATGTTTAGGACCTAAAAATATTATCAAATAGGAAAGGACCATCTTATAAAGATGATACAAACTCCTCCTTACCTTGAGCCAACCTTTTCTTATATTGGCAATTTCCTCTTGCTCCATGTCAACACTCGCTTCAATCAAGCACTGTAACCAATGAATAAAGAACACACAAAACCATATAAATATTATGTAACACATAAATAAACATTTTAGAGGGACTCCCCCTAATAATTTTGAGAAATTTCACCTTATAAGCATCTTCAGATATCCACACACTACGAAGAATTGCCACATATGCTTACTAGCCTTCTCTCTCAAGACACTTCCATGTCCACCAACAGTGCATCATACCACTCATAAAATAGGAGATATGTTCTAAACCATCTTTATATCTCACCTTGAAACACACATGCCTTGATCTTTTGGAAAATTGGATCAAAAAGACACTCTTCTTCACACTAGGCATGTCTAGCCTCCTTGTAGCGCTACTTAACACTTCCAGAGCCCACATTTTTTATTAGACACATATTAAATACCTAAAAATACATATTTGAAGCACTCTCATATGCCCCCTTAAGTACACCAATTTTTAATAACAATCTCATCCTTTTTAATGTACTTCCTTCACAAACCAACTATCCAATTAGGCCTCCAACTTGACAAAAACTTGAATAACTTGAGAACCAGAAACCTTAAAAACTCTAATAATATTTATTTTACCAAAACAAATTCTCATTAAACATATTAAGAAGCTTAAAACCTCAAATCATAAGGTAGACCACTTTTTTAATAGGGCCCAAAACCCTAGAATCTTAAAATAAATAAAGTCAACACAGTACCTTCCAGTCAACTTCCACCTCAAAAACTTTTTGTACACCTATATACAACCATTACACACTTATAGACCAATATTTGAGCTTCCAAACCTTTGGGAGCCTATACTTCCTATAACCCATTTTAGGCTTGTTTGCCCTTAAACTTAAAACTAAGAAAATCAACATCACTTAAAGAACCTCAAAAACACCTTAAGCACACAAAAAATAAATGCAAAAACATTTTTTATCACAAAACACTTCTTGAGATTTGTATCAATCTCATTGAGCCACCTGGAACCATCCATTCTGACTTTGTACTATAGTGCCTTCACAAACCTCTAAAACAAGCTCATGAACTTGTTACTCCCCTTTAACAAAAGACTTTATCTGATTGGAATTTTCATCTTCAACACACAAACATGCTCATCCATTGAAATGAGTCTCTTAATAAGCATAGATAGAGACACATTCTATCCCTCAATGTTCTAAAATAAAAACAACTCATCATATTCCATCTCCTCCTTGCTCATATGATATTTTTAGATCTTCTTCTTTGGCTTAGGAGAAACAACTACCTCATTGACTACAGAATTATCCTTTTATTGTATGATTGAATTGATCTCATCATTCTCAACATGAACATATATTGAGACCTCTTGGTACTCTTCAATTTCTGAAGCATTCTCCACCATAGTAAATAAATTACTTGGACCTACAGTATCATCATGACTCACACTTGTCACCTTTGGATTCCATGTGTTAACTTGCCTTCTTCCTTAAATTTTAGGATCCTAATTAAATTTATTTTATCTTGTAGACCTTAACTTGCAGAACCTAGCAATGTGACCTCTATGTTCACAACTGTAGCACACCATACCTTTTGCAAGAAACATATCTTTCCTTAGCACATTTGGATAAATATTTGCAATGTGTCCTATGTCATGACAAACGAAACAACCTCCCCCTTTTGAACAGGACTCACCTTGTCTAATCTTATGTGGATAATAGTTTTCAAATTGTCCCACATTAAGACAGTTAAAGAACTTGATTTTATTCACATATTTTGACTAATGAACCCTATCATAGTCCCATGTAAATTCATTTCTAATAGGTCTCTTACACTCTCTAGCCCTATGACCAAATTGATTTCATGTATAACACTAACCATTGAATCTTTCATACCTCACAGCATTTGGTTATTTGATATGATTGATCTTTACTCTGTCAACACCTTCATTTTTTGTCTGATGATTTGTCTTCAAAATATGATTTTTTTGGTTCACATTAGTCTTCATCTTGTCTTGAGTTACAATCTTTTATTCTTCTTCATATCCAAGACCATTTCTATCACTAACATGCTTTTGATCACTTAGAATTTTGTCTAGATCACATGAGCTCTTTTCAAATCTCACAAATGTCTTCGCCTTATTAGTTATCTTTTCTAGCTCAAATCTCAAAGATTTATTTTTAGATACATACCTTGAACATTCATCTTCTTTAGCTTTTAGGATTGTAGACAAATTTCCAATTGACAACTGAGATGATTGATCCTATATTCATGCTCCTTGGAATATTCATTCAATCTTGCCTCATATACACTGAATTGATCCTAATATTACTTGAGCTTAGATTTCATATTCTTATTGATCTTATTCTCAATCTTTAGTTTTTCAAGAGTATTCATCAAAATAGTCTCATAGTCTATCTCATCTTCATCATCATCTAAATCACTCCAAGTCGATTCCTTCTGATGTGAGAAAATTTATTCCTTAGCCATGAAAAGGTCTTCATCTTTACTAGGGCCATCATCTTCATGATCATATTCTAAGTCACTATCTTCACTCTCATATGATGAGCTACAATCTTCTGTGGTATAAAGATTCTTCTTGTTTTTGAAAAACTTTATTTTATTGTTAAACTTTCTAAATCCATTCTTCCTATATATCTTCTTGTCTTCAACTTAGCCTTCATCATCATTCTTCTCATTATTATGAGGGTAGTTCCAATAAAAATGTCCTATCTCTACACAATTAAAACATTTGAGAGGTAATTTACCTGTATACTTCCCTAAGCCAGTGTTCAATTTTTTAGTAATCAAAGCAATTAGTTCATCATCATCAATATTAGATATGTCATCATATTTGGATTTATTACCTTGAAACTTCTTCTTAGGCTTCATCTCTATCTTGAATTTTGATTCCTTATTTAGTGGTATATCATCATTCTTTCTCATCTCATAAGCAAGAAGGGTGCCATGCAATCGATCCATCTTCAACTGAGTAAAATTATGACTCTCTTCTATAGTAGATACTTTCATATCAAACTTAGGGGAAATAGACCTTAATGTCTTTTGAATAATATTAATCCCTTCAAAATTCTATCCAAGACCTTTGATGATATTTACAATCTCATCAATTCTCTATAGAAAAGGATGTCGTAGTATCTTGTTCATTCATCTTAAGACTTTTAAATTGTCTTTTGTGAGTCTATAACTTTGTAAGCTTAACCTTTGAATCTCTTTAAAAAATAGTCTTTAATTTATCCCATATTTTGTTGGCATAAGTACAATGAAATAATTTTGTTAATTTAGTTTCTATAAGACCACAAGTGATGGCATTCATTGCCTTAGAGTTGTTTTCAAAAAACTTCTTGTCTATAACACTAGATGGAGGAATATTAGGGGAAACATAACCATCCAAAATGGATGTCCATACATCAAAGCCTACAGACATAATGTAGGTCTTCATCCTAGCACTCCAAAATTTATAATTGGATCCATTGAACATTGGTAGTTTTTTAGTAGAGAAACCACCTTTCTCATTCTAACTAGCATTATACCTTGGATCACCTTCAAGTTGTCAATCTTTTACCAAAGGACCTCATTATGATACTAACTCTTAGAGGTAAAATCACTTTGGGGGGTGAATTAGTGATCCTAAATAATCTAACTTCAATTTTGATCTAATCAAATACTTAATTAGTTACCATAAACATTCATGAAGCATGCATATCGTTCATAACAATAAGCGAGAAAGATAACGCAAGATCAATCACGTAACACAAGACATACATGGGAAACCATCTTGGGAAATAAAACCCATTGGAACCTACACTTGGAATAATGTCCTATAATAAAAATATATAATTTATATTATCTATAAATGATAAAGGAAGTAGATTACCTATTTAGTGAGACTATATCCCACAAGGTGTTTTTACACCTGTCTAGCTGAGTTACAACAACAACCAGACCTTTTATGAAGTTTTGCCTTTTAAGGAGGCTAAAACCACATTAGATGTTGAGATTCCACAACAACACCTATGAACACATCCAACTTTGAACTAATGTCAACAACACCTGATGATGGACCTTTGTTTATCACACTTCACCTTTGCTCACACTCAAATATCAAGCTCTATATTCTACCAACAAAAATATGACTAACAGGTTATACAAATAGTATTAAATCTATTCTATTCTTTAAATCATCCTTAGGGAACTCTACCCTTCTTTGTCTTATTAAAAAAAAACACAAGCCTCTCTCCAATCACTCCTTAGTTTCTCACATTAAGTTTATAACCCATCATCTTTGGTTCCACTATTTATAGAGCAATCTTGATAATCACTACCTTGGTCAGCCAGGCATGCCTTATCCCTTAATTCATCTCTCACATGAAGACACATCTCAATATAATCTTCATAATCTGACCATAGCATCTATGGGTCACCCTTAAGGAACTACACCTTTTAATAAGGACCTTGTAGCCCTTATAGGTCTCATGTGAAACCATTCACTCCTTTATCACTCCCTCAATAAAAACAAGAACACATGACCACTTTCAAGTACATGTGTCCACTCATTATATCCCCTTTGATATCCTAAAATGATCAAAATCAACTTATCTCACCTTTGTGTATGCTCAAACAAGTCAAACACTGACCTGGTGCACATAATCACCATGAATAAATACACAATAAAATTATTAAGCATTTTTCATACTAAATATAGATTTTCCACACCTCCAAAATCCATACACAACATCTTCATGGAGTCTAAAACATGTTCTAATAGCTAATTCACCATGAGACATCGAAATAATATCAACACAAGCTCGAATATCCTTCTCAGGTCACTTGCAGAACAAGCACGAACACATAGGAAACTTATAGGCTTATTATCTTTGATTGTACTCACTACCAAATCTTAAAATTAGGTTCATTTTATGTGCCATATAGTCCTCTTCATCTTTGATTTTTACAGCACTAGTAAATTTGAATTTTATCAAAAAATATGAACAAACTATAGAGCTCTAGTTTTTGTTGTGTTAAATTCAAATATTTGAATAACAATTATCACAATTAACCTTCAAACACATTTCTCAAATCATGTTTCCTCTCATCTTATATCAAATAAACATCATCGATCTCATCCGATCTTTAACGCATAGGTTCCAATGGTCAGATGTAAACTTTAGTCACATTGACCTTATGTCAGGTAATATTGAAATGTTGACTTGATACACTCCATTGATCTCTATAGATCAATTAGGTTAATAACGATCAATGCTCACCATTGATCAATTTGTATGAATGCCCACTCACCATTGGATCATTATCATGTACCTTTGCTTGGTTATTAAACATCATGCACTTGTCCTCATCTCAATGCCTCCTAACTTCTTGGAGACACACACAACATTGTTCTTGATTGAGGTTTAACATTTTGAAAAATGACTATGGGAACCCTGTCAATATGCCAAAGTAGTTATTTTTTATCCTTAATAACTTCTTATGTGCTTCGATGTAAGATCTCACATTTGGACCAGATCTCCTCACATAGGAGAATTTAACTATGTGACACACAGCTCCTAAAGCCTTTGCAAGTGTGAGATATATTGCCATTAAAGTGCCTTATCAAAATCTTCTGTCACAAAGCCAACCATGTCAAAACCTGTTTAAGAGGCCAACTTTGAGCATTCATAACTTTTGTCATGCTTTAATAAATGATCTATAAATTAACATAAATCAAATATGCTCAAAACTAAACAAACCCATATGACTAGTTTCTCTTGACACCTTCACATTTGCAATATATATGACCATCAAAATGCTCACTCGAATCTTTCTGCCACATTGCAAATTTGGCTTAAGTATGGAAAAACAAAGTCAAACTACCTAGGAGCCCAACTTTGCATATGCATATCTTTTAACATGATATATTTCATAATCTTAAAATTATTTCAAATAAACTAGGTCTAAAATTGAACAAACCCATATGATCACCTTATCATAAAACATTCACATGTGTGAGATATTTCATCATCAAACTTCTTACTCGGCTCTTTCTGGCCACATTGCAAATTTGGCTAAGTATGGAGAAATAGTGAATTCATATCTTTGACCATGTTTTGATGCATGAATTGAGATCTGAAACAAAATAACTAGGGACTATTATGATCAAAACTAAATGACCATCTCCACTTGACTCATTACCACGTGGCAATGGTGACATCATCAAACTGCCTACTTAAATTTTTTGCCACTGGACCTAAAGTGTCTAGATGAAAACTGTGGACTACAAAATGAATTATACTTATGCACTCACGCTCTCAAAGCATAGATAACATCTTAAGGAAAATTTTCACATGCTCTTGTAGACACCAAAATTGTGTCTACTCCTTGGTCAACTCCCCCCATTGGTCCCCTTGGTCCACTTCTAACACATTCCTAACCCACACACTTATTAATTTAAAATAATAACTTATTTTAAATTAATAACACCACCCTTGACACCTCACCCTTGAATTCCTCACCCTTGGATACCCTCATTTATCACCCTATGACTAATCATTCCAACCCTCTCACTAATCCTCACGCCTATTAAACCCGCCTTCGACTGTTTAACCACGACCACTGCACTCGACAGATGGAGGAATGGGCAAAAGGCTGAAAATAGCCCTTTTACCCACCTTCTAGCCACCGACGTCGGTTACCCGTCGACCGACGCTGGTGGGATCGCCGACGTTGGTTGCTAAAAACCCAAATTTTTGGCTATCAAAAACACCAATTCTGGTTTTTTGAGGCTAAAACATACAATTTTTAGAACCTAAACCCCCCTTTTTGCCTTGAATGGTTTTGACACGTAGTCAAACCAAAAATCTTGTTGACCACGCAAGGCAACAACCACTCCCGCCTTCGCCCTCCATAACAATTCTTCTAATTGAGTATCATTAAGAGGCCAAACGAACTCCTACCCTACCAACCCTGAATCAACCCCCTATTGTTCCCGAAGGGGACCAAGACTTCGAAAGGTTCCTTGACCTCAATGTCAAGGCCCTTCAGCACTATCTCGTGAGAAGTCGAACGTGAGACTCTTTAGGCAACCCAATTTATGGGATGCCAACCTCTTTAGTTGAGACGGTAGTCATATCAACAGCGTCTGTAATTCAACCCATAGACACCAAGGCCGTCACCTCAACTAGTAACTAGACCATGACCAACCTTCAAAGTATGGCTTCTCCTTCTATTTCTGGACCCACTTCCATTGGGGTTTCGGCCCCCCATCAAATGCAAGCTATCCAACAAAGTTCTACACCATTTCAAAACCTAGTTGTCTCCATCCTGCCTACTCTTTCACTCATCAACACCAGGGTGGCTACTCATCCTTTGGCTAATGTTGCCACCATCCAACCACCTCTGGCAACATCAAGCCTAGTCGTGCCTTCTACCTTCATGACACAACCACCCTTGGCCTCCACTTCTGTCCCTATGACTAGTTATCAATATGTTGTGCCTATACAAGAGCAATCGACTAAGTCATATGCCCCTCCTAGCACCTTCAAAGCGCCTTAAAACCTAGGGGGTGCCCCACCTACAAATCCGTCAACCGACCTAATCAAAATGTTGATGGACAAAATGTCTAATCTTGAGACCTCAATTTCGGGTTCAAGAAATGTCCTTTCATATGACCAAATTTGTAATGAACCCATTCATCCCTTAGTCCCAATCCGGCCATATCCTAGTCAGTGGGAACTTCCCAAGTTTACTCGTTTCCAGAGTAAATAAGACCCACAACAACATTTACGAGCATTTAGACATTCTTGTTATCTTATAGCACATGATGATGCATTATTGCTATGCACATTTCCCATGTCGCTTTCTGGTGTTGCCCTCGATTGGTATAGCTCCCTTACCAGTCATTCTATATTTTCTTTCACTCAACTAGCCCAAATTTTCTTTGACCACTTCTCTATCAACATCACCAAAAAGGTCTCCATCACGAACCTATACTCTATCAGACAATTTGACGATGAATCAATAGCTGATTTCGTTGCTCGATGGAGAGGTTTAATCAACCAACTCTCCTTTTATTTACCTCAACCCGAGCTCATTGAGCTCTTTTCACAAGCGTGTGCCAAAAATATTTCCTCTACCTTGCGGGTCCAAACATTCCGCACATTTGACGAAGCTTTCACGAAGATTTGGGTCTTATGAATATCTATGCATCTAATGATGGCTCATAAATAATGAATGTATGCCATTGGTCATCAGATAAATATATTATCTCCAAGAAATGTATATGGGAATATTATAACATGGTTTAGACCCCCAAAGGCAATGAAATATATTTTCTGATGTGATGGTTCACTACAGTGATGAATCTTATTTTTATTTCTAAAATCATTAGGGGTTATCAGATCCCCTCTTTGATACAAAATTTAATATCCAAAATATATGGTTTATGTAGTCTAATTTTTGTGCAAGCCCTAACCACATCCTTAAAATGTTAGTTTGTTTAATGCTCGCCAAGGAACACATGCACGGTGGACAACTTATTACCATCCACCGAGAGATTGTCCTCTTTACCACGTAGATGGATTAGGGAGATGGTCTTCATAAAATGCCTCAAGTAATTAGTTATTTTTTAACATGTCACTCATCTCTCATGAGAGTCCCATCCAACTCAGTATCTCATTATGGAACCCTTTTCAACGCCTGTAGCATGATGCTAGTTAGATTTGATAGTGGAATGACATAGTAATTCACACCACCTCTTTCTCATGAACTAAGGTGAGAAATTAGTGAAGATTCAAAAGAGGAATAATAATCCCTAGGCCAAAAAATCAAAACACAGGACACAACTTGAGCATAGACCACTTGATATTTAATTATAAGTAGTGGTTACTAATTTGTATATATATTGTAATTAAATATGTATGGATATTTATAGGCCTAATTAATTGTATATGCATATTTTTAGTTTATATGTATTCATAGTTGTATTGCAATTTAATTGAAAATGATTTATTAATAATACAATGAGATCATAGATGTAATAAAATGTTACAATTATATAAAAGAGTTAGAAAAATAATCTTATATATGAAGAATATTTCTATTTTTAAAAAATTAAATTTAAATAATTTAAATAAAATAAAATAAAAAATCTTTGAGTCAGAAAAATAATCTTATGTATGAAAAATATTTCTTGTTTTTTAAAATTAAATTAAAATAATTTAAAATAAAAATTATTATGAATATAGGTCATTCTAATAATATTTTAATAATTCCTCCCAATAATTTTAATGAAAAAAAATATTATAAATATAATTCATTCCAATAGTATTTTAATAATTTCTGCCAATCTTAATTAAAAAAATTGTCTTAATAATAAATGACAATCCAAAAACCTATAGTGTAGGGTGAAACAATTGAAATAAGAAAAAAGGTGTTATGAATAAAATATATATGATTAGTCTCTCTTAGTTTATGCCAGGGGAGAATAATTTCTTGCACGTGCATGTCATCGAAGTATAAAGTCTTTTTATCCTTATTAGATTTGTGGGCATTCTAAAGAATAAAATCCTAAATGTTCTTTTATTGTAAATAAAGGGGAAATATTCTAACACTTTTATGCCATAAAATAGCATTCTTATCAAACAAACTGAGATATGTGGTCTATTTTATTGCATTAAGAGGCCACGTCAACAATGGAATCATTGACATACTTTTACAGTTCAAAAAAAAAGTGCTTTGCCATCTGGTAAGAAAAATTTGGAGATTTTAATTAAATCTCGTAGTATTTTAAAGAGAGGAAAGGTGAAAATGTATAGCCACAACTTAAGACTTGATAATATAGATGATAGTATTTTATCTAATTTTTTATCTGAATACATTTTGTCCCTATCTTATCATATGGAGGAAATGGTGAAATAACCTGCTCAATGAAAATAATGTTCAAGGATAAAAACTATGTGAGTAATTAATTATATGAAAATCTATCATTAAAAAGCTAGGCAACACTTTAAAATCAATAAAAAAAATGCATTTGTGCAAAGCAAGTCCTAGTCAAAATAAATGTGATCAATCTATTAATTTGGAGAAAATGTTATTATGTTATTATGGTGCAAGTATAACACTAAAAAATTAGTTATTGTGGGTATATTTTGGCCTTCCACTCTAAAACATTTAATATCACTGATCAATGAAAAAATGATCAAATAGATTGGAAAAAAAGAGTCACCAAAATAAAAATGTGTTAGCGTAATATTTTTTGAAAAGCATGTAATAAAAACAAAATTGAAGAGAGTTAACATATGTTGTCAGGTGTCCCAATAATAAATGTGTAAATACTGATCTAAAATTCTAAATAAGGTGCATTGGATGGAATGAAGACCATTAAACATAAATATTCTAGGTGGACTTCGAAGTCACAAAATATTTGGTGAGAACAAGTGGTCTAAATCTACTACTAAAGATATAACAAGTGTTAGGGATGGTAGACCAAAAAAAAATTCAAGTTTGAATCTACTACTAATAAAATTTATACCAACTAGAATCAACTACTTGAAATAGAAGATACAATGGCCCACGGGTTAATAAGGAACATGACACTTGAAGCAATGTGTGCACACATCTACCATGATGTTGAATGGGTGTAGTGATGAAAAAACATATGTATAAGTGGATGAATCCCACTATTAAAACATAAAAAAAACCAGATAACACTATATACAATAGAACAACTCCACCATAAGATGAATAAGTGTCAAAGATATAAATAAAACATATCTAAAAAATATGGCCCAGTGGTGATGGGAGAGTGAAGTAATTGAAATAGTAAATAAGTGTGTAGAGTATAACACACATGCATGAAGTCAAAGTAGGATGAAACATTAAACCCCCATGACACTTTATAACTAAGTGCAACTAAAAACTAATTCCATCAACAAAATACTTGACCAAATGATGCAAATAACTCTAGTGCATTATAAATATGTAGAGAATTCCATCATGAGAGTTGCTCTTAATACAACCAAAAAAATGAGAGCTCAACTAATAAAAGGAGCCTCAAAAAATAAGAGGAATAGTGCGTACACGAAGAAATTGAATAGTAGAGGAGCCAGGTGTTTGTTCCCTCTCATAGAATGTTAACAAATCCACCATAATTGATCTAAATTACATCCCATATGAATATAGATGGAATAAGATGATACAATTAGTGAAAAGTGCAAAAATGGATCACACAAAAATACATTTGGTAGTGTCTCAAGAGAATCATGCCTGGTAGGAATAATATCAAGTTTCTCAGGGTTTTGAGGCCTAAGTGAAGGTGCAACTGATCTCATGTGTTTTTCAATATTCTAATGATAGATGAATTCTCATTATGATATCCCAAAGGAGATGAAACATTTATGTTATAACTAATGTTGTGGTGAGTATCCCATTTAAAAGGATGGATGGTAAAAACTATGCCTTATGATTATATACCAATACTTCTACCAAGTTGAACCATGGAATGAAGTATGTAGGAACTGAAGGTAATAGTGTTCTTCTCAAAGGAACCCAACATATAAGAAGACATATTTTTAATGGGATGTGTAGAAGGTGCATCAATAGAATCATCAACATGAGCAACAATAACATGCATAGATAGTGACAAAGCAGGGTTAGTGGGTGTAGGAGTAGTGACTATAGGTGAATCTGGTATGTCATAATAAATAATCACATCAAATGGATGTGTACCGAATTCAAGAACATGTAGTGAATGAAATGATGGAATAGGAATAGGGGATTGTACTTCCAATATATAAATATTATTTTACAAATGTGTAATTTAATCTATAGGGAGTGAATTAGGGCATATTTCTTGAGAATGAGAGATCACATAAATGAATTATGCTTCATTAGATTCTTATTATCTTCCTAAAGTGATAGAAAATTAACTTTTAGAGTAATACAAAAGCACACTCAAGGGAAAAAAACCTAATTACAGACAACGGGTACCACCAAAAATACATCCACAAATTTACAATAAAGGTGGCACCAAGTGAAATAAAAATAGAATATTAGTGAGAAGGGTACAAGGTGGAAGAAGGTACAATAATAAAGTCAATAAAGGCCATTCTTTGCCAAAAAAATGACATTTTATTTTCAATAATAGAGTCTTTGCTTACAAACTTCTTCTTAGAAAATAAGATCACCACCTTTGAAAAAGACAATATTTACATTTAAAAATGCTCCCCCCTAGCTCCTCCCCATATTGTTGGCATCTCTTTTAATAATAAAATATCCTCCTTAAAAATTAATCCTTTTTTTGTATAAATCTTATCAAGATATGTGAAGAAGGGACTCAACCATTTAACCTCTCTAGTGTGAGAGGATTCTAGCAAAACTTATATAGTAACTCAGCCATTCAATGTCATGAGTATTCTATTTAAAAACAATTTAGTTTTGACATTATTTTAAAATAAAGTAAATATTTGATATTGAAATCCCAAAATGCATAATATTCTTAATATATCACTACCCCTTGACTTCATAATATACACACTTTCATTATTTAGTGATTCATTCTTACACCTTAAGAGCATTTTAGTTTCTATAGTTAAATATAATACAAATGATATAACTCTATGTAAGACATTCCCTAAGCATTTAAATGGTAAAACTCAAGATTAATTTCACCATCTCCCTAGTGACTCTTTACATGCATATATTTAGTTATAAGAGATTAGTTTCACCATCTTACTGAATTGTGTCCCTTAATGTATAGTCAATGCCAAAGTGCATTGTACCTCAAATGTAACTTATTATACACTTTATTATTTGTTAATGAATCTCATGAGGATCATCTATGAAGCTAGAGACAAGTCCGACATCAAAA
Organism: Torreya grandis; assembly: GCA_037957365.1. Lineage (NCBI taxonomy): Eukaryota > Viridiplantae > Streptophyta > Pinopsida > Cupressales > Taxaceae > Torreya > Torreya grandis. The sequence continues at coordinate 9,108,010 of JARHVA010000038.1, read as the reverse complement.
GATCTATGTCTTGTTGGATATGACTTAAATAAAGAGGGTTTCCTACCAATTGTTTATACGATATAGAATCAACATATGGTGTAGAACACTTGGTATATAAATTAACCCAAAACTAAAAGGGAGTCAGGGTTGGCTTGCAGACAAGCATGATGAATTATCAAATTATGTCCAAATCATACTTTGGCTATGAAATGTTGATCCTTGTCTTAGATTGTGATACCTAAAGACAAAGGAAGTAGTGAAGAAATTCCAAGTTTGAGATCTCAAATTTATCCATGAGGTTTGAATTTACATCCTTAATCAAAGAGGAAGCACTCCCACTAATGATCAAGTCATCAAAAATAAAACAGAATTACGATAAGTGCACCATAAATCTTCTTTGGGTACATAATTGGGTCTGAATGACATTTGAAGAAATGCGTGTTAATAAAAAAATTATCAACCCACTCATACCAAATCTGAGGGGCTTGTTTGAGACCATAGAAAGATCTCCAAAGTCTACATACCAGTGAAGAGTCTTTAATATACCCTTGTGGTTGCTCCATGTTGATTTCACCTGTAAATCTCCATGCAAGAAGATACGATTCACATCATTTTGATGCACTTTTTAGCGATGTGATGTAGTGAGTGAGAGAACAAGAGAATGGGATTCATCTTTGTAATTGGTGCAAATGTCTTTGAATATTCAATGCCCTCAACTTGGGAGGACCCTTTTAAAACTATGTGTGATTTTTAACTAAACCATCTGTTGCATAGACCCACTTGCACCGAGTCAATTTTCTTCCTTTTGGAAGAGTAACTAAGTCCCAAGTATCATTCTTCAACAAATAAAGATATTCAAATGCCATTGCTTGATCCCATTTAGGTTTACCAACTACACCATTGAGGGTCCGAGGATATTTAAAATTTAGAGCATGAGTGATAAGACCTATAACAATCTTTTCATATCTGATTTGACGAGTGTTAGTGGGATCACTTGCCGAAGTGCCAACTAATGCTCTTGTATTTATGACCCATTTGAAAGTATTTGTTCAATAAGAGGTGGAGGAGGCACTGAGGTAATTGGAGGTCCTTCATCCACTAAATCATCTAAAATTTTATCAGTGTCAGAAAAAATGTAATATAAAACAAATAAAATAATTTAAAAAAAAAAATGAAAATGTTGGCACGTAAGTTGATGAATGTTCATCTACATTAAAATAATCCCAGTAAATTATTTCATAAGTACCAATACTAGGGTCAAATAAAAGATAGGCTTTTAATAGTCCACTTAAAATTTCTACTTTTATTCGAGATGGTTAAAAAGTTACATAAGGTTAGGTAAGGGTGTGAACTTGTAGCCTTCCTTTTAAGGGCACAAGTTATATTGCCGTGTTTTTAACGTTGAGAAAGACGGCACGGATTTCATTTGATCTTAGCCGCGTGTTGTGATGTAAACAATTATATCGCCTTTGTTTACAATAACATATTCCCTGAAATTGATGAAACGTTCGCTGTCTGGCGTGGCGTACTACACGTTTAACGTTTAAGTGGTGTTTTGCTGTATATTTTAAGCTGGTGGAAACAGGGACGCAAATACCTTGCTGGTGAGTGTGTCAGTAACAGTGACTGTGAGTGTGGGACCCATGGAAGTACCTCCTCTCTCTCTCTGTCTGACATTTTGGGAATTTCATACCTGGTGCCTCTTCAAACCTGGCGGCCTTCCATGATATAATTAATTCATATATTGTTGTTGCCTCTTCTTGCTTGTTGACGGATTCTCTGTTCTCTCTATCCAAAGTGTTTTCTCTCACGCGTCTTATCGATTTTCAACACAATAAAATCCATCGCTTTATGCTCACTTCGTCATTTCTGTTCCCTGGATTTTTGTTCCTCTCATATTCTAAATTGCGATTACCATTAAAATAAACCCGTCGAAATGGCTCAAAGGTCCGGAGTTAAAGAAGAGGAGGCCGGAACAGCACAGCGGGATTTCAAGAAAGCGAGGCCTAATTTCAAGTTAATTCTGGTCCTGTTCCTCGTGTCTTATGCTGTGACCGTTGTCTGCATAAGCTTCATTAACCCCATTGTTCAACTATGTAAGCTGGATTATTATTCATTTCTGCTGTTTCCTTTTTAATACATTTTTTGTTACCTGATATGTTTGATATCATTACTGATATGAGGCCGAAAATTTTTGTTCGCTGTTGCAGATGGTAGTAGAAAAGAAATATTTTATACACGTGTAATTTTACAGACTCGTATTGTACTTCACAATCATCCTTTAGAGATAACACAGCAGCAGCTGAAGAGTTCCGTGTCAGAATCAAACCCGCAACCTCATAATCTGGATTGTTCCTCGCTCATCAACGGTGAGAACAAAAACAACACTCCCATTTCTTTCTTTTCTAATACAGGTTTTGAGAGTGACAACATCTGAGGAAGAAATTAATTCTGTTCACAGATGTTGGAAGACATAATGCATCTGGTGGAGACGACGGAGGGATCCTGTGCTGTGACCGTTCTCATTATCGTACAGACGTCTGCTATCTGAGAGGGGACGTGAGAACCAATTCTCAAAATGCCACCATTTCCCTTCATGCCCACAATCATAGGAAAGATCTCCTGTCCAGTCAGGAAAAAATCAGGCCATATACACGCAAATGGGAGGAGAGCGTCATGAACACCATCGATGAAATCACCCTCAAAACAGAGGATGATGCGCACGCAAACTCGTGCCAAGTCCAGCATGCCGTGCCTGCCATAGTTTTCTCCACGGGAGGATACACAGGCAACGTTTACCATGAGTTCAATGATGGTTTGTTGCCTCTGTACATAACTTCCGAGCATCTACACGGAGAAGTGGTGTTCGTAATCCTTGAATACCATGATTGGTGGATGACCAAGTATGGAGAAATTGTGAAGCAGCTCACCAACTATCCCGTCATCGATTTCAGCAAAGATAAGCGAGTCCACTGTTTTCCAGAGATGATAGTTGGCCTCAAAATACACGACGAATTGAGTATAAATCCAGGGCTCATGAAAGATGGCAAGAGCATTGTGGAATTCCGGGAACTCGTCAGCAACGCCTATGCCTCTCGATTAAGTTACATGGCTGAAACAGAGAGGAGAAGTGAAGAACCAGCATCCTGCTTAAAGGCATCTGGGCTTGGGAATGATTCAGTACTAGCAAAGCCCAAATTGGTAATAATATCTCGGCAGAAATCGAGGGCAATGATGAACCAGAAAGGAATCGTCAAATTGGCAGAGCAAATTGGGTTCCGGGTAGAAATAGTTAATCCCAAAAGAAACACGGAGATGGTAGACATGTTTCGAGCTCTAAACTCTTGCGATGTTATGGTGGGAGTTCATGGTGCTGCCATGACACACTTTTTGTTCATGAGGCCCGGTGCCGTGTTTATACAGATTGTGCCTTTGGGTACAGACTGGGCTGCCGCTAGCTATTATGGGGAGCCTGCCACAAAGTCAGGATTGAAATATCTTGAATACAAAATACTGCCAGAAGAGAGCTCTCTGTTTGCAGAGTATGGGAGGGATGACCCTGTTCTCAGAGACCCGGAGTCCATTAACAGAAAAGGATGGTGGGAGACAAAACGTGTGTATCTGGATGGGCAGAACGTGAAGCCTTCATTGAAGCGGTTCAATAAGACCCTGATGGCGGCCTATTCCTATGCACAAGTAAACTAGGTTCTGTACAGGAACAGAGCGTATTTAGACGCGAAAAGATACATACAGGTTGTTTTCATTTCAGAGGCCAAGAATGGTCCCCATAATGTAACAAATATTTACTCGTATACATTAATTTGTTCATTATAACATTTAAAATGGTACAAGGCGCTGTTTAATAATTTAAAAGTACGTAAATCATTGACGCAAATGAAAAGCATAATGAATGGAGTGAATTAGAGGCTAAGGATGGTCTCATAATGTAATAAATATTTACTTATACACATTAATTTATTCATTATAACATTTAAAATGGTCTATGGCGTTGTTTAATAATTTAAAAGTACGTAAATCATTGACGCAAATGAAAATCACAGTGAATAGAGTGAATCAAAAGTCAAGGATGGTCTCATTATGTAACAAATATTTATTTGTATACATTAATTTATTCATTATAACATTTAAAATGGTTCACGACGTTGTTTAATAATTTATAAGTACGTAAATCATTGATGCAAATGAAAAGCATGATTACATAAAATGTTTCAGCTAAATGCTACTCACAGTTGCCCAAAGGTGCAAGTGATGTTGGGTGTGTTTTCGTTGTATTTATTTTTTTAATTATTTATGTGTAAAAAAGATAGAGTATACTGATATAGTAGTGAATGTTAATTCTTCACGGTATGTGGTTCATATTAATTGTTGTTTTATTAAGAGTTATTTGTTTTATTTTATGTATGGTTATAGTTCATGTCATTTTGATATGTATTTTGCGATGATTACCTCATGTAATAGGGTTAAGAAAAGTAGCTTTGAATCTAAATTGTAGATAATGTAAACAATTTCCCCGATAGCCCCATTAATTAATCTTACTTTTACCTATAGATTGGATGTCAATCTAACATTTACCATGCCTATCAATCAAAAATTTACACTCTAATTACGATATTGGTGAAAGTTATGTTGGAAGGGATGGCATAATTTTCACTTTTGATAAAGTGAGGTTTTACAAAGTGAAAGTGTATAAATTGGTAGTCGTACCTCACTTGAAACCCATGAACACTTACCCCGTATCATCTTTTATGAATGCAGTTTCAAGCAATAATGATCTAATATTTTAGGTGGAGATGATGGTAGAAAATGAAGTTGTGTGTTTCTTCATACGATAATGCATTGTCTAAAGATGAGCTACTATGTTTCTAAGAAGGTGCTTAAGTCATTATGAGTTTTGGGGGCTCTTATTATACTACCATAAAAACCTTAATTCTACCATCACAATCTGATGACTATATCCATATTGTACAAAAAAATTGAGATAATTCTATAAAACCTTCACTTTTTAATTATTATGCTAGAACTAAATTTAGTTTTATAATTTTAAGTCTAATTACAAATAATAATAATGTGTATGAATGTCTGTAATGCAATTAGATTTAGATTCATTTATCTTTACCATAGTGATAAAAATAGTGCAAGAAAGGAATTTTGACATTTTATATGTATACATTATTCAAATATATTTATTATCTAAATACAAAAATTTTATCATCTATATTAATCATATTTATGGTATCAATTATTTTAGTTGAACTCTCTATGAACATAATATTACAATGTTTATGATTTATTTTCTTAAGTACATGACACATATATTAATAAAAGTCCTTTTTCAAAAGTCCTAAAATTATTATCTGCATTGCCCCTGCGTTTACATCATTGCCATTGAAATCCATTAGTTTAACCCTTAGTAAAGTAGGGTTTTGTAAAGGGAAAGAATTTAAATTAGTAGTTGTACCTCATTTGAAATTTATGACCACTGACCCCTCTCACTTTTTGTGCATGATGCAATATGCAATAATAATCTAATATTTCTAGTGGAGGTGACAATGGAAAATGACATTGTATATTCATTCATGCATGATATAGCAATGTGTTTTTCAGGGAGGAGACATTTCATTTTACAGTGAGTTTAAGAAATGGTGAAATGGTGCGGAAGGGAAAGGTTATACAAAACATAAAAGTGGTGAAATATTTAAAGGTGAACTAAGCTCATGGTGATGGGCAATGACAAAGTATTTTATGTGACAGAATCAAGTATTTAATTTTGGTGGTACGTTTAAAATAAAAACATAAATGTGATTAATCTCCTATGAATTAAGATTATTGAGGCAATCCATCGACCTACACATATCATGATTACTTGGGGGATCTACCTATTAACACAACGAAATGACCCCTAGTATATGATTAGGGTGTCAAACCTAGTTATAGCTCATGCCCAAACCCTAATAATAAATCCCTTAGACAATAACAGACAAATGATAAACTAAAAATCATTGTATGTCCCAAATCGATCACGATCCATGTCTAATAAAACATAGAGAAACTCATGGCCTCTGTTTATCTATTTTTAAAACCCTTGGTTTATCATGGATTATTATGATTCAGATTTTATGGGAAACCCATAATTGTAACAACTATGATTTTCATTTGTTTCCCCTTGAAACCCTTATTGCATATCATGAATACCCCTAAAAATATTAAGGTTTTCATAATGTAGGCCATTAGGAGGACAATGCCATGAGAAAATGAGGGTTTTTATGAATGCAGGGTATTGAAAGTAACTAAGGGGTTTGAAAACATATAACTGAGGATTTCATAATATTATCAATTTCCCATAACATCTAAAAACCATCACATAAATTTAACCTAAATTTTCTTGTTGGAATCTACTATTAATCTAAATTTTCACATAGTAGGCATTTGACTTTTAAAATTGACAAGAAGCACTACCTCAAACTCACATCTTTTAACACAATGAAATACATCTTTAAGGAAATTAAAAGTACAAAACAAGTTTCATGCCTGCACATGCAAATCAATTCTTCACAATTAAAAATTGACCTCAGTTCATCATGACTTATTTTGTTTCAGATTTTACATAAAAATCATAATTGGAAACCCTATACCTTATGCTTTACACATCCTTCAAAACCCTTGATGCACTTCATGAATAGCCCTTGAAATAGTAAGGGTTTCACAATACAAGCCATTAGGAGGAAAAATGCATGAGAAGGTGAGGGTTTTTGTGAATTTACAAAATTAAAAGTAACTAGAATGTTTCAAATAAACATCTCTCAAGGGGTTCAAAATATTCTGGGTTTCTCATAACATCTAAAAACCAGCCTAGAAATTTATCCCAGAATTTCTTCCTAGAATCTACTATTAATCTAAATTTTAAAAAATGTGAATACTATTACTGATATGGAATGTCCAAAACTACCCATTCTACAATTTACTAATTTAAACATCTAAATAATTTTTAAAATATATTATGTATGTTTGTAATGGAAGTTTATATTTGAGGTTTTACATATGATATTGCATCTAGATGCACCTAAACATATTTCCAAGGAGAGAGTAGGATTGACCTTCCATCTCAAAAATTCACCCACAATTTAAGAATGTTGATGATAATCATTTAGTATCGTTTTGAATTAATGTTTACTACAATTATTTATCAACATAATTTCCTTGATTAAAACCATTTTTTCTTGTTCAAACTCTCATATTGTTTCTTGTTATATTTGTATGTCCTTTTCATGTCCAAATGTAGATGATTTCCACATAAAATAATCCTTTTCCTATAATTCACATTTTTTGATGAGTAAATGTGAAAAACCTACACTCCCATCAAATCTACAACATGATTATCTTTTTCCTTCCATGATCTATCAACTTTATTCCATATCATAACCTTCTACTCTTCAATACCACCTCCATAATGCATAATTTATTACTAATTACTAAATAACATTTTAGAATTTATAAAAATATAGTTTCAAAAATGAATGATGTCACAAATATTAATTTGTTAAGCTATAGTAGAAAGATAATCCTAATTGTGTAATCTCTGATTATATAATAAACTATAATTATGTAAGACATAAGTATGCAAAATATCCCAACTTTATAATTCACAATTTTACTCATTACAAAAGCCTAATTATGAAGTAAACCTTAATTTATAAGCCATAATTTTATGAATACCTTATTTTTATGAACTCTAATTTTTAATGAAATAAATCTATATCAAACCCTAATTTTGTTATCCCTATTTATGTAACAACCCATAATTTTATCATCCCTTATTATGCACTAAATGATAGAATTTTAAACTATAATTTTAATTTACTAAACCCTATTTGTGTTAAAAAAAACCATAATTTTTAAGCCCTAAATTTATTGGTAAATATATTTTTTCTAAGCACTAAATATGCATCAAACCTAATTTCAAATTAAAAGACTAATAGTTGAATGCTTTCAAAGAATAAAATTATTTATTTCATAAAATTTTAAAAACTATTAAACTTCTATCGTGATGTGATCAATTTCCAAATGATCACTGAAAAAAATAAACTATTTCATTAAATCCTCTTGACACATCATTTTTGTTACCAATTAAGTTGACATTCGTAGTAGACATGATGAAATCACACTTATAATTATGTGCTTTCATGGGATGTCTCACATATCTACGTGAAGCGTAACTCTAAACTAACAATCTCTATTTTAAAAAAAAAAACATAGTAGAGAATGGAAATCATTACTATCAAAACAACAAAGGGAAGCTTGTGTAACTACTATTGTCCTTTTATTACATGTTAAAGATTTTAAAAACCAAGGGTAGGGGACACTTGTATTATTTAATTAAGTGAGCTACTCCATGTATTAAGGCAATTAAATGATCACTAACTTACTATTGGATGTTACTTCTACCCATAACTTTGGAACAAATGCTAGTCATAAATCCTTTAAACGATCCAACAAATGGTAAGATATATAATGTATGATGTGTTTATATATGTAATATGAGAGTATGATGTGATTGGTGTGTAATATGTACTCACATTTTTCAAAAATAAAAAATAATTAGAAGATGGGAAATATGTACTAATGTTTCCATGAATATTATTGTAGTCAAGTGTTTGTAACTTGTAAAAATCACTTTGTCATGGACAAAAATGAGATGCTCACTCAATTATCTATTGATCTAAAATTGATGGGTTATTAGTAACTTATGTTTGTTTACATTAAAAAATATACATTCCACAGTAATAATTCATAATAATAACTTAGAGGTTTCATATTACATGGTTCTAATTATATTGGTTTCATAATGGTTCCATATTTATCTATTGCAATTCTTGGATGGCGACTAAACTTAACATACATCAAATTATAGAAATGTTCAATTAGAGATCAAATTTGATATCAAAGGAAAACACAAGTTTCCATATAAAAATCTAAAACATACTCCTCTAGGATATGTCTATTAAAGCATCAAAATGGAGCATGTATAGTAATAGGTAGAGCACAGAGAAAAATGTTTCAAATTTTGTTAACACATTTTATGTGTTTTCCTTTTATCATAAAATTTGATTGTCAATGTTGATGTTTCATTAATAACTTTTGTTTCCTTAAAAAAATATGCATTCCATCCTAAGAACACATATTAATAAGCTTCACTTTTAGTAAGGTCTTAGCAAGTTAAAATTATTATTAGATAGAGGATTTGAAATTCTAATCTTGACTAGTCATCTACACTTGAAATTAGTATGTTTCACTATGTATAGAATATTACTATTATTGTTTAGATGACTTCATTTAACTTCACTCAGAATTAATTTAATTAGAGGTAATTTGATACCACATATAAAGTAAATAATAAATTACTAATTTTTTAAAAACTTGTTCCCTTTTCTTTAAAAAAAATAAAATGTATTTTATTATTTGAATTATGTGGGTTAATACTTACGTTAATAAATAATAAAATATATAGTTATATTTCTTACGATTTTGAATTTAGTGGGAGGTTTAACCCATTGGTCATAATGGTTCACTCCACATATAATTAATATTACATGGTAAAATCAATACATTCAGACATTTGATCAATTTCAACATACATTCAAGATTATGAGCAATCATACATTTTTAATATTCAATAAATAGTTCTGTGAAGGAGATTGTCTGAGAATAAGAGTGAGATGAAGATTGAATGTATCGGATCCAAAAAAATTCTTAAATAATGAATAATCATTATCTATTTTTTACCTCCCTTTGAGGTTTTGCCATGTATATCTAGTGTCTTGAATTTATGTCTTTGCTACAATATTCATATCTAGATCATGCATGTGTACATAATTAATTCAACATGGTTTCAAAGCAAGTTTGATAGGTGTGGATTATTGGCAAGACTTGGTAGTTGATTTGTTTGGATTCTAGAGCATCCCAGACCCTTATACAAGTAAATTTATGTATAATATCAACCTTGTACAACCTGGTGTATGACCATACGAGGTAAAAGTCTATTTTAATTATTTTTTCATCACCTTGGATCCTATGGAATTTTATCTCGATAGTTTTGGATCATTTAAAGAGGATGAGAAGTAATCTAAGACTCCAAACAACACGATAAAAACAAAATGTTTTTTTAAATTCCACTACTATGCCCTTCTATGGCCTCTTATATGACATAAGAGGGAAAAAGAAAAATTGGTATCCATGTGGATATTTTGGAGTTGAATCTCTACATTTTGATCAAACAAACACTGAAACTTGAGTCCAAGCAACAACCAAACAATAGATTTACAAGAAAATATTTCTTCTGGTATGGATGTATGACTTTGGTAAGACATGTATGGACTAAAAAGCCAATGAAAATTAGTTAAACGCATCTACTACATATTTATTTGCTTTGAAGGTGGATCCTTAGTATTTTTAGCCTGCTAAAAATTTATAACGTGTCTTGTAAAGCATCAAAATCATATTCACAAAAACATCCTCTTGAGTGTGATGGTATGGCATGTGTGGGTAAAAAGTAGAAAAAAAAATAGTCTTTTGATATAAAAAATTATTTTTATTGATTTACGTCAATTAAGAGGCCCTTGTGATGTTGCAAAATAGTTTTTAGACACTATGCTGGCCTCTTACTCTCTCCCTATTGTGCCCCTACCTTCCTCTTGTGCCATGGCTACCTGTGGCAATCCAAAATGGTTAGTATATGGTTTATAAAATAATTTTAAAAATAAATCAAAATTTCCATGCAAACAAAACTGGAAGGACCCACTTTCCTATTAGCTTTTTAGAAAAAAGTTAAAAAAACAAGTAAATGTTATTTACATTTACATTACTTAATTTTTTATTTAAGGAAATTGATTAAATAAATTTTAAATATTATATTATTCATGTATTTTTTAGTAAGTGTTTCAATGGATTTAGTTAGTGTAAATTTTTAAAACACTTGTAAAAGTGAGGTACAATGTTCAAAACTCGTTAAACTTATCTTTTTGGCCAGACCTTATTTGGTCAAACTTTATTTTAAAATAATATAATTAACCAAAAGTTTATTTTATTATTTAAAATTTTATTCTTGATCCCTTTTAAAAGTCTCTTATGACACTTACAACTCTTACTATAGCTACAACTTTTTACTAGAACTATAGATCCTAGTGATCAGCGTAAAGTTTTTAAAAATGGGTGGGAGTTTATGCAACTCTAGATCTTACAAACACAATGATTGATTTTTTTTTCCTAACTATAAATTTATAAAACTATCTTGTCTTTGGTATTAAATCCCTATAATTTATCTATGTAAGATTATTGGGAGGTTGCTTGTTTGCTCTAAATTTTAAAGGTTGTATTCATCTTATTATTTCAGCCTATTATGTAATATCATAACTTGACAATTATTTACAAATTATGCACAAATAAAGATACTCTTATCAAACTTATTTCATCATTTATTAATAAATATTTTAATTAATCAATTAGGTTTGATTTATTTTTAAAAAAATCTATTTAGATTTATTTAAAATTTTATGGATATATGTAATGTAATTTGATTAAAATGAATTTATCTATATTACATTTTAGTGAACCCACATTGTCTTGCATGGTTTTAAAAGTAAAATATACTGAACAATGAAGATCAAATCAATAAACCATTTCCACGGTGCAAATTATAAAAGATTTAGCCATCAATAAGAGGAAAATCATAGTCTTTGAATATAGAATACATAATTAATTGTACAAAGGGAGATGAAGGGTATATATAGCTTGTGTAAGAGTGAACTATCATTTATCTATTGGTTCCACTAAATGTGACTTCCACAAAGGGTGGTAGCACATATGAATTAAGAATTAAATGTGTGCTTATCTAGACATGTTTTCACACTAATTATACTTAGTGTAAAAACTAATTTACTAAATTAACTTAATGTTAGTGCATCTAGAATAATATACTAACACCTCCCCCCTTTAAGTGAAACTTAAGTAGGAATATAAAAAGTAATAAAGCTAATAATCCTCTAATAATGGGTCCCAGTAACAAGCCCTAATAAGGTATTAATGTATAATAAGTACACACTATAATAAATGACATACACTGCAAGGGCCTCTAAAAAAACTACTAATATTAGTTAAATGAATATAAGAAAGGTATTTGGTGGACAAAAAGTAACTCAAGAACTCTTTTTTTCATGAGTGGTTTGGATCCACTACTCGATCATAAAAAGAAACTGACATTGTATTCACAAGAATGGTTCCTTACATAAAAGAGATTGTTAGAGGCATGGTGTATGATGCATGATTTCAACAATCCAAAAGGGTATATAATTGGGCTACCTCCAAGGTCACCTTATTGGTTTCCACTTGAATTTGCATAAACATATTGGAAGTAATTATGGTTTTTTTCTAAGTATAAAATTGAACATATATGGTAGAGTTAACAAATCAAGCTACATTTATTTATTTTGAGATAAATAAAAATCATCCCACTCTAAAATTATACCAAATTTATATGTAATTTTTAGGAAACATGGATAAGAACCCTAGGATAACATTATGTTAGATGAAGGGCTCCAACCAAAAGGGTTTGAAGAAGTCATGAATCCATGTCCAAGATATTTATGTCTTTATTAAAAACCAAAACAAGAACTTAATTTCCTCATATTTCACATAAAATGGACACATGGGTTGAGTAACCCCTAAATAATTAAGGTGATAACCAAGGGGAAGCCCCTAATGAAACAAGCACCATGCAAAGTGTGAAAGCTTAGACTCAATAATAGTAATCCAAACTATTTGGAAACATATACTCCAAGTGTGGGCAATAAATTTAAGATACCAAGGAGCATTAATATTTTCAACCATGGTAAATTGATCTCATATTTATTTAAATCCTTGGCTCAGATTATATTATTGAAAGGGAGTTTCAAGATACCAATTTCAATATCTCCACCATGATCTAGAAGATTTATTATAATTTTATGAATCATATCTACATGGAAAACCTCAACTATATCCTAATATGACTCTTTATCATCATTATTTAAAATGAAATTTGGCCTTAACTTTTGGCCAAGAAACCCAAGCTCTAATCAATTTTAAAAAAATGTCTTGCATTGTATGCATTCCTCATTTGAATATTTGTATTAAACACACCCATGGAATTTCCACAAGAGGAATTTCAAAATAATTATTGATAGGAGATCAAGAATAATAATATTTATTAACATAAAACACGTCTTTAAATTTTTTTACATTCCAAAGAAGTAAAGGTTTGATTTTTGCCGATGATTGTCAAATACTTTTAACAACAAATGACCCAACCACTTTGATAATATCCCAAAGGATAATAAGGTTTTGAAATATTTTACCATTAAATTTCACTCTTTCATAAGGATAAAAAAATTTATTACAATTTCAAATTAAAACTTTCCATGCTTCTTTCCCTTCAATAGACCAAATAATCTACTTGGCACAGATAGTAGTACCTTGGTGAACAATGTCTAACATACCCATCCCACAAGCCTCCTTTGGAATATAATAAAACGTCATAGATACCCAATGGAAACATTTTAAACATTTATATATTCTCAAATAAATATTTAATTAATTTAGGAGGCTTTAAAAGGAACCAACAAGATAAATAATAAACATGAGTTACAATGTGAAATTTAGAATATATTTTTTGTTTTTATGCCAAGGAGAGAGGAATAGTGATATAATAAGAAATATTTTTATATACTCAATCAATAATGTAATACCACGTATAGGAGGGGGTGGATTAGAGTGTAAATGATAAACCTAAAAATAAAAAAATTAGCCTTGTTGAATCCATTTTCATTCATACATGTTCAATCAATGAAATTGGGGTAGGAAGGATTGTTTGTATCTTTGATTATTCTTCCATTGGATAATTGACCTTGAAGTGAGGTAAAAAGTATCAAGATATTACCTAGTAACCTTGATATTATCCTCATCCTTGATAAGCATGAGAAGGAAATTATCTATAAATTCCCATTGAATAATTGAAAGGGCTCATCAGAGATTTGGGAAATGTCTTTAACCAAACCCTTGTACTTTAGCATTACTCAAAATATAGAAAAATCTTTATGTAATGAGCACATATAACACTGAAGATAACAAGTAATAGTGTCTAATAGAATGAAACAACCTAGAATGATCTAAGCTAACACTATTGACTAAGAGAGATTCCAAATCATATGTAAATAACATCTTAATTGACTCAATGAATTTGGGATTAAATCCTATAGATTTTAACATAGCCATAATGAAATTCCCCTGAATGCAATCATAAGCTTTCTTAAATATAGTCATAAACTTATCATCCTACTCAGATTGTGCCTTGATCTCATATCACTATTTCTCTTTTAATGAACACCTATGGTTAAAATTAAAGGGATCTATTATCAAAGTTTTCTAACTTAGTTAGACATATCTATACACCATTTAATGATTATTTCCCCAAATTAAAACCATTCCTTTGGTCAACTTATACATTTTGCATGTCGATTTGAAGATAATTTATATAAAGAGCTAAGTATTTAAGCATGTTAGGCCTAAGTCTATTCATATTTATCACTTCACTAGAAAACACTTATTACACTAAGGAATACATCCCCACTTCCCTAAACCTTATAAATTTGCAAAGCCTCAAAGGAACAACTCTAAGCTAAGTTTGAATATTATTCCAAAGTCAAAATCATCAATTTTTAATTACCACAAGCCACATATAGAATTGCACTAGATGCTATTATAACTTAATTAGGGCACATACAAATATATGTGAAATAAATATGTGTAATTTGAGCCCTCTTTAGAGTATTAAAATATAAGCAGTGCTTAGACACTCATTGGGGATGGTTGAAGTCAACTCAACCAATCCTTTCTAACCCATATTTACAAGTAAATTAAATGTCAAAATTAGAGTTAGTGTTTCAAGGTAAAGGGATAAAAACATGAACATGTGCACAACCCATGCTTTTGATAATGCATAGGATATTTATCTACATGAAAGTACATTAATTTATGAGTAAACTATCTATCGCTATTTAAAGGAACTTATCCTTTAGACTTTAGATAGATTTAGTTTCCATAGGCGTCCAAGCATTACCAAAATTGTCTTAGTAGGCTTAGATAGTCAATTATAAATAAACCACTTGTTTCCCCTATATAAGGAGGAAAGTTGAAAGTGGTGAGAGATAAGTTAAAAGTTTTTAGTTGATAATATAAAGTTAAATAGTTGTATCTATGTAAGTCTTCCATATCAAGACTGTTATGAAATAAAATCAATTTAAATTAACTAGGTTGTAGCAAAGGAGGGAAGTCAAGCTCCAGTCTAAATGATGTAGGTCTAACTTGCATAGATTTGGTAATCTCGTTTCTCATCCATTATCTTATTTTAATATTGTATTATTTGTACAAGCTTATATTATTTTATGTTAAATAGTTATAGTGTGTGTTGTTTGATTTCATGATTGGATTCTTGTGTAAACATCTTCTACTATGTACATTTGATTCATCAAGTGTGGGAAGCTTCCAAAATAGAGATTCATATTTTAGTTCCAAAACAATATAGATTTCTTTCATTAAATTTAATTTCCTACAAGTGTGAATGTTTTTCTTGTCATTTCCCTTCCACAAGTTTGTTTCTTATATGCAATTATTAGGACCCAAACTTTCGAGAGTGACTAGTGTTACATATACAGTGTCAAAACCTTGAAAAACTTACACATCTAGATTGATAATTAATGAAGGTATTATTTATAGTAATCATTAGGTTGTCTTTCTAGATCACATCTATCAAAGTGTATGCAAGTGTTGGCTACAACAAGTTTAATTGAGGAAGTGGTTTCAATTATCACCTATGTCTAATGAGGATCCATGTATATTCATATTTATATAAGTATGTGCACATATACCAAGTTTCCTCCTCTTCACTTCAAACCCTATATTTGCATTATAGGATAATTGTAAAACCTAGACAACATATGAAAGGGAAGGGACAATTGAGGTTAGGAGAATGTTTGAGAATGATATAAAGTTAGATAATTTTTTGAAGACATTCTAAAACAAAAATCAAGTTAAAAACAAATAGTGTTGTAATAAAAAAAATTATGGGTTCACTAAAATGTTTACAAGACTCTTATTTCTTTTATTTATTTAAGTTTTACTATTTACTACCCTTCATTCTTTCATAGTTGTCGAATACAAATGTAGGGAAGATATGCATGTCATACAATGAGCATACTCTTGATACAATAGTGAAATTCAACCCTTAATGATCAATGTTGCCTCCATCAATTGTTATCTTACTGAGAGTAATTATTTTTGCTTCATGTATGGTCAGAGACCATGTCATTTTGATACACATTTGGTGACGATTACCCCATGTAACAGGAGGAATTGTAAGATGTGCTGGATTGAAAATATTCCATGGGAGACCAAGGTATTTTATGAAGGAAATAATGACATACATGGGTAAGGAAGGTGGGTTTTAGTCCTTATTGTAGACAATGTGAATAATTTTCCTGATGGATCTATCAAATAACCCTGCTTTCACCCATATATTGGATGTTAGCATATTGTTATTTTTAAACATAAAAGCATTGTTCGTTTGAGTTGAGTATTGATGTGGTTAGATGTGTCATGTTGTCTACTCTATTCTATTTACATATTGTAATTGGAATATTTATTAATATTAACATTTGTTTGTTATGTATTGTAGCCAATTTGTTAGATTCATAAAAATATGTTGAGATTCAAACAATATTCTTGTTCTTCTGGAAGCATGTAGGAATATGTTCTTGACTTGAGAATATTATATACTTGTTTTGTGCGTCTGTATTTTTTATGTTAGTTAACAAATTTTTGAATAGTAGTTGATTGGTCATGCATCCTTGTTTCAGAAAATTTGTGTGTAATGATACAACTATGTAAAATATTTTTCATAGTGTGTGACCAAATGACTTCTCTGCATAAATTCATATGTCATTTATTAAATAAAGATGCCTTATGTTCCCAATAAATATAATTGAGTAACCACCAAAATATTTGTTGTTATTTTGATGGAAAGGCTCATGCAATTGAGTATTTATCCATTGAATCCATGAATGTATTGTTGATGCATTTATCTCATAAAAATCCTAATTTAAAAAAAGATATGGAGTTAATAATGAGAATTTATGTTATAGGATTTTATTTGATAGATCAAAGAGTGAACTAACTTTATTATAATGTGCACATCACACAACCTGAAATTGCTAATAAAAGAGATGATATATTGACAAAATCAATCCATGGTTAGATCAACTCACAAGTAGATTTGATCAACTTATGGCTTTGCAACATAGTCTACCAAATTAACTGTAGTTGATCAATGCACACCCCAACAATGGGCGAAGCATACATTTTATTGAGATTCAAATGTGTCACTACCTTACGAATGATTAAGATGAATTATTTTAATTTTTAATATGTTTTCATTCAAAGGGGAAAATATTTGAACTATGTAGAATGTGCGTAAATTTATCCCTATTTATTATTTCTCATTAAATATAGAAAATTATTAAAAATGGAAAAGATAAGTTTATGGCACAATACTTTTCATTTTAAAGAAGACCACAAAAAGTGCCTACACTACCAAATCTAACTATGTAGAATGCGTGAAAATTTATCCCTATTTATTATTTCTCATTAAATATAGAAAATTATTAAAAATGAAAAAGATAAGTTCATGGCACAATACATTTCATTTTAAAGATATTTTTTTTGTTATTATTTTTATCGATATATTTTTTTGTTATTATTTTTATCGATACATTTTTTTGTTATTCTTTTTATCAATATATTTTTTTGACCAGAGCTACAATTTGGTTATAGGGCACAATCTAGGGGTCCAATCCCTGAGAACCATTAGACCAATATAAATGACTACCATCGATAACTTGAAACCACTAAGTCAACTCAAGCGGCCACATCTAGGCTATAAACGCTCTGTGAAATTTGAACTTAGGTGGCGCTGGGCATATCCAACTCACTTTACCAACCCTTCTACATCTCATTGGATACAAATTTCTTATTATCACCCTCTAACAATAATGTGTGTCTATATATATTTTCTCTTTTAAATACTCTGAGGTACAATTGGTATGCCTCTGTGCATGTGTTCTTGCTAAACTACATGCAATTCTTTAGACTAGTAAAATCATATAACCAGAGCTTCTATGCTTTTGGCAACCATTGACAAACATAATGTAGGAACCTTCTTATTGTAGATTCTAAAACAACCCTTAAATAATCATGACAGAGAAAATGAAAAGCAACAAGAACATAGCCAAATCATTTGCATCTTTTATCAAATATCAATAGACATAACAAACACAAATCATTCATTAAATTTGAAGAAGGTAGAGTACCCTGTTTTCATTACTATACTGTATTCTAATTACAGCATTGACAAAAAAAAGATTTTTTCCATTCATTATGCAGCATTATATAAAACCACTTATTAATAATAATGAATGCTTGATTTAGGGGAGTTTAATAGGTTGTTTGAACAATAGTCTAAAAAAAGGTCTAAAAATAAAACTACATGCATTACAGCAGTCTAAGAATAGTTTTAAACATGCATGTAATGTTCATTGTCCAAGAAAAATTGGCATAAAAAATAAAGACTAATATTAATTATTAACTGAGTGTTTAAATTCAAACTAAAAGAAAACTAATTGTCTAAATCGTGCATAGAGGAGACTGGATGATCTAGCATCAGTTACCAACAGACTACCGCTTGATGCTGAGAGAGCTTACAATCTAATCTCTAAGTGTCAAAAATTGATCTGTTGCAACTGCTTTCATGAAGATATCTGCCAACTATTCTTTAGTGCTGATGTATTTCAATTCTACTACCTTCATTTGCACTAAATGTCAGATAAAATGATGCTTTAAATCAAAATATTTTGTCCTATTGTGATGGAGTAGATTCTTGGCCAATTTAATATCACTAATTTTATCACAAATAATAACTGTGGGCTGATCTTGAATCTCTCCAATTTCTTCAAGAAGTTTTCTAAGCCATAATGCTTGTGTAACTACTAAAGTGACTGCAACATACTCTACTTCTGTAGAAGAAAGGGAAACTATACTTTGCTTCTTTGAGCTCCAAGTAATCAACCAAAACCAAAAGAAAAATAATTTCCAGATGTTGACTTTCAGTCATCCAAACTACCTCCCCAATTAGAATCACTAAAACCAACAAGATTGAACCTTTTATAAGTGTAGTAATGAATACCAAAATCTAGAGTGCCTTTCACATACCTCAAAATTCTCTTAGTTGCCTTCATATGTATTTCTCATGGATCTGTTATGTACCTTGAAATAAGTGAAACTAAATAAGAAATATTAGGTCTTGTGTGAGTTAGAAACATTAAGCTTCTAACAATAATTCTATAGGATGTCTCATCAACTCTTTCAGCACCATCATCTCTACACAACACAACTCCATGAGCAACTAGAGTGGAGACTGGTTTACAATCAACCATATCAAGTTTATTCAACATATCTTTAGCATACTTTTTTTGACAAATGAAAATTTTATTCTCCCTTTGATAAACCTTCATTCCTAAAAAATATTTCATGAGGCCTAAATGTTTCATCTCAAATTCATTCATCAAAAAAAAAATTGAATTCATCATTCATCATAGAACTGCTACCCATATACAACAAGTCATCAAAATATAAATTTAAAATTAGAATATCATTACCTTCTTGTTTATAGTAAAGGGTAGGTTCACTCTTACTTCTTTGAAAGCCATTCTCTTGAAAATATCCATCAATCCTAGCATACCATGATCTTGGTGCTCGTTTGAGGCCATACAAAGCCTTTTTCAACTTGTAGACATGATTTTATTTTCCTTCCACTTCAAAACCTTGTGGTTGTTCCACATATACTTCTTCTAAGTACCCATTCAAGAAGGCACTTTTCACATCCATATGATGGATGCTCTAATTATTTTGAGCTGCTAATGAAATCAACATTCTAATGGTCTCTTGTCTTGCTATTGGTGCAAATGTCTCTTCATAATCAATGCCATACTTCTGTGTGGAGCTTTTAGCATCTAATCTTGCCTTATGCCTTTCAACACTTCCATCACTGTTACACTTAGTCTTGTAGACCCATTTGGTGCCAATCTTCTTCTTGTCATGTGGAAGATTTGTAATATCCCAAGTGTCATTCTTGTGAATAGAATCCATCTCTTCTTTCATTGCTTACATCCAAACCTCATTAGTATATGCATCTTCAAAATATGATGTTTCAAAATTAGCCTAAGTAAGTAAAGCAAAATTCAGTGTCTCACCTCTTGGATTTTCTTCATGTACTTAATTTGAACTCCTTTCATAAATCTCACTCAATCTTCTTACCTTCCTCGAAGAACTAGGACTTGAATCTGGACTTACACTTGGAATTGAACAACTAGATGAGGGGTTACTTGGTGGATTTGTAGCACTTAGAATAGAAATATTAGTGGTCTACCCATGATCAATATCATCCATAAGAACTTCATTTAAAATATATTTTGACCTCTCAATATGGCCTTTTTGATGACCATAAACTCCCCCTTCATCAAAAATCACATCTCTTGACATAATAATCATATTAGTGAGAGGATTATATAACCTGTAAGCCTTACTTTCCTCACTATATCCAACAAAAATACATTACTCACTTTTGGGATCTAACTTTTGTCTCTTTTGATCAGGAACATGAACATAGGCTAAGCAACCAAAAGCTTTGAAATAATTAACATTTGGCTTTTTCTCATACCAGGCTTCATATGAAGTCATCCTGTCAAGCGCACTAGTGGGACTCCGATTGAGAATACATACTCCTATAGCAACTGCATCTCCTCAAAAAGAATTGATTAATCCTTTCATTTGTAGCATGCTTCATACCATCTCCACCACTGTACGATTCCTCCTTTCAGCTACACCATTTTGTTGATGTGTGTATGTAGTGGTGAGTTGTCTTCTAATGTCATATATATCATAATAACCTTGAAAGACTTTTGAACAAAATTATCCTCCACGATCAGTCCTTAAGTATTTGATTTTGCACCCTATGTCATTTTCTACAAGGGCTCTAAACCTCTTGAATGTCTCAAGAGCTTCACCTTTGGTCTTCAAACAATAAACCCAACACTGTCGTGAGTAATCATCAATAAAAGTAATGAAATATGATGACTTACCCAAACTCTTTGTTTGCATAGGACCACAAGTGTCTGAATGAACTAACTAGAGTGGATAATGGGCCCTCCATGCATTGCCTTTTGGAAATTTCTCTCTTGCATGTTTTCCTTTAGCACATCCTTCACAAACTTCCATT
The DNA here is from genome assembly GCA_037957365.1 of Torreya grandis. Classification (NCBI taxonomy): domain Eukaryota; kingdom Viridiplantae; phylum Streptophyta; class Pinopsida; order Cupressales; family Taxaceae; genus Torreya; species Torreya grandis. The sequence continues at coordinate 9,086,595 of JARHVA010000038.1, read as the reverse complement.
GGCTCTTCAACCTTAGGCAAACCAGAAACGAATGCTTTTGATGTTAAAATCTTTAAACTATAAAAATTTAAATGCCCATACCTGAGATGCCACAACCAACTTGTATCCTCATATGCCATATTGACAAGGTTCCTATTATCTTCATCAAACTTCAATGGGAACATCCTATTCTTTGTCATAGGCACAACTGTTACCACCCTATTTCCTTGATTCTTATCATAAATTATACATTGTTGATTTTCAAATACAAATTTATAATTCTTCTTACATAATTGTCCAACACTTAACAAATTATTCTTTAAATTTGGAGTGTAATAAATGTCTTCAACAATCTTCATACCTTCTTTTGTATGGACTTCCATAGCTCCTTTTGCAGCAACCTCCACTGATTTGTCATCACCAAGTTTGATCTTGGATTTAAAACTTTCATCCATTATAGAAAAAAGTTTTTCATTCCCTGACATGTGGTTAGAACATCCCGAATCTAAATACCAAACATCTTTAGAAATATTTTTAGCTTTGTCATAAGATAAAAATAAATTATCTGGAGGATTCTCATCACCTTCTTGAGCATAATGAACACTTTTACCATTATTACCTTCTTTTAATCTACACTCATAATTAAAGTGGCCATACCTGTTACAATGATAACATTGGATATTTCTTTTATCAAATCGGCCTCTACCTCTACCTCTTCCTCTGAAACCACCTCTTCCTCGAAAACCACCTCTACCTCTATCTTCTCTTGAGTAATTCTGATTTTGACCTCTACCTTGGCCTTTATTACTTTTGATGCTACTATTGGCATCTTCATTCTTTGTGATTTGTAATTTAGAGGAAAAATCTTTCTCATCACTTTTTCTAAATGAATCTCTCAATCTTTCTTCATGAGACATCAAATATCCAACTAGATGATCAAATTGAAGGGTAGACAAATTCTTGCTTTCTTCTATGATTATGGCAACATGGTTCCACCTTGGTGTGAGAGTCCTCAACACCTTTTTGATCACAACCTCATTGTTCACAATTTCACCAAGTGTAGCCATCTTATTGACCACATCTTTTACTCTGAGACAATAGGTACTCACACTTTCAGTTTCTCGCATCTTCAAATTCTCAAATTCTCTCTTCAATGTCTGTAACTTGACTTGATCACTACCTTGGTAAGCTTCTTTTAGAGTCTTCTAAGAATCCTCTATTGTCTTTTCTTCTGCAATTCATGGAAATAGGCTCTCATCTAGAGCTATTTGAATATGAAATAATGCTTGAGCATTCTTCTTCTTAGCCTCCTTCTTAGTTGTTTTATCATCCGCTATGAGGGCATTTCAATCAACGGGCTCTACATAACCTAATTCAACAATCTCTCACAAATCTTTTCCTATCAAAAAATTCATCATTTTGATACACCAATAATCATACGCATTTCCATCAAATTTTGGAATGGGCAAGGAGTTAGAATTTGACATGATAAATTTTTGGCAAAATTCCAACTACTAAATCTTTAACCCAAAATAAAATACCTACTCTGATACCAGATGTAGATTCTAAAATAACGCTTAAATAATCATGACAGAGAAAATGAAAAGCAACAAGATCATAGCCAAATCATTTGCATCTTTTATCAAATATTCATAGACATAACAAACACAAATCATACATTAAATTTGAAGAAAGCAGAGTACCCTGTTTTCATTACTGTACTGTATTCTAATTACAGCATTGACAAAAAAAGTGTTTTTCCATTCATTATGCAGCGCTGTACAAAACCACTTATTAATAATAAGGAACGCTTGATTTAGGGGAGTTTAACACGCTGTTTGAACAGCAATCTAAACAAAAGTCTAAAAATAAAACTACATGCATTGCAGCAGTCTAAGAATAGTTTTAAACATGCATGTATTGTTCGCTGTCCAAGAAAAACTGGCGTAAAAATCAAAAACTAATATTAATTATTAACTGAGTGTATAAATTCAAATTGAAAACAAACTGATTGTCTAAATCGTGCATAGAGGAGACTGGATGATCCAGCATTAGTTACCAACACTTATATACTAGTTGTTAGAACTCTCCAAAGACACTTCTACATTCCATGTTCTTACAACTCATCCATAAATGCATGATCTAGATAGATCTATTTCGCTGAGATGTGCGTTGATTGAATGTACAGAAAGATACTCTCCTCGATCACCTGGATTTGGCTGTGCCTTTGAGCTATTTTTGACGGTATTTTAATGCTATTCGCAATTTAAAAGGTGAGCGGAGTAGAAAACTGAGCAGAAAGCGATGGAAGTTATTGTATGAAACGCGATAAAACACGTGAGAGAAAACACACATAAAACACTTGGATAGAAGCCGTCAAAAAACAATATACGAATTATTTATATCGGGGAAGGCCTCCGCCATGTTTGAAGGGGCACCCTAACTTCATTCGTGACTCCCAAAATAAATAGCCGTTACATCTGGAAATACTCTGAAATGTCAGACTGAGACTGCATAACCTCAGGTTTGCAAGTTGGTCACAGTCACATCTTTGAATTAATTTGCGTCCGAACTAATCAAATTGAAGTCCGCTACGCTACGCCAGCGATCGATTCATTATCTTCAGGGAATATTTTATTTGAAACACAAGCGATATTTAGAAATTGATTTATATATTTAGAATTTTCTTACTCAATATGTCCATCATATGAGTCCTAAATATTTTAATTTTTTTAATATAAATTTTATAGTCAGCGTTGATCAATATGGAGATGAATTCACATCTTTTTCATCCCTTTTTCCCCAATTTTTTTTCATAAAAAATAGTTCTTATGAGAGATTCAGACATATTATTTACATAATACAATTAAATGTAACATTATTTTGCTGTAAAATTCTCTAACATTTCATATAAGGTTATTACTTCTTAAACTCCCTAAAATTCATATTCTTCTCTTCTTTTACCATTGATTCATTAAATATTTATAGAGAATTTTTTTAAATCAATATATTTATAGATATTCTTTAACATTCATATTCTTTTCTTCTTCAACCATTGATTCATTAAATATTTCTTGGGAATTTTTTTTTAATCAATATATTTACAGATATTCTTCAAGGAAAATCTAAAGGATGTGGTTCTTTTGTATTATGTAAAGTGATATTATCAAAAGTAAACATAATCAATACATTATAAAATCGGAAGAAAGGTTAAATCTAACATGTTTTCTCTTGAATTTGATTAAAAAAAAACATTAACACATTGACTATGATTGAGATCAAAATAAACAACTAACTTTTCATTGAATGCAAATATTGTTTTATTCGTTGAAATTGTTCTAAAATTAAATATTTATAACGATTTTAGATACTTGACCTCATTTTAAATTATTATTAGATTTTAATGAATTTATATTATTCTTAATGTAATTTTTTCAATCCTTTTTGAATATTAATGTTATTTTTGTGTCATATTTTTGAAATAATATAATTTTTGATAGTGTTAGAATTTCTACTAAAATTAGATTAAAAAACCTTTAAATATATTTTTTCACTCCTTATGTTATTTATGTCAAAGCGTCGTATTAATGTGATACCCAAAATAGCATGTATCAATGTTTAACATTAGCAAAACTTGGAAATACACCACTTATGCATAGGGATTTACAAACAATATCGCTCATGCTAATTCTTATGCTTTTATGTTAGATTATGCCATAAAAAGGCTTTCTCTTCAATTTAACCTACATCTTTAATATTCTTCTCAAAAGACACCATGTACTTGTAAAGGGTTATTAGATAAGTAGAAAGCCTTTAATTTTGTTATCTATAAATTGGAATAGAGATTTTAAAATTTCAAGACTAAAACAATGTTATCTCTGAAATAAACAAATGTGTAACTTTCCATAAATTTTTTAATTAATATTATTTTATTGGTACTATTGTAAATTTATTTGAAAAAAAAATATTTAAGTGATATTAGATTAAAGATATAATAAATTTTAAGTTCATGAAATGTATGTGGATCAAAAAATCTATTTTTATTACAACCATAAATTGTAAATATTTCATATTTTATTTTTATAAGTCACCATTTTCTCTAGAGATGTCGAGTAATTAAGGTACTATTATCTTATTATTGGACCCTTGTGTGTTATTGTGGGGTTTTAGAACTGGGGATTTTGAAGATGATAAGTATGAGAGTACTTGCATAAGAGGTATGGACTATAATTTGGTTAGAATATTCCTTCAATAAAGATAGAAGAAATAATATAAGGATTATAGTTTTGAAAGTGAGGGAGATTATGAGCTCCTAAATGATTTGAAAAACTTGTATAATGATTTGAAAAATAGATTTCAGGGTTCATCATGTGAGAAAATACATTATTTGATGTTTCAAGTACCAAATGTGTACTTATCAACAGGGAAAGAAAGAAGACATTTTATGTGTAAAATCAAAAATATACTTTTGTGCAAAATCAAAAATTGTTTTATTAGTGAAGAAGATATCGTGATGAGTTTTGATGTGGTTTCTCTATTTACAAAAATTTCCCTTGATATAGCTATTGAGGTCATACATGGTGTCACCAATTTCTAAACAACAGAACTTGTATAATTATGTTTACGCTCTATATTCTTCACTTTCAAGGGTGATATCTACGAGAAAAATAATGGAGTTTCCATGGGATCACCATTATCACCTAGTGTGGTAAATTTATTTATAGAATACTTTGAAAAGGATGCTTTAAAATCTTATCCTTTAAAAACAGGGTGGTGGGATAGATTTGTTGATGATACTAGTGCTAAATGGTCACATGGTAAAGAAGAGCTAAAAAAGTTTTTAAAACATTTAAATGACTAAATTAAGACCTCCAATTCACCATGGAGAAAGAAGTGAACAATATACTCCCCTTCTTGGATGTCATTATCGCTAAGAAACAAGATGGTTCCTTTTCCCATGAGGTTTATAAAAAAGTCACACATACTAATTTATATCTTAAAAGAGATTCCCATCATCACCCTCACCAAAACGCTGAGGTTATAGACTCTTTAACAACAAGGGCTATCAAAATTTTTGATTCTGAACATCTTAAGCAAGAAAAAGAGCACCTCATTAAGGTTCTTACTACCAATGGTTATAATAAATGGGAAATTGAGAAGGCTTTTTATAATGTTTAAAATATAATACCAAATGGAATTGATGAAAATTAGAGTATTAAAAGAATTACCATTCATTTTGTTAAAGGGATTTCAAAAAAAATTGCTAGAATTGTAAAAAAGTTGGGATTCAAACTACTTTTAAACTGCACATCATTCTTCATACACCCTCATTCCTGCCAAAGATTTGATTAACACAAAATATCAAAAGGGTGTTTATGTGGTTCCTCATTCGTGTGGTAAGCCATATATTGGTGAAACAGGTCGATCCCTTCAGATGAGGATAAAAGAACATGCAAATGACATTAATAGATCAAGTATTGATTCCTCCACCTTAACAGAACATTCCTTAAATTCTAAACACCAAGTTAACATCAATGAAGTAAAATTGATTGTAAAAAAAGAATATTATTGGAAATAAAAAATTAGAAAAACTATCAAAATTGAAAAAGAAGAGATAACCTTAATAGAGATAATTGAATTGGAATTGGTAGCTCATGGAAACCTATCTTAAACCATATTAAAGAAAGGTGACTGTATTTTTGTCTTTTGTCCATTTATCTATTGTGGTGGCCAACCTTTATCCTTGGTTTTGGTTTTGAACATTATTTATTTGGGGTTGGGTGGGTTTTTTGATCCATGGATTAACATTCTTATCTCTTCTTTCTTTCCCTAATGATGAGTACGCATTCGGTACTCGAAAAATTGGACATTGTATTTTATCACATGATGAATCCTGAAATCTATCTTTCAAATATTTTACATCATGAAAACCTTACTGATATTGTATAATGATGCTTGTAATTATAATAAATATGGAGCTTTGCCTTTAAATATTATACGAAGCCTAAATTTAATGTGTCATTCTTTTTTGGGGGTTGTAGGTATGCGATATGTCCAAAAAATATATATAATGCAAATTTGATGTTTTTCATATTAAGCATTGTAAATGTTGGGTTCAAAAAGAGGAATTTAGAATGGAATATGCATTTTGATTTTTTTTACTCAATGTGTTCAATTGCAGACTTGAAATGTTTGTAAAAGTACATGTTTAACATGACCATATATATAATATGTGAAAATGCAACATCTCTTTCATGTGATACAGATATTGAGAAAGATGTCAGAAGAATTGATGACCACCCCTATATGAATGTTCATCCCTAAGTATTCAAGAACATACTTGGTTTTATAAATAACACTCATGGAAGATGCATTATTGTTCCAAACTGTTAATTCATGCGATTCATCAAAGATTACGAAAATTCTATGCCAAAGATGCTTCAAAGATATATTATGGTAAAAGTTATAAAAGATATAAGAGTAGCGGATTTATTATTTATTGATTATGGTTTTATTATTTTTGTTCCTACTTATCTACATGCTTAATTTTTTTTTTTACCTAAGTATGTTGCATTTTTCAATCAAACAAATTCTTGCTGATTGTGTTTTCAATGTGTTTTAATGGAGCTACGTAGATTTGTTATGGTATCACATTAGATCTAAAAAAAATACCCATTTTAGTATATCTGCTTAATTATTTATAACTAAGGTATGGAGGTCTAACTCATTACATATTTTATGATATAAATGATTTTATTACGATAAGTCATAAAATGTAGTTTTTAAATCTATAACCAAAACTTAACCTTTACAGTATCAATACACGAGTATTAGAGTACTAATAATTGAGTCTTTCATGTCATGATGTGATTAACCATTTTAAATTATTATTAAATAAATGTTAAACAAGTATTAGATACTACACGTTTAACTTCTAGTATAATATATATGTATCCATGCCAATCTATTTCATTAATGAAAAACACCTTAACACTAACATTGTTTAACAATTGGAACATATTCCACTTCTCAAAGCTTTCCCCTAAATATATGAAGCAACTTTCAAACTTTGGAAATGTGTTAAGGAAGTTTCAAACTTCAGAAATCGATCCCACCATAAATATTGTTCAATTTAAGCTTCGTGCCTGCACCTACCCTCGCTTCCACTTCTATGACAAAGTTTATATGATGTTTTTAGTGGACGGATTCATCCACAAAAGCCATGTGCACATGACAACTAAAAACATGATTGAGAACATTCGGGGGCATCCTCATCACGTTCGTACCATGCTTCAAACCAATATTCAATGCTTTGCCAGGGATCTTCCCTAAACACGGAATAGATGAATGTGATAAAACATTTAAAGGTTAATAGCGCACAGAAGATTTAATATTTACAAATTGACCTACGATTGACCTATTGTAACCTATAAAATTTATGTTTAAAAAAACATTAACCTATTGTAACCTATCATAGTGAAACGTGCTCAGCTACCTATTCTTTACATATACATATGTCAAGTTAAAATGATCAACTGCCAATTCGTCACATCAACAGTGAGTACGCTCAATGACCTCCCGTATTTTTACATGTGCCTAGGGCAAAGAGATAGCTAGCTTATGGTTCTTTTTTCTGATAGACGTGTATTATAAATTGATTTATAAGTAATGATTTTTGTTTTATAAATGACTTAAAAGGCGTTGACATCAAACTTTATTTGATTTTTTTATTTATTTTGCGACTGACGTAAACATTCATAGTCTCTAGAATCGCATATTTGTCGATGATTTGCGTATTTATAAATTATTAAGAACAAATTAATTTTTGAAAAGTAAATATCCGTTACAGTTTGGAAGGATCCTTGGCGTCTGATTAACTCTCTTCTCTCCTAAGCCTCTCAAAATAATGTGTCTCTGTGTACGTATCTTTTCTCTTCTAAGTACCCCAAGCTCTCTTAGTAATCCATACATGGATACGCTCTCTTCTTGTTACTTGTAATCTATGCATAGGAATAGGCCGCGAGAAGGGTCTTCTTGAAACGCTTCAATGAAGGCTTCACGTTCTGCCCATCCAGATACACACGTTTCGTCTCTCACCATCCCTTTCTGTCAATGGACTCCGGGTCTCTGAGAACAGGGTCATCCCTCCCATACTCTGCAGACAGAGAGCTCTCTTCTCCCAGGATTTTGTATTCAAGATATTGCAATCCTAAATTAGTGGCAGGCTCCCCATAATAGTTAGCGGCAGCCCAGTCTGTACCCAATGGCACAATCTGTATAAACACGGCGCCCGGCCTCATGAACAAAAAGTGTGTCATGGCAGCACCATGAACTCCCACCATAACATCGAAAGAATTCAGAGCTCGAAAAATGTCTACCATCTCCGTGTTTCTTTTGGGATTCAGTATTTTTACCTGAAACCCAATTTTTTCCGCCAATTTGACGATTCCTTTCTGGTTCATCATTGCCCTTGATTTCTGCCGAGATATTAGTACTAATTTGGGCTTTGCTACTTGTGAATCATTCCGCAGTCCAGATGCCTTTAAGGAAGATGCTGGTTCTTCGCTTATCCTCTCTGTTTCAGCCATGGAACTAAACCGAGGGTCATAGGCGTTGCTGACGAGTGCCCGGAAGTCCCCAATGCTCTTACCATCTTTCATGAGCCCTGGATTTATACACAATTCATCGTGTATGTTGAGGCCAACTATCATCTCTGGAAAACAGTGGACTCGCTTATCTTTGATGAAATCGATGACTGGGTAGTGGGTGAGCTGCTTCACAATCTCTCCATACTTGGTCATCCACCAATCATGGTATTCAAGAATCACGAACACCACTTCTCCGTGGAGATGCTGGGAAGTTATGTATAGAAGCAAACAAATCATCGTTGAACTCATGGTAAACGTTGCCTGTGTAAACTCCCGTGGAGAAAACTATGGCAGGCACGGCATGCTGGACTTCGCACGAATTTGTGTGCGCATCGTCCTCTGTTTTGAGGGTGATTTCATCGATGGCGTTCATCACGTTCTCCCATTTGCGTGTATATGGCCTGATTTTTTCCTGACTGGACAGGATGTCTTTCGTATGATTGTGGGCATGAAGAGAAATAGTGGCATTTTGAGAATGGGTTCTGACGTCCCCTCTCAAATATCAGACGTCTGTACGATAATGAGAACAGTCACAACATAGGAATCCTCCGTCGTCTCCACCAAATGCATTATTTCTTCCAACATGTTGATAACTCATGCATGCTGTCCTCACCGATGCAGGCTATCCTCACCGCATGCTATCCCCATCTGTTGACTGCAGTTCTCATCTACGCATGGGACTCTTCTATTTCAAGTTTGTTTTTTTTGAAATCCGTTGTTAAACATTGTTTTAACTTAGAGTGTATTAGCGCAGCCAATAATGCATGAAGAAATGCATGTTTAAATTTCTTTTTTAGACGGTTGTTTGAACAGCCAGTTAAACCCTTCTAATTCAAGCGCTCCAAGCTATTTAATTAGTTGCATCCTTACTATTTTATGACTTGAAAAAACTGTAACAGATATAGCAGAAATAATACAGAGTATTATTGCATATTTTTGGCTTGTCTCTATTGTAAGTGTTTTGTTTTAATTTACTGTTATTTTGTTATGTTGTTATAATTGGTTTATCAGCTAGTTGAGCTTGGATAAAATCTACATCTGGTATTAGAGCAGGTATTTTTTCTTTTAGGGTTAAAGATTTAGTAGTTGGAATTTTGCCAAAAATTTATCATGTCAAATTCTAACTCCTTGCCCATTCCAAAATTTGATGGAAATGAGTATGATTATTGTTGTATCAAAATGATGACTTTTTTGATAGGAAAAGATTTGTGGGAGATTGTTGAATCAGGGTATGCAGAGCCAGCTAATTGGAATGCCCTCACAGTAAATGATAAAACAACTAAGAAGGAGGCTAAGAAGAAGAATGCCCAAGCGTTATTTCATATTCAAATAGCTCTAGATAAGAGCCTATTTACGCGAAGTGCAGGAGCAAAGACAACAGAGGATGCTCGAAAGACTCTAAAAGAAGCTTACCAAGGTAGTGATCAAGTCAAAGTTGTCAAGTTACAGACATTGAAGAGAGAATTCGAGAATTTAAAGATTTAAAAAGCTGAAAGTGTGAGTACCTATTGTGTCAGAGTAAAAGATGTGGTCAATAAGATGGCTACACTTGGTGAAATTGTGAACAATGAGGTTGTGATCAAAAAGGTGTTGAGGACTCTCACACCAAGGTGGAACCATGTTGCCATAATCATAGAAGAAAGCAAGAATTTGTCTACCCTTCAATTTGATCATCTAGTTGGATCTTTGATGTCTCATGAAGAAAGATTGAAAGATTCATTTGGAGAAAGTGATGAGAAATCTTTTTCCTCCAAATTACAAATCACAAAGAATGAAGATGCCAATAGTAGCATCAAAATTAATCAATGCCAAGGTAGATGCCAAAATCAGAATTACTCAAGAGGAAATAGAGGCAGAGGTGGTTTCCGAGGAAGAGGTGGTTTCAAAGGAAGAGGTAGAGGCCGATTTGATAAAATAAATATCCAGTGTTATCATTGTAACAAGTATGGCCACTTTAATTATGAGTGTATATTAAAAGAAGGTAATAATGGTAAAAGCATTCATTATGCTCAAGAAGGTGATGAGAATCCTCCAGATAATTTATTTTTATCTTATGACAAAGCTGAAAATATTTCTAAAGATGTTTGGTATTTAGATTCGGGATGTTCTAACCACATGTTAGGGAATGAAAAACTTTTTTCTATAATGGATGAAAGTTTTAAATCCAAGATCAAACTTGGTGATGACAAATCAGTGGAGGTTGCTGCAAAAGGAGCTATGGAAGTCCATACAAAAGAAGGTATGAAGAGTGTTGAAGACATTTATTACACTCCAAATTTAAAGCATAATTTGTTGAGTGTTGGACAATTATGTGAGAATAATTATAAAGTTGTATTTGAAAATCAAAAATGTAGAATTTATGATAAGAATCAAGAAAATAGGGTGGTAACAGTTGTGCCTATGACAAAGAATAGGATGTTTCCATTGAAGTTTGGTGAACATAACAAGAACCTTGTCAATATGGCATATGAGAATATAAGTTGGTTGTGGCATCTCAGGTATGGGCATTTAAATTTTCATAGTTTGAAGATTCTAACATCAAAAGCATTAGTTTTTGGTTTGCCTAACGTTGAAGGGCACAAGGAAGTTTGTGAAGGATGTGCTAAAGGAAAACATGCAAGAGAGAAATTTCCAAAAGGCAATGCATGGAGGGCCCATTATCCACTCTAGTTAATTCATTTAGACATTTATGGTCCTATGCAGACAAAGAGTTTGGGTAAATCATCATATTTCATTACTTTTATTGATGATTACTCACGACAGTGTTGGGTTTATTTTTTGAAGACCAAAGGTGAAGCTCTTGAGACATTCAAATGTTTAGAGCCCTTATAGAAAATGACAAAGGGTGAAAAATCAAATGCTTAAGGACTGATTGTGGAGGAGAATTTTGTTCAAAAGCCTTTCAAGGTTTTTGTGATACACATGGCATTAGAAGACAACTCACCATTGCATACACACCTCAACAAAATGGTGTAGTTGAAAGGAAGAATCGTACAGTGGTGGAGATGGCACGAAGCATGCTACAAACAAAGGGATTAAGTAATTCTTTTTTGAGAGATACAGTTGCTACAACAGTATATATTCTCAATCGGAGTCCCACTAGTGCACTTGACAGGATGACTCTATATGAAGCCTGGTATGAGAAAAAGCCAAATGTTAATTATTTCAAAGTTTTTGGTTGCTTAGCCTATGTTCATGTTCCTAATCAAAAGAGGCAAAAGTTAGATCCCAAAAGTGAGTCATGTATTTTTGTTGGATATAGTGAGGAAAGTAAGGCTTACATGTTATATAATCCTCTCACTAATAAGCTTATTGTGTCAAGAGATGTGATTTTTGATGAAGGGGGAGTTTATGGTCATCAAAAAGGCCATATGGAGAAGTCAAAATCTATTTTAAATGAAGTTAGTATGGATGATATTGATCATGGGCAGCCCACTAATATTTCTATTCTAAGTGCTACAACTCCACCAAGTAACCCCTCATGTAGTTGTTCAATTCCAAGTGTAAGTCTATATTCAAGTCCTAGTTCTACAAGGAAGGTAAGAAGATTTAGTGACATTTATCAAAGGATTTCAAATCAAGCACATGAAGAAAATCCAAGAGGTGAGACACTGAATTTTGCTTTACTTACCAACGCTGATTTTAAACCATCATGTTTTGAAGATGCATATACTAATGAGGTTTGGATGCAAGCAATGCAAGAAGAGATGGATTCTATTCATAGGAATGACACTTGGGAGCTTACAAAGCTTCCACATGACAAGAAGAAAATTGGCACCAAATGGGTCTACAAGACTAAGTGTAACAGTGATAGAAGTGTTGAAAGGCATAAGGCAAGATTAGTTGCTAAAGGCTTCACACAAAAGTATGGCATTGATTATGAAGAGACATTTGCACCAGTAGTAAGACAAGCGACCATTAGAATGCTAATTTCATTAGCAGCTCAAAAGAATTGGAGCATCCATCATATGGATGTGAAAAGTGCCTTCTTGAATAGGTACTTAGAAGAAGAAGTATATGTGGAATAGCCACAAGGTTTTGAAGTGCAAGGAAAATAAAATCATGTATACAAGTTAAAGAAGGCCTTGTATGGCCTCAAACAAGCACCAAGAGCATGGTATGCTAGGATTGATGGATATTTTCAAGAGAATGGCTTTCAAAGAAGTAAGAGTGAACCTACCTTTACTACAAACAAGAAGGTAATGATATTTTGATTGTAAGTTTGTATGTTGATGACTTATTGTATATGGGTAGCAATTCTATGATGAAGGATGAATTCAAAGTTTTCATGATGAATGAATTTGAGATGAAAGATTTAGGCCTTATGAAATATTTTTTAGGAATGGAGGTTTATCAAAGGGAGAATAAAATTTTCATTTTTCAAACAAAGTATGCTAAAGATATGTTGAAAAAACTTGATATGGTTGATTGTAAACCAGTCTCCATTCCAGTTGTTCATGGAGTTGTGTTGTGTAGAGATGATGGTGTTGAAAGAGTTGATGAGACAATCTATAGAAGTGTTGTTGGAAGCTTAATGTTTATAACTCATACAAGACCTGATATTGCTTATTCAGTTTCACTTATTTCAAGGTACATCACAAAGCCATCAGAAATACATATGAAGGCAGCCAAGAGAATTTTGAGGTATGTGAAAGGCACTCTAGATTTTGGTATTCATTACTACACTTCTAAAAGGTTCAATCTTGTTGGTTTTAGTGATTATGATAAGGGAGGTAGTTTGGATGACCAAAAGTCAACATCTGGGAATTGTTTTTCTTTTGGTTCTGGTTTGATTACTTGGAGCTCAAAGAAGTAAAGTATAGTTGCCCTTTCTTCTACAGAAGCAGAGTATGTTGCAGTCACTTCAGCAGATACACAAGCATTATGGCTTAGAAAACTTCTTGAAGAAATTGGAGAGATTCAAGTTTAGCGCACAATTATTTTTTGTGATAACATTAGTGCTATTAAATTGGCCAAGAATCCAGTGCATTACAGCAGGACAAAACATTTTGACTTAAAGCTCATTTTATCTAAGATTTAGTACAGATGAAGGTAGTAGAATTGAAATACATCAACACTAAAGAATAGTTGGCAAATATCTTCATGAAAGCAGTTGCAACAGATTAGTTTTTGACACTCAGAGATCAGATTGTAAGCCGTCTTAGCATCAAGGGGGAGTATGTTGATAACTGATGCATGTTGTCCTCACTGATGCATGCTTTCCTCACCGCATGCTATCCCTGTCTGTTGACTGCAGTCCTCATCTATGCATGGGACTCTTCTATTTCTAGTTTTTTTTTAATCCGTTGTTAAACATTGTTTTAACTTGTAGTGTATTCGCACAGCCAATAATGCATGAAGAAATGCATGTTTAAAACTTTTTTTAGACTATTGTTTGAACACCCAGTTAAACCCCTCTAATTCAAGCGCTCCAAGCTATTTAATTAGTTGCATCCTTACTATTTTATGACTTGAAAAAACTATAACAGATATATCAGAAATAATACAGAGTATTATAGCATATTTTTGGCTTGTCTCTACTGTAAGTGTTTTGTTTTAATTTATTTTTATTTTGTTATGATGTTGTATTTAGTGTATCAGTGAGTTGGGCTTGGATAAAATCTACATCAGAAATGGTGGCATTTTGAGAATGGGTTCTGACGTCCCCTCTCAAATAGCAGATGTCTATACGATAATGAGAATAGTCACAACATAGAATCCTCCATCGTCTCCACCAAATGCATTATTTCTTCCAACATTTGTTAACAAAATGAATTTCTTCCTTAGATGTTGTCACTCTCAAAAATTTAATGGAAAAGAAAGAAAGGGGAGTGTTGTTTTTGTTCTCACCATTGATGAGCGAAGAACACTCTAGATTACGACGCTGTGGGGTTGATTTTGACACAGAGCTCTTCAGCTGCTACTATGTTATCTCTAAAGGACGATTGTGAAGGACAATATGAGTCTGTAGAATTACATGTGTATAAAATATTTCTTTTCTACTACCATCTGCATTAGGGAAAACCACAAAATGCCTAGTTTGAGCTATTTTGACAGTATTTTTATGCCATTCACAATTTAGAATGTGAGAGGAATAGAAAATCAAAAAATGCAAGTGATGAAGAGAAAAGTGAGCAAAACATGATGGATGTCATTGTGTGTAAGCAGGAAATGAAACATGAGAAAATTTGTGACGATAAAATGCGTGAAATAAAACACACATAAAACACCTGGATAGAAGCCGTCAATGAAAAATATCTGAATTAATTAAAGTCATGTTTGAAGGGGCACCCAAACTTCATTCGTGAGTCCAAAATAAATAGCCATTACATCTAGAAATATGAATTACTTCTGAAATGTCAGACAGAGACCAATCACAGTCACAGTCACAGTCACACCCACAGAGTAGGATTAGAGACTAGAGATAATTTCTCCACTTAACTGCCTGTTCCACCTCCCTCTTCTGTTCGCTCCTTCTCATGCACACAGTCTACATGTACAATAACAGTTAAACAACAGTTTTAGATTAGTTAGAGAATTTGTTTTAGTCTCTGTTTGCATGCAAAGGCTGTAATTAATTTTAGTTAGTTACTTAGTTATTTTTGTTTTCAAAATCTGTTTAAATAACCCATGGGCGCAACTTTATAAGACAGATCAAGAAGATTAATAAAATCTTGTTTTATGATTGCCGTAGTAATCTATTTCATCTCATATTTGATTACTGTCATATTTTCTTTATTTCTGCTCTGTTTTGGTCCTTCAAATTGGTATCAGAGCCAGCTGAAGAAGAGAAAAGTTATTGTTATGAATCAAACACAGTCAGTTTTGGGAGAGAGATATTACAGCCATCATGAGAGACAGACCAGGCAGCGAGGGTGGAAAAAGAATTGGTAGATCTGTTAAGAGGAGCTTATAGGCAAGGTGCAGTGAAGAGAAAGGGTAGTAGAAACTGCCAAAGCAAACAAAAGATAAAGGCAGACAAAATACAAACCGTGAAGCAGATCTAAGAGACGATGGCACAAAAGCGTTCACTTCAAAATCACCCAGTAAATGAATAAATTAGTGAAGCACTGCTACGCAGCCAATTTAATGAGAAGGCGATCGTATCAAAATTCAAATAGATCTAGAAAGTTACAGCTAGCATCCAATAGCAGCAAACATTGGAAGCATAGAGGAGCGAAGTCAAAAAAAAGAAGATCAGAGGAAAGGTTAAAGCTCTGCTGTCAAAAAAAGTGCAGCCAGCTTAGACGCAAACCCTAGTCTGCAGCATAGCAGAGCTGAAGAGGCGGCCAAAAGCCTTGGTCAGCGCCTGCCCTGTTTGTCTTTATTTCCTGCAAATTATTTTATTCTTTTCTCTATTTTTTTCCTACAAAATTGGTATCCATAGGAAGTCGCCTGGGTGAAAGTGCAGTGTGGAAATCAAAATAGGACGCAAATATCTGCTAAAGAAGATAGACGTGCTGAAGAAGGATCGACACAAAGAATAAAAGTGATGGAGTCTTTGTGATTTGACGTAAACAAGGTAAAAATAGTTTGAAACATATTGGAGGACATGCCAATAAATAACAGTATTTCTCAGCCCCAAATTCTCATTTTTAATGGTAAGAATTATGATTTTTGGGCAATTAAAATGAGAACATTGTTTTACTCACAAGATGTTTGGGATTTGGTAGAGAATGGTTTTGTAGAACCACAGGATGAGGCTGCCCATTAGGCATTAACTCGAGCACAAAAGGAAGAGCTTAAATAAAACAAGAAAAAAGATGCAAAAGCTCTATTTCTAATCCAACAGGGAATGGATGAATCTATTTTTTCCAGAGTTGCAATAGCAATGAGATCTAGATTGGCATGGAAAATATTGGAGACTACCTATAAAGGTAATACAAAGGTGAAAATTGCTAAATTGCAATCTCTTAGGAGAAATTTTGAAAATTTGCAAATGAATGATTCAGAGTCTATAGACCAGTTTATGGGTTAAGTATTGAATATAGTGAATCAAATTAGATCTAATGAAGAAACAATAACAGATCAGAAGATCATAGAAAAAATACTTAGGAGTTTACCTAGCAAATTTGATGCAATAGTTGTAGCTATTGAGGAAACCAAGGATTTAGAACAGTTATCAGTAGATGAATTAATGCGATCTTTGTTAACACATGAATCTAGAATGAATAGGGATAACAATACTTATTTTGAGAATGCTTTCAAGTCTCAGGTATCATTTGGCAGAGGAAGAGGAAGAGGAAGGTCAAACTTCAGAGGAAGAGGCAGAGGCAGAAATGGAAGGAACAATCCAGATCAAGGTGAAAACAATAATAAAAAATACAACAATAGAGGACGTGGCAACAATCACTTCCAGCAAAATTCACAAAGGTTTGATAAAACTAACATTCAATGTTATTACTGCAAAAAATATGGATATTATGCAAGTGAATGCAGAAAGAAACAAGGAGATGTGGACAAGCAGAATGCTAATTACACAAATGAATCTAGTCCTTCAAATTGGTATCAGAGCTAAAAACCATTCTAATAGTATCAATTCTAGCAACTGGAGCAAATGTTTCATTATAATCAATTCCATGTTCTTGTGCAAAACCTTTTGCTACTAACCTTGCCTTGTGTTTTTCAACATTTCCTTCTGTATCAAATTTGGTCTTATAAACCCATTTGACTCCTATGCAATCCTTACCTTCAGGTAGATTAGTTAGATCCCATGTTTGATTTCTTTCAATGGCATTCATCTCTTCATCCATTGCTTTTAACCAATGTTCCTCATTAACTACTTCTTCATAATACATAGGATCATGAGAGAAAAGAGCAAAATTTGAACACAAATCTAACTTCTCTTCTTCTTGATTATAAATCTCATTCAAGTTTCTCATTTTTTTACCTTTAAATCTTGATCTTAAAGTGGCAAGAATTGGATCTGATTCATCACTTACTTGTGAATTTAGAGTAGGATGACATGCATGACCAGATGATTCACCTTGTGCTAAGCTCCTAGGTGTTCTAATCCTGGAAGCTTATTTCTCACTTGTCATGTTACTCAAGAAAATGCTAGAGATATTTGATTCTTAGATAGTGGATGCAGTAATCATATGATAGGGAATAAATAATTTTTTGCTAGTCTTGATGATTCCATAAAATTTGAAGTGAAATTAGGAAATGATAACAAAGTGGATGTAATGGGTAAAGGAGTAATAAATGTTTTGACAAAAAATTGTGAAAGAAGGTTTATTCTTGATGTTTATTTTGTACCTGGACTAAAGCATAATCTTATGAGTGTTGGATAGTTAGTACAGAAAGGTTACAGAGTAATTTTTATGGATAATGTTTTCACAATACTAGACAAGTTTCCAAATGATAGGTTGATAAGAAAAGTGGAGATGACCAAGAATCAGATGTTCCCTCTTCGAATTCAGTGCATCTAAGGAGAAGAGGAAGCCCACTTCAAAACCATGGATCTAGACCAATCATGGCTATGGCACTTAAGGTATGGACATTTACATTTTGGAGGTTTGAATTTGTTACAAAAGAAAAATATGGTGAAGGGATTACCACCAATAGAACAGCCATGAAGTTCATGTGACAGTTGCATTCTGGAAAAATAGCATAGAGAGAGCTTTCCAGTAGGAGCCTCATATAGAGCAAAGGTAATATTGGAGCTAGTCCATAGTGATTTATGTGGACCAATGCAAATTCCATCATTTGGAGGTAGTTCTTATTTTTTAACCTTCATTGATGACTTTAGTAGAAAGACGTGGATATATTTTCTCAAAAATAAGTCTGAAGCCTTTAAAAATTTTAAAGAATTCAAGGCTATGGTTGAAAAGCAGAGTGGCCTTGACATCAAGGTACTTAGATCAGATAGAGGAGGTGAATATATGTCTAATGAATTTCAAGATTTTTGCAGATATCATGGTATTAAAAGGCAACTGACTACAAGATACACACCACAACAGAATGGTGTAGCAGAAAGAAAGAATAGAACAATCATGGAGATGGCTAGAAGCATGTTGAAGGCCAAACATTTGTCAAATGAACATTGGGCAGAAGCAGTTGCATGTGCAGTATATATTCTGAATAGAAGCTCAACAAAGAGTGTCAGAGATAAAATTCCATAAAAATCTTGGAGTGGTAAGAAGCATAGTGTACATCATTTCAGAATTTTTGATTGTATTACATATTCTCTTATATCATCTAAATTAAGAAGAAAACTTGATGATAGAGGTGAGAAATGCATTTTTATTGGCTATAGTGAAGAAACAAAGGCTTATAAGTTGTATAACCCTATTTCAAAGAAAGTGATTATTAGTAGAAATGTTGAATTTAAGGAAGAAGAAGCATGGGATGGTAGCATTGATAAAACCATCGCAATTGGAGCACCAATTCCCAAAAATGAAGAAGAATCTGAAGAACAAAATTTTCAAGGTGATCAATCCTCTCCACAAGCAAGAACAAGCACTCCAATAAGAACACCTAGGAGCTTAGCACAAGGTGAATCATCTGGTCATGCATGTCATCCTACTCCAAATTCACAAGTAAGTGATGAATCAGATCCAACTCTTGCCACTTTAAGATCAAGATTTAAAGGTAAAAAAATGAGAAACTTGAATGAGATTTATAATCAAGAAGAAGAGAAGTTAGATTTGTGTTCAAATTTTGCTCTTTTCTCTCATGATCCTATGTATTATGTAGAAGCAGTTAATGAGGAACATTGGTTAAAAGCAATGGATGAAGAGATGAATGCCATTGAAATAAATCAAACATGGGATCTAACTAATCTACCTGAAGGTAAGGATTGCATAGGAGTCAAATGGGTTTATAAGACAAAATTTGATGTAGAAGGAAATGTTGAAAAGCACAAGGCAAGGTTAGTAGCAAAAGGTTTTGCACAAGAACATGGAATTGATTATAATGAAACATTTGCTTCAATTGCTAGACTTGATACTATTAGAATGGTTTTAGCAATAGCTACTCAAAATAATTGGAATGTATATCAAATAGATGTCAAATCAGCTTTCTTGAATGGTTTCCTAGATGAAGAAGTATATGTGAAACAGCAACCAGGTTATGAGGTGCAAGGACATGAAGAAAAAGTCTATAGATTGAAGAAGGCCCTTTATGGTCTCAAGCAAGCACCAAGAGCTTGGTATAGCAGGATTGATTCATACATGACAAACAATGGATTCAACAGAAGCAATAGTGAGCCTACATTGTACACAAAAATCAACAAAGAAGGTCAGATTTTGATTGTGTGTTTGTATGTTGTTGATTTGATTTTCACTAGAAATTTGTCTGTAGACACATTTAAATCAGCAATGAAGAAAGAATTTGAAATGACAGATTTGGGATTAATGAATTACTTTTTGGGCATAAAAGTTGTATAATCAGAGAAGGGAATTTTTATTTGTCAAAGTAAATATGCAAAGGATGTGTTAAGGAGATTTAAGATGCCGAATTGTAAACCAACACCTACACCAGTTGATACAGGGACCAAAATTAGAAAATAAGACAAAGGGTCTATTGTTGATTCTACAACATTCAAAAGACTAGTTGGTAGTTTGATGTATCTTACAGCTACAAGACTAGATATCATGTATGGGGTCAGTTTAATCTCTAGATTCATGGAGTCACCAAAAGACTCACATTGGCAAGTTGGAAAAAGGATATTGAGATATGTGGTAGGAATAACAGAATATGGAATTCTATATTCCACAACTAATGATTTTAATTTGATTGGTTATACTGATAGTGATTTTGCAGGTAGCATTGATGACAGGAAGAGTACTTCTGGACATGCCTTTCTTTTAGGAACATGTGTGATCACATGGGCATCCAAAAAGCAACCTATAGTGACACTTTCATCAGCTGAAGTAGAGTATGTAGCAGCCACATCAGCAACATGTCAAGCAACTTGGATGAGGAGAGTATTGACAGATTTATTACAAGCATAGAAGGAGTCAACACCAATCTTTTGTGACAACAAATCAGCAATTGCATTATCAAAAAATCATGTTTTTCACAAGAGGAGCAAGCACATTGATACAAGATTTCATTTTATAAGAGAGTTAGTGAACAATGGAGAAATCCATTTGGAGTTTTGTAGATCTGAAGACCAATTGGCAGATATATTTACAAAGGCATTAGCAAAGGAGACCTTTGATTATCTAAGACAAAATTTAGGCATTGTAAATGTTGAAGTAGTTAGTGGTAGAAATTAAGGGGGAGTGTTAGAGACTGGAGATAATTTCTCCACTTAACTACCTGTTCCACCTCCCTCTTCTGTCCGCTCCTTCTTATGCACACATTCTGCATGCACAATAACAGTTAAACAATAGTTTTAGATTAGTTAGAGAATTTATTTTAGTCTCTGTTTGCATGCAAAGACTGTAGTTAATTTTAGTTAGTTATTCAGTTATTTTTGTTTTCAAAATCTATTTAAAGGACCCATGGGTGCAACTTTGTAAGACAGATCAAGAATATTAATAAAATCTTGTTTTATGATTGCCGTAGCAATCTTTTTTGTCTCATATTTGATTACTGTCATATTTTCTTTATTTTTGCTCTGTTTTGGTCCTTCAACACCCACAGCACTAATCAAATTAAAGTCCTATATGCCACGCCAGTGAACCTTTCATCATCTTCAAAAAATATTTTATTTTAAACAATAATTACAATATATGAATTAATTGTATCTTGGAAGGCCACCATGTTTGAAAAGGCACCCTAACTTCATTCGGGAGCAGGGCCCAAAATAAATAGCTGTTAGATCTGGAAATCTGATTTAGCTATACAAGTTGTAGGTGAGACTTTACGCCAACCATCCAATTAACGAGTTGAACAAAGGCGATATAATTTTTTACATCACATCACGCGGCTAAGACCATATGAAATCCATGCCATCTTACTTAAAGTAAAAAACAAGGAAATTGTACAGTTAATTATTACATTTATTCATGGAGGATATTTCAATCATGGCCTTTTATAATTTGGCATTCTAAAATTGTGAGTTTTGTATAAATGATGTGGCGGGACGTGTGACATACAATCTCATGAGGCTAGAATTTCTGTTATCATTTATAAGGGATGTGTTTCATGAGTTGTCCCAGCTTTTGAAAGGCAATGTTGAATGGATAATTTCAACCTGTTGTCGCCCCCATTCTTATCTGTGTTCATGGCAGAAGAACAAAAGATTGGGTGCAAACACCATCTAACAAGTTAGCCTACCAAGACCCCTATCTACAAATACAAACCCCACCCAGCTTATCAATGTTGATTCATATTTATTTTGTATCCTAAATTTTGTCTCTTAGCTTTTATATCATCCATACAATTGATACAAAACTTTGAATGTTCATTTAAGGTTGCATTCTTTTAATGTTATTTGGCTTTGAAGGTTTATTAACTTTTGGAAAGTATTTATTGAGCTCAAGTAATATTTATCTTTGGTGCATTTTTTATCAAGATTTTTTTATTAGAGATTCATTTATACATTTAAGATTTTCTCACTTTATATGTTTATCATATGATTACTTTAGATATGTTTTCTCATATATTATATGGTTCATTCATAGTTATATGATTATCATATCTTTTTGAGGTGAGGTAATTATCCATTTTTAATCTTCTCTCATTTCAAATGGGGGATATATCAATATAGGTATGTCATATAAATATGGCTTCCACACATATTATAATTTCAGATTCAATGGGGGGCATGTCATAGAGGACATAGCTTCCACACATTCACAGTTTCAAATATACATTGGGGGCATATTTTAGAAACATTTTCTCCATACTTATTCAAAATTCAGCATACCTAGATTACAGTGTAGGCATGGTTTGGAAACATTATCCACATTGGTACTTATATAAATTTTTAAATTTCTTTATGTATAACGGGGGCATGCTTTGTAAGCATGTTCTCCACACTTGCATAATTTTTGAATTGACCAAAACATATAGTATACGATTCATATACACATTTGTAGAAGATTTCTATACATTGGTGTCATTTTTATACATAGTTTCAGCATGAGACACATCTAAGATGCATATGTTATGCAATATGTGCCTAATATTTAAAAATTCAAATCAGTTTAAAATTTTAAATACTTTCATGGAATGTCACCGCCCACCAAGTCAGATTTTACGAACTATATTGATTCAATTTACTGCAATAAAAATTTCACTTTTTGGTATGTTTGAAATGATTAAATCCCTCAATCTTCCCAAGGTTTTAGGTTAGAATCGATTGTATCATCTAACCTTACCAACTTGATATTATGATTTGACTTGGTTCACTCACACACACTAGATTATAAGTATTACTGGGTTACATGGTTGAGCTAGTCTTAACTGTCAGGTGGAAATCCACCTTTTTCTCCAACTTTTTGGCATGGCCTCTCTCTCTCTCTCTCTCTCTCTCTCTCTCTCTCTCTCTCTCTCTCTCTCTCTCTCTCTCTCTCTCTCTCTCTCTCTCTCTCTCTATCTCTCTCTCCATATCCTTAGATATATGCACTTTATAGATTTATATTTATCCTAATCTCAATTTCAATGATTCATAATGATACACCTTTCAAATCAAGTTGTCAATAGGCAAGACAGTTACATTAATATATAGTGTATTCTTAAACATTGCTCTCTTTCAATTTCAATACTTTGAATTTAATATTAGGTACTAATTATATACTATAACATGCTCTTTGTTCCAAGGTAGTCACTAGAAAAATACTCAAGTTAGACTCAATCAAAGATAAGGTGTGATATACATACTAGGTATGCATTTATTTCTTTTAAAATAGAAATTTCATTCCTATATTAAAAAGGGAAAATGTAGACACTATTTATGAATTATATATCACCTCAGTCTTGTACACTTTTCAATCATAGACCTTAGTTATTCCTCTCAATTTTAGACCCTAGCTATGTCTCTCAATGTTATAACACGTACATGTTCTAAGCTCAGTATTTACCAATCCTAGGAAAAATAATGTGTAAGCATTATTGCTATAGCACATATACATTATTTCTATAACACTTATACATTATTGCTATAACGCATATGTGTTATGCAATACTACATATGCATTATTACTATATCATATATATGTTATGTAATATTACATATATATTATGCAATATCACATACGTGTTATGCTAAAATATCTACAAAATTATCTCCCAACTCCATGCACTTACCTTATTATGTTGTATTACTGTTGGAAATAAAGAATTAGTACCTTGAACTAAAGTCTCAACACTTATTTGAGATGCAACACTTGGAGGTCTTATGATATCTAGCTTCTTTCTTGGGCTTAAATCATCATCACAAGTTTTTTTTTGCATTTGCTTCTTATTTGGGTCTTCTTCATCACGTCCACTTCATTGACTAAAATTTTTATTTGGACTCTTAGAGTAGACCTTAATTACAAGATGAGTTGAATAAGAAGAAACTATTTGGTTATATTTCTTTGAAGTTTCTCCTTTTAATGAGCCTCTTATAGTAGTGAATTCAAAAAAAATATTGAAACTATGTTTTTTAACCTTTGTACAACAAATTTTGTACATTCCTCAAGATATGTCAACTCTTGAATAGAGAAATCAATTGATGGTAAATTTATTAATTATTTTTTTAATAAAAATAAAATCAATCATATCACTATTATCATTAAATACAGCTTTACTAACCAATTCCAACCTTTATTAATTCAAATAATTCAAAGTTATCCCCATATAGTCTCTCTTTCTATCTTCAAAATCATTCTCACAATCTTTCCAATGGTGTTTAATTTTTGACTAATGTAAATATCCTAAACCAAGAAAAATATTTTTTTTCACATAATATTTGTTGTCAAAGGAAAATATTTTTATGTGAAATACATCATGAAATATGATATTGAATTTTCAATATTCCGTGCATCATTTGCTTTTTTAACATATGTAGTATCTAAAACCTATTAGGAAGGGGATCCAAACTATTTTGTTGTCTTTATATTTTTGTCAACTTATCCTAATTACTTGCATAACTTAATTAAACTTATTTTTTCACTGGCACAACTCTGATATAGGTGAATTTTAAAAACTATATGAAATAACTGCCATGATCAACAACCTCTATAAAGATTTAAATTACAATATTTCCTTCTATTGTCTTCACAATAAGCATTGTAAAGGAATCATTTAGTCTTCTAAAATGTTTCTTATTTCATTAATGATTTGAAGGAGAAAGTCATAAATCATCCACTCGAGGATATGTTCCATTAGGTGAGATTATAGGCCATATTTTCATATTTTCAATTGAATATAAAATATAAGAAGTCATGTAGAATTGTTTCATAAATTCCAAGTTCACCAATTATTTATAAAGGTTGGCACTTATGATTTGACCAAAGTCAATAATATATTTTTCGTGACAAATTATATTGATGAATATACACATCCAATTATGTTATTTATTAATCTTATCATGATCCATTACTCTATTTAAGAATTTTATCATATCAAAAAATATTTACAAAAATTAAAAAATCTTCCCAAAAATGAAACCTATGTAGAACTTTGGGAAGTTTAGATGTTCATTTTTTATTTTTTCTTAACCAAGATTGAGTATTAACCAAGATTGAGTAAATATTGTTAGTTATTTATCTTTATTTTTTTCAAAGAAACTTTTCCCAATCTATTTTTCCATCTCTATTATTTCATCATTATGTAGAAGTTTGAAGACAATGTTTAAGGAAGGACCATCTAAGTATGTTATCACCACATCTTTAAAAAACCCTGATTTATCTAGTTTCTTTGTTTTAATATTCGGCACAAGGAAGGAATAAGTAAGTAAATTATATCGACTTAGGAAAAGTAGTTGTGTTTACAAGACCACTCTCAATGATTCGTTGTGTAATGGGAGTTTGTTTGTCTTCTTGCATCCTTTCATAAAACCATTCTCAACCAACATGACTTATTTGAGAGTCACATATTTCCAGGGAGGTTTATTTCTAGAATAGGCATCTATTTATATCCTAGATATTTGAATTTCATTTTTGTTGGTTTGACAATGTGAAGGGTTGTCTTAACAAGAATAAACATCTGTTTATATCCTAAATATTTAAATTTTATTTTAGTTAGTTTGACAATGTGAAGGGTTGTCTTAACAAGGAGTTCTATATATATATGGTAAGAAGAAATGCTTGTGTGGGTGGAGAGGCCAACTCACAAAGTTCATAAAAATAAGACTTTCCTTAGGGTTTGCCTATAACGCTTTGAGAGATAGAAGAATCTAGGAAACACCATATATATATGAAACTTAAAAACATAATGTTTTAAGTTACAAATTTAGGGCGAGCAGAAAAGTTTGAAAACAGTATGGAAAATATCTAACAATGGCTAAGAAAAAAAGGCGCAAGTTTTGTAGAGTGAAACCACCAGATTGGATGACAAATGGAGAGAAATGAAGCATCTGATGTTGGTATGAAGGTGAAAGAGAAGTTGGAGAAGGAATTGGAATTGCTTCAGATATTTTTGTGATACCGAGCACCCTTTGAAATGCATAAAAACCAAATTCAATTCTCCATCAAGCCCGTCAAGTTGTGGAAATAATCTTTGGGCTAATTAAAATTTCATTTTTTGCTTTGGATTGATCATTTTGGGTACTTTTGCTACCCGAGTCATCTTGGGTACTAAGACGTCATTTGAGTTTTTGAATTTTAGTGAGTACCTTCTATCGATCTCAATCACAACATCAATATTTTATATTTTTTTGATATGTATGTAAGTATCATATGGAATCATTAAAATACATAGAATGTTATTTTGACATTTCTATTTATATTTTGGAAATAAATATATAGTGGATTTATAATGCTAAGGAAGTATATATCTAAATTAGTGAATTCTTTTGGCTAAGCAGTTATGAGTAAAGGGTATCTACACTATCAAAATTACTGAGAGCACAATCCTAACCTTAATTACTTAATTTTGTGTCGAGTATCAAGAGAAACTTATACCTTAGTAGATAGATATAAGCAACCATCATCCTCACTGGTAAACTACAACCCTTTCAATAAAATTTTAATTTTCAACAATAACATGAATTAACATAAATAATTTATAATCAAAACTGAAATTATCAAATGCCAACAAAAGTGACATCAATGAAACCCCTTAAATTATACTATTAAAAAATATTTAAAATAAAATTAAAAACCTCAAAATGATAATATTTTCATTTTTCATCTTTTTAATCATTAAATCCTCTACATTAATTATATTTTTTTCTTATCAAATCATTTTTTTATCTACAAAAATTTGTTATAGTACTTAATTTAATGAAATAAGAACATTCTTATTATAGATGCTTCACCAACATGTTTGACAAGCATACTTGTCAACCCTCTCATGCTTTCACAATTTTGTGATGCTTTACTATTATTATTTGATGCTTCATCATGAAGTTATCTCGACAAAGCTTATGATTCTTGTAAAGTACACAATGCTTAAGCCTTTTAATATGTTTTAATTATCAATGTGTAACTAAGGGCAGAATTTATATAATTTTAGTCACGTCTTTTCATCAAAATCATAGTACAATTTTTAAGGGAGGATTGAGATAAATTCTTATGGGCTACTTAAACTAAAATACTTCCTAACGAAAATGAATCACTGGCTGGCCGTCTGGGATGGTTGACCCTAATTTCCTTTGAATCACTGGTTATTTTGATATGTTATAAGCTGGTGCAAACAACGACGCAAATCCAAATGAGTAATGTGGGTAAGTACAGGCTGCAACAACCTCATCTCAGTTTGACAGGAATTCATACTACTCCTTTTCAGATCCAACAACTATGTACTTTATGAGTTTCTGATTGGATGTCCCTGTAGGCAAGCACCTTGAATTAATTATTTGTCATTTCCTGCTTACATTACATTTAGTTGTCAATAACATTTAGTTATTTTGGGATCCTCTAAAAATATTTTGAAATGTGGATTTACGTTTGATATAATCAATTTTTTTTATAGACTTTATTAATTAGGGAATACTTTCAGATTCATTTAGTTTTAATTTGGAATTATTGTTCTGAAAAGTGGTCAATCAGTGGGCAGAGAGAAAATATAAAGGTGTGTAAATAGAATAATCTAATTTTTAATATTATGTATAAAATAATATTATTTGTTTGAAGTTGAATGAGTGGATTTTTGTAGAGGTTATGAACCATTTTACTTAACAAACCATTGTCACAAAAGATAAATAATAGATTTTAAACAAATATTTGTCACTTTAAAATTAACTATATCATAAATATATAACTTCAAGTATTTAGCATCTAAAACAAGCTCAATAATAGATTTGACCTAGCTAATATATCAATTAAAAATATATTTATTTTTATTTTTAGATATCAGAGTCCTAATATCTATTTCTTCATTTCCAGATCTCAGAAAAAGAGTAGAAATAAACTCTAAGTAGCAATTAACCAAGAGGAAAATTAGATCAAAAAAGTGAGTAGGCATAAGCGTCAAACAAATAATTAGAAATTTGAGTTGATATCTACAATCTCCAATAAATAAGGGAACATCGTTGTTCTAAAAATCCCCATTAAATCTTATCATCTATGTCAAATTCACATCAATATTTTCTCCACACACTATACCCATATTTTCACACCAAGGAAAAGGATTTTACTATCTCAATTTGACATTTGACATTGATTTTAAATACACCTTATTTATCAAATCCAATGACAATACTTTCCTTACTTATAAGAGGTGACATTAAAAACATAAACAACCTCATCTAAATTTAGATCCATTCATTCAATCTAAAAAAGGCATCGTCAATTCTATTGCGAATTAAGACAAATAATTTATCTAAATCTAAATTCTCAAATACCATTTAAACTATCCCATCAAAATTCATTTAAAACGACATTAAAAACTTAAAAATAATAATATCTTCAATTTTCATCTTTTTAACCATCAAATCAACTGCATTAATGATAACTTTTTTTTTGAATTATTTTTTTATTTGCAAAAAATCATCATAATACTTTAACAAATCAACAACATTTTTATTAAAAATAATTCACCAACTTACTTGTCAAACATACAATGCCTATCAAACCCTACGATGCTTGTTAAGTAGTTTGATGCTTCATTATTAAATTATGCTTGAGAGGTCTTGTGATAGTTGTTAAACAGAAAATTCTTGTAAAGCACATATTGCTTATACTATCTTTTAATAAACAATGTGCAACTTAGGGCGCATTTTACATGATTTTAGTAACCTCTTTTGCATCAAAATCATACTAGTGATTATAAGGGAGGATTGAGATAAATTCTTATGGGTTACTTACGATAAAATATTTCCCAAAGGAAAATAAAAAATTAGCTGGCCAATTTGCATAATTGATCCTAATTTCCTTTAAATAATAATGGTTAGTTGCCGTGTTTATCTTGGTATGCTAAGCTAGTGAAAACAACGACGCAAATCCAAACTTGTAATGTGGGTAAGTGCAAGTTACAACAACCTCATTTCAGTCTGATAGGAATTTGGATACAACGACTATTTACTTCATGAGTTTCTGATTGGATGTCCCTACAGGCAAGCACATTCGAATGGAACTCAAATTATTTACTTTCTATTTACATTCACCATGCATCATATTTTTACCTTCTGATGTAATGTTTTCTGATGGTGTAACTAATGTTTTTCATTTATATGTGCTCAAAAACACATACAAAACATATCGTTTAAAGGAAGCTTTAACCTGAGCATTTTGCATGATCTTCTTTGTGTCTCTTCATCACACAATGTCTTGTATGTTTTTTCCACTGGAATTTGTTTCTTTTTTTGGTTTTTTCTACCACAAATCGATGCACCTGCATTTATAGATTATTTTTGTAAACTTTGTTGTCCTTAATCCTATGTTGATGCTATGTGTAGATCTTAATTTTTATTCTTTTACTTTGAAAATCTAGCTCTAGTTTTTACACTTTCTTGCCATGAAATAATGAGGGGTAAATAGAGGTTGGATATCCCTAACTAATCTTTGTTGAGTGTTGCTTATATTCTAATACTTTTAAAAGGGTTCAAATCACACAAGGTTCTACCATCTATGTGGTTTTATGTTTCGGAGTGTTCCATTAGAATGTATTACAACTCTTTGGATTTTGACACTTGAAAACATGTAACTTTGACCTTATGTTTATATTCATACTTGAATTTAAGACTATTCCTTTGAGGGGTTTTTTCATATTTGGATTATTTTTTATAATTTCTCAAGGGTGTGCAAATAGATTTATCAAGTTTTTTTTAGATTAATGATATATGTTAGATGTGTTAGATAAGAAAGGCCTTAGATTTGATGTTTATTTATAGATTAATCTTTGGGTAATTTCCTTATCCAACATGTGAAACTTGCATAGTCCAATCCAAGAAAAATATTTACATTTGAAAAATAGCCATTAGAATTAAATGAACACTGCTAGTGAAGGTGGACTTTGATAGTAACTCCCAACAACTGATAGTTGTTGTTGGAATCACAATGATTGAAGGGGGGGAGGCAGAGGCGGAGGTAGGGGCAGGGGTCGCCAGGAGGAGGATGAATCAGTCTTCAAAAACTTTTCTTTAAATTACACTTAAGTAATCATGAATCATTCAAACAAGCATATATATATATATATATATATATATATATATATATATATATATATATATATATATATATATATATATATATATAAAGAAAATGAAACTATCCATACAAGCATGAAACACAAGAACACATCATATATGTAGGGAACCCTCATGGGGAAAAAACTCAAAGATCTCTAAAAATGGACTACAATCCTATAAGATAAAAATAAATTTGAGTGAAGCACCAACTCCACATGACACACCAATTTCAACTAGTCAAGCACCCACTTGCAAGGAGGCACCAACCACCTAGATGACTTAGCTACCTAATTGTTTAGATCATCTTTAGATCACTATGTTTCTCAACCAATAGATGATGACCATCTCTTCAACTCTTAACACTCTTATCCATCTCAAATTTCCTTCTATGCCTCTTCACTCAACTATCTTCAAGGCTGATCAGGTCATCTAACCTTGATCTTAATTCTCATTACCCTTGTTAGATATTCATGATAGTATTTATACATCCATATTATGGTATAAAAGACCTCTTTCTGCTCTTCAATGTGTTATTTCCTTTTTTTGGAATCTCACCTCATCTAGCTAGTCAATTAGGCTTATTAGGCCTTGTTCTTATACAATCCTATAGCTCACACACCTCTTGATCGGCCATACATACTTTCACACTCTGAATTAACCTTAAAATAGGTCTTATAACATGTTTCAAACATGAATCAATCATTATAATAGGTCATCCATAACTTAAAATACCAAAACCTCTTTTAAGCTTTTAATGTGACCTTATTCAATTAGGCCTTCATTAGTACACGTTACCCTTTGATCTCCTTTAATCACTTTTAAACTTCACACACAATATGAACACTTCATATACCACTCAAATAGACCCCTAATGATCTCATCTTAGGTCCATGAAAATTTGTATCTCCAATCACCACTTGAAGCACACCAATAGTATTGTTTACATTAGGCCTTCACACATATGAAAAGATATGTCTTGAAAAAATTAAAATAACACATTATTTAAATACATAAACATGATAGTAAATCACATACACAAAACATCCAATACCTAAAAAAAATCATCAAGTTCATTAGACTTAATGACACAGGGCAAAAAGCCTCAAAACACCTCTTCAACTCACTCACTCAGAACTGTCAGTTTTTCTCAAAGATCAATCATGGTGACTTAGAAATTCAACACCTGTATAAACATATTTAATGACTTATGATGTATGTATGTTATCCTATGAGATCATTAGACTATTCTTAGATATAAATGTAATATCATCAAATGAAAAATATTGGTCTTGTAGATCAATCTCATGACCTTATATCTCACGATCTCATCTAAACTAGATAGGTCAACTTGTGAGCAATTTTTCACTATATTCACTAAATTTCAAATCTTATACCAAACATGAACTTGTACTAAAATTAATGAAAAAAAATTCATGCACTTGGTTTCATCACTCTATCATGATAACAAATTCCTAATCATCTTCTCATTGTTGCTTGGGTTTTTCACTATTTGTACTATTAGCCCTATTAGCAACTAGTTAACTTAGATGACTAATTTAGCACACTTAAGGACCATAACCTGTTCATAAACCTTCATAGACATGAAACATAAATCTCAATCTTCATCCTCCATCTATTTTCATATTTTGACTTGGTCAACTCTAACTGCTACAACAAATCTCTGAGAAATTATCACTTTTTTGTAGGGTTTACTCACACATTTGATAACTCAATCACACCTAGAGGTGTCTATGAGAGTTTAATACAACCTCCAATCACTTATCTATCCCTACCAATCTATTTTGATCTCTTTTGATCAACATCTTCAACATCGGGTCCTTATTAGGGTTCTAAGAGGGTTTAAACTTGTTTCCATTATTAATAATCATTCATAAAGTATAGACTCTCAATCCACAAATAAAATATTATAATTTTGATATAGGATCCTTCCCTGTATACCATGAATATCTTAGGTTTCCATGCATAGGTTTGATGAGCTAATGAGCACAAAAAAATCCTTCTCAGGTTCAGAGCATTTTATTCTGAGCACTCAAGAGACTTAAAAATAACCTTTCATGTCTTATCCTTCAAACTATGACTTCAAAATAGAAGAAGACACTTGAAAAAACATACCTTACCTCTAAAAATGCTTGCATAAGCTCAAATACTCTAAAATTTGATCATGACCCCTCATTAGGCCACATTCTCTCTCTTTGCTCTTTAGACCTTAACCTGCAAACCACATTAGGTCTTAAAACTGACCTTCATGCCTCTTTTAATACACTCCACCTCACTTACATAATAAATCAACCTCTCTCATGCTTAAAAACTACCATACATCCTTCACATGCCTTGATAATATATCTTGATACCTCATTAGGCCAGGTAAAGTCTAGAAGTGGTCTAGGTACAGTCTTAGTCTGAAGGTCTTATTCTTGTAGGATCACCTGAAGACCCTCATGAGTAATCCAATGCCTCACATACAAGCTCAAGAAACCTCATACATCCACTCATGTCTATGTTAACTCATCTCGCCAAGTTTTTAGAGGTATAATCACTGAGAGGGGGGTAAATTAGTGAGCCCAAATAATCTAACTTCAATTATGATCTAATAAAATACTTAATTAGTTACCACAAGCATTCATGAATCATACATATCATTCATAGAAATGAGTAAGAGAGATAGTGCAAGATCAATCACATAACATAAGACATACGTCGGAAATATTCTTGGAAAATAAAACCCAATGGAACCTGCACTTGGACTATTATCCTATAATAACAACATCTAATTTAGACCATATAAAAATGATCAAAGAACTAAAATCCCTATTTAGTGAGACTCCAATCCCACAAGGTGCTACCACACCTGTCTAGCTAAGCTATAACAACCACCAGACCTTTTAGCAAGTTTTACCTTACAAGGAGGATGCAACCACCTTAGATGCTAAGCTACCATAAAAACACATATGAACACATCCACCTTTGAACTAATTTCAACAACACCTAATGATGGAGCTCTGCTTATCACACTCAAATAACAAGTTCTCTATTCTACCAACAAAAATATGACCAACGGGTCATACAAATAGTCCTCAATTTGTTCTGCTCTTTAACTCTTCTTCAGGGTACTATACCCTTCCTTTGCTCCTCAAAAAATACACACACAATCCTCTCTCCAATTACTCAGTTTCTCATATTAAGTCTAGAACCCATCATCTTTGGTTCCACTATTTATAGAGCAATCTTGATAATCACTACCTTGGTTGGCCTTTAGGCATGCCTTAGCCCTTAAGGCATCTCTCACATGAAGCATGACTCAATACAATCTTCATAGGTCGGCCATAGCATTTATGGGTCACCTTTAAGGAACTACACTTTTAATAAGGCCCTTGTATCCCTTATAGGTGTCATGTGAAACCATTCACTCCTTTAACACTCCCTCAATAAAAATAAGAACACATGACCACTTTGAAGTACATGGGTCCACTCCTTATGTCCCCTTTGAAATATTCAAATTATCACAGTCAACTTAGCTCACCTCTGTGTATGCTCAAACACTGACCTAGTGCACATAGTCACCATGAAAGAATAAATAATCAACATATTAAGGATTATTCATACTCAAGATACATTGATCAAACCTCCAAAACCCACACATAGCATTCTTGTGGAGTCTACAACATGTTCTAATAGTTAGTTCATTGTGAGACATCAAAATAACATCAACATAAGCTTGAATATCCTTCTCGGGTCACTTCCAAAATAAGCATGAACATACAGTCAACATCTAGGCTCAATATTTTTAACAGTACTCACTTTTAGATCTTTAAATCATGTTCATTAGATGTGCCATGGAGTCCTCTTCATCTTTTCTTTCTACATCACCAACAAATTTGACTTCTATCAAAAGTTATGGATAAAATATAGATCTCTATTTTTTATATGTTAAATTCAAATATTTGAATAGCAATGATCATAGTTAACCTTCAAACACAATGCTCGAATCTCATATCCTCTCAGCTCAGATCGAATACGCATGATTGATCTCTTTCGATATTCAACATATAGGTGTGAATGCTTAGATGTTAAACTTCAACCACGTTGACCTCATCTCATGAGATCTTCAAATATTGACTTGATATGCTCCATTGATCTCTATAGATCAATCAAGTCAGTAATGATCAATGCTCACCATTGATCAATCTATATTAATGCCCACTCACTGTTAGATCATTATCCTATACCTTTGCTTAGTGGTTAAGCATCATGCACCTGTCTTCATCTCTCTACCTCCTGACTTCTTGGATCCACATGTACCATTGATCTTACTCAAGCTTTAACACTTTAAAAAATGACTAAGTATGGGAACCCTATCAATATGTCTGAGTAACCATTTTGATCCTTAATAACTTATTTTGTGCTTTTTTGTAAGATCTCAAATTTAGACCAGATGATATTTTCACATAAGAGAATCCAACTATGTGACACACAGCTCCTGAAGCCTTCAAAAATGTGAGTTATATCAACATTAAAGTGCCATCTCAAAATCTTCTATCACAAAGCCAACCATGTCAAAACCTACTTGAGAGGCCAACTTTGAGCATTCAAAACTTTTGTCGCACTTCAACTCATGATTTATAAATTAGCACAAATCAATTATGCTCAAAACTGAACAAACCCATATGATTAGTTTCTATTGACATATTCACACGTGCAAGATATAACACCATGAAAATACTCACTCAAATTTTTTGCCTCATTGCAAATTTGGCTAAGTATGGAAAAACACAGTCAAACTGTTTGGGAGCCCAGCTTTACATATGCATATCTTTTGATGCACTACATTGCATGATCTAAAAATTAATGCAAATCAACTAGATACAAAACTCAATAAAATCATATAATAACCTTCTCTTAAAATGTCCACATGTGGGAGATATTCCATCATCAAACTAATTACTCCACTCTTTCTAGCCACATTGCAAATTTGGCTAAGTAAGGAAAATAGTGAATTATGTCTTAATAGCCAACTTTGCACCTTCATATATTTGACCATGCTTCGGTGCATGGATTGATATCTAGTGAAAAAAAAAATAGGGACTATTTCGATCACAACCATATGACCAACTCCCCTTGACTCATTCCTACATGACAATAATGATGTCATCAAACTGCCTAATAAAATTTTCTTCCACTGGACCTAAAGTGTCTAGATAAAAACTATGGACTACCAGATGAATTCTAATTATATACAAAAGATCTCAAATCATATATAAAATCTTAGGGACCTTTTTCACATGCTCCCATCACCATACCCATCCTTTATCCTCTCTAGCCATGTTAATACTAAAGATCAACCAACCATACATAAAGCACACTAGAAACAACACATTTCACACTTTGTCATTATCACATAAACTATCAAGACACTTCATCCACTCACCAAAGAGACTTTCATGAAATCACTGACAACTTTCCAATAATCTCTCACTTTGTCATTGATGTCAACACCCATCAATATGGCAATATACAACTCACCTTATATCTCTTAAAAGTACTACAACATAAACTTTCTCCCCAAAAGGAACTTTCTCTCCCTTTGACATAATGACAAAGTAGGTACACATTGATTTTTAGGACCTAAAAATATTATCAAATAGGAAAGGACCATCTTATAAAGATGATACAAACTCCTCCTTACCTTGAGCCAACCTCTTCTTATATTGGCAATTTCCTCTTGCTCCATGTCAACACTCGCTTCAATCAAACACTCTAACCAATGAATAAAGAACACACAAAACCATATAAATATTATGTAACACATAAATAAAAATTTTAGAGGGACTCCCCCTAATAATTTTGATAAATTTCACCTTATAAGCATCTTCAGATATCCACACACTACGAAGAATTGCCACATATGCTTACTAGCCTTCTCTCTCAAGACACTTCCATGTCCACCAACAGTGCATCATACCACTCATAAAATAGGAGATATGTTCTAAACCATCTTGATATCTCACCTTGAAACACACATGCCTTGCTCTTTTGGAAAATTGGATCAAAAAGACACTCTTCTTCACACTAGGCATGTCTAGCCTCCTTGTAGCGCTACTTAACACTTCCAGAGCCCACATTTTTTATTAGACACATATTAAATACCTAAAAATACATATTTGAAGCACTCTCATATGCCCCCTTAAGTACACCAATTTTTAATAACAATCTCATCCTTTTTAATGTACTTCCTTCACAAACCAACTATCCAAATAGGCCTCCAACTTGACAAAAACTTGAATAACTTGAGAACCAAAAACCTTAAAAACTCTAATAATATTTATTTTACCAAAACAAATTCTCATTAAACATATTAAGAAGCTTAAAACCTCAAATCATAAGGTAGACCACTTTTTTAATAGGGCCCAAAACCCTAGAATCTTAAAATAAATAAAGTCAACACAGTACCTTCCAGTCAACTTCCACCTCAAAAACTTTTTGTACACCTATATACAACCATTACACACTTATATACCAATATTTGAGCTTCCAAACCTTTGGGAGCCTATACTTCCTATAACCCATTTTAGGCTTGTTTGCCCTTAAACTTAAAACTAAGAAAATCAACATCACTTAAAGAACCTCAAAAACACCTTAAGCACACAAAAAATAAATGCAAAAACATTTTTTATCACCAAACACTTCTTGAGATTTTTATCAATCTCATTGAGCCACCTGGAACCATCCATTCTGACTTTGTACTATAGTGCCTTCACAAACCTCTAAAACAAGCTCATGAACTTGTTACTCCCCTTTAACAAAAGACTTTATCTGATTGGAATTTTCATCTTCAACACACAAACATGCTCATCCATTGAAATGAGTCTCTTAAGAAGCATAGATAGAGACACCTTCTATCCCTCAATGTTCTAAAATAAAAACAACTCATCATATTCCATCTCCTCCTTGCTCATATAATATTTTTAGATCTTCTTCTTTGGCTTAGGAGAAACAACTACCTCATTGACTACAGAATTATCCTTTTATTCTATGATTGAATTGATCTCATCATTCTCAACATGAACATATATTGAGACCTCTTGGTAGTCTTCAATTTCTGAAGCATTCTCCACCATAGTAAATAAATTACTTCGACCTACAGTATCATCATGACTCACACTTGTCACCTTTGGATTCCATGTGTTAACTTGCCTTCTTCCTTAAATTTTAGGATCCTAATTAAATTTATTTTATCTTGTAGACCTTTACTTGCAGAACCTAGCAATGTGATCTCTATGTTCACAACTGTAGCACACCATACCTTTTGCAAGAAACATATCTTGCCTTAGAACATTTGGATAAATATTTGCAATGTGTCCTATGTCATGACAAACGAAACAACCTCCCCCTTTTGAACAGGACTCACCTTGTCTAATCTTATGTGGATAATAGTTTTCAAATTGTCCCACATTAAGACAGTTAAAGAACTTGATTTTATTCACATATTTTGACTAATGAACCCTATCATAGTCCCATGTAAATTCATTTCTAATAGGTCTCTTACACTCTCTAGCCCTATGACCAAATTGATTTCATGTATAACACTAACCATTGAATCTTTCATACCTCACAGCATTTGGTTATTTGATATGATTGATCTTTACTCTGTCAACACCTTCATTTTTTGTCTGATGATTTGTCTTCAAAATATGATTTTTTTGGTTCACATTAGTCTTCATCTTGTCTTGAGTTACAATCTTTTATTTTTCTTCATATCCAAGACCATTTCTATCACTAACATGCTTTTGATCACTTAGAATTTTGTCTAGATCACATGAGCTCTTTTCAAATCTCACAAATGTCTTCACCTTATTAGTTATCTTTTCTAGCTCAAATCTCAAAGATTTATTTTTAGATACATACCTTGAACATTCATCTTCTTTAGCTTTTAGGATTGTAGACAAATTTCCAATTGACAACTGAGACGATTGATCCTATATTCATGCTCCTTGGAATATTCATTCAATCTTGCCTCATATACACTGAATTGCTCCTAATATTACTTGAGCTTAGATTTCATATTCTTATTGATCTTATTCTCAATCTTTAGTTTTTCAAGAGTATTCATCAAAATAGTCTCATAGTCTATCTCATCTTCATCATCATCTAAATCACTCCAAGTAGATTCCTTCTGATGTGAGAAAATTTATTCCTTAGCCATGAAAAGGTCTTCATCTTTACTAGGGCCATCATCTTCATGATCATATTCTAAGTCACTATCTTCACTCTCATATGATGAGCTACAATCTTCTGTGGTATAAAGATTCTTCTTGTTTTTGAAAAACTTTATTTTATTGTTAAACTTTCTAAATCCATTCTTCCTATATATCTTCTTGTCTTCAACTTAGCCTTCATCATCATTCTTCTCATTCTTATGAGGGTACTTCCAATAAAAATGTCCTATCTCTACACAATTAAAACATTTGAGAGGTAATTTACCTGTATACTTCCCTAAGCCAGTGTTCAATTTTTTAGTAATCAAAGCAATTAGTTCATCATCATCAATATTAGATATGTCATCCTATTTGGATTTCTTACCTTGAAACTTCTTCTTAGGCTTCATCTCTATCTTGAATTTTGATTCCTTATTTAGTGGTATATCATCATTCTTTCTCATCTCATAAGCAAGAAGGGTGCCATGCAATCGATCCATCTTCAACTGAGTAAAATTATGACTCTCTTCTATAGTAGATACTTTCATATCAAACTTAGGGGAAATAGACCTTAATGTCTTTTGAATAATAGTAATCCCTTCAAAATTCTATCCAAGACCTTTGATGATATTTACAATCTCATCAATTCTCTACAGAAAAGGATGTCGTAGTATCTTGTTCATTCATCTTAAGACTTTTAAATTGTCTTTTGTGAGTCTATAACTTTGTAAGCTTAACCTTTGAATCTCTTTAAAAAATAGTCTTTAATTTATCCCATATTATGTTGGCATAAGTGCAATGAAATAATTTTGTTAACTTAGTTTCTATAAGACCACAAGTGATGGCATTCATTGCCTTAGAGTTGTTTTCAAAAAACTTCTTGTCTATAACACTAGATGGAGGAATATTAGGGGAAACATAACCATCCAAAATGGATTTCCATACATCAAACCCTACAGACATAATGTAGGTCTTCATCCTAGCACTCCAAAATTTATAATTGGATCCATTGAACATTGGTAGTTTTTTAGTAGAGAAACCACCTTTCTCATTCTAACTAGCATTATACCTTGGATCACCTTCAAGTTGCAAATCTTTTACCAAAGGACCTCACTATGATACTAACTCTTAGAGGTAAAATCACTTTGGGGGGTGAATTAGTGATCCTAAATAATCTAACTTCAATTTTGATCTAATCAAATACTTAATTAGTTACCATAAACATTCATGAAGCATGCATATCGTTCATAACAATAAGCGAGAAAGATAATGCAAGATCAATCACGTAACACAAGACATACGTGGGAAACCATCTTGGGAAATAAAACCCATTGGAACCTACACTTGGACTAATGTCCTATAATAAAAATATATAATTTATATTATCTATAAATGATAAAGGAAGTAGATTACCTATTTAGTGAGACTATATCCCACAAGGTGTTTCTACACCTGTCTAGCTGAGTTACAACAACAACCAGACCTTTTATGAAGTTTTACCTTTTAAGGAGGCTACAACCACATTAGATGTTGAGATTCCACAACAACACCTATGAACACATCCAACTTTGAACTAATGTCAACAACACCTGATGATGGACCTTTGTTTATCACACTTCACCTTTGCTCACACTCAAATATCAAGCTCTATATTCTACCAACAAAAATATGACTAACAGGTTATACAAATAGTATTAAATCTATTCTATTCTTTAAATCATCCTTAGGGAACTCTACCCTTCTTTGTCTTATTAAAAAAAATACACAAGCCTCTCTCCAATCACTCCTTAGTTTCTCACATTAAGTTTATAACCCATCATCTTTGGTTCCACTATTTATAGAGCAATCTTGATAATCACTACCTTGGTCAGCCAGGCATGCCTTATCCCTTAATTCATCTCTCACATGAAGACACATCTCAATATAATCTTCATAATCTGACCATAGCATCTATGGGTCACCCTTAAGGAACTACACCTTTTAATAAGGACCTTGTAGCCCTTATAGGTCTCATGTGAAACCATTCACTCCTTTAGCACTCCCTCAATAAAAACAAGAACACATGACCACTTTCAATTACATGTGTCCACTCATTATATCCCCTTTGATATCCTAAAATGATCAAAATCAACTTATCTCACCTTTGTGTATGCTCAAACAAGTCAAACACTGACCTGGTGCACATAATCACCATGAATAAATACACAATAAAATTATTAAGCATTTTTCATACTAAATATAGATTGTCCACACCTCCAAAATCCATACACAACATCTTCATGGAGTCTAAAACATGTTCTAATAGCTAATTCACCATGAGACATCGAAATAATATCAACACAAGCTCGAATATCCTTCTCAGGTCACTTGCAGAACAAGCACGAACACATAGGAAACTTATAGGCTTATTATCTTTGATTGTACTCACTACCAAATCTTAAAATTAGGTTCATTTTATGTGTCATATATTCCTCTTCATCTTTGATTTTTACAGCACTAGTAAATTTGAATTTTATCAAAAAATATGAACAAACTATAGAGCTCTAGTTTTTGTTGTGTTAAATTCAAATATTTGAATAACAATTATCACAATTAACCTTCAAACACATTTCTCAAATCTTGTTTCCTCTCATCTTATATCAAATAAACATCATCGATCTCATCCGATCTTTAACGCATAGGTTCCAATGGTCAGATGTAAACTTCAGTCACATTGACCTTATGTCAGGTAATATTGAAATGTTGACTTGATACACTCCATTGATCTCTATAGATCAATTAGGTTAATAACGATCAATGCTCACCATTGATCAATTTGTATGAATGCCCACTCACCATTGGATCATTATCATGTACCTTTGCTTGGTTATTAAACATCATGCACCTGTCCTCATCTCAATGCCTCCTAACTTCTTGGAGACACACACAACATTGTTCTTGATTGAGGTTTAACATTTTGAAAAATGACTATGGGAACCCTGTCAATATGCGAAAGTAGTTATTTTTTATCCTTAATAACTTCTTATGTGCTTCGATGTAAGATCTCACATTTGGACCAGATCTCCTCACATAGGAGAATTTAACTATGTGACACACAGCTCCTAAAGCCTTTGCAAGTGTGAGATATATTGCCATTAAAGTGCCTTATCAAAATCTTCTGTCACAAAGTCAACCATGTCAAAACCTGTTTAAGAGGCCAACTTTGAGCATTCATAACTTTTGTCATGCTTTAATAAATGATCTATAAATTAACATAAATCAAATATGCTCAAAACTAAACAAACCCATATGACTA
Source organism: Torreya grandis (assembly GCA_037957365.1). Classification (NCBI taxonomy): domain Eukaryota; kingdom Viridiplantae; phylum Streptophyta; class Pinopsida; order Cupressales; family Taxaceae; genus Torreya; species Torreya grandis. Next base: position 9,044,787 of record JARHVA010000038.1, on the reverse strand, counting down.
GTTTCTCTTGACACCTTCACATTTCCAAGATATATGACCATCAAAATTCTCACTCGAATCTTTCTGCCACATTGCAAATTTGGCTTAAGTATGGAAAAACAAAGTCAAACTACCTAGGAGCCCAACTTTGCATATGCATATCTTTTAACATGATATATTTCATAATCTTAAAATTATTTCAAATAAACTAGGTCTAAAACTGAACAAACCCATATGATCACCTTATCGTAAAACATTCACATGTGTGAGATATTTCATCATCAAACTTCTTACTCGGCTCTTTCTGGCCACATTGCAAATTTGGCTAAGTATGGAGATATAGTGAATTCATATCTTTGACCATGTTTTGATGCATGAATTGAGATCTGAAACAAAATAACTAGGGACTATTATGATCAAAACTAAATGACCATCTCCACTTGACTCATTACCACGTGGCAATGGTGACATCATCAAACTACCTAATTAAATTTTTTGCCACTGGACCTAAAGTGTCTAGATGAAAACTGTGGACTACAAAATGAATTATACTTATGCACACAAGCTCTCAAAGCATAGATAACATCTTAAGGAAAATTTTCACATGCTCTTGTAGACACCAAAATTGTGTCTACTCCTTGGTCAACTCCCCCCATTGGTCCCCTTGGTCCACTTCTAACACATTCCTAACCCACACACTTATTAATTTAAAATAATAACTTATTTTAAATTAATAACTCCACCCTTGACACCTCACCCTTGAATTCCTCACCCTTGGATACCCTCATTTATCACCCTATGACTAATCATTCCAACCCTCTCACTAATCCTCACGCCTATTAAACCCGCCTTCGACCGTTTAACCACGACCACTGCACTCGACAGACGGAGGAATGGGCAAAAGGCTGAAAATAGCCTTTTTACCCACCTTCTAGCCACCGACGTCGGTTACCCATCGGCCGACGCTGGTGGGATCGCCGACGTTGGTTGCTAAAAACCCAAATTTTTTGCTATCAAAAACACCAATTCTAGTTTTCTGAGGCTAAAACATACAGTTTTTAAAACCTAAACCCCCCTTTTTGCCTTGAATGGTTTTGACACGTAGTCAAACCAAAAATCTTGTTGACCACGCAAGGCAACAACCACTCCCGCCTTCACCCTCCATAACAATTCTTCTAATTGAGTATCATTAAGAGGCCAAACGAACTCCTACCCAACCAACCCCGACTCAACCCCCTATTGTTCCCGAAGGGGACCAAGACTTCGAAAGGTTCCTTGACCTCAATGTCAAGGCCCTTCAGCACTATCTCATGAGAATTCGAACGTGAGACTCTTTAGGCAACCCAATTTATGGGATGCCAACCTCTTTAGTTGAGACGGTAGTCATATCAACAGCGTCTATAATTCAACCCATAGACACCAAGGCCGTCACCTCAACTAGTAACTAGACCATGACCAACCTTCAAAGTATGGCTTCTCCTTCTATTTCTGGACCCACTTCCATTGGGGTTTCGGCCCCCCATCAAATGCAAGCTATCCAACAAAGTTCTACACCATTTCAAAACCTACTTGTCTCCATCCTGCCTACTCTTGCACTCATCAACACCAGGGTGGCTACTCATCCTTTGACTAATGTTGCCACCATCCAACCACCTCTGGCAACATCAAGCCTAGTCGTGCCTTCTACCTTCATGACACAACCACCCTTGGCCTCCACTTCTGTCCCTATGACTAGTTATCAATATGTTGTGCCTATACAAGCGCAATCGACTAAGTCATATGCCCCTCCTAGCACCTTCAAAGCACCTTACAACCTAGGGGGTGCCCCACCTACAAATCCGTCAACCGACCTAATCAAAATGTTGATGGACAAAATGTCTAATCTTGAGACCTCAATTTCGGGTTCAAGAAATGTCCTTTCATATGACCAAATTTGTAATGAACCCATTCATCCCTCAGTCCCAATCCAGCCATATCCTAGTCAGTGGGAACTTCCCAAGTTTACTCGTTTCCAGAGTAAATAAGACCCACAACAACATTTACGAGCATTTAGACATTCTTGTTATCTTATAGCACATGATGATGCATTATTGCTATGCACATTTCCCATGTCGCTTTCTGGTGTTGCCCTCGATTGGTATAGCTCCCTTACCAGTCATTCTATATTTTCTTTCACTCAACTAGCCCAAATTTTCTTTGACCACTTCTCTATCAACATCACCAAAAAGGTCTCCATCACGAACCTATACTCTATCAGACAATTTGACGATGAATCAATAGCTGATTTCATTGCTCGATGGAGAGGTTTAATCAACCAACTCTCCTTTTATTTACCTCAACCCGAGCTCATTGAGCTCTTTTCACAAGCGTGTGCCAAAAATATTTCCTCTACCTTGCGGGTCCAAACATTCTGCACATTTGACGAAGCTTTCACCATGGCTAAGAAGCTTGAACTCCGTGCGGTCGAAGAGGACAAAGTCAAATTGCGTAGTAAAAATACTAATGCAAAATCAAATGACCCTTCTTCGTCTAAACCTTCTTCTTCATATTCCAAGTCCAAGGGATCAACAAATGCTATGGTCCTTAGGCCACCATCTTCAACAACAACCAATCAATCCCAACCTTCCACATCTCAAAGCATCACCAAACAATTCCAACAATGATACATACATCGTCAATATACTCCAACAGGAGAATCATATGCATCTGTGTTGGATAAACTTGTCAAACAGGGAGTCCTCAATCTCCCTCAAATCTGACCACCTCAATTTGACCCCTCAAAAGCCATCCCTACATGGTATAGGGAAAATGACTTTTGTCATTATCACCGTGTCAAAGACCATGGCATAAACAACTGAAAAACCTTCAAAAACATTGTCCAAGACATGATAGATAAAGGTGATCTTGTTTCGGATAACCCAAACGTGCGACCAAATCAAAAATTAGACATATTTAGACAACCTTTTCCTAACCATCCCCCTAGCCAAAATAACATTCAGACCATGGCCGATGACTCTCAAGAGCATAATATATGCACGGTCAACATGGTCTCTCCTTTTATGCCTAACCAACCTCTTCCATAGTCTGAAGAGGTTAGTCAACCTATTTGTCCATCTCAGGTAGAAGAGCCTTCTTCTTCTATTTGTACATCTCAGGTAAAAGAGCCTTCTTCTTCCATTTGTCCACCTCAGGTAGAAGAGCCTTCTTCTCCTATTTGTCCTCCATCGACCTCTCTTATATTGGAGGACGCTTTGACGATACCAGTGCCGGTAGCCTCACCTTCACCATTCCTACTACCAATCGAGGACCTTACCCTTCCTACTCCTCAACCACAAGTAGAAGGCACAATCATCTCTGCCCTCTATCCTCTTGAGGAGCCACATTATCTGATTCCTTCTCCACCAAGAGAAGAACATGTCTCTTCACCTTCTTCGACCAAAGACGATCCAGTTATGACTCCCCCATGCCTTGGATCCGAGATCGTTGCATCTAACACATTTTCGGTCTCACAAACCACCCACATCTCCTAAAGAACCAAAGCCTCATCCAACATATTCCAAACCATTCTCTCGATTGGTGGAGAAACTAGGACATCTATATTCGAAGACATTAGAACATGAGGCATTATGGGAGCGACTCAAAGCTCCTCACCTTGCACGTCCCATCTCATCTCATGCTATCGACCTTCCCATGACAAAATCTCCAAAACTCTCCAACAAAGACTAGGCTCCTACTTCCAAACCTTCAAAATCTCAACCATCCACATCCGAACCTAAACCCTCACAAACATCCACCATACCAACACCAGTTAAATCACTCGGTGTTCACCCCCTATCTAACCTCACTCACCCGCAAGTGAAGGTAGACTTGAACCTTACCCTCCACAATAGTGGTCCTCGCACCCAACCAAAGAAGACTACTAAACCACGTCGGAGAACTCCTCCACCATCATCATTACCCTCCATTTTGGGCCCACACCCATCCACCTTAATAGGAGTGGTCCCTACTCCGACACTTATCAAAAACAAATCACATCCATTACTACCAACACCTAACAAAAACATACCTCCTTCAAAACATCTAACGCCTCTTCCCATGAAAGTGTCATCTACGCATCTGGCCACACTGCCAAACAAAAGGATGGTATGAAACACTCCCTTGACAACGTCTAAATAGAAGTTGTCAACTTTTACTGTAACACAATGTGCAGACCCATTAGCAAGTTCTTATACCTTGTTGTTACGCCAATTTTTACAATCCTCTAACATCACTCTTCCACCTATTAATCCATACCAACCTCTCAGACCAAAACCATCTTGGTTCGACGACACTAAAATTTGCCTATATCATCGCACACCTGGGCATGACACTGAAAATTATTGTGCCCTCAAGGTCGCCATTCACCATTACTTCGAGAAAGACACCCTTCTTGTTGAGGATACTGTCAGTAAATCTCCAACACCGTCTCATGTATCCCAAACCTCCTCACCTTCACACTCATCAACTCTCGGATCAAAACCATCTTGGTTCGATGACACTAAATTTTGTGCATATCATCGCACACCTGGACATGACACTGAGCATTTCTGTGCTCTTAAAGCGGTCATTCATCAACACTTCAAAAAGGACACCCATTTCATTAAGGATCCTCTTGATCACCCTTTTAACAAACCATCGACACCATCCCATGCCTCTCAAACCTCATCACCTAAATCGGGATCTCAATGCAAGACTGTTGTTCCTCTATCACCTTAAGCCCCTTTGTTTGAAATCAATGCCATCAATGTGGCCAACAAGTCACAAACCATGAAGGATAAAGGGGAAGAGAAGGTTTCTCTCCCTCGAACATATCCTTCCATCAGGCTTTCTCAACCACCAAAACCCATGACTTCAATCTTGGGCACATCTCGACCAACTTTTTCGACACCAATTCATGATCCCATGGTGAAACAACTTCACCAAACCCCTGTGAAGACATCTTTGTATGACCTCATTCAAAGTTCTCCACAACATCGCCAAACTTTAATCAACGCTTTACAAGCAGTGGAGGTCCAACCTAGAGACCCCCAACCACTAGCTTCTTTAATCCAATCATTACCAACCATTGCCTCCATCACCGTCCATAATTCTGAGATTCCAAACTCCAACTTGGAAGATCAAGATCTCACCCTCTTAAGCTAAGCCTATCAGGCAAAAGCTTCATAAGATGCATCCTTGTGTAACACTCCTTGTCTAAGAGGAGCTTCATCTTCTTCTCTCCGTCTCCTTTACCCAACCCATTGATTATCCACAATGGGTGTAAAACCTTGTCCCTGTCACCAACGACTGGGAGAATTCAACTTTATACTGACTATCACGACCTCAACCAACCTCGACCAAACATCAACCAACCTTTTAATCACGACCTCAACCAACCTCGACCAAACATCAACCAACCTTTTAATCCTGACCCCAACTAAGCATCAACCAAACATCAACCAACCTTTTAATCCTGACTCCAACTAAGCATCAACCAAACATCAACCGACTTCAACCAATCATTGACCAAATATCAACTGCCCAAGCATTGACCAAACATCAACCAACCAAGCATCGACCAACATATGACCAATTTGGAAAGAAGCAAATGAGGCAAGTTTGCTCCTAATTAACTCGGACCTTATCATAACGCACAAGTATGGATCAGGGACTTATCGTCTGTCTTCTCTTGAAGGCCGACCAGAACCTGAGCCTCTTAATGCCTTGCATCTGCGACCATTCTACTGTTAATCAAGTACTCATTCACTTGACATTAAACTTGAGCTCGTCCCTTGAGAAATCTCTGTCATTTTAATCCTCATTCCTTTTAACCATGTTCCCCTAAGCAAACAATATGTAACCCTTTTATATAGTATGAATGCTTTGTTCTAATAAAAGGGAGCCCTTAAACTTCTATAGTCTTGTCCATGACTAAAAATTCTGTCAAAAATAAATTGAAATGTCAAAATATCAAAAGGTCATAAAACTCTAAATGTAGACTGCTCCCTCGAAGGATAGCTGTATCATCATTGTTGTAGCTAATAGACTGCTCCCTCAAAGGACAGCTATTCAAAACCCTCAAAAACATATAAATCAAAAATATAGATCACTCCCTCGAAGGATGGATATGCTTAAAAATCTTGCTACAAACAACACTCTCTCAAAAGCTTCCCGCATCGATCAGCTTCACAAACGACCACAAAATAAAACAACATCCCTACGTAGACTTCCCGTATTGATCACTCTACCAAAAAAAAAAAGGGTCATGGACTTGACTTGTAGTCATCCTCAGGGTCTCCTATAAAAAGGGGCAAAGTTATCCCTACTAAAAGGGGTTACCCTATCCTAACATATCACATCACCTATTACCCTAACATACTCAAGGGATTTCGAGCTCACTCAATGTCAAGTGATTTGATTAATTCTCTAAGACAACCAATGGTCAATGACGTAATGCATGGATGGGGCTTTTTGTTTCTAAAAACCCCCTACCTATGTTATCATTATGGTCCTTGTCAATGAAAGGGCAAAATGCTTTTCACTTCCTCCATACCCTTTGGTCACATTCAACCAAATCATTTGCCAACCAAACCAAACCAACCCAACCCTTTTCCAACCACTAACGTTCTCATAGCCTATTCACACTAGTTTCCATGGAAACCAATACACATGGAAACTATCGACCACACAATTTATGTCAAGCATAAACCATTACTTGCTGAAGCATAAGCATACTCATTTCATTTTTAGCATACATCCATCACTAATATGGAAAATTGCTAGGTATGAAAGACAACATAGCCAATGTTACAGAATACACCATCATATGGAAAAGGCTGTAACATCATCATACCTTCATCATTTACAACCTGACCAAACCAACCTATCAACCAGCCTAAACTATATTGGTCTGAGGCCCTTCACATAGGGGCTATGTAGGTAGCACTTAGATGACATGACATCTTCTAGGGTTATCTCGGACACATCCGTTTGTTCATCTACTTGATGGACAGACCATTTAACCTTTAACCATAACTTAACGTTGTCCAACTCACATCCATAACCGACCCTCTTCCTCCCTTTTAGGGAGAACTACATTGGCCTGAGGCCCTTCCGACAGGGGCTATGTAGGCAACACTCAGTTGACATGGAGTCTTCTGAGATTAGCTCGGCCATTCCTTCGTCTGTCCATCTAACGGACCAACTATCTCAACCCATCTCGACCAATGACCTTGGAGATCGCGACTATCTCCTCAGACCTCGCCCACCTTCGATACAACTCTGCCTTAGTTGTTTTGATTGCATGTATGCTACTTCGCGAATAGATATCAAAATTGTCTACACATCACATTACGACCCTCACAAGTATTGGATCACGAGCAAGTTGATCTCCACTACTTGTGACATTTTCATGTTTTCCAAGAGCACTTCCTGAGCACGGGATACTTGGAACACGATGACCATTGGAGCTACAACTTGGATCGTTTAACCCAATCAGCTATGACTAAATGTTGGGGACTGGTTATTTCAATTTTAGCACTCCTCGACCTTTGATCGCGATAATTTGACCTACCTATCACATGAAGTGGTATACGTGCAATCTCAACTTTTACAGCGTTCACACTCAAACTTCACCATTTCCATCCACCATCTATCAAATCGGCACTCGATATCAGGGTACCTTCCCTCGACTCCCACTTTGAGGGGGAATACCTCATCCCTCATCTGGGGCAACCAACTCTTATTTTTGTCTTGCAGTTTACTAGAACAACCAACGGGACAAAAATGATCTTATCCCATATATGGGGCAACTTACTCCTGTTTTTGTCTTGCAGTTCATCAAAAACAACCAATAAGACAAAAAGGGGCAAATGTAGACACCAAAATTGTGTCTACTCCTTGGTCGACTCCCCCCTTTGGTCCCCTTGGTCCACTTCTAACACATTCCTAACCCACACACTTATTAATTTAAAATAACTTATTTTAAATTAATAACACCACCCTTGACACCTCACCCTTGAATTCTTCACCCTTGGATACCCTCATTTATCACCCTATGACTAATCATTCCAACCCTCTCACTAATCCTCACGCCTATTAAACCTGCCTTCGACTGTTTAACCACGACCACTGCACTCGGCAAATGGAGGAACGGGCAAAAGGCTGAAAATAGCCTTTTTACCCACCTTCTAGCCGCCGACATCGGTTACCCATCGGCCGACGTTGGTGGGATCACCGACGTCGGTTGCTTAAAACCAACTTACAGGCCAAACAGAAAACTAATCATAGACCCCCCAACTAATCTCCCTAAATTTTCCCTGGGACACTGAATCACAGATCTAAAATTTGACCTCTCTCTCTCTCTCTTTCAAACACACACCAAGCATCATAGGGTACAGGAACTCTGCATCAGTCACTCCACCTCTAATTGAAACATTGCAGGAAGTCTCCTACATCAGCTGCATCAGCAACAAGTCTTCTACACTCTTTCTTCAGCAAACTAGAGCTTAGTATTTCTTCTGCCATTTCATTTCAGTAGTTTATAAAGCATCAGTAATTAGTTCTCTTTTTACTAGTTCTAAGCACTGTAGACCAGACCAACCCTGACTTTCTTCCCAGAGAGGCTGAGAGGCCTTCCCCATATCCTTACCCCTTTTGACACCCTATCCTCTACCCCTTGTCCCTCCTAAGACCCTATCTATTGTCCTGCAACCCTACACAAACCCTCCGGCTACCACAGACCACTCTATCAACCAAAGACACAGCCTGAGACCCGTCCAAAAGTCCACTGCCCCTACCGACATCGATGGCATAACCGAAGTCAGCACATTGACCAACCGATGATGGCAGACTAACCGACATCGACAACATTTACAACCGACGACGACAGACTAACCGACGTCAACGACTGTGGAAGACAGATTGCAAGGAATCAGGTATGCATTATCTATTTCCATTTCTTTAAGTCTTTCATTATTTCTCTTTATCCGACATTATTTTTATTAGCTAGTGGACTGTCACCCCTCCAGGAAGTCTTTGCACTTCTGGGATCAATATTTTGCTTGGCAGTCCACCACCTATCTATCTAACAGTTTCCTTGTTTAAGTCTCTCTCATCTACAGGTGTCATTCTCCACAGCCAAAGAGGAGCTCCTTCAGTCATCTAGATACGGTGCACAAACTTCATTCGGGTATCATCTAACCCCTGACCATTATCATAGTTTATTTCATCTTCTGAATGTTAAAAAGTGATAAAAATAGTTAGAAACATTCTGGCACGCCCGGTGGGACACTAGAGTTTTCCATGGGTTCATACTTTTTCTTCTAGAAACAAACTTTTCATATAGGTGCATTAGATCTCTTCTTGCATCTTTTTCTTCTATCTCTTCCAAAAAGACACCATTAGCAAAGTTAAAAATAATTCTTCTTTTTATTTCTTCCTTGCATCTTAGAATAGTGAAATTCATACTCTTCAACCTTTTCTCCACTTGTCTGCATCCGAACAAAACATTTCAATTTGGGCTTAAAATCTATTGCATCTCATTTCTGCCTAAATGCATACTTAGCTCTCACATCTAGTAATTAAAAACACATTATGAATAAATCTTAGTGCACTTATGTTACATGACTAGACCACTGTCACAACTAAACATCTAAATATACCTGAGACAAGGCCCGACTAGGATTTCATCACCTAGCGGATACCTTCCCTTCTTGGTAATCCCACTTGGACTTCACTACCAAGGGGAGAGCCCACTCTATTCTCTGGTAGAGTATAAACTCTAGGGGAAGTATATACTAGCTAAGTGACCCAGCGTATCTCTGGGATCGTGAAGTGAGGGGAGCTTGCTCCTTAGCACCAGGCCATGTACAGAACCTAATACAGACTTTTGAGCACCGAAACTAACTCGAAACCAACCTTAGACTGCTTCTTCTAGGACCCGTTTTAAAAGCCAACTTCCCAAACACACTCTCTTAAGGCATAATCCAACAAGACTCTAAAACTTATTCCTAGGAATTAACATTTAGAGGCTGCTTGTCTTCATCTATTTTTCTTTCTATATCTGATTTTTTGAGTTGGCGAGGTCGTATTCTGAGATCTGAGAACAACTCAGACTCTCTTCTTTCTTCCAAAAACTTTTAACTTTTTGAGTTTCTGGAAATACACAGTAACCGACATCAGTTTTTCCACCGACGTCGGCAACACATATTCACCGACATCGGTCATCTGACCGACATCAGCAATTTAACTCACCGACATTGGTTTTTCCACCGACGTCGGTCACTGTCAAAATCTTTCTTCTCAAACAACAAGCTAAAAACCTGACTTTTTGGCTGTCAAAAACACCAATTCTGGTTTTCTGAGGCTGGAACATAGAGTTTTCAGAACCTAAACCCCCCTTTTTGCCTTGAATGGTTTTGACACGTAGTCAAACTAAAACTCTTGTTGACCACGCAAGGCAACAACCACTCCCACCTTCGCCCTCCATAACAAGTCTTCTAAGGGGGTATCATTCAGAGACCGAATGAACTCCTACCCAACCAACCCTGACTCAACCCCCTATTGTTCCCAAAGGGGACCAAGACTTCGAAAGGTTCCTTGACCTCAATGTCAAGGCCCTTCAACACTATCTCATGAGAAGTCGAATGCGAGACTCTTTAGGCAACCCAATTTATGGGATGCCAACCTCTTTAGTTGAGACAACAGTCATATCAACAGCATCTGTAATTCAACCCATAGACACCCAGGCCGTCACCTCAACTAATAACTAGACCATGACCAACCTTCAACGTATGGCTTCTCTTTCTATTTCTAGACCCACTTCCATTGGGGTTTCGGCCACCCATCAACTGCAAGCTATCCAACAAAGTTCTACACCATTTCAAAACCTAGTTGTCTCCATCCCGCCTACTCTTGCACCCATCAACACCTGGGTGGCTACTCATCCTTTGGCTAATGTTGCCACCATCCAACCACCTCTGGCAACATCAAGCCTAGTCGTGCCTTCTACCTTCATGACACAACCACCCTTGGCCTCCACTTCTGTCCCTATGACTAGTTATCAATATGTTGTGCCTATACAAGCGCAACTGACTACGTCATACGCCCCTCCTAGCACCTTCCAAGCACCTTACAACCTAGGGGGCGCCCCACCTACAAATCCGTCAACTGACCTAATCAAAATGTTGATGGACAAAATGTCTAATCTTGAGACCTCAGTTTCGGGTTCAAGAAATGTCCTTTCATATGACCAAATTTGTAATGAAACCATTCATCCCTCAGTCCCAATCCAGCCATATCCTAGTCAGTGGGAACTTCCCAAGTTTACTCATTTACAAAGTAAGGAAGACCCACAACAACATTTATGAGCATTTAGACATGCTTGTTATCTTATAGCACATGATGATGCATTATTGCTATGCACGTTTCCCATGTCACTTTCTAGTGCTGCCCTCGATTGGTATAGCTCCCTTACCAGTCAACTAGACCAAATTTTCCTTGACCACTTTTCTATCAACATCACCAAAAAGGTCTCCATCATAGACCTATACTCTATCAGACAATTTGACGATGAATCAATAGCCGATTTCGTTGCTCGATGGAGAGGTTTAATCAACCAACTCTCCTTTTATTTACCTCAACCCGAGCTCATTGATCTCTTTTCACAAGCGTGTGCCAAACATATTTCCTCTACCTTGCAGGTCCAAACATTCCGCACATTTGACGAAGCTTTCACCATGGCTAAGAAGCTTGAACTCCGTGCGGTTGAAGAGGACAAAGTCAAATTGCGTAGTAAAAATACTAACGGAAAATCAAATGACCATTCTTCATCCAAACATTCTTCATATTCCAAGTCCAAGGGATCGGCAAATGTTGTGGTCCTTAGGCCATCATCTTCAACAACAACCAATCAATCCCAACCTTCCACATCTCAAAGCATCACTAAACAATTCCAACAATGATACATACAACGTCAATATACTCCAATAGGAGAATCATATGCATCTGTGTTGGATAAACTTGTCAAACAGGGAGTCCTCAATCTCCCTCAAATCCGACCACCTCAATTTGACCCCTCAAAAGCCATCCCTACATGGTATAGGGAAAATGACTTTTGTCATTATCACCGTGTCAAAGACCATGGCATAAACAACTGAAAAACCTTCAAAAACATTGTCCAAGACATGATAGATAAAGGTGATCTTGTTTTGGATAACCCAAACGTGCGACCAAATCAAAAATTAGACATATTTAGACAACCTTTTCCTAACCATCCCCCTAGCCAAAATAACATTCAGACCATGGCCGATGACTCTCAAGAGCATAATATATGCACGGTCAACATGGTCTCTCCTTTTATGCCTAACCAACCTCTTCCATAGTCTGAAGAGGTTAGTCAACCTATTTGTCCATCTCAGGTAGAAGAGCCTTCTTCTTCTATTTGTACATCTCAGGTAAAAGAGCCTTCTTCTTCCATTTGTCCACCTCAGGTAGAAGAGCCTGCTTCTCTTATTTGTCCTCCATCGACCTCTCTTATATTAGAGGATGCTTTGACGATACCAGCGCCGGTAGCCTCACCTTCATCCTTCCTACTACCAATGGAGGACCTTACCCTTCCTACTCCTCAACCACAAGTAGAAGGCACAATCATCCCTGCCCTCTATCCTCTTGAGGAGCCACATTCTCTGATTCCTTCTCTGACCAAAGATGATCTAGTTATGACTCCCCCATGCCTTGGGTCTGAGATCGTTGCATCTAACACATTTTCGGTCTCGCAACCACCCACATCTCCTAAAAAACCAAAGCCTCATCCATCATCTTCCAAACCATTCTCTCGATTGGTGGAGAAACTAGGACATCTCCATTCGAAGACATTAGAACATGAGGACTTATGGGAGCGACTCAAAGCTCCTCACCTTGCACGTCCCTTCTCATCTCGTGCTATCGACCCTCCCATGACAAAATATCCAAAAGTCTCCAACAAAGACCAGGGTCCTACTTCCAAACCTTCAAAAGCTCAACCATCCACATCCGAACCTAAACCCTCACAAACATCCACCATACCAACACCAGTTAAATCCCTCGGTGTTCGCCCCCTATCTAACCTCACTCCCTCGCAAGTGAAGGTAGACTTGAACCTTACCCCCCATAATAGTAGTCCTCACACCCAACCAAAGAAGACTACTAAACCACGTCGGAGAACTCCTCCTCCACCATCATCATTGCCCTCCATTTTGGGCCCACACCCATCCACCTTAATAGGAGTGCTCCCTACTCCGACACTTATCAAAAACAAATCACGTCCATTACTATCAACACCTAACAAAAACATACCTCCTTCAAAACATCCAACACCTCCTACCATGAAAGTGTCATCTATGCGTCTAGCCACACTGCCAAACAAAAGGATGGTACGTAACACTCCCTCGACAACGTCTAAATAGAAGTTGTCAACTTTTATAGCAACACAACGTGTAGACCCATTAGCAGGTTCTTATACCTTGCTGTTATGCCAATTGTTACAATCCTCTAACATCACTCTTCCGTCTATTAAGCCATACCAACCTCTCGGACCAAAACCATCTTGGTTCGAAGACACTAAAATTTGCCTATATCATCGCACACCTGGGCATGACACTGAAAATTGTTGTGCCTTTCAAGGTCGCCATTCACCATTACTTCAAGAAAGACACACTTCTTGTTGGGGATACTGTCATTAAATCTCTAACACCGTCTCATGTCTCCCAAACCTCCTCACCTTCACACTCATCAATTCTCGGATCAAAACCATCTTGGTTCGATGACACTAAATTTTGTGTGTATCATCGCACACTTAGACATGACACTGAGCATTTTTGTGCTCTTAAAGTGGTCATTCGTCAACACTTCAAAAAAGACACCCCTTTCATTAAAGATCCTCTTGATCACCCTTTTAACAAACCATCGAAACCATCCCATGCCTCTCAAACCTCATCACCTAAATCGGGATCTCAACGTAAGACTGTGGTTCCTCTATCACCTTCAACCCCTTTGTTTGAAATCAACACCATCAATGTGGCCAAAAAGTCACAAACCATAAAGGATAAAGGGGAAGAGAAGGTTTCTCTCCCTCGAACATATCCTTCCATCAGGCTTTCTCAACCACCAAAACCAAAGACTTCAATCTTGGGCACATCTCGACCAACTTTTTTGACACCAATTCATGACCCCATGGTGAAACAACTTCACCAAACCCCTATGAAGACATCTTTGTATGACCTCATTCAAAGCTCTCCACAACATCGCTAAACTTTAATCAACACTTTACAAGCAGTGGAGGTCCAACCTAGAGACCCCCAACCACTAGCTTCTTTAATCCAATCATTACCAACCATTGCCTCCATCACCGTCCATAATTCTGAGATTCCAAACTCCAACTTGGAAGATCAGGATCTCACCCTCTTAAGCTAAGCCTATTAGGCAAAAGTTTTGTAAGATGCATCCTTGTGTCTCACTCCTTGTCTAAGAGGAGCTTCATCTTCTTCTCTCCGTCTCCTTTACCCAACCCATTGATTATCTACAATGGGTGTAAAACCTTGTCCTTGTCACCAACGACTGGGGGAATTCAACTTTATACTGACTATCATGACCTCAACCAACCTCGACCAAACATCAACCAACCTTTTAATCATGACCTCAACCAACCTTTTAATCCTGACCCCAACTAAGCATCAACCAAACATCAACCGACTTCAACCAATCATCGACCAAATATCAACCGCCCAAGCATTGACCAAACATCAACCAACCAAGCATCGACCAACATATGACCAAACTAGAAAGAAGCAAACGAGGCAAGTTTGCTCCTAATTGACTCGGACCTTATCATAACGCACAAGTATGGATCAGGGACTTATCATCTGTCTTCTCTTGAAGGCCGACCAGAACTTGAGCCTCTTAATGCCTTGCATCTGTGACCATTCTACTCTTAATCAAGTACTCATTCACTTGACATTAAACTTGAGCTCGTCCCTTGAGCAATCCCTGTCATTTTAATCCTCATTCCTTTCAACCTTGTTCCCCTAAGCAAACACTATGTAACCCTTTTATATAGTACGAATGATTTGTCCTAATAAAAGGGAGCCCTTAAACTTCTATAGTCTTGTCCATGACTAAAAAATCTGTCAAAAATAAATTGAAATGTCAAAATATCAAAAGGTCATAAAACTCTAAATGCAGACTGCTCCCTCAAAGGACAACTGTATCATCATTGCTGTAGCTAATAGATTGCTCCCTCGAAACACAACTATTCAAAACCCTCAAAAACATATAAAGCAAAAATATATACCACTCCCTCGAAGGATTGCTATGCTTAAAAATCTTGCTACAAACAACACTCTCTCAGAAGCTTCCCGCATCGATCAACTTCACAAACGACCACAAAACAAACAACATCCCTACGTAGACTTCTCGCATTATCAGTCTACCAAAAAAAAAGGGTCATGGACTTGACTTGTAGTCGTCCTCAAGGTCTCCTATAAAAAGGGGCAAAGTTATCCCTACTAAAAGGGGTTACCCTATCCTAACATATCACATCACCTATTACCCTAACATACTCAAGGGATTTCGAGCTCACTCAATGTCAAGTGATTCGATTACTTCTCTAACACAACCAATGGTCAATGACGTAATGCATGGATGGGGCTTTTTGTTTCTAAAAACCCCCTACCTATGCTATCATTATGGTCCTTGTCAATGAAAGGGAAAAATGCCTTTCACTTCCTCCATACCCTTTGGTCACATTCAACCAAATCATTTGCCAATCAAACCAAACCAACCCAACTCTTTTCCAACCACTAACGTTCTCATAGCCTATTCACACTAGTTTCCATGGAAACCAATACACATGGAAACTATCAACCACATAATTTATGTCAATCATAAACCATTACTTGCTGAAGCATAAGCATACTCATTTCATTTTTAGCATACATCCATCACTAATATGGAAAATTGCTAGGGATGAAATACCACATAGCCAATGTTACAAAATACACCATCATATGGAAAAGGCTGTAACATCATCATACCCTCATCATTTACAACCTGACCAAACCAACCTATCAACCAGCCTGAACTACATTGGTCTGAGGCCCTTCACATAGGGGCTATGTAGGCAACACTCAAATGACATGATGTCTTCTGGGATTAGCTCGGCCACATCCGTTTGTCCGTCTACTTGATGGACAAACCATTTATCCTTTAACCATAACTTAACCTCGTCTAACCCACATCCATAACCGACCCTTTTCCTCCCTTTTAGGGAGAACTACATTGGCCTGAGGCCCTTCCAACAGGGGCTATGTAGGCAGCACTCAGTTGACATGGAGTCTTCTAAGGTTAGCTCGGCCATTCCTTCATTCGTCCATCTAACAGACCAACTATCTCAACCCATATGGACCAATGACCTTGGAGATCGCGACTATCTCCTCAGACCTCGCCCACCTTCGAGACAACTCTGCCTTAGTTTTTTTGATTGCATGTATGCTACCTCATGAATAGATAGCAAAATTATCTACACATCACATTACGACCCTCACAAGTATTGGATCGCGAGCAAGTTGATCCCCACTACTTGTGACATTTTCTTGTTTTCCAAGAGCACTTCGTGAGCCCAAGATACTTGGAACACGATGACCATTGGAGCTACAGCTTAGATCGTTTAACCCAATCAGCTACAACTAAATGCTGGGGACTGGTTATTTTGATTTTAGCACTCCTCGACCTTTGACTGTGACAATTTGACCTACCTATCACGTGAAGTGGTATACGCGCAATCTCAACTTTTGCAGCGTTCACACTCAAACTTCACCATTTCCATCCACCATCTATCAAATCGGCACCCGATATCAGGGTACCTTCCCTTGACTCCCACTTTGAGGGGGAATACCTCATCCCTCATCTGGGGCAACCAACTCTTATTTTTGTCTTGCAGTTCACCAGAACAACCAACAGGACAAAAATGATCTTATCCCATACCTGGGGCAACTTACTCCTATTTTTGTCTTGCAGTTCGTCAAGAACAACCAACAAGACAAAAAGGGGCAAATGTAGACACCAAAATTGTGTCTACTCCTTGGTCGACTCCCCGCTTTGGTCCCCTTGGTCCACTTCTAACACATTCCTAACCTACACACTCATTAATTTAAAATAATAACTTATTTTAAATTAATAACACCACCCTTGACACCTCACCCTTGGATTCCTCACCCTTTGATACCCTCATTTATCACCCTATGACTAATCATTCCAACCCTCTCACTAATCCTCACACATATTAAACCCACCTTCGATCGTTTAACTACGACCACTACACTCGATAGACGGAGGAATGTGCAAAAGGCTGAAAATAGCCTTTTTACCCATCTTCTAGCCGCCGACGTTGGTTACCCATCAGCCGATGCCGGTGGGATCACCGACGTCAGTTGCTTAAAAACAACTTGCAGGCCGAACAAAAAACTAATCACAGACCCCTTGGCTAATCTCCCTAAATTCTCCCTAGGATGCTGAATCACAAATCCAGAATTTGACACCTCTCTCTCTCTCTCTCTCTCTCTCTCTCTCTCTCTCTCTCTCTCTCTCTCTCTCTCTCTCTCTCTCTCTCTCTCTCTCTCTCTCTCTCTCTCTCTCTCTCTCTCTCTCTCTCTCTCTCTCTCTCTCTCTCTCTCTCCCAGACGCACACCAAGCATCACAGGGTACATGAACTCTGCATCAGCCACTCCACCCTGATTGAAACATTGCAGGAAGTCTCCTACATTAGCTGCATCAGCAACAAGTCTTCTACACTCTTTCTTCAGCAAACCAGAGCTAAGTATTTCTTTTGCCCTTTCATTTCAGTAGTTTAGAAAGCATCAGTAATTAGTTCTCTTTTTACTATTTCTAAGCACTATAGACCAGACCAACCCTGACTTTCTTCCTAAAGAGGCTGAGAGGCCTTCCCCATATCCTTACCCCTTTTAACACCCTATCCTCTACCCCTTGTCCCTCCTAAGACCCTGTCTATTGTCCTGCAACCCTGCACAGACCCTCCGGCTACCACAGACCACTCTGTCGACCAAAGACACAACCTGATACTCGTTTAAAAGTCCACTACCCCTACCGACATCAGTGGCATAACTGACGTTGACACATTGACCAACTAACGATGGTAGACTAACTGATGTTGGCAACATTTACAACCGACGACGGTAGAATAATCGGCGTCGGTGACTGTGGAAGACAGATTGCAAGGAATCAGGTATGCATTATCTATTTCCATTTCTTTAAGTCTTTCATTATTTCTCTTTATTCGACATTCTTTTTATCAGCTAGTGGACTGTCACCTCTCTAGGAAGTCTTTGCACTTTTGGGATCAATCTTTTGCTTGGCAGTCCACCACCTATCTATCTAACAGTTTCCTTGTTTAAGTCTCTCTCATCTACAGGTGTCATCCTTCACAGCCAAAGAGGAGCTCCTTTAGTCGTCTGGATATGGTGCACAAACTTCATCCGGGTATCATCTAACCCTTGACCATTATCGTAGTTTCTTTCATCTTTTGAATGTGAAAAAGTGAGAAAAATAGTTAGAAACAGCTCTAATCACCATATTCATCCCTGATCCTCTCTAGACATGTCAATATTTAAGATCAACCAACCATACAGAAAGCACACTAGAGCAAGCACATTACACACTTTATCATTGTCACATAGACTATCAAGGTATTTCATCCACTCACTAGATACACCTCCATGAAATCACCATGACATCACTAAAAACTCTCCAACAGAAGTCACCAAGCTCATACCTTCTCACAAGGTATTTTCATGCCATGACTAGGCTTAGGCTACTCAAAGATTTGTACCTTCATGCAACCATAAGGAATTATTTGCCTTCAAATTTTATTTTATGACATCCTTAAGTGATAACACTCCAATAATACCCTTTATCAAATCAACACATTGTAATATAAACACACTCTCTCAATGACATCAACCTAATGAAAGATGTACCATTGAAATCTATGACAATACTCAACAATCTCCCCCTTTGTCATTGATGGCAACCACTCTCATAAAATTCTCTCAACAAGAAAATTATTACTCATTCTGAAATTTCTCCACCTTTGATATATATTACAAAGTGATGTCTACAATACCTTAGATCACACTCTCTTACAACCATAATACTCAACACATAGGACTATGAGTTTATGAGTCATAATGAAAATATGCTTCCTCTATATCTATGCATACCTTCTTATAACAACTCACCTACTCTTGGAGATAATGAACCACCTAATTATCTCCCCCTAAGTAATAGTATTCTTTAATGATTTCTAGGGGTAGGGATTACACCCAATTCCTATATTAGGTGTTCAAATGTTAGCCTTGGAAGTGGTTTGGTCAAAATGTCTGCAATTTGATCTTGTGTAGAAACATATTCAAGTCTGACACTTTGTTCACTTACCTAATCTCTTTAAAATTCCTTATGGGAATGTGCTTAGTCCTTGAGTGCATGATAGGGTTCTTTGAGATGCTTATATCTCTTGTATTGTCACAATAGATAGGTCTGGTACCATCATACTCCACTTTGTAGTCTTTTAGGGGTTATCTCATCCATAAGACTTGAGTGCAACATGAAGCTGCTACAATATACTCAGCCTCACAAGTGGATAATTATTTTGATGATTTCTTCTTGATTATCCATGAAACTAATCACCCACCTAAGAAGAAATCTCTTCCACTGGTACTCTTCCTATCATCTAGACTCTGTTCCCAGTCTACATCTATATAGGCTATCAAACTAAAATACTTGATCTTTAGACACTACAACCCATACTCCATAGTCCCCTTGAGATACCTGAGTATCCTTTTGACTACTGATAGATGATTTCCCTTTGGATCTACTTGAAAATTTTCCACATGACCTACTTCTTACATGATGTAAGGTCTAGAGGTAGTGGTGTATAGAAAACTTCAAATCATTGACCTATATGATGTTTGATTGACCTTTGGAGACTCATATTCCTTTCTCAATTTACACCTTATGATCATAGGTGTACTAACTACCTTACAATCTTGCATCTCAAACAGAGATATCCCATGTTAGAATCTTATTCTCCAACATAAGCCATGTAAAGAGCATGATCTTAATAGGAATGTACCATTTCCACAAAGTAGTATACCACCACTTAACCACTACTTCACAATTTACAAATTAGATAGATTCATAAGCCAAATTGGCACTTACCATACCAATCTTGTCATTCCATGTCCAAACAAGTGAGTCTTCTGTATCAATCAACTATACACAACTACATTAAATTCTTATTGGTTACTTATGATAAAATACTTCCTAAGGGAAAAGGAAACATTGGCTGGTCAATTGGCATGGTTGACCCTAATTTCCTTTCAATAATAATGGTTAGTTACTATGTTTATATTGATATGCTAAGTTGGTGAAAATAATGACACAAATCCAAATGTGTAATGTGGGTAAGTGCAAGTTACAACAACCTCATTTCAATCTGATTAGAATTCTAGTTTGGCAGTAATTTGGATACAATAGATATTTAGTTCATGAGTTTCTGTTTAGATGTCCATGTAGGCAAGCATGTTTGAATGGAACTCAAATTAATTAGTTTCTATTTACATTCATCATGCATCATATTTTTACCATCTGACACAATGTTTTGTGATGGTGTAACTAATATTTACAATTTATATGTATTGAAAAGCACATATAAGACATTTCTTTTAAAGGAAGATTTAACCAGAGTAGTTTGCATGATCTTCTTTGTGTCTCTTCATCACACACTGTCTTGTATGTTTGTTCTACTAAAATTTGTATCTTTTTTTGGTTTGTTCTACCACAGATCGATGCACTTGCACTTATAGATTATTTCTATAAAATTTATTGCCCTTGATCCTATGTGTAGATTTTAATTTTAATTTTTTTACTTTAAAAATCTAGCTCAAGTTTTTACACTTTATTTTATATGAAATAACAAGGGGTAAATAGAAAGGGAGGACCAAATAGAAAAGGATGAGTCCTTTCCACAGGAGAATGCAGATGATAGTTGTGACGTTCGGCAGAGGGACACTAAGCTCTCCTTCATGAATTCGGCCAAATTCAAAGCTGATGCAATTTTCCAAGTTGATTCGTGGATGTATAAGGAAATGATGGAGCTGAAGAAGAAAGTAGAAATAATGCAACATAACCAGGAAGCTGATAGGATCAAAATCAATAATTTGGAGAAGCAAATGAGCGATATTCCAACTAAACTTAAGGATTATGAGAATAATCTGAGAAGGCTCATTAAGGAAAGTAGAATGAAAATGGAGGAGGTTACTTCTAGCATATGTGCGGCTGCAGCTAACCTTAGAAAATGAGCTAATGAAGAAATAAAATCCTTGGAGGGGCCTAGTAAGAGAACCAGGTAGAGCTCAAGGAAGAAAGCCCAGCAAGAAGCTGCTACATCGGCTGCAATATCCATACAGGATACATCAATGGTTGGAAATGAGGCTGTGAAGATGATCCTGGAATTAGAAGACTAAGGTATTCTTTGTTGCTATTGATTTTGGTCTGGTCCTTTCTGCTGGATGTTATAACTGGTTCTGAAAGTTGGATCTTAGTTTTAAAAACTTATTTTGAGTTTCCAAGTCTCTGTAAAACCTGTGATCTTTTATGGTATCGGTCTGTGGTTTCAGGTCCCTGTAAAACCTGATTTTGATACTATTTTACAGTAAGTTTTAGGAATGTTCTTCCTGTTGGGCGTTATCGCTTCATCTTTCTTTCTTTGTTAAAGGGTTTCGGGGTCCCTTCAAAACCTACTTTTACCTTAATCTAAAACAAGGGGTAAATAGAGGTTGGATAACCTCAAGTAATCTTTGTTGAGTGTTTGAGTGTTTCCTACATTCTAATACTTTGAAGAGGGCTCAAATCACACAAAGTTCTATCATCTATGTGTATATATGTTTTATAATGTTCCACTAGAATGCATTACAACTCTTTGGATTTTGACATTTAAAAACATGTAACTTTGACCTTAAACTTATATTCATATTAGAATTTAGGAATCTTCCTTTGAAGGGTTTTTTATATTTGTATTGTTTTTTATAATTCCTCAAGGGTATGCAAATATATTTATAAAGGAATGATATATGTTAGGTGTGCTAGATAAAAATGTCCTTAGACTTGATATTTATTTATAGATGAATATTTTGGTAATATCTTATATCTAACATGTGAAACCTACATCTAGTCCAACCTAGGAGAAATATTTACAATTGAAAAATAGACATTAGAGATCATGGAACACTGCTAGTGAAGGTGGACTTTGCTAGTAACTACTAGCATCTAACAGTTGTTGCCACTTTCTAGGAAGGGAAAAATAGTAATGTGGAATATAGAAACAATATTCTTAGATTAATGGAGAATAATGGCATAGACTGTTTATATCTTGAATGGGGATGATGGAAAAATTGATTTTTCAAATTTGATAATTAGCTAAATAGATATAAGATAATGTGATCAAGAGTCAAATATATATGCACAAGTTATGTATGCTAAAGATAATTAAAACCAATTTTTTCGAGTGTGTAATACCAAGTGTCTAATATTGCCTTCCATTTAGTAAGATATTAAAAATGCTAGGTTAAAAGGATAAATAAAATAAATTGGTACATGAGTATAAATTCACTTGGTATTTCTAGTTATGTCATAAATATTCAACTTAATCCATACAAAAGCTACAAGGAAACATGTATAAATCAGTATCCAACCATCATAGAAAAATATAAGATACTTTATATCATTGACCTATTTTAAATTGAAAAATCAAGGAACGAATACACCTATGGGTATGCAAACTAAACTACCCACTATTAAACTCATTTGGAGAATGTCACAGGGTGATTATTTCCTAAGGAAATACCATTGTTAAAACCATCAGTTAAGAAGTATAAATACCTCAATCCCAATTGATGATGAATAAATTTTTTAAATTTGAGCAATGGAGAACCTCAATTACACTAAAAATATCATCATATCTCTTTTGATGAAACCCTAAAATAAATTCATGTGTAAATTAAAAATTTGAATAAACCACTGATAACATAATATAAAATCAAAGTGATTAATTAGTACAATCAAACTCATCATAGAAATACAAATGTATATACATGAACAATATTCATGCCTCCAAATCTGATCCATATGTATCTAAATTTTATATAGAATGTCATACTTTATATGTCAATTTTTTGAATATGACTCATATAATATATATTATACTGTCATATATTATGTAAAATTTCTCTCATAATCATGTAAAATGCCTCACATACACATCTCATATTCCTCAATCAATTAATTTCCCCAATCTGAATATCAATATGTGTTATAATATAAATCACAAAATATGAAGATTTTGTCTATCAATACTTGAATGTATATGACAATCCCACTAATATTCCCCATTTCTAAGGTGAGGGATGAAGTATGTAAATATATCATCTCAAAAAAATATAATTATTTTGTATCATGTTGTGTGTGTGTGTGTGTGTGTGTGTGTGTGTGTGTGTGTGTGTGTGAGAGAGAGAGAGAGAGAGAGAGAGAGAGAGAGAGAGAGAGAGAGAGAGAGAGAGAGAGAGAGAGAGAGAGAGAGAGAGAGAGAGAGAGAGAGAGAGAGAGAGAGAGAGAGAGAGAGAACCTGATAATATATGTTATCATAGGTTAAGTGCATAAATTTGAGGGATTAAAAATGTCCTACTTTTAGACATGATTTTTTTTTAATCTCAAAAATTTAAAATTTTGTAGATAATTTGAAATGGCTATACTCAAAATTTTAAGTTGGTATAAGAACACTAATTGTAGAATTTAAAGTCTAATTTTCAAAACAATAAATTTTTTGAAAAATGGTTAAGTATAAGTAGGTCTTAAAACATCTAAAATTTGAAGAGGAACTCCTTTTTAAAATAAAATAGAGTAAATATACGTCTGTGAGGCCCACAATTTTTTGAGCACCGTTTAATATTGTTTGAAACCATTTAGTGAATTTTTAAATAAGATATTCTAGTTTGTGACCTATATTTTTAATGAATAGTTTTTTAATTAATTATACAAGTAAATATATCCTTAAAATGTTTTGTGCACCCCCCTAAATACCTAAAATAAAAATGAAAAATTGTTTTTGCTAATGTGGGTAGAATTAGGCCTAGTTTGTGACCATATAATTTATTTTACACTTGGATCAATGAAAAAAAATTTACATAAACATGAATATGCATGTATATTTGTAGCATGTAGTGGCCTAAAAAGGTATAGTTGGAAATCAAAATAGTTTTAACCTTTAAAATAGACCAAAATTCATAAAAATCATATATTTGAAAAGATGAGAGCATGCTTGTTGTCATGGTAATAATTTTTTGTTTTTTTTGTTCAAATTCAATGTATTTGGTGATGGAAGTTGAAATTTATTGTTTTCAGTCAAAACTCTCAGACTCAGTTGTAGATTAACAGGTCTAAGCCTTTGGCTCGAGAATACAAACCATTTTCGAGTCAAAAGGCTCAATTTTTTTAATTCAAATTTAAGTAATGCAAATGCATTATAACGTATACGTGTTTCTTTTCATAACACATAAAAAAAATTCTCTATGGGTACGCATTTTTTTTATTTTGAACTCCCTAATAGTGGTGTGTTGTGATAATTTCAATTGTAAAGTGAAGTGTATCATTATAGGGGAAAGGTCCCTAACTTTGGATGGTGAATTAAGGTGTTGTGGTATCACATTAAACTAATACATACACACTAATATTTATACACACCAATGAATTTTTCATCAATGAAGCACACCTAGAAAAAAGCTCGTTTGGCTATATGTAGGTACATGTCACTACTAGTACCTTTTCTTTATATACACTACCACAAAAAGGATGCAATTATAGTTTGATAGGCTCTATAGCCCCAATTAATACGTTATGTGAAGATATGATGAAAATGTTTGAATGTGATAATGTAATGATAATATTTAACATGTAGCCTATGCCAAGCATGATACATCAGGACTTAGTTCAAGTCTAACATGTCAACCCCAATGTCATAAAAAAAAGTCAAACATGATTAAATATGAAGGAAATTAAGGCTATTTTGAGCCATTTCAACCTAATTGTATGACTATAAAATGTGATTTTGGGGTTGATCACCTCTAATTTCATTAGATATTAAATTAGAGAAACATTAAACACAAGTTTTACATGTATAGGATGTGGTTTTAAACTTAATAAACTTGAATGAAACATCATATAATGAGTGCAAATGCCAATTGATTCAATTATGGAAATAATTAGGGTCAAAATGAGCCACATTAAACTATTTTAAATTGTTTACATGATGTGATTTGAAGTGAAATTAACCCTATATGTCATCACATATAATGAACCTAAGAGTTGATTAATTTAATTAAGGAGGCATTTGAGGCCAATTTGAACCCATTCAACATAACTACCAGAACATGTGATATGATTTGGGTCTAAATTAAGTTCAATTATGTCATTAATTAAGACAATTAATCAATTGGTGCAATTAGGATGTGATTTGGGCAAGATAGAGCCTTCACACCAAATTCATGGCCCAATTGATTGTATAGTTTATGCAACATATGGCTTAACTAACCCTAATTTTATCATAAATACAAACATGAAGGTAATTTTGGCCAATTTGAACCTGATTGAACTTAAATTCAAGTCTATGATGTGATTAAAGGATCTAAATTAGTTCATGCTTCATGTTATGTTGACCCTAAACCATAATGTTATCACAAATATAGTTCCCCTAAACCCTAATTCCCATAAACCCTAATTTCATCACATGTATACAAAACCATTACAGTAAACCCTAAATGGGATAAACCCTATATTTATTACTTGAATACAACCCCTAAGTTCCCTAATTTAATCATAAATTCATTTTCATGAAGGTAATTGGGGCTAATGTGAACCTGTTGAACCTAGTTTTGTGAGAATATGATGTGATTTAGGGATAAATTAGCTCATATTGCCTCACATATTGAGCCAATTAGTCATATGTCACAACCATAAACCCTAAACCCTAATTTTATCACAAATACAAGTTCATGAATGAAATTGAGGATAATCTGAACCCATTGAACATGTACATAGAAATTACAGAATGTGATTGGAGTGATATTAACCCTGATGCCATCATATATAATTAATTAAATAGTTGATTCATTCAATCAAGGTGGTGTTTGAGGCCAATTTGAACACCTTAAGCCTAACTACAAGATCATGATATGGTTTAAGGCAGAATTTAGTTTGATTATATCATGAATATATCTAATTAGATAATTGGTGCAATTAGGGATGTGATTTGGGAAAAACTGGGCCCCTAAACCATATATTAGAGACTATTCCACATGGGCCACATGGCTTAAAACTGACCATATATCAAGTATATTTTGCCTCTATTTTGTATATAACCTACTTGAAGTAGTATATGCCACTTCTAGTTCTCTTAATGATTTTAATAAAAGAATATCTATTATATTGGTCTTGAAAGACCAATGAACTTATTTTAATCTCTATCTCTTATGTTTGATCAGCCAATGATAGACTAATGTCTTAATTCAAGGTTCATGTCCTACAATACCCCTCTCTAAGCTCAAGAGACTAATAACTTGGTTTTACCTCACTTTGAATGACCCCATCCATCAATTTTTTCTTTCACCATGGATCCTCTGGATTCCAGAAATTAATGCTAAGAATAATATACTTTATTCAATCTTCAAATGGTTCTGCTTGGAAGCTTGTAATTTCTAGTAAGGTGGACTGTTACTTGCATTTAGTTCAAGACAACTCTCAACCTTATTATTTACTCATTCTCCTTTCCAACTCTGGATGAAAGACTTCAAATAATGATACAGAGCCTCTAAAAGTTTTGTACAAGTTCAAATTATCAATTAGGTTACCAAATGATCAATAATCTTGACTCAACCCCAAAAATTACTATAAGGTTGTAAATAGGTCCCTTTAGATCTTATAAATGTGTCATTCACTTATGTTTACCTTAATGGTTTACTAAATTTTTATTTGAATTTTCATGGATCATCTATAATTATGAGAAACCAATCTTATTATTGGTTTCTCAAAAGAGAATAAATTCAATTGTAACCCCTACTCCTTAGGTATATATAAGCCTATTTTGATGTCCTCATAGGATCTTACCTCAAATTAACCACCAATGACTTGCATAGGTAATTTTATCATAAATGCAAATATAAAGGAAATTATGGTGAATTTAAACCTATTAAACCTAAATGCAAGTCTATAATGTCATTAAAGGGATAAATTAGCCCATGTTTCTTGACATGTGTTGGCCTTAAACCCTAATTTTATCATAAATTGAATTTAATTTTGACTAATTTTAAATCTAAATTAGGATAATTAAACATAATTTGGATCAATTGAATCTAATTTAGACTAATTTAATCTATTTTGGACTAATTAACATCAACCAAGGGGAAATTCAACCTAATTTTAAGTGATTGAATATAATTTTGACCTAATCGAACTAATATGGACATGAATCAAATTAAGGGGCTAATGGAAGGGGTAAATGCATTATATGATAGTATTGTTGCATAGTAGGATGAAGTTATAGAATAAATAATGTGTATCAGTTATTTACTCTATAGAAAAAACTTAGTTTTTAATGACTATTTTTAACCTAAATCAAGAATTATGTCCTCACATACATTCTCTACATAATTTATGCATATTTTATGAATGATTTTTAAGTACATTTTTGACCCCACCTTTGAAATGCTATCAATTTAAATGGGTGATGGATCGCATTTGAGGAAAATTAAGAAGTTTAAGAATAAAACACTGGAGCAATTAGAAGAGTTGAGAGAAAAACACAAGGTACAAATGCAAGTACTTCATTCTAATATGACTCAAATATTGCTACTAGTGCAAAGGTCTCCTAAAACTCTACCCCTTAAACTTGTGTATATCCATTGCATACCAATTAAGCCTTATTCCTAGTGACCTTTCTATCTTCATTCCACTTGTTTCTAAACACCCATTTTATACCAATGACTTCTTATTTTTAGACATAGGAACTAATTCCCAAGTCTCATTATTTTCTATTTGGTCTAACTTGTTATTCATAGCACCTATCTAAAATGTGTCTTTGTTTGCTTTTATAAGACTCTTAGGTTCAATCTTAGATAATATAAAAACATTATCTTTGTTTAGATTACTTGCCAGTCTTCTTCTTGTTTGAATACATTCATTCTTATTTCCAATGATTTGAGATTTAGGATGATCTCTTTGAATCTACCTTGAGGATATTTTTGATTCCTATACCTCCGCAACTTCTTCTTCTTCTTCCTCATCAACCTCTATAGTCTCCTCTTCATTCTTGAAGTCTAGATTCTCTAAAGTATCCTTGGATTATGAAAGTGATTTCCTTGTCTCATCAATCTCGACATTGGTTCTTTCCACTATCTTTTGTAGCCTCTTGTTATAACATATATAGGCTGAGCTCATTGATGAGTATCCTAAGAATATACCTTCATCATATTTGAAATCAAATGTTCCTAAGTATTCATCATCTCTTTTGGTGAAACATTTTCTTCTAAACACTCTAAATTGTTCCACATTAGTAGTTCTACCTTTTCATAGTTCGTAAGGAGTCTTGTTGCCATTAGTCCTTATTTGTCCTCTATTCAAAATATAGACTGTAGTGCTTACTACCTCTATCCAATATCCATCAGATAATATAGACTCATTTAGAATAGTTCTATTGATTTTTTGAAATGTTATAGTCTTTATTTCCACTACCCCATTCTACTGAGGTGTCCTAACTACTCAAAACTATATTTGTATTCCATAAACCTCACAAAATTCATAAAACTCATTGGACCAAAAATCTCCTCCTCTATTAGATATTAGATACTTTATATTCCCATTTTTCTCATTCTCAACAAGAGCCTTGAATTCCTTGAAATTGTCAAGAGATTTTAACTTTTCTTTCAAGAATGATACCCAAGTCAGTCTTGTGTAGTAATATATGAGTAACATGAAGTATCTATCTCCTTGAATGTTTTAAATTATTTTAGGCCCATAGATATCATAGTTTATTAACTCCAAGGGCCTTTTATTAGAATACTCCTTAGACTTGAACCTTCTTCTAGTCTACTTATGATGTCGGCATGCCTTATAGAATATGTTTATAGGTTTGGTGATCATAGGCATGTTCTTCACAAACTTCTTAGTTCTTATCTTGACTAGATTATCAAAGTTTAGGTGACATAACCTTCTGTTACATAGACAAATTTCATCCATCTTAATCATAAAGATTCTCTCCTTGATCTCATTCAAGACATATAGATTGTTCTGAGTCCTCTTAGCATTAGCAATCAACCTTCCTGATTTGGCTCTCCTTATTTTACACCATCTATCATGAAAGTTTAATATGTGTCCTTTATTGCAAATTTGACTTACACTAAAAATGTTATGTTTTAAACCTTATACATACAACACATTTTGTGTCTTGGTCTTCCCATTGTCCAAACTCAAGATACCCTTGCCAACTATATTGGTAGTTATGTTGTCTCCAAACCTCATTGTTCCTACAACATTCTTCTTAAATGAGAAGAAATTATTTTTATCTTCTGTCATGTGGCTTGAGAAATCACTATCTATATACCATTTCATGCCTTCATGTTAAATATGAAAGACAATCTGAGCTAGCATAGAATCCACTTTAGTCTTTTGTTTCTCCTTAGCAAATAATCAATCTTGACTCTTGGTCTAAATATGATCAGTACTAACTTGATTTGGTCTCCATAACAATGTTTGACCTTTCCCATGCACTTAAAGATCTTCATATATCTTGTTGAATCTTGAAATCCTTCTAACTCTATTAGAATAAAATATTTCAATGTGTCCCATATCATGACAACTATAGTAAATAACATTTTTTTACTTACCTCCTGACTGATCACTCCTTTTCCCATGGTCCCATGATAACTTATCTCTTATTGCATTAGGCTCCCTGATTGGTCTTTTCATGTTGGTATTCTTTATTTATTCTAACTTCTCACAATCTTTCAAACTTTTTCATTTTGTTTATGAGTTACTCATGGTCAACCTTGAAGGAATCTATCTCTATCTTCAACTGGTCATACTCAACTTCCTTTGATCTAAACCTTGTATTGACACCTTTTAACTGATTCTTGAGATCCTTGATAGTCTTCCATTTATGCTTAAAATCATCAAGGGAACTTATGATCTTAGCTTCAAGGTCTAATTCATCTTCTCCTTCTTCACTATCATAGTATACTTTTACATCATACATGTTATCTTCTTTTTTATCACTAGACATCTTGTGCTTCTTAAGATCACCTTCAAGCTGTTAGACTTGAGTCAAAGGACCAGGATATGATACCAATTTTTGGAAGCATAATGACTGGGAGGGGCATTGAATCAGTCTTAAAAAACCTTTATTTTAATTACACATAATAAATCATGAATCATTCAAACAAGCTTAAAAATTTAGCAAGTAAAAACAACTATCCATATAAGCATGAAACACAAGAACACATCATATATGTGGGAAACCGTCAAGGGAAATAAAACCCATAGATATCTATAAATATAATTTATTATTATAATAAAAAATCCAATTGGATTTAAGTACCAACTCCACATGGATCACCAACCCCAACTAGCCAAGCACCCACATGACTAGGCTTTAACAAGCACCGACTTGAAAAGAGACACCAACCCCCTAGATTACTTAGCACTAATTCAAACACCTGATTATTTTTATCACCTTCATAAAACTATGTTTCTCAACCAATATATGATGACCATCTCTTTAACTCTTCACACTCATATCCCTTTCAAACTACCTTTTAGGCCTCTTCGCTCAACTATGTCTCTTCAAGATTGATTAGGTCATATAACCTTGATATTCATATTCATTACTCCCTATTATATATTCATGACAATATATATACATCTATATAATGGTATAAAATACTTATTTATACTCTTCAATGTGTTATCTCCTTTTTTTTCACTCTCACCTCATCTAGCTAGTCGGCCTATTAGGCCTTCTTCTTATACAATCCTCTAGATCACACACCTCTTGGTCAGACATACACACTTTAAAACTTGGATTAACCTTAAAATAAGTATTATAACATTTTTCACACATGAATAAATCATTATAATATGTCATCCATAAATTAAAATACCAAAACCTCTTTTAGGCCTTTAATGAGACCTACTTCAATCAAACCTTCATTAGTAGACATTACCCTTTGATCTCGTTGGAATAATTTTAAAATTCACACATGGAAGTAACACTTCATATATCACTTAAATAGACCCATAATAATATCATCTTATGTCTATGACACTTTTTATCTCCAACCACCACTTGAAGCACACCATTAGTACTATTTACATCATGCCTTCACACACATAGAAAGATATGTCTTGAACAACTAGAGATAACACATTATTTAGACACATGAAAATGAAAATAAATAACATAAAAAAAACCTAAATACCTCAAAAAATTCACCAAGTGAGTTATACTTAATCACAATGGGCAAAAATCCTCAAAAACACCTCTATAACTCACTCACTCAGAACTACTAGTTTTCCTCAAAGACTAGTCATGGTGACATAGACCTTCAAAACCTATATATACATATTTAATGACTTATGATGCATGTATATTATCATATGAGATCATTATATCATTTTCAGATATAAAGGTAATATGATCAAATGGTAAATATTGGTCTTGGAGACCAATCTCATGACCTTATATCTCACTATCTCATCTAAACTAGACAGTTCAACTTGTGAGCAATTTTTTCACTCTATTAACTTTATAAAATTATAAAAATATTAAATTTAATTAAAATTATTTAAAAACATTTCCATGCACTTTTTTTCATCCCTTTATCATGATAACGCATTCCTAATCATCCTCTCACTGTTTCTTAGGTTTCTCATTGTTTGTACCATTAGGCTTGTTAGAATATGGCTAAATTAGATGATTAGTTTAGAAAAATTTAGGGATAAGACCTATCCAAAAACTTATTGGACATGAAATATAAGTCTCAAGCTTCATCCTCCATCTATTTACATACTTTGACTTGGTCAAATCTGATTGTTACAACAAATATATGAAAAATTAGCACTTTCTTGTAGGGTTTATTCACACACTTGACAACTAAATTAAACTTGGATGTTATTGGTAGAGTTTAATAAAACCTCCAATCACTTATCTAACCATATCAATCCATTTTTATCTCTTTTTATTAACATCTTCAACATCAAGTCCTTATTAGGGTTCTAAGAGGGTTTAAACATGTTTTCATTCTTAACAATTGTTCATAAAGTATATCTCATAAATCCAAAAAAAAATGCCTATAATTTTTTTTATAGGACCATTTACTACCTAACATTAATACCTTATATTACCATGCATATGTTTTATGAGCTAATGAGCACAAAAAAAATCTTCTCGTGTTGAGAACCCTTCATTTTGAGCACTCAAGAGACCTCAAAACAACTTCTCATGCCTTATCCTTCAAAATATGACCTAAAACTGAATTAACACACTTGAAAAAACATAAATTACCTCTAAAAATTCTTTAATAATATAAAATACTCTAAAATATGATCATGATCCCTCATTAGGCCACATTCTCTCTTTGTTCTATCTAGACTTTAACCTGCAAACCACATTAGGTCTTAAAAATGACCTTTATGACTCTTTTAATACACTATAAACCTCAATTAAATAATCAATCAACCTCTATAGTGATTAAAAATTTACATACATCCTTCACATGACTTGACAATAAATCATGATACCTCAATAAGGTAGGTAGGGTTTAGAAGTAATCTAGCTACAGTCTTGGTTTGAAGGTCCTATGCCTATAGGATCACCCTGAGACTCTCATTAGTGATCAAATGTCTCACATACATCCTCAATTATCCTCATACATCTAATCATTTATTTTTTCACTCATCTCACCAAGCCACCAAGAGCATGCCTCCTCACAAGGTCTTTTCATTCCATGACTAGGCTTAGGCTACTCAAAGACATGTACCTTCATGCAACCATAATGCATTATTTGCATTAAATTTTTTATTTTATTACAACATCCTTAGTGATAACACTCCATCAATTCCCTTTGTCACATCAACACACTTCTAACTAGGCACACTCTCTTAATGACATCAATGACAATACTCAATAGTTGTCACCACTTTCCAAGAAGGGAAAAATATTAATGTTTAATATAGAAACAAATTTGTTTAAATAATGGAGAATTATGGCATAAGATAGGAATACCTTGAATAGGGATGATGGAAAATTGGATTTTCAAAGTCAATAATTAGGTAAATGGATATGAGATAATGTAATCAAGAGTCAAATGTGTATGCATAAATCATGTGTGATAAAGATAATTAAAACCAATATTTATAAGTGTGTAATACAAATTTAGGTGTCAAAAAATGCCTCCTATTTAGTATAATATTAAATATGTTATATTAAAAGGATAAATGAAATCAATTTGGTACATGAGTTGTAACTTCACTTGGAGTTTCCAATTATGTCATAAATATCCATCTTGATCCATGTAAAACCTACAAGGAAACATGTATAAATTAATATCCAACCATGATATAAAATATAAGATAATCTAGATCATTGACCTATTTTAAATTGAAAAATCAATGAAAAAATACGCCTTTGGGTATGCAAACTAAATTGTCCACTATTAAACTCAATTGGAAAATGCCATGGGGTGATTATTCCCTAAGTAAATGCCACTGTTAAAACCATGGGTTGAGAAGTATAATTTCCTCAACCCCCATTGATGATGAATAATTATTTTAAATTTGAGCAATGGAGAACCTCAACTACACCACTAAAAATATCATCATACCTCTTTTCGTGAAACCTTAAAACAAGTTCATTTATAAAATTGAAACTTTGAATCAACCACTGAAAACATAATATATACTCATAGTGCTTACATAGTATGATCAAACTCATCATAAAAATACAAATGTATATGAATGAACTACATTCATGCCCCTAGATCTGATCTATATATACCTCAATTTTATATATAATGCCATACTTTATGTGTCAATTATCTCAATATGACCTATATAATACATATTATACTATCATAAATTATGTCCAATGTCTCTCATAATCATGTAAAATTCCTCACATACACATATCATATTCCTCAATCAGTTAATTTATCCCAATTTGAATATCAATCTATACCATAACATAAATCATAATCTAACCTATGATATGAAATTTATGTCTATCAAGACTTGAATGTCTATAACAAGCCCACTAATATGCCTCATTTTTAAGGTGAGGGATGAAGTGTCCAAATAAATCATCTCAAAAAACTATTTTATATATATATATATATATATATATATATATATATATATATATATATATAATTTAAAGCATTGATCTAACATGATAATATATGTTATCATATAAATACTTGATCATTCATGCATATATGAAACATGTAACCCAAGACATACAATTGACATGTCAAGTAGATAAAAAACTACACACTCAATAATGAGTATTGAAATAATAATCACTCACCAATAAGCCATATAAAAGAGACATGACAACAATCATAACATTAAACACAATAGAAAAATGTTTGATAGCAATCATGACACCAAGCTCAACCACCATGTAGAATTATGATCCTTCATGCAATAGATTATAAAAATAGTGAAAATACACAAAATAATATTACAAATGAACATAAATATACTATATTGAATTAAAAAGGAGCATAATTGCATTATAATATCACTAGCATCTTTAAGGGGAAGACTTATTTTGAGTAAAAATAATATAATATAATCTATCGATGCTTTTCTAGTAGTCTAGGATCTTATTTATATTAATTATATTCTAGTTAACTACTAATTCCTATGCATGTGGGATTATTACAATTAGCTCAAGTGATGACATAAAAAGCATATGCATTTGTATATTTTAATAAAGATAATAATTATAAAAAATATTTAATATGCAGGGGTCCTAACATGCCCCCTCCATTAAAATATTTTCCCTCAAAATTTAATGTGAGGAATAAATTTATGGATTTTGAGGAGGGGTTCCCACATCACATCTTTTGGTTTATTTTCATGCCACTAGATTAGAACCTCAGTGATAGTCAAATTATGAAGTTGATAAGAGTGTCTCTCTAGAATAGATTCAGATTGAATGAGGAGAGAGCCTTCTGTATTGAGGTTAGGAAGCAATATCTGAGATGCAACATTATGTTCAAAAACTCTCTTCAAATATGAGACATTAAAAAATTATGGACACACATAAAGGGTCGAATTTTCAAATTATGTGTAATAAGACCATTCTATTGAATAAATTTATAAGGTCCATATAAATTGGGAGAAAATTTCTTACATCCCTTTAGCTTTAGAGAGGATTTCTTCTAATGTTATAGTCATAGGAAAATAATATCTTTAAGTTGGAAGGTACATTCAAAATTATGCTAATATGCATTTTTTTTCATACAATTGTGTGCCATGTAGATATATTCCTTAAGAAGGTGAAGAATATTATCCAAAGTGTTGAGGGTAGTGTTGACTGCTTACACAAGAGAGTTACTGGGTAGATAAGCAAGAAGAGATGATGGCTTCTGACCAAAGACAATTATATGAG
This sequence comes from Torreya grandis, assembly GCA_037957365.1. Lineage (NCBI taxonomy): Eukaryota > Viridiplantae > Streptophyta > Pinopsida > Cupressales > Taxaceae > Torreya > Torreya grandis. Next base: position 9,008,966 of record JARHVA010000038.1, on the reverse strand, counting down.
GATCCATCCTGGTGGCTATGTTATAGGAGGTGTTGTACTACCCTTTTGAAGGTGGTAACCATTTTACCCATTAATGTTGTTGATTAGAGGTAAAAAAATGAATATATGATTTGAAGACTTTAATAAAAAATTCCTTTTGGCTATCTGTCTATGGTGGTAACCTGAATTGTTTTTAGTTGGTTACCATTTCACTTGAAGAGTTCTTTCTAGAAGTTACTTGTGAAAGCCAAGTCATGATTAGATATAATAGAATTGGTAATCCATGAAGGTGGAAGATTTTATCAAGGTTTTCTTGGGTGATGGTAGAAGAAGTGTAAGGATGAACTAAGTCACAAAAATGAGAATATTTAGAGAGGAAATATACCAACATCAAAATGACTAACTTTCCACTAGATTTTGGTAAACCTTACATAATATCCATGGAGATGTCCTTCAAAATGTGTTATGGAATGGGTAGGGGTTGGAGTAATTTATACACTACTAGTGTTTTCCCTTGTGACATTATCATACTTCATGTTCCTCAAATAATGTCTTGTTGTCTAGATAAAATATACTTCAGTGAATGCATTCATAGGTTTGTAAAAAATACTAAATGACCTATAGAAGGTGAGGTTATAACTGTTTCAAAAAAAACTGTCAAAACCTAAAACCAAAAATCAAGACAATGTGGCCTTTGTATAATAAAGATTGGTTGTCCCAAGCATAGTTTGATTTAAAATCCATGTCCATAGATGAAGTTTTTTGTTTGACTATCTTACTACTACTCTTGTTAATGTCATGCATCCATTCTAAAATAAGGATGGATAAGGAAAATAACTACATCTATTATTAATACATACTCATGCTATATTACATCTATATACATCTAAATCTAACCTATTTAACTGAATTAAATAATTAATACTAATATACACTATCCTAACATCACACTTTATATCCTTCTAAATCACACTAACCTTACACTTACACCACATTATCCTTTGCTTAAATTAATCACCCTCTTATCATCTCATTTAACACTAATATTCACTTCCATAATTCTTAATGAATTTAAAATTCCTCACCACCTAGACTCACCTACCCCCACTAACACTCCTACAAATCACCTTCTTAGTCATCTTCTAATCATCATTCATTAATAATAATAATCAAATCTATAAATTTCAAAACTTCCTTGAGCCATGCAGCATATTTCTATAGAATCCTCAAGTAATTTTAAATTACTATAAAATTACTACACCCTAGATCTTCTCCACCACCTTCTATTTAAATAACTACACCCATGAAAAATATAATTTATGAAATATTTATAATAATGTTGTGACCTTGTCTATTGTCAATCTCTCAAACATCCTTCATCACCATTGGTGTAACATCTTGAGCTACTATCAATACAATCCAACATATCAAGCAACTATCAAATTCATCCTTTTTAATTTGGGTTCATCTACTATTTGTCAAGGAAGTAAGATTTATTTGTAATTTGACGTATAACTTGCTATATTTCATGTTGATTTACTTGTAAGTCTATTCCTTTCCTCATTTTTGATGTGTTGTGTAGATTAGGGTAGATTAGGAATTTTGTTTTTCATCTATTTCTCCTATCATTTGAATTATACCCCTAATTTTTCACATTACATTTTGACAACCAAAGTGGGAGTTAACTCTTAAGTTGTGATTATTGAGGCTTTAATATGTTCATACAAGATTTAGGTACCTTTGAAATAATATTGGTGGTTGAAAGCATCAAAAATATAATAAATAAACATTTTTAAATTTCTCATTACTTCGCTCTATTTAAACTCAAGTTTATTCTTTAGAAACATGACTTTACTCCCAATAGTCATAATTCCACACTTAATCATAGAATGTAATCATTTCTAGCTAATTAAATATTTGACTATTTTGTGCAATATCATGTTTATCAAATTGTGTTCATTCATTTTTACTATTAACTACTTTGTGACATTTTTATAAACTTCATGTATTTTTTATTTTTTGTGTGAAGGTTCAAATTCTCATCTGCATAGACACAATTTCATCCTTGATAGACACAGGTTCACTTCACTGACATGTGAATTCATGAAGGTATATATTTTTATGTTTTATTAACATTTTTATCTAATTCACTTGTACTTTTTAGTGGCTTTATTTCCTATTCTATCAACTTTGATTAAATAGTAAAGATGTTGTTTCCCATTTTAACATATTTGATAAAATAGTAATGATTTCATACTTTTTACTTGTTACTTTAGATTTTTGTGTATTGGTTTGTTTATATTAATGGATTTGAAGTCTAGTTCATTTTCTATTTTTAGCATATTTTCTCTAACCCTAAGTGTTTGTGATCTAATTTTGGTGACTTCGCTCTTGACAAAAAGTGGATTCACTTCCTTTTTTGGTTTTTAACTAAATTGTCTATACTGGTTTTGATTTGTGCAATAATGGATTTGACATGTAGATCAGTAGCTTCACTTTAAGTATCCATGGCTTTGATTTTTTAGTGTTTATTTATATATTTCCCATCAAGAACTGAATTCAAAATAGTAATCCTTATTTTTAGGTCCACTCATCAAACAATCAATAGTCAAACCCCTTTTTAAGATAATTTTTTGAATCATAATCACATCTTAATCAATTTAATTAATCTAATTTGATTAATCTTGTTTGGGGTGACTCAATTGTGTATGATTTACCCTCTCACTCATAGGGTGACCTTGGTAATTAAAATTAATCAAAGTTACCTTGTTTTTGATCTTGTATATATATCCTTTTGTTTCTTTCTTATTCTACCTGAGGTTAAGCCTATGTATGATCTCCTCTTGCACCCATTAGATGACCTTAGGGATTAAAAATAGTTGATAAACCTCCATCCATTTTTATTTTTGTAAGGTAAAAGTGATGTGGAATTGATCTCAATGCACTTATCATATTCATTAGGTGGATTATGGCATGGATTTCATCACCATGCACTAATCCAAAATTCATGTTCTGGTGAAGTATAAATATCAAGGACAACTCTTATATCAACTAAGTAGATTCCCCCAAAAAGGTTTCCATAAAGTAATGAGGTTATATTTAAATACTCAAGCAACAAACAAAATCCTTATATGGATTTGAACCCCACATATCATTATATATTTAGAGGACTCCCTTCATAATACGTGTCAATTGTAGATTTAGACCTTCAATCATAAATAACTTATAGTGCTCAAGAAACATCATTCCTCAAGATTACTCACTACATATATATTTAGAGTGAGGGTTTGGAGACCAACCTAGTTGCTACTTTGTGCAAGTAGTTTGATGGGTTGGTTTTTGAGTTGTACACCCATATCTACTAGTATAGGCTTATAGTTTGCTTAATCTTATTCAAGTATTATTGATACATGTACTATTTTTAAACCTTATAAACTAAACCAAATAAGAACCAAATTAACATCAAAATCTAAGTCAAACCAAGACTTATAAATACCTTTATGATCCAAAACAAGTCATAATTCATCCTCAATCATAGTCCAAACATCTAATACACATAATATCCCCCAATCCTAAAATCCCTTTGCATCTTTTAGTCTATTTAAACATCAACCAACCTATCTAATCCAACCCCAAAAAAATTATAGTCTAAATACCTAGTTCACATAATGTCATTTAGTCCAAACATGCATTGAAAAATATTCCCTATCCAACTACCAACAAGTCAATGTTCTTAACAAAGTCCAATCTTGTCCTTACCTCATCAAACCAAACTGATGAGTGTCATTTAACTCTTCATTTAATCAATGTTCAATTAATGTCTTATCAACCAGAGCTGGTGTCCAAAGCTATCTGCAGTAAGGTATAGGATGGTAAATCTAGAAGTCTACTTATGGGGGTGTTTGATTGTCCTATTCTAACTTTGACTAAAGAAATACATGTGTCCTAAAATACTTGATTCACTCTTTTTCTGAAAAGGAAGAAATGTAACTATTTAATCAAATCAATCCACTCTTTTGCTTGAAATTAAAATCACACTCCTATTTACGCTTGCGTGGAAAGTAAAATCATACTTCTAACTTAAAAAGGAAACTTGCTTCACATGTTTGCTATAAAAGAAAACACACTTTTATTAGAAAGGAAATGACTTTGTAATAAGGAAATGCCTTTTAAACTATGAATTTATTTTGATATTTTTATGAATAAATGCAAACATTAATAAGATTCTAGTTAGTTATAACAAAGAGTTAATATAATATAACATAAATACCTTACACAGTTCCTGGTTCTAAGGAGAGTGGGCCCTTGCTACTCTCAGACTTAGGAACAAAGATTAATCAATGCTAAAAACTGAAGTGATAATTCATAAAACTAAAATGATTACAATCTGGCTAAAACCTGTCATATACTTGTATGTATCTTTCCTCTATTATTTTCTCTCTATTATCTAATATCTTTCAATGTTGAAAGTCTTACATTTTGTACTAATACAATCAACTCAAAATAGGATGCAAAGAAATAGGATTTCTTGGTCGATCCATTCATCTAAAGATAGGAGATTGGATTTCCAAGAAATCCAATTATTCTGATGAAATAAATATACTATCCTATAATAGTCCTAAGATCCAATTATATATAGCTTTATCAAAATTAAATCCTACAAAATAGTAAGTATGTATTTTCCTTATTTGACTCCAGCTGGAATGATTCTCTCTTATCCTATCTAGCCGCTAGATTCCCCATTTGTAGCTCCACCCTTACGCAATCCATGGAATTGACCCTATAGATTCGATATGAATGAGCCTATAGAGTTTTTAGAAAAAATTCTATGGATTCCATAGAAATAAGCCTATAGAGTCCATAGAAACAAGCCTATAGAGTCCGTAGAAACAAGCCTATAGAGTCCATAGAAACAATCCTACATAGTCCATAGAAACAAGCCTACAGAGTCCGTAGAAGCAAGCCTGTGGAGTCTATAGTTATTTTGGATGGAGATCAAAATTTAACTTTCACTATACATCACTTGTGTCTTCTTCTTGAGCATTCTTCACAACAAAAATCACTAAAACATGATATGTATTAGACATTAATGACAAAGTAAATGTTTAATCTTTGGTTCAATATAAACAAGACAAGTATCTATTTTCCATGTAATAGCTATCTAAAAATCTATGATTTTCATAAGATAATATCCTTTGAGAGATGAATTGAGGGAAATAACATGTCAATAATGAGCCATATTCTAAGCTCATCACAAACCTCATACTGTTACCTATAGTCTAAGCTTATCCATATCTATAGTTATGAACCAATAATCTCTAACCCCATCAAGTTTTTATTCATCCCCAATCACTAACCAAATATACCATACACTTGTCTTAGTCCACATAGGCAACAACCCATTCACATGTCATAGTCACCATCATAAGCTTGTTTGCATTTCAACCTAGTTAGGTTTGAATCATACACTCAATCAAATAAAATTACCCACTCAGTCCAAATCATCCAAGTCATCTAATCCAAATTGAGTATATAATTTAATCACTTGAGTTATTCTAAATGAAATCAAGTCAACATTGTTAAAGGTCAATTATGACCTAGTCACATCTATCTAACTAGTCAAACCTAGCCCCCATCTTAGTCAAATACAATATATAGTATTAGCTCATCTTCAAAGTCAAATATCAATCAAATATAGGATAGTCATACCCTAAACCCATCCTAATAAATCTAGCTCATGCATAAACAAATTTTATCAAGCTTATCCACTTTACACATATCAAATCATGTAAACCATCTCACATCACATCAATCTAAATTTAAAATTGAGATAAAAATAAAGTAAGCCTTCTCCAAGTAATTTTAGATCCAAATCTATTTCACATCATCGAAACATCCCACATTCATCTCTCAATATTTTTCATTCAATCCCTCCCACTTGTTAATTAGGACAGATGAAATCACACCATACATACTTTCTCTCATCTTGATCCATGTCCTCCCAAATATATTTTGATGTCACCTTAATCAAATAATACATATTTTCCAATAAATATATCATCTTTTTGTGGATCCTAGAAATGGGTGCCCAACTTCTTGCAGATGTTGACCTTAGGAACCTAAATTCCATCATAAGTAAGATCCATCTAATTCTTCAACATAAACATCAGTCTAATCATAGCCTTCATGTTATCCCATCACAATCATACTTTCCCTCCACTAATTATAGTCTTAATCATGACATCCACCATCACACTAGTGAAGGGAACCCTATTTTCACAACCTTATCCCCTAATCCAAATCAAAGACCATCATCCAAATTTATCCTACCATCACTACACCAAATATAATCATTTGATCCTAATTAAATCACTTCTACATATTAAAAAAGTTATGAATAGAGATAATATACTCCTCTCATGGAAGCTATCTTTTACAAGCTGGTCACAACTAATATGATTATCTACATGCACAACAAACCTCTTGACCCAAATATACCTAAGCCCCATTGTTATAGAGAAGGCCAATACTATCAATACCATAGAATATAGGGGCATTATACTAATATATGCCTTAATTTCAAAAATTATGCCCAAGATCTCATTGAATGCAGTGACATCAAAATCATGAATGAATCTAATGAATCCACATCTGAGAGTGAATAAGAATGGACATGCCAATATTACTATCTTGATCATGATAAAACTCTTCCATTTATAATCCAAGGCCAAGATAAAAAATCCATATTTTATGAGTGTTCCTATGATCAGGTATTTTCATGAGCCTAGCTCACCCATCATTGACGATCCCCTCTTCAATGAACCCATATTTTAATAACCTATCATTCACCATCCATCCACATTTTTTCCATCACATCAGATCCCTCATTTATAAATGTCACTTCATCCTAAAACCTCCATATTCAAGCAAAAAATTAAGAAGGTACTTGTGGATAAGAGTACCCAATAGGCCCTCCTTTTGGCCACAATCCAAAAATCATCTACTAATAGCATCACAACATCAACATCATCCATGTCAACATTAGAATCAAATTCAAACTCAACATTAGCATCTTATAAAATATAGCATCAAAATCAACATCAACATAACATTAAGGTCCATCCATATTTTTACAAGGATTTTTCTACCACTAACCTCTTCACATACATATTTGTATGTATCATCAATTTGGACATCCACCAATAAAAATATATGTCTTTTGATCCATTTTAGGGTGATGAAGTCATATTATAATTCATGGGATTTCAATATGACACTACCGATTATAAAAATGGATTTGACATCATCTTGGATGCCTTTTTTCCATATCAATTCAATCATCTTAATGATCCTTTCATGATTCTTGAGGAAGTTTTCTCTGGTATCAAAATAGGTCCTCCTTGTAACCTATATGAGGATCGATCTACCCACAATCCTTTCATTGACATCACCAATCCTTTTATTGATACCCCCATCCTTTTCATAGCAATAATAATTTAAATCACCTTGATAATAAATCTCCCTCATTTGTCGATTGGGACTGAAAAACTCACACACATTGAAATGATTCTATACTAACAAGTCAATTAAAAAATATATGGGGATCCAAGATAGTATTCAATCGACAAAGTGTGATAAATAAATCAAGTTTGATCCAAAGATAAATAAAATTCAAAATAAGTCAAATAATTGAATAAATCAAAAATCAATGGTCCCTATCAAAAACCTCCTTGAAGTGCTATGGAATAATTGAAATCAAAATAATCAACAAAGTCAAAAATTAAAGTCCCCTAGTGAAAACCTCCTTGACGTACTAGTGGGCACTTAAAATCAATATATGAACATAAAATGCAAAAGAGTGTATTTATAAAAACCTTTGTGAAGTTATAATAGATGAACAAATCATCATAAAATGTAATATCAGAGTGGCTATTAATCCTCCAATAATTCAAATAAAAAAAATATTGAGGTATTTGACCCTATAATATCTAAAATCATGCCATGTAAATCACAGTTGGAACATCTAGATTCAACAATGGTGTATGTGACTATTAATCTCAATTTCTAGTCTCCTAATGGTTATACATCCCTCTATGATCATACCATCCATTCAAATCCTATATATTACCATCAAATATGATCCATACCAAACCTACCATCCCAAGCAACATTATATTTCATAGGGGATATGAAGACACCTGGTTGAGATGTCTGGAGGAAGAATCATCAGCAATCAACAAATATCACATTGAAATCAATAGAACTAGCATTGATAACATGATCATAGCAGAACAACTATCCATAATAGGCATCACCTAAAGATCAGTAAATCATCAGCATTGTGCATCTCAAATGCCTTTGATAAATTGAGATGTCGTCAAGAAACTAAAAAATTAAAATAATAAAAATTGTGTGTGTGTGTGTGTGTGTGTGTGTGTGTGTGTGTGTTTCTATATCTACACACACACACAAATATATATATATATATATATATATATATATATATATATATGTATGTATGTATGTATGTATGTATGTATGTATGTGTGTGCATGTATATGTATACATACATGTGTGTGTGTGTATTTATGTGTGTATATGTATGTATTTGTGTGTGTGTGTGTGTTCGTGCGTGCGTGTGCACGCACGCGCGTGGGTGTGTGTGTGTGTATCATTTGTCCAGTGATTAAAACTAGTTTTTTCGCACCATGGGAAAGTACCATGATGAAAATTGTTTTCAACGTCATGTGTAAATATTTTTTTGTCCATAGGTACCTCAACACTTAGGGGAAAAATCCACTTCATCTCTACATTCATTTCATAAAATACCTTTTAAACCCTATCTGCATCACATTCCTAAACTTCCCACCATCCTTATCTATCATATCCATCCTCCCACCATTCTTATCCATCCTAAGCATCATGTGCTATCCTATTTTTTCCATCCTTTCTTTCCATCTTGACCTTAATAAGGGAATGGAAGATATCTTTAGACATTTTTTGGAAGCATCTTGGCATATCCTCCAAGTGCCACTCAGGAAACTAGGAATCCAAGTCCAACACGATGCATTCATTTGTGATCCCTATTCCATTCCTCATCATTCCTCATTCCATTTGATCATCACCCAAATCCATTCATCATTCCATTCACTATCATTTTACATCCTGGTTGTTAGGTTCAATGTTCCCTTTGTTAGTGACCCCATTTTTTGTACATACGTATCCAAAAATCCTAAAAATTATAAAATATAAAAAACTACAAAACATTGTAGTCATCTTGTCTTATGTCCTAAGTAAAATTCAAGTCCTTATCCTCATCAAATCCACATTTCCTATATAAATCCACATCCCTTATCCCACAAGTCATTTGTGACTATCCTATCCACTCGTATATCAAATATAACCTCATAGCATATATCATTTCGTAGGGTAAAATCAAACAAGGCACATCAAATAATGAATTGATCATTTATCCCACAAATTTTCAATAAGACAACTGATAAGAAACTAGTCACATAAAATCAATGCATCACACCATATGCATGTAAATTTTTTCATGTTTACTTTATTTGTATGATATTTTGATGATGTTTGACTATCTTTTATCTTGTATATATCTATCTAATAATTTATGTTTATCTACCTGTATGAACTTATGTCTTTGGCTAGGCATTTTTTGAATATATTTTAATATATTTTGTCTTATCATTTTATCTTTTATCATTTGTGCAATAGCATATGACAAATATGTCATCTTGGTTCCTTATACCTATGAAGCATTACATTTTATGTTACTTATACAATTTATTTTATTAATATTTGTGTCTTTTTCATTAGTCCAACATGCATTACAGTTAAACTTCATCACGGTTACACATATCATAATTCATACTACCTAATGTTACATTAAACATGATTACTCATAAATATGGTTGAAGACCATGACAACAAAAATCCACACCCATTAACATCCTATCATCAACAATTAATTTATCTTATCTAGATCAATCATCTAAATCAAATCCTATAACCTCTTACCTAACATTTATAACAATCATATCTACCATCTCAATCATTATTAAATCCAACTCATATCATTCATCAACCCTATCCAATCAAATCAAATCATCCATCAACCCTATCTAGTTAAATCAAATATATGTAAATTCCAATTATCAATCTTTTCCAAATTATTCATATACATTATAATCCCATAATATATCAATCAAATCAATAAAACCAAATCATCAAATAAATCATCTAAGTCCAGGCATCTATCCTTACTCTAATCATATCTAACAATCACAATCTAACATTTCTGCTAATGTCCATCATACTCATCAGTATTGATTAGTCTCCTAAGGGCATCAACATCATATCATATATCTCATCCTAATTTCAAATGACCCCCTTAGGATAACTACATAAACCAGATGTCCACATGTACTATATAGGTATAACTCAGTCACATGGGGTCTTTGAGTTTAGATCGACTGCAATCATGTCACTCCCACTATAGACACTATAATTTTCTACCCTATATATGATTAATTAGGTGTCATAGGTCCTTATTTTTATTTAAATCTCCTAAATAATCCCCTATCTTAAGTTTTAGTATATTTACCATTGATAACCCGATAACTTGCCTTTACTATTACCTTTCTACCTTCCTTAACCTCCTAAATCCATTGATAACCTAAATAATCTACCCCTCAACCACTTTACCCTCGTATAGTGTCATTACCAAAAAATACATGTATATCAAAGCTAATTTTACCCATGGTTAAAATAAAGGTGCCAATTTGGGTGAATCGACATTGATTCGCCCATGATCAACACTGATTCTCTGGATCAACATCGATCCATAAATACCCAGCCAACCTTGGCATTCTAGACCTAGAAACTCAGAACCTCGAATTACTACTAGATTTCTTAGAGAATTAGAGACCTCCTTAAAGACATTATACTAGAATTTTGATGCGTTCAATCTACATCCTCTGTCATAATTTTGATAAATTACCTATGATTATGGAGAATAATTTCATTTTGTTTGTAATTGAGTCCAATGTAAGTCATCATGTTTTATTCTTTCATTTTCTATCAAATTATCTGTTGTTATATATTTATATAATATTTAGAATATCATCCATAGCCTTTAGTATTCATTCATCAGTATCTATCATCCAATCTATCTTGTTTATTATTTATTTTAATTAATCTCAATCACAAAGAGAATCGACACCGATTAATTATGAATCGGCACCGATTCTATAAATAAGCATCGATCCATTGTGTTTAATTTTTAGAACCCAAGACCTTAATCTTAGACCACTGTCTACAATATTTTACAAATTTCTTGTCATTTTAATATTCCCTTTGAATTTAGATGACTCTACCAAGCATAGTACATGACATAACTAATATCTTTGATCTCCTTATAGTATCCCAACCATTGTTTGCTAATCAGAGTGACATAGCTTTCGAGCTAGCTCTTTGCATTGTTGTTTATTCTCCCCATCTTGAAGCCATTGAAGACAAACTATATTTCACACATAATGATATAGATGTTGCTATAGCTTATTGGAATGAATATTACACTTGCATTGATATCTTTTATTTATTATAATTTCATATGTTGTTTATCTACTTGATTCTGTAAACAAGTGAGTTGACATCCATTTGAGGAAGCTCACAACTTCTCAGGACTAGTTTCTGACCAAGCAACTCACTCAATTATCTATTAATATATTATTGTCAAGTGTTTACATGTATTTAAGTTATTCTTCCCTACCAAAAAGAAGCTCTCATAGTCATTGGATTCAAATCAGTGTCCAACATCTTCTAATCCATAGGTATTCACCATAAACCCTATTTTTATTTGATTTTTAATTAAGTAATTTAAATAAAAATGAAAAACTACTATAACATTCTATCACACTTGGTGGGACCCCTAAGGTCTCACTTTTCTTATTAAAATTCATTTTGAATTTACCTTTCTCTCCCTTTCTCTTATTTGATTGTTTTCATTCAAAGAAAATCTAAAATTATTTTTTCCCTTTCTATAGGTTAAAAAGAATCTGCATCCATTTTACTTTCTTAGGTAATTCATATAGAATAATCTAGGCAATTAATTTATTGTAGTCATCAATTATCTCACACATAAACCAAACCACTTGCATAACAAACTCTTTAAAACATTGACATAAGGGAACTGACTAGGATTTCATCACCTAGTGGTAACTTTTTTCCTAGCAATCCCACTTGGATTTCATCACCAAGTGGATAACTAACTCATTACTCTAACTAAGTATAAACCCTAGTTTTTTTATATATACTAGATAGGCACCTAACACCCTTACGTTGTGGTGTGTGAAGTGAGGGGGTGGGCCCCAATACTAGGCCAAGTATCGATCCTAGTACAAAAATCTCTATGAGGCTAAACAAAACTAAAACTATCCTTAGATTGTTGCTTCTTGGGACCCTTGATAAACTTTTATTTTATTTTATCACTTTTTAAAGTTAAAAATTAAAAACTTTTTAGATGCATATTTAGTGTGTGTGTGTATTTTTTTATTCATTAAAATACGAGATAATAAAAATGAACTTTATGTGTGCTTTTTGCTTTTATTTATTAATTTTTTATTTATTGCTACATGGTTTTAACATGATAATAGTCACAAAATAAAACTAAACCCCCAAATTCATCCTCATCCATGGATAATTCTCTTAGCCCTCCTACTTCCTTTGAGTCCACGAGGGAAGGTATTCCTTAGTATTATACCCAGGGTGATCCTGAATCCATCACTATATTAGATAACAAACCCATCACACTTAACCATTATCTCATCTCATGATCTATATGCATCCCACTTTATCCCCATATGCATTTCTCCAAGAACCCATATGGCATGTGTTTAAAGGAAAGTGAAGGGTTTACCACCGCTATAGTGTCTTCCCATAACAATCCTCCTCTGACTTGTTCTGACACTACTACTATGCAACCCTTAGGCAACATGCCTATGATAATATCTAGTATTCCATCCCCAACTACTATCCAAATTCAGAATGTCACTATACCTTAGCCTACAGCTACTCAACCTATTACCACGGTGCTTTAGAACCTAGTTATCTAAGTCCCAACAACCCTTCCACCTATCCAAAATAGTTCACCCTTAAGTACCCAAACTCATCCTTTACAACAAGGCCCTATAAGTGAACCACCTCAATAATATGTCCCCTTGAACACCCAATAAATATAACCTACACAAGATATTAGGTCTACTTATATCCCCTTACAATCCACATAGTATGTGGTGGCCTCTCAACCAATCATAACCACATCAATTGGTTATCATTTATCTTAGGATTTTTCCAATCAGCTTCATATGTATCAACTCCCACAACAGAATGTTTTGGGAGGATTCCATTAATACAATGCCCAATAGGACCTTCTGATCATCCTTATGAACATGATGGCTAATTTTGAATTCTCTATCTCTGAGAAAAATAACATGTTCACTTATGAGCAAATATATAACAAGCCTATTAACCTAGTAGTTCTTATTAAACCTTATCCTCCATAGTGGGAACTTTCAAAGTTTACAAAGTTTTAAAATAAGGAGGATCCACAGAAACACCTTCGAGTATTTAGACATGATTATTTCCTTATAGCACATGATGATGCACTACTTAGGACTTTTCCTATGTCATTAGTTGGACCTACCTTAGATTGATACAACTTAATTCCTCAGCATTCCCTATTCTCATTTGGCTAGTTATCCCAAATATTCTTAGAGCACTTTTCCATCAATATCATAAGAAAATTCACTATCACTGACCTCTATGCCATCCGATATTTTGATAATCAATATGTCACTAACTTTATGGCTAGATGGAGAAGTCACATAAATCAACTCACTTTTTCCCTTATACAACCCGAGCTAATTAAATTTTTCACAAGAGCATGTGCTAAATTCATCTCATCAACCTTATGGGTATAATCTCTTCAAACCTTTGATGAGGACTTTTTGATGGCCCACAAACTTAAAATTAGATCATTAGAACAAGGGAAAGTTAAATTGTATAATAAAAACTTTAAACTTGATCCCTCTAAAGGGACTCATAATAATAAAACCAAAAGATCTACTAATGTCATAGTTTTAAAATCAACTCCACCATAAACTAAAAGGAAATCTAAACCATCCACCTCATAGGCACAATATTAGAAGCCATTGTCATATTTTACTCCATGACAATATACAGCTTTAGAGGAACCCTGCATGTTAATTTTAGATAAAATCTTAAAGGCATCTCTCATTGAGCTTCCCACAATAAGACCTCTCGATGATTCTCACCCTAAACCTAGTTGGTTTAGGGAAAATGACTTCTATAATTTTCATTGTGTAATAGATCACAACATCAGTAGATGTTTCTATTTCAAGGGCCTAGTACAAAATCTTATCAATCAAGGGTAGTTACAAATAGATAACCCTAATGTACCCCCAAATCAGTCTATAGATATATTTAGGCAGTCATTCCATAATCATGCATCCACATCTAATTCCATGTAGGATAATTTGAGATCCACATCAGAACATGAAACTCATGTAATTAATATAATCCAAGACCATCTTCAACCTAAATAATTTGATAGTACTCCTATCCCTGATCTCTTTACAGGAGATACCTTTGAACCGTCTAAACCAAGTGAAGACATCCCAAAGACTTCCTCAATTTTTTTAGATTTTATTATTTAGGATCTGCTAGAGGAAACCATATCTGAAAGCACTCAAAAAATAAAAAAGTAAAAGATTATCAAAGAAAATTTTTACATAGACATTTCAAAAGATATGTATACCATTCCTCTCATCATTTCAATACCTGCATCTCGTATACCCATTACCGCTATCTTATTGCTTCCTGAGGAAACTATTATGTTACCCCAAACCAACACAAGACCCATCAAGGGAAGATCCATAGATGTCAAAAACAAAAAGCTCAAATCTCCAAGAGGAAAATCTCTGCAGCATCCTCCTATTAGGATTAAACTCCCTAAAAAGGATATCCCCACTACCCCTAAGAAAACTCAAAAAGGGAAAGTTCCATTACTACCTATTTGAATAGGAGTGTCTATATTAGGACCCCATCCTTTAGCAAGACTGAAAGCCACTATCATATAATCCTCTACTAAATCCCATGTACCATAACACCAGGATCTTCCCACCATGATCATGCCAATACATAACCCTTTAAAACCCTACTATCCACAAGGTTTAGGTGTAACGACTTATCCTAAGCATAAGGTACCTACAGTAGGGAACATTCAAATAATTAGTTCAAAAGGCCAAGGTTCGAAGTCACATACCTTTTCTCTACTAGTGCCTCAAAAGATTGAAAAGCCTAGTTAAGATCCATTAAAGGGGTCTTATTCTAATATCCTCAATCAGCTTCTCTAGACCTCCCTTATCATGCTACCATAAATAAAACCCATTAACCCTTATATTCAGAAGCTAGCATGGTATAGATAAAATAGGAAATGTGCATACCATAAAATAATAGGTCATGATAAAGAAAGTCATAATGCATTAAAGGTCATATTCCAAAATTTATTAGAAGAAGATGATCTCTTAATAGGATAATTAGATCATGACCATCCTGACAGTTAAACTAATAGGGTCACATCCACCTCAAGAAATAACATACCACCCATAATATCATAATGAGCTCTAAAAGAAGATAAAACCTCTGATAGAGATCAATATCAATCTTTTCCTCTAGATGTGGATGATTTTGAGAATGCAGTAAATCTCCCTTTATTTTAGATAGATGCAATTCACATAACTACTCAATCCCATTCCCAGGGTCATAAGACCGACTATCACAAAAAATCCAAATTGACTATTACCAAACACCAAATTCTACCATGAATAGTCTACCAATACCTGCTCTAAAACCTAAATTTTATATTTTAAGAAAATCACAAAATAACAATTCTTTGGAACTCATACATATATCTGTTCTAAAGTAGCTTCATCAACTTTTGATCAAGATGTCCCTATATGAACTTATCTAAAATTTTCCATGGCACTGCAAGGCTATGACAAAAACCTTGTGGGCCATTGAGATACAAGTTAATCAACCCTAGACTTTGTTGGATTTAATTTCATCACTTCAAAATCCGTTATCCATAATGTTTCATGATTCAAAAATACCACCCTTATAGCCTGACGACTAGGATCTTGCACTATTTATCACTGCCCATATTGATCAAACTCAAATTGAACGAGTCATGATTGATAATGATGCTAGTATAAACATCATATCCTTTCATGCATTTAAATAACTATATCTACCTAAAATAGTTATAGCGTAATCCCAAGCCATTTTATGATATTTTAATGATATTGTCACCCTTGCATTAGGAACGATAGTCTTTCACATTCAAGTAGGTGCATGTGTTCTCCCCTACCTATTTTATGTAATAAAAGGGGAGTTTAAATACAACATTATGTTAGGACATCCATAGATATGAACTATGCACTGCATCCCCACTACTTTACATCAATGTATTAAATTCAAACATGAAGGTAAAATCCACAATGTTCCAGTTGATCCCCATCCATTTAAATCTTGCAAACTCACCTTTTGACCAAATGATTAATTATGTATTTCAGCAACTATCAATTGGAGAGTATCATTTATTAACACTCAATACTCTCCCTACTCGCTAGAAATATGGACATCTAGACAAATAATATGATTATTATCCAAAATTAGGATAAATTGTTCCCTTCGATCCATCTTTCCTCCACACCCATTTGATTTATGGGGAAATTGATCAGCCTTCTTCAGGTCTTTCTAACCAAACTCATGTTAAAACATTTACATCAAACTTTTTATTCCTAGATAAACCCCACTTCACAAAGACATACCTACAATGGTGTGGTTGGAAGAGTTTTAGAATAGGATGTTATGAATAAGGCCCACATAAGGTTGCATTAGGGGATTTTAGAAAACCCCATGAAAATCATGACCTCTATTTCATCAAAAATCTTAAAACTACCCTGAATATTACTCTCCTTCCCATCCTTGAAGAGGACATGCCATCCTCACCATCTAATATCCCTTCTTTGATAGACGACGTCGTATCCATTCTACCAAAAAAATTAATCAATGTCATTAATATAAAACCTCTTATCTATAATTACAATGGATAGGTCCAAACCATTCCTCTAGCCTACCCATACATGATAGGGTAGGATTTTCCCACCATCCTTATTCTTTAGTGCTAGGATGATGAGTCTATATTAACTCATGTAGGTGTAGATAATTCCCATCTACATAAATCCCTTTCATTTGAACCCTCTAGTTTATTAAATGAAGCCACCATTAACGTTAACATAGGATTTCATGAGACTCCATGAATAGTTAAGGTCAGTAAATCATTAGATCCCTAGAAGTACCAAGATTTCAATATGTTTATAAATGATTATAGTGAAGCATTCTCTTGGTCCTATAGCAATATGCATGGTATTGATCCTATTATCATCATCCATAACATTACCACATTCCCTGATGCTAAACCTATAAAGCAAAAGCTCTGAAAGATGCATCTTCATGTTGCACTCTTAGTCAAAGAAGAGTTACAATATCTCTTATCCATTAACTTTATCTAGCCTATTGATTACCCTAAATGGGTATCTAATATCATCCCCATCACCAAGCCTACAAGGGGATTATGCCTTTGTACTAACTTTTGAGACCTTAATCTTTCTTATCCTAAGGATGATTTCCCTCTCCCTAATATCAACCAATTAGTGGATTTGATTGTGGGGCATAATATGTTGTCACTTATGGATGGTTTCTATGGATATAATCATATGCTTATCACACCAGAAGATCAACATAAGACTTCATTTATTACTCCATGGAGGGCCTTCTACTATCGATTTATGCTTTTCAGCCTAAATAATGTAGGAGCCACATATCAAAGATCCATGACCTATATCTTCCATGATATTATCCATAAAATTGTTGAGGATTATGTGGATGATCTCCTTGATAAATCAAAATTAAGAAAAGATCACCTTTCCATCCTAAAGGTTATTTTCACTCGCTTAATCCAATTTTGCATCCATCTAAATTCCAAGAAATACATTTTTTTAGTATTAATGGGTAATATTTTAAGATTTATTATCTCCATCCATGGGATAAAATTCAACATTGCCAAAATAAAATCCATTGTAGAAATGACACCCCCATCTAATCTTAAGCAACTTCATAGTTTACAAGGTAAATTTCAATCTCTCTATCATTTTATCTCCTAACTATCTGATTGATGTCAACCATTCCATCACATCCTAAGGAAGGATATATATTTTAAATGGGAATCTAGTTTTTAGGAGGCCTTTGAATTTCTTAAGATTTACCTTCTTTCATTGCCAATTCTCACTCCTCTAACAGAAGGATAAACATTCTTCTATTTATGCTACTGATCATGCCCTTAGAGCCATGTTTTCCCATCATGATGAGCAACATAAAGAGCAGGTAGTTTACTTTATCATTTGTACATTTGTTGAATACTAGATGCATTATTCTCATATAGAGAACTTATGCCTAGTTCTAGTTTTTATTGCTTCTAAGCTTCACCATTATCTGCTCAATCATAAAACCTATGTGGTCACAAACACTGATCCCTTGAAGTTTATGCATTCCAAGCCCTATTAGAATCAATGAATGGCCAAATGGCTTATGCTTTTGGTAGAATTTGATATGGATTTTATCCATTAAAAGTTAGTTAAATGTCAAATCATTGTTGATCAACTTACTGAAGCACCTCTGTCTAATAATCAACTAGTTAATTGTAAATTCCCAGATGAATCTATATCCTTCACATCTCAAATAGATCTACAATATCAAATGACTTTATTCTTTGATAGATCCAAATGTGAGCATGGTAGGAGAGCTAGAATTATCCTAATCCTTCCTAAGGGGACACCTATCCTTGTATCTTTTAATTTTTATTTTTATTTCACTAATAATATGGTGGGAGTATGAGGCTTTAATCATAGGTCTCCAAACCACCTTAGCCTTGGGTATTAAAACATTTAATATCTATTGTGACTCCTAGTTTGTGGTCAATGAAATTAAGGGAATATATCAATTTAATAATGATACCCTCCATAATTATAAGACATTGTTTGATTTTTTACTATCCACATTCGAGCATTATGCTATCCAAGCCACTCCTCAATCAAATAACAATTTTGTAGATACTATGACTTATTTGGCCTCTTTTATCCCATTTTTTGTCTTAGGAATATAATTCCTTCATCCTTGTCCATAGGATTACTCAACCTTACTTTAACAAAATTGACCTTCCTTCTATCCACAATATGGAGTAAAACCCATTAAATCTCTAGTATGCACAGATATTTGATTACCTATCAAGAAGGATTATTCCTCTATATCTATCTCAAAATGGGAAGAGAGATTTCCATAATCATGTCACACAATTTGTCATACTGGGGGATATTATTTATAATCATGGTTTTGATGGTGTCCTTTTTCATTATCTCCAGGATCATGGAGCTACCCTTGCTATCAAAAAATCTCATGACGTATTATGTGGTGGACATTTTAGTGGCTACACCATCGCTAAGAGAATATTATGGTTGGCTTATTATTGGCCCACTTTAAATCAATATTATTGAAAATACATCAAGAGATGCGTAAAATGTTAGGAGCATACCAACCTATCCCATGTCCCTAGCCAAGCATTACATGTAGCACATGAATTTTGGTCTTTTCCCTAGTGGGGGATCGATCTTATAGGTCAAATTAATCCTAAATCCTTTCAACATCATGGATTTATCATTACCACCACTGAGTATTTTACTAAGTGGGAGGAATTTATCCCTCTTATCTTGACCAAAGTAGATAAAATTATTGAATTCATTAGTCAACATATTATTTTCCACTTTGACATCCCTCATAAGATCATCACAGATAATGGAAAATCTTTTAAGAACAAAAGGGTTCAAGAACTTTGTGATTACTTTATCATTAAGCTCATTTTTTCCTCACCTTAATACGTTCAAGCTAACATACAGGCCAAGGCATAAATTAAAACTCTTATCAAAATCCTAACTAAAGTCATTAATGAAGTAGGTAAGAACTGGCATCTTCGTGTTCCCTTTCCCTTATGGGCTTATCGAACTAGTATTTGAACCCCTACAAGAGCTACTCCTTTCTCCCTAGTCTATGATATTTAAGCTATACTTCTTCTTGAGGTTTATATTCCCTCCCTTTGCATCTCCCTTAAAGATATAATTTTTGAGGATGACTTTCATCAAGAATGATTAGCCTATGTCAAACTCTTGGACAAGCATCGATATATTGCCCTTGACCATCTACATGTATATCAAGAATAAATAAAGCATGCCTATGATAAACATCCAAAATAATGTGAATTTAATATC
This sequence comes from Torreya grandis, assembly GCA_037957365.1. Classification (NCBI taxonomy): domain Eukaryota; kingdom Viridiplantae; phylum Streptophyta; class Pinopsida; order Cupressales; family Taxaceae; genus Torreya; species Torreya grandis. The sequence continues at coordinate 8,988,507 of JARHVA010000038.1, read as the reverse complement.
AGTGACCTTGTATTACAATAAAATCAACATATCACTAATATGGAAAAAAGAAAAAGGGGAAAATTTGTTTGAAACTAGCTCTAACCATATATCATCATCCATACATAATGATTTGGGGCATATCACTTGGCTTCTATTGATGGAAAATCAGAATGAGAACCTCTTAATGCATTGCATATGTGTCCTTTCCACTATTAATAAATCCTAATTATCTTGGTCTCCCTACTTTAGTTTCTTGGTTGCATATCCCTATTATTATTATACCAAATACTAATGTATAGAGACATGTGGTTATCTAGTAATGTTGTCCATTTTTAACCTTAAATATGAATACATCAGATTTATTCATAGCATGCTCTAATTGGATAAGCTTCACCTATAATGAGAAGAAGATCCAAATCATTATTCCTTGAAATCCCTCCCTATCACTAATTCATTTTGAGAATAAGTGTTTCATCTTGTGTATCAAAGATTTTAGAAATTATCTTAGGATACCTAAGGCCAATCCATAAAAAATAATAGAACTGGGATCAAAAATTAAAGAATCAAAGTATTTACAAAATAAATTCAAATAAATACTCTATTTCCTTGAAAGATAGATATGAAATCTACAAAATCTACAAAAATATACAAAATATCAAAAGCACAGACTGCTCCCTTGAAGGATAGCTATTTCAAAAAGCATATCTCAAAATATAGACCATTCCCTCAAAGGATGGATATCATGAATAAAAATATCCCTAGAAAGCTTCCCATATCAATCAACTTTCTTTAATTTGGTAGACTTCCTGCATTGATCAATCTACGTGGATTGGCCCAAAAGGATTCTAGGTTTGACCTTAGTTTTGGGTATGCACAAGGGAAGCATCTTATTCTTAGAATCCACTTTATATCAAATACTAAAATCAAATCCTCAGATCTTGAACTTAGTTGACCTAAAGTTGTTAAGATAGTTATTAATAGTGGATTAAGGAAGCATGTGCATTCCTTTCAAAGTGGTTCTCTTGGGTCATGGTAGGAGCCAATAACGAGAAATAAAATGCTTTGTAAATTAAATTTGTGCTAATTTTTCCACATATATTAACAAAATATCTTAATCTAGTAATTCAAAAATCTATAATCATGAAATTATTAATTTATAGATTGCATCCATAATAATCATAATCCATAAACATTTTTCATAATCCATACTGTGATCCATAATCCATAATCCATAGGCACATCACAAAAAATCTATAATTAATTAAAAAATTACATCCATAATCCATAATCACATCATATAAAACCTATAACTCATAATCAATAATCATATATACATCCATAATCCATAATATTTTTTACATAAAATCCCATAATCCATAATCTAATCAACTCATTAATCGATAATCACATACTCAAAATTTTCATCCATATTAATTTTAAACATTACATAAATTAATATCATATCCATCATAATATAATAATCATGATCCATAAAAATTTTATAACATTAAATCCATGATTAAATAATCTAAATCCATAATTATATACATCCCATAAAAATCCATAATCCATACACAATCCATAATACTCGTAATCCATAAACATATAAACCCATCACATGTAACAACCACAATAAATCACATCATCTAAATCCATAATTATATAATCCATAACATGTAAGCATCTAAATGCATGCATAATCCATAAACATCTATGATCCATAGATAAAATCCATAATAACAACATAATACATAATCATAAATCATATATATAAATAATCACTGTACATCAAAGTATCTATATAAATGTCTATGGATCTCTGGCCACTACAATGAATATAAATACATGAATGAAAAGGATATGGTGTAAAATGTCACCTATTCAGGTGGATGCTCTCTATGGCTCTACCCTTGTCTCTGCTCCTATCTCCTCCCCTATCTCCACCTCTATCCCTGTCCCTATCTCTCCTTTGAGATACCCTCCTCATGCTCACTGACCCTGTGTGCATGCACCTAGAAGACCTGCTATATGCAGCTATATGGGAAACATAGAGAGGAAAATTTAGATGATAATCTAAAAATATATGCTCATAATAGTGCATCTCTGCATCCAACTCACTATATCACTTAATGCTCATAGTCCTCACCTATCCATTACTCATCCCCACCACCTCTCCAACAATCTACATTGATGAATCCCCCTCCTCCTCAAAGTGTCTCTTTCTACCTAGTACTGATCCCAAACCTCCACTACCATATCATAACTCAGTTATAAAGAGTCTAACCCCACCTTTAATGTATCTATTCAAGTCTAAAGTATGTCATGCTCTATCTTCACTATGATTAGATCCCCTTGTGCTACATCTAGTTGTCCATGCATGGTCAGTGTATCCCTCTCTATGATAAGATTGAATCCATATATCTCCTCCTCATGTATCTACTCCTCTCCCCCATCCTCTCCCCTACCCTCTTCATCTCCAATCTCATCCTCAGCCTACTCCATCTCCTCATCACCTCCTTCTTGGGTAAAAAACACCACCCTATCCTACCTTATTGCCCACTACTTGACACACCATGTTTTATATGTGTGATTACACCCTGCATCCTCCATATCCTCACCTACTAGAACCAACTCCTCATTCATAGGGACATCTCTAGTGACTAGTCCTGAAAGCTCCTACTCTGTATCATCTTGCATGTATACATGTAGGGCCTATGGAATGTCCTGTACTAGCCCAAACTACCTCTATACTCATCTAAAATGGAGGTAGTCTAGGCACTTAATCCATCTCCCCATCACCCATTTCTCCCTCCGTATACTTGATAGCTATGACTCCACCCTAGGCCACATAATAAATCTCATATAGGTTCCCCAAATGATGTTTGTATCCTTCAACCCTCTCTGATGGTCCTAAATGATCATGAGATGTTAATTATTCCAAGTGAAAATGTTTGAGAAACATCTCTTATGTAATAGAATCAAGCTCTTCCTATGCAAGATAGCCAGCCTCCTACATAACATAAAGAAGGCCAATCTATGCAACATAAAAGGACCCCATTCATGACTAAATATGAAATAGGATCCCTTGGTAGTAATTGAGGTCCTAGGTGATGCCATCTGTAAAGCCTCATGCAAGATCGACCTTCCATCAAAGGAAGATCATGTTATACTCGATATTGTACCACCGTATCCATGGGATACCTACGGGCTACACTACTCTGATGTGATCATAATCCCAACACTATATAATAATAGTGGCATCTAATTCATATCATCTTTGGTTCCTCCAACCATAAATCTCCCCATAAACATATGTCAATAAATTAGATGCCCATGTAAAAACTAGTTGGTGCTCTAGCATGTCTATCATGACCCCTGTCAAGCTCCACAAAAAATTTCATCCTGTTGAGTTTAGGATTAATAGCCAATAGCATCATCATGAGTATGCCTCTCCCCATTATATCAACTATATATATAGGCTCAAAATTGAAACCACCAATAATAAATATAATATCCTCCAGGTCATCTCCATATAAGCATGTCAATGTTTCTCCTCATCCCTACTCATCCACAAGTACTATAGGTGTTATTAGCATCAAAATCCATAGAATTTGGTAGATGTCCTCCTTTGTGATGGTCATATCTTTAATCATAAGCTAAAACATCTTGATAGTGACATCCTAATGCTCTAGCAAAGCAACTAGCAATCTTACATCTCAATATATGCCTCTTTAGTGATGCACCCTTCCCAAGCCTATGATCTCTAGGTAGGCCCAATCATCATCACCTATCTGAAATCACAGTCACTCTAGTAAGGGTGGTACTCCATCCTATATCTGTAGTAGAATCTGTGCCTATCACTAATATCCCATATAAGCCTAAAATCTCCTTAAAATTCTAACTTATCCTAATCCTAGACTCTAATCTAATCCTTTCACAATTTTTGTGTGATTCAATGCCAATCCCTTATAGATTGATTTCATTCCTTTTAGATTGATGTCATTTTGGTGAAATGACATCGATTCCTTGTGAATCATCTCCGATTCACTAGGGAATTGATGTTAATTCTTTGACACCATTCGACCATAATACCATCCCTATCCTACTTCTAAAAAGCCTAAAAGTTTAAAATAAATTTAAAAAATTAATTAAATAATAGACCTACCTCATCGTGTGAGCATTGTCATCACCTCAACCCACTACCATTATCCTTCATCTTGTTTCGTATCAAATTCATCATTTGATATCTCAAGCATCATTTCATTTTCACTAATAGAAAATGAGCCCTTTTCCACATTGGACTTGCTTATATACCCAACTTTGGATCGACACCAATCAGTTTTAGATTAGTACTAATTTGGTGGATTTTATATATATCCAATCCTATTCTTTAAATTTATCCTGGTATCTTGCCACACCTACCCTATTATTTGTTCTATACTATTTCAGGTTTGTGGATTTTGACCCCTTGATGGTCCTACATCTTGCATAAGATGTGTACTCTTTTGGGTATCTCCCCTCAGTAGGTCCCAAGATTGTAGTTTCTCTTAAAAATAACTATCTATAGGTTTAGGGTTAGCCAACCCTATCACTTGTCCTCTTATTTATCCTTCATTTTGATAACTCCTTGATCAAATAATTTGAACCTTGTCCCTGCTTAGTGCGAGTGCACAAGTATTTTATTAATTTCTAAAAAACCAAGTACATGAAAGGGTGATTTTACTCCATTAACCCTTTTACATTGCAAACATTGATTTTATAGATTTTACCCATGACCGGTAAAACCATCTAATCCTATAACCAACTCTTTACAAGAAATCAACTTGTAAGGTAGTTCTAATTAATTAACTCAAAACATAAAATCTACCTAAAACTAAAACTAAGTAAATTTATTTTATGGGGGTGTCTTTATTAAAAAGATGCATGCCCCATTAACAATAATTATTTATTTAACCTACCCAAAAAAACTAACCTAATGTTAATACTTTGGAACAAGTCCTAAAAAACCCCCCTATGATCCAAAGCCAGGTCTTTGGACACATACCAAGCATTTTTCTAAATTTTTCAGATTTGATTCTATTAAGGGGTTTTGTGAAGATGTCAGTTGTCTGATTAACAGTTGGGCAATATATTAGATCAAGAGATTTCTTTGCCACCAACATTCATAGATAATGGTATTTGACATCCATATGTTTTGTTTTGGCATGAAACATAGGATTCTTGGATATCTTGATTGCACTTTGATTATCAATTTATAACTGTGTAGGACTAAACTAAGAAACCCGAGGATATTCAAGAATACAATGTAGGTAAACAATTTCTCTAGAAGCATCCCATGTTGTAATATACTTTGATTCTACTAATGAATTTTCCACTGTATCCTTCTTTTTACAACACCAAGCAATTGCATCTGAACCCATATGCATAGTGTATCCTGTGGTTGACACTCAGTCATCCACACATCTGCCAAAATCTACATCACAATATCTAACAAGTTTTAATTTCCTATTGCGATGGTATTCAAGGCCATATTTTTTCATTCCCTGAAGGTAACGAATTACTCATTTTGCCACATGTCAATGAATTTATCTAGGCTCATGCATAAACCTAGATAAAATTCCAACTGAAATGAAATATCAGTCCTGGTTGTCATCAAGTATATCAAACCTCACACCAATTGTCTATATGTGGTGCGATAAAAAAAGGCACTGATATTATCCTTAGATAATTTCAAGTTACTTTCATGGGAGTGAGGGTAGGTTTGTAATCACTCATGCCAAACATATCTAATAACTCAAAAATATACTTAGTTTGTGAAATGAAAATACTATGCTCTTTTTGAGTTACCTCTATGCCTAGATAGTAGTGAAGAAGTCCAATATATGTCATCTCAAACCCATCTTTTAATTCCTTCTTCATAGACTTGTTATGGTTTTCATCATTGCCTATGATAAACAAGTCATCGACATAGAGAACAAGTATCACCATTTTCTTAACCTGCACTCAAAAATACAGAGTATCATTAGATACATTGTGATGAAAACCAATGGATTTCAAGTATGAATTGATTTTCTCATACCAATACTTGGGTGCCTGTTTGAGCCCATACAAAGCTTTTATCAATTTACACACTTTGTGTTTGGCACCCACCTATTTAAAACCTTGAGGTTGTTTCATATATACTTCTTCCTATAAATCACCATTAAAAAAGCACTTTTAACATCCAATTGACGTACTTTCCAACCATTTTGTGCTGTTAAGGAAAGTACCATATGAATAGTGTGCCATTTGGCAGTTGATGAAAATGTTTCCTCAAAGTCAATACCTTCTTGTTGCGCATATCCTTTTGCAACAAGTCTTGCCTTATGTTTATCAATAGAGCCATCTGATTTATACTTAGTCCTATAAACCCATTTATATCCTATGGATTTAACATGTGAAGGAGGATCAACTAAAACCCATGTATTATTGCTAAGTATGTCATCATACTCACTTTTCATTGCCTGTTGCCAAACATGTTTAGTAGATGCCTCCTCAAAAGTGGGTGGCTTAGAGGAAGAAGTAGTAACAACCATAGCATAGTTTAGCTATTTTTGATAGTTTTGGGCCCTGTTAAACCAACTTCATCTGCTTTCAAGTCAAAAAAATTACTTTGAGCCCATTTTGGATACTTAGTCAAATTATTCAAATTAGGGACTCTAGAATTCTCATCATGTGCATCATTCGAAGGGGGATTTAGAGAATTTTAAACAATTTCTAAGTCATCAACTTGTGAACTTGTAGATGAAGGAGAGGAGAGTGAAGGAATTTGAGTCTCATACCACAACTTCGAAGAGTTATCCCCATTATTCAAAACCTTATCTCTTTTTGTATTTTTCCTCTCTAATATATCAAGTTGAGAATCAATCTCTGTAGTGTTCATAGTCCCAAACTCATCAAATATTACATCTCGAATCACTATGAATTTCCATGTATCCTGTGCAAGAAAATGAAACCCCTTTTTATCTTCAGAATAACCAAGAAAGATGCATTTTTAACTTCATGGTTCTAACTTAGTTTTGTGTTTAATACGAACTAAATAAAAACAAATACATCCAAACACTTTCAAGTGTTTAAATTTTGGTTTAAACCCATACCATGCCTCATATGGAGTTTGTCCCAAAAGTGCAACTGTGGGGGACCTGTTTCTCAAATACACTGTAGTACCAATGGCTTCTACCCAAAACTTATTATCAAGTTGTTTATAGTGCAACATGGCATGTGTTGTGCCCTCTAAAGTTTTGTTCATCCATTCAGATACTCCATTTTAGTGTGGAGTATAAGCATTACTATATTGTTGATGAGTGCCATGTTCTCGACAATAATCTAAAAAAATATTTGAGGTATACTCACCTCCATTATCTGAACGAAGAGTGACCAAATGTGAACCTATTTCTTTTTTGACTAAGTGTAACCAATCAACAAACTTAGCAAAAACTTCAAATTTGTTTTTCATAAAAAATACCCAAGTCATCCAAGAAAAGTCATCAATAAACAAGACAAAGTATCTACACCCACCAATGGATGACTTTTTCATGTCACATACATCACTATGAACTAACTGCAAACACCTATTATCTCTCCAGGATGACTGTTTAGGAATTTTTACCCAATTTTATTTGCCCAAAACACATGACTCACAAAGAATACTATCTTTTTGAAAAGTGGGAAACCCACTCACCATACCATATCTCTGCAAATCCACTAAAGAGTGGATATTCAAATGTCCATAGCGGAGATGTCATAATCGTTATGTAGACATAGTACCTGTACTTGTGTCAACAATTTCTGCAAGTTTTATAGTGGGAGGAAGCACTTTACAATTCAATCTAACTAAGTTTCCATCTTCATATCTTGTATACATTGTTTTATAATCATCCTTCACTGAATTGATGTAAATGAGCCCATTTTCAAGCACAATTTGATAACCTTTCTTTCGAATAGTTACCAAATAAAGTAAGTGTTTCTTCAATGTGGGAACATACCAAACATCCTCCAAGTATTTTATAGACTCATTAGGAAGAAGAATACGAATAGATCCAAGTCCTAGTGGTGTATGCATAGACTTATCTACCAAGGCAACTGAAGAGAGAGAAGCTTCCTTGAAAGACCAAAAGAAATCTCTCTGTAATTCATGTGTTTGGTTACTCCTATGTCTAAAACCCATACATCTATGAGCTCATCTCTATCCTCATATTCAATATAATCAATGTGCCCCAAAGTAGTGAATGCAGACTCATGGGCAACATTACTAGACTCATCATAGTTATGATCAGCATACTAAACAGAGTTAGACTTAGTCACTTTCTGTGACTTCTGAATTTTATCAAAAGGAATCCTACATTGTGAGGCAATGTGACCAAATTTTCCAAATCTATGACACTGAATGTCTGATCTACCTCGACTTCTACCCCTATATGAGTTGTGACCACAACCTCGATCACTTGTTTCATGTGAATGTGCTTGGTTAGATTATTGGCTATTTGAATAACCCCTACCTCTATTTTTTTATCTACCTCCTCTGTAACCTCAACCCCCTCTATAATTGTTTCCTCTATTGTTTTGATGCCCAGATGAAGATGAACTAGGCTTTGACTCTAAAACATGGGCTTCTTTGATTTTCTTGGATTTCTTGGGTAGAGAGAGGTCTTGTTGGATGGGCAACTCAGCCAACTTATCAAAGGTGATGCATGTGATCTTGTCAGAGACATGCAACATTTCAACAAAATTCCTATAGGACCCAAGTAGTCCTTTCAAAGCAGCAGTGACTATGAGGTCATCATCTAGTTTCCCAAACCTAGCCTTAGTGTACTTAGTAGTGATTTTTTCAACTTAGACATATATTCTCCCATATCCCCATCTTCCTCTAATGATAAAGTAAACAAATGCATATGAATATCTATCTTCTTATGCTTAGGTTTCTTATCATACAAATCTGACAATGTTTTCCATGCAGTGTAACTATGAGGAGAATTTTCAATATGAACATAAGTATCATGAGTACGATAAAATTTAATGAGAGCTAAGGCCTTAAAATAATGTAAATTAAATGCATCTAATTTAGCTTGTTCTATTGGAAATGTGTAATTTTCATTCTTGACAATATCCCATAACTCATTAAAAACTAGTGAAGCCTCCATCAATCATTTCCAATCAGAATAATTAGAAATTGTTAATCTATTACCATCTGAAAGTAAGTTTTGAATCTTCAGCATCTTTGAAATAAAAGCAAGTGCAATAGAGAAAAGTGATAGAAAATACAAAAGAGATGAAACAAATATCACACTCACTGCACAAGACACTGCTGCTACGAAGTTTTTCACTTAACCTCCACGTAGAGCAAAAAAAGGAAAACAAGATTTTTTTATGAGTTTTGCACTTAACCTCACCAAAAATCAATTGATTACACCCTTATTTCACCAAATTACTTCCTTATTCCACCAATTACACCCTTATGTCACCATAACAATGTAAAATATATCGAATTTAATTCCCTTTTTTTAATTTTTAGTACAACAATATATAATAAGTATGCTTTTCACAACTTTCAAAGCATACAAAAAGCAAATTAAAAAAAAATATTATTTTTTTAAGTATATTCTAAATCAATTTCTTCCAAAAAGAAGGGATTTGAACCCTTGACCTCATCCTTGCAAGCTTATTACAAAATAACTTTAACCAATTGCTCTAAGAGCACTCTCAAAATATAATATGCAAAAACTTATACTTATGCTAGATTTTGTCTATGAGGGGGGAAAAAAATTACATGTATGTAAATAAATCCAAGTTTTTTCCCTTTTTAACCTTCTCAGCCAAGCTTCTCATGTGGGACCCATCTAAGACAAATTTTTGATAACCAAACTTTAGAAACATAAAAAAAATATTTGCATGAGTTTATTCCTGCGCCATTTTTGCCTGGGACGCCATGGCAGCTCCTGCAACCTCTCTCTACACCTGCTCTCACTCCTTATGGTCGTATAAATCTATACAGGCAGTATAAAACTAGTTTTGGTTGAGTTTAACAATTGTTTGAAGTATTTTTTTGTTGAAAATAGTTTCAAATTTCAGCCAGGGCATTGGAAGGCTATACCATTGGTTGTACAAATTAAAAAAATGCCAAATTTTCATTTGAAGATTTAAAACAGGGGTTTTAACTAGATTTTTAGGTGCTTTTAGATTCAAAAGGGCTGAGAATGAATGCAATCAACAATGGCAGCCATGGATGAAAATTATAGAGGTTTTTAATATGCAAATAGGTTGTACAAGTTTATTTTTGCCAAAAATTAATGAATTTAATAACATTTAATTGCTAAGAAATTCATTTTTAATGCCAAATGAGGAGTTTGAATATAATTTAATGGGGCATGAATGGCCAAATGACCAGATGGTCGTATAAGAGAAATACACGGGCTTAAATGCAAATAAATTTGAAAAATTAAAATAATTTAATAATTTTTCAAACTTTTGATATTACATTTAAACAAATGATATATTTGCTCGATATGGCATACCTTATTTCATGCCATTTTATTTCTCATGAATTTAATGTTTCACCTTGCCTTCTTTTGAATTCACCAAGCTCCCAAAATTCATCGTGCTAGATAAAACCAAGATCTGATACCATTGATAACTCCTTGATCAAATAATTTGAACCTTGTCCCCTCTCAGTGTGAGTGCATAAGTATTTTATTAATTTTCAAAAAAATAAGTACATGAAAGGGTGTCTTTACTCCGTTAACCCTTTTACATTGCAAACATTAATTTTATAGATTTTACCCATGACTGGTAAAACCAACTAATATTATAACCAACTCTTTACGAGAAATCAACCTGTAAGGTAGTTCTAATTAATTAACATAAAACATAAAAACTACCTAAAACTAAAAATAAGTAAATTTATTTTATGGGGGTGTCTTTATTAAAAATATGCATGCCCCATTAACAATAATTATTTATTTAACCTACCAAAAAATCTAACCTAATGTTAAGACTTTGGAACAAGTCCTAACAAATGATAACTCCTTGATCAAATAATTTGAACCTTGTCCCCTCTTAGTGCGAGTGCACAAGTATTTTATTAATTTTCAAAAAAATAAGTACATGAAAGGGTGCCTTTACTCCGTTAACCCTTTTACATTGCAAACATTGATTTTATAGATTTTACCCATGACTGGTAAAACCAACTAATCCTATAACCAACTCTTTATGAGAAATAAACCCATAAGGTAGTTCTAATTAATTAACACAAAACATAAAAACTACCTAAAACTAAAACTAAGTAAATTTATTTTATGGGGGTGTCTTTATTAAAAATATGCATGCCCCATTAACAATAATTATTTATTTAACCTACCAAAAAATCTAACCTAATGTTAAGACTTTGGAACAAGTCTTAAAAAACCCCCCTATGATCCAAATTCATGTCTTTGGACACATACCAAGCATTTGTGGAGAATAATTTCATTCTGTTTGCAATCACATCCAAGGTAAGTCATTGTGTTTTATTCTTTCATTTTCTATCAATTTGTCTATTGTTATTTTCTTATATAATATTTAAAATATCATCTATATCCTTTATTATTCATTAATAAATCTCTGTCATCTAATTTATCTCATTTGTTCCCTATTTTAATTAAGTTTAGTCACAAAGAGAATCAACACTTATTCATTTTAAATCGGCCCTGATTCTACAGATCAACACCAATCTTGTCAAGATTGGCATCAATCCATTATGTTTAATTTGTAGAACCCGAGACCTTAATCTTAGACCATTATCTACAATCTTTTTCTTATTTATTATCATTTGAATATGGGCTTTGAATGTAGATGACTCTACTAGGCATAGTACCTGATGTAATTAATATCACATATCTCCCTATAGTATCTCAACCCTTGTTTGCTAATCAGAGTGACATAACTTTCGAGATAGCTCTCTGTGCTATTGTTTATTCTCACTTTCTCGAAGCCACTAAAGACCAACTAGATCTCATAAAAAATAATATAGATGCTACCATGACTTATTAGAATGAATATTACACTTATATTGATAGCTTAATCAAGGATTTAATTTTAATTATCATTGTTATCATATCTTTTATGTATTGTAATTTTATATGTTGTATATCCACTTGATTCTAAACATGTGAGCTAACATCCATTTAAGGAAGCTCACAACTTACCGAGACTGGTTTTTGACCATGCAACTCACCCAATTATCTTTTAATATATTTATGTCAAGTGTTTACATGTATGTGGGTTATTGTTTCCATCCAAAAATAAGCTCTCATAATCATTGGATTCAAAGTGGTGCACAACATATTCTAATCCATAGGTATTCATGATTAACCCTATTTTAATTTGAGTTTTTAATAGGTAATTTAAATTTAAAGAAAAACAAAAATCTATTATAACACCCATGATCATCCATAATCTTTGCAATCACATCATTATACCTAATTATTTTTCAATCTATCAATCCATGAGCTAAAATCATCAATCAACCATCAACTAATCATTCAATCAATTGACCATCTACTCAATCATTTATTTTATGTTTCAATCAATCTCTTGCACCTGTCTATTGGGATCGACAAGTCATGACATCCATATTTTCTCCATAAATCAATCAATCTAATCAAAGCTTTCTTGTTTCACTGACATGTGTCCTTACTTAGTATACATCTAAATCCTACAAAATTACTTATTCATGTTTCTCTTAATTTTTTCCCATTTCTTAATTTTGGAAGAAGGTAAGAAACTAGTAATAAAGGTGTGGTAGAAATACCTAGTTGGTGTTGTGCACGTAATCCAGATGATGATGGATAACTCCTCTTTGGCTAGGAAATAACTACTTGTGAATAATAACACACTAAAAAAGGGGATCGTTAGTAAGATAGTTAAGTGGATTACCTTGCGTGAGCTAGATCCAAGAAGCATATGCTTTCTAGGAGGTTGTCAATCCACTATTGATAATAATCAAGTTGGAAATTATAAATTAAAGTACTTGCATAATATAAATGAAATGCAATACAAGAATAAATTATAATGCTTGTTAAATAAAATGACTAAATCTAGTAAAAGCTAGTCAATACTTATGCTAAAGTGGGTGGGATCTAGTTCAAAAAATTAGAAAAGGGTATGTGAATAGGTAGGAACATAAAAAGTTAGACTTGGTTGGGGATAAGGGGTTAAAAATAACTTGTTATTATCTTTTTCCACAATGACCATCATTGGTTGGGTGAACCGTCAAGATTTGGGCTGACCATTGATGGTTGGGGATGACCATCAACGGTTGTGCTAATCATTGACAATTGCCTATGGGCTTCTAAAGATGATTAGAAAAGAATTAAAAAATAGGTAGATGGATAGATAGAGGTTCTGTTGAGGATCTAGTGGAGAGGAAATAAGGTGTAAATAGGTCTGATCAAGTTACGAAGGTCAAAAATATGAAATAACGATGCTAAAGTATTGATATATCTGTAACTTACTAGTTGGTTGATGGTTGAAGGCTGAAGAATTTTTTTTAGAGTAACGATACTTTGGATTCAAAAGAAAATTTGGTAGAGGTTCAGGGATTTTTTATTGATGCTGAGTTGTTAAAGGAAGACTGGATGTTAGAAGACTTGAATACCTATGTGTAAAAATATTTGATAGCTTGAACATGGATCTTTTTCATCCCACTCCCCTCCTTTTATAGGAAAAAATATATGGAGGATGGAAGGTTCCTTAGGGTGAGGTTGTTGATCATGATTCTTGGAAGTTAATTAACACCACATAAGGTGAATATATTAAAGTGTGCCTCATTATCTCATACATAGCTATTAATGTATTAAGAAGTTGAGGAGGTGAGGACCTGACCATCAATGGTTAGACTAACCATCGACGATCGAGTGTTGAAGGTAAATTGGTCAAGGTGGGGGTTAAAAGGTTTGGTTAAATGTTAAGTTAGTAAGTTGATGAGTTAGCTAACCAGGTGGTCAACTAAACTTTGGGTCTGTTGAGGGTCTATAAGGGTTTGAGGCATTTTGACAACTAGAACTATCATGTGTAGTTTTCTAGTGTCTACAATTTGTCCCTTTTTGTTATGCAGCTTTGAATTAATAAGCTATAGAACAAAAATGGATTGTTGGTCAAGTTTTTATTACCCCAAGTATGGGAAGAGGTGTTCCCACTTAAACTAGGAATAGATGAGGTGAAACCAAAATTAGGTTGGGATTTGATTAGCAGTATATGGTAAGTCACTAGGAGGTGATAAAGGGGTTCGACATTTGAAATGTAAACATGCACACAAAATATGACCAAGTGTGATAGTCAAGATCATGCAAAGACTAAAGTTTCTAATGTTGGTAAAAATAAGGTAAATTCTAAAAGAACAAGTGATAGGGTAACTGATCCACAACGTTGGTCATAGTTGATTAGGTGACTCAATAAGTTTTCTAGATAGGGTCAGTGTTTTTTTAGGTATTCAAGGTAAGAATTTCTCCCTTGAAAAATATAAATGGTATAGTCATACACTAGGTGGTGTAAATTTAAAATGGTCAACATGGCAAAAAATGGTTGGTGTGGTCAAAAATACCAAAATAAGGTCATCACAAAATATGTGAATAATCTAGGTCAAAATGGCTAACATCAAGGTAAACATCATCAAATGGGTGGTCAAAGAAGGGTAATCTTCAATAGTTCAAGTTCTAGTTTAAGTGAGATTAGCTAATCTCTAAAGTTTAACACCTAGGTGAGATGCTTAAAAATTAAAAAAGTGGGGGACCCTGACCATCAATGGTCAGGGTTTCTTAGGGTCAAATATCAGTCATCACCCTAACCATCAATGGTCAAGAGAAAACCCTAAAAATCTGAAGCACAAAAACTAAAAATGAAAAATCATTTTACCTTTTTGAAAAATTGAGCTCTGTGATTTATGCTCTAGCATTTTGTGTATTTTAGCATTTTATACAAGTGGACTGAAAGTGATGAGTTGGAGTTTGGTGAGTGGTTGAGCTCATGTGTTTGAGGTGATCGAGTGCTGACTAGATGGAGGGTGGATGAGGATGAGGCTAAACAACTAAATGAAAGATCCAAACTCATTAATGATCATAAGATGAGGTAGGTGATGTTTGTAAATTAATATATAGTTGAATTAATTTGTTAAGTAGTTGTATTTAGTAGGTTTGAATTAGTTGGAAAGGTTTTGGGATTGTCCTAGGTCATGATGCCCTAGTTTTAGGTTTTTGGTGAAATTAGTCCAAGTAGTGGGAAATCTTGAGAGTTGAAGGGTGTGTTGGGTTCATGATGGGCTGTAGGATAGTGTTAGGTAGTTTAAATTTTAGATTAAGATGTGTGGTAGAGGTTTTAGGTGGCTAGGGTTTGAGGGTTTTGCCATTGGTGGTCACTCATAGTAACCATCAGTGGCTCAACCTAACCATCAATGGTCAAACATTGACGTAAAAAGATCGTAAAGGACCATCAATGATTCAATGAACCATCGATGGTCGAAGGGTTTGGGAATTGGTGGTTTAAAAAGTGGTAGAAAATGAACAATTTGAAATGTTTGGAAAATGGTGTTTTTTTCAAAAATGAAAATATGAATTAGATAAATGATGCTAAATTAAATTTTAAATCAACTATTTTGAAACATTTATTGAAAGTGGTATTTAAATAATAAAAGGGGTTGATTTTTCTTTAAATTAAGAGTGTGAAGTCATGGTGAGGTAGGCAAAGTGTCCAATAGGAATAGAGTTAGTTATTGGTTTCATAGGATAATTAGAGTCTTGATAAAAATGTTATATGTCAACATGATAGGTTAGGGTAGGTGTTGTTTCATTTTTAGAGGTAATGTGGTAGATATAATTGGTTAAGTTGGAATAGGTTGAAAAATTAGGTGTAGGTTGATACTGATCATGATTTGGAAAACTAAATGTGCATGCTAACATGATCATTTTTCAAGCATGTGACTAGATCTAGCTGAGGGACTGAGTCCCTAATATCTTTATAGAGGTTTGTGATGTGATGACTGATGATGAGTGGAGGCATATGGAGGAGGTCATCCTAGGTGCTATGAGACACTATCAGCACCTATCATATGATACGACTATGATCATGGCCCTCATTAAGAGATGGGACATAGCCAAAAACACATTTTTGTTATCGACTAAAGAGATGACCATCCTCTTAGACGATGTTGTTAGGATTACATAACTACCCATTTAGGGGGAGCCAATTTATCATATAGAGAGTGAGAAGATAGAGTATAACATGGATTTGATATATGGAGCAGATCAAGTCCACACTTGATATCATTTAAGTGATTTCAACTATGGGCCACTGTATCAGAGGGCTCTATGGGACCGATGTTTGTTGATGATCATGATGATGATGGCAGTGTCCTATTTTGTGATGCCTGATTTGAGTAGTGATTGATTCTGTTATTTGTTACTAGGAGTATTAGTGGAGATTCTACTAGAGAGGACTATGTTTGGATGGGCACCAGTGTTAGTGGTCTAGATTTATAGGGAGTTCTAGGCATTTAGAGCACACAAATATTATGGGATCAGTGTTGGGTTCATGCATCATTGTTGGGTATATGAGCACATTCATATGTTGAGACCTTTGGGGCTACCGTGGGATGTTTATGCTCTGATGGACTACAGAGTTGGTTTCATAAGATGGTGAGGAGATTATGCATTGATAGGGGCAGGTGGTGGTGCTAGATATATTTATTGGTTTTGAGATGCCTTGGAGGGTCTAGTTGTTGATGACATGGTCTGGAGGCCCTATGTGGGCCCCGTACAACTATCACACTTTATCACTACAGAGCTAGAGATTGATATATGGGAGGTTGGATGGGGAGACCAATCTCATCCTATTGGACTAAATTTGGAGGTAGTTCAACCTCGTGCAGGGGATTCCACTATATTTTTTGAGATACCAGAGAGAGGATGTCGAGTTATTACATATGAAGCCACAGCCATAGGACATTGTTTTAGATCATGAGGAGCTATTGACTAGAGTAATGATAAATGATGCTAGTGTGCTGGATGGATATATAGTGTGGTATCAATTTTTATATGTAGTAGCCAATTTTGGATGGGGTGATGGAGGTCAACAACCCATCGATGTGGATCCTACTAGGTCACCGATTTAGGGTGGTGGTCAGGATGGGTACGCACAAGCAACACTTAAAGTGGCATAGGCTTAGAACATTGAATTATAGGGATTGGTGGCCACTTTATTGGGCCAAATTTTCACTTTACAAGGTTAGGTGGCGACACTAACAGGAGAGCGAGATAAAGTGAGGATATTTCTTAGGTTAGTGACTCAAGAGAGAGATTCACTAAGGTAAAGGGTAGGAGTGATAAAAAAACTAGTAGGGGCACCTAAAAGAGGACTTGATATGATTTTTATGACATGGTACTTAGCCACCATTGAGGAGTTGAGATATTATGAGGTGATAGTACCAGCATAATTTCCATTGGAGCTTCGATATGGAGAGTACAAGGCCATTTTAGTAGGTGGTTTGACTATAGTTATTCCAAGATAGTGGGCCTCTATAGTGGTCAGGTAGATAGGTCAAGGGACCAGCACTATATGGTGGTTCAAGTGGAGGAGTGAGTGGTCATGTTGCCCTAGGGGCCTAATATATGATATTATCTGATGTATATGTTTTTGATTTTGATACTGACTTGTGTGTCGATGATGCAAGATGTATATGAGACAGAGTTTTATATATTGTCACATGTTTTTTTATTTGATGGACATGATGTATATGATGATGTTGTTGATGTTATGGATATGATGTATGTTCTTGATTATGTTTCATGATTATGGTTGATTGATTCATGATGTTGATGGTTATATGGATGTGATTTTTTGTTCATGATGTTGTTTATGTCTATGGTTATTCATGTTCATGTTATGGTTTATGGGCATGTTTTATGAGTGTGAAAATAGTAGCTTAGGCATGTGATGTTTATAATATGGTTTATGATTATGATGATTATGGTGATGGATGTATTTGGATATTTTATGGTTATGCTGATGTGGTTTTTATGATTTGATTTTATAAAATGAATTGTTGTGATGTTATGGTAAATGGATAGGATGATACATAGATTGATAACTGATGTATAATGTGGTTCATGATTTGATTATTGATTTTATTTATGGATATGATGATGAATGGTTTAATTAGGGTTTTTTTTAATATGATGTATGTTCATATGATGTTTTGATGATAGATTGATAGGATGATATTAGAGATGATGTAGGATGTGATTCATGATGTTTTGATCATAGGTAGATATATGTTGTATGTTCATGGATATAGTTCACAATGTTATGTTCATCATTGATGTTTGTTTTTCATGATCATGGAGATGTAATGTGATTATGGTTAAGGATGTGATAAAAATACATAAAGTAAGTTAGACAACAAACTAAAATGTAGGAA
Source organism: Torreya grandis (assembly GCA_037957365.1). Lineage (NCBI taxonomy): Eukaryota > Viridiplantae > Streptophyta > Pinopsida > Cupressales > Taxaceae > Torreya > Torreya grandis. Next base: position 8,970,044 of record JARHVA010000038.1, on the reverse strand, counting down.
AAAAATATGAGAATCATGAGATGCATGTCTACATAAACCAATAATGAAAGATAAGAATAGAAACATAATGCCTTTTCATTGGTAAGGACAAGAAAAACCCTGAAGTTAGATTGGATTAAGGAAACTAAGCCTTTCGTATGCTTTGCATTAGCATGCTTTGGTTGATAAAAATGTGTCTTGATCACATTGTGTCAAGTAAGCTCATAATCCCTTGATTAAAAAATGATGGTATAAAGGGAAGGTAGGTGATAGGTGAAAGGTAAATGGTTGGATAGGTAAGTTAACCTTATGTGGGTTAGTTTACCCCTTGTATAGGTGACCTAAGAATGAAACTAGACAAGTCCATGTCTTAATACCTGGTGTAGACTGATCGATGTGGGAAGTCTATTAATGCTAGATATGAAATTTGATTGCAACTTTCTTAGGATAACTTGTTTTGTTTTGATATAGGGTCTATTTATTATTGCTTTTGTTTTGATAGCTTGTGAAGCTGATTGGTGTGAGAAGCTTTAAAATGATTGCTTTTGATCCATTTGACTTAGCCATCCTTCAAGGGAGTGGTTTAATTTTGGGTTTTTTTGTTTGATAGCTATCCTTCAAGGGAGTAGTCTATCTTTTAAACAATTTAGAGGATTTTGGGTAGCTGTCCTTCAAGGGAGTAGTCTATAATGCTAGAAGTATGTGACCCAAATGATATTTTGGTATCCTAAATTGTTTTGATGTAGAGGTTTCTAGGCATGGACAAGTCTAATTAGGCTTAAAGGTTTACCTATAAGAGGGCAAGACTTTTAGCATAAAGAGGTTAGTGGTAGGTGACTGGTAGAGATATGGTACCCACATTTAAGATTAGGCTATAACAATGATGGTTAAATCACATGGTTCTATGTTGTAATTGGTTGTCTTCAAAGTGAAAGAAATAGGTGAATAGAGGTGAAAATATCGTAAATCAAGGGATGAGCTTAAGTTAGACAAAAAAGTGAGTTTGATCACAAAAGAAAAGATGTAAATGCAAAAAAATTGAGAGGCTTAGGTTCTGTATTGCCTTTAAGAGAGGACAAATGATAAGCTCCTGATCCATAATTATGGGTGATGATGTAGGGTCCAAGCCAATTGAAATAAAATTTACCCCTTTTGCTTTTCTCCATATTGGTGACATGTTGGTTTTCCTTAAGGTCGAGGTCTCTGATATTGGATTTTCATTATTTTAGGTGTTTATTTTAGGCATGCTTGATTCATTTGTGGTAGACACAAAAATGGTTGAGCGTTGTGAGGTGATGTTCATCAAGTAACTCAAGTTGTGCAAGATGTTCTTGATGATAGTCATTCTAAAAAATGATCTCTTACAAATATATGTGAAGAGAGGGAATCTAGACTTTAAGAAACAAGATTACCTTTGCTTGAAAGACTAGAGAGTGAGGTGTAGTACCCGTAGAGGTTCAAATGCTGGTGTGATAGGCCCATAAATTGAAAGGGATGTACAAGTGCCAATCCTGACCTGAAGCACTAATCACTTTGGTCAACATTTTGTTAAAGGCTTCTACCTGTGTATTTGATTGTGGATGATAAGGCGAGGAAAAGCTTAACTTAATGTCAAATACATCATAGAGGCCTTGGACTTTCTTGTTATTGAAATATTTATAGTTATTAGTGATGATCTTATGGGGAACACTGAAATGATAGATGATACAATGGTTGATAAAATCAATAATATTTTTAGCTTTGGTGGAGATGAGAGGAATAGATTCCACCCACTTCGTGAAATATTCATTGGTGGTGATGATGGATTGATGACATTGTGATGAATGAGGATTGATTTCCCTAATAAGATCAAGGCCCCATTGTGATAATAGCCAAAATTCTTTGGATACTTGAAGGCCATAGGCTGGTGCATGATGTAAATTAGCATGTTATTGACACTTAATAGACTTATTTACATAATCACAACAATCTTGGTTAAGGGTGGGCCAATAGTAGCCAAGATGAAGGATGTGTTTAGTGATAGATAAACCACTAAAATGTCCCCCATAGATTCTATCATGTGTTTCCTTGATGGCATGGGAAGATTCATGACTACAAAGGCAACAGATAAGGAGGCCATCAAATCCATGTTTGTAGAGGATTCCCTATAGTATGGTATAATGAGAGGTACTCTAAATAAAATCTCTTCAAGCATTTCAAAAAAGGTTGGGAGGAATGATACTGAGGTTGAGGTAATCAAATGTTTATGAGTACCATATATCTGATGGAGATACTTCCACATTATAAATAGTAGGAAGGTCAGAATGGATATAGATGGGGTGATAAAGTGATGGATGGTAAAAAAGCGTTTAGAGTTGGAAGGTTGAGATGGGATTTGGGAAGCAAGGGAAGCCATTATATGCATGAACTTGTTGGTAAATCATGGAACTAACTAGATAAGGTATTGCTCAAATGATGCTAAGAGTAAATTTACAAGTTGTTTGTACTTTAGTAAGACATTATTCTTAAATTGATAAAATCCACTGACTTAGTTGACCATAATTTGTGAATCATTGAAGACATTGACCATCTTGACTCCCAAGGCTAGAGTGGTTTGAAGACCTTTGACTAGGGCTTCATACTCAACCACATTGTTGGTGCACTTAAATTCAAGTTTAAAGGAGAGTGGAAGAGGTTCACCATCGAGGGGAATGAGAATAATTCTAGCACCCCCACCACATTGGCATTTGGATCCATTGAAGAACATGGTCATTTGATAGGTGGGGTCCTCTTGATAAAGAGTCACGATGGACTCATCAAGAAATGCAAGAGGAAGAGGTTGGTTATCTGGTAGAGGAGATACAACCAATTGATCAACAATCACTTGCCCTTTAATTTAATTTTGTTGAAGGAACTCAAGATCAAACTTAGATAAAAGTATGAGGCACTTAGCCATACATTGGTTTTGGTATGGTTTGGAGTGCATGTACTTAAATGGGTATGTGTTAGTGATGACATATGTTTTATGATTAAGAAGGTAATGGCGAACTTTGAAATCCATAAAAATAAGTGCAAGGAAAATTTTCTTGAGATGGGAGTACCAAGTCTCATACTCTATGAGCATTCAACTTATGTAGTAGACAACTTGCTCTTTGTTCTGTTCATTATGGTGAATGAGCATTACCCCTAGGGAATGGTCAGTGACAGAGATGTAAAGGTAGAAGGGTTGATCCTCTTTAATAGGGGTCAAAATAGGTGGATAAAGAAGGTATTATTTAAGTGAATCAAAGGATTATTGGTAGTCTTTAGTCCACTTAAAGGATGTGTCTTTCTTAAGGAGATGGAAAAAGGGTTGAAATCTATTAGATAATTGACAGATGAACTGATGGATTGATTATAACTTCCCTTACAAGCTGTGAATTTTCTTAATGTGTGTAGGAGGTGGCATCTCCAAGATTGCTCTGACCTTGGCTAGGGCTACTTTGATTCCTCGAAGGGAGACAATGAAGCCAAGGAGCTTTCCAGAAAGGACCCCAAAAATACATTTCTTGGCGTTAAAGCAGACATGAAAATGGATAAGGCATTCAAAGATGATTTTGAGAGCATCAAGATGATCCTTGTGATATTTGGATTTTCCAAGGAGATCATCCACATAGTCCTCTATGATTTTATGAATAAGGTCCTAGAAAATATAGGTCATAGCATGTTGGTAGGTTGCACTATTGTTATTTAAATTGAAGGGCATGACTCTGTATTAGAAGGCTCCCCATGGGGTGATAAAAGACATTTCATGTTGATCTTTGGGAGCAATCAAGATCTGATTATAACTTGAGAAACCATCTATGAGAGATAACATCTCATGGCCACATGTAAGATCAATGAGTTGGTCAATGCTAGGTAAAGTAACATCATCTTTTGGACAAAAATGGTTAAGGTCATGAAATTTGATACAAAGGTGAAATCCACCTATAAGTTTGGTAACGGGAATAATGTTATAAACCCATTATGGATAATCACTAGGTTGGATGAAGTCCACAGATAAGAGGTGTTAAAGCTCCTCTTTTACAAGGACGGTGATGCGAGGGTGCATCCTATGAATCTTTTTTCTGACAAGCTTAGCATTAGGATGAGTGAAAATGTTATGGAGGGATATGGAAGGGTCAATTCTGAGCATATCCTGATAAGACCAAGCAAATGCTATGCTGCAATCATGAAGGAAATAAGGGTAATATTGTTGCTCTATGGGGTTCAAAGATTGTTTGATCTTGATGATGCAAGGATTATCCTAAGTACCCAGGTTGACATCAATGGTAAATTCATTCAACATGGTTTGGTTCTCAAGAGGAAGAGATTTATGGATAGAAGAGTTCCTTACACTGAGGTAGGTGAGAATGGAATCATCATTCTAATGTTGGATGGTGTTGATGGTATGAGAATCAATTTATACCATTTCAAGATAGATGAGGGAAGAGTTTTAGTTTGGCAATCCTTTTGATAAGTTAGAGATCCAAAACTTATGGTATTGATCAAAACAAAAAGTTAGGTGGGATGATATCAAAATCCTCAGACTTCTAGGGAGATGGAGTTAGTGAGGATGGGACATCCTTGTCTATGGTGGTGATGGGTTTTGGTGAGGTGAGTTTTTTTGGGGGTATAAACCCAAGGTCGAATAACTCATGAGGGTTTTGGGTTTTGATTATGGGTATCTCGTGAGGTCCTTATTCATAAAGGCCAAGACCAAACCCCTTCTAGGCACACCTGTAAAGGTATACTTTTGCAAATTTAAGTTTGTTATAAAATATGAAAAGTTAGAGGTGAATGGTCAGATATGAGGGGTAGAAGTGGTAACAAGAAGTGGATGGTTGAATCCACCATATATGAAATTAGTTCAATGATTGGGTGGCCCGAAAATGACTATGGTTTTGATGTTGGGGTCATAACTAGGTTCATGGGTGAGGTTCCCATACTCTTGAGGAGTAGGGAAAGCATTCAAGGATAGAAGATGGTATTCCCCAAGTGAGAGATGTTGGAATGTGGGTTCCAAGGGGTCTTCCATGGAAATCTTAGAAGAAGGGATGGATGAGCTTGTTGAAGCTTCATCAATTGTAGGGGTGGAGTTGTTGGTAGTTGGTGGTGAGGTAGATGATCAAGGAAGAAGAACATCATTAGGTTTGTACGTCATATATCAAAATGCAAAGGAACTAGGGTCAGCCAATATGGTGATGACATGACCTTCACGCTCAAATTTGATGCAATGATGTAGGGTGGAAGGGACACAATTCATAGCACATATCTAAGGGCATCCAAGTAAAAGGTTGTATTGGAACTCACCCTCTATAACATAAAAGATTTATAGAATGGAGTGAGGTCCTAAATAAATATGGAGAACACCTATTCCCAAAGTAGTGGCCTTGGTATCATTGAAAGAGTGAAGAACCATTGTAGTTTAAGACATGATGTTCCTGGGCAAGTCAAGTTGGTCATAGGCATAGGAGGAGATAATGTTGATGTTATCCCCTCCATCAATCATCACCCCTTTTATGTGGGTTTTGTTGATGTATGCCATGATTATGAGGGGAAGGTCAGGATCCTCTAGATGTACAAAAGGTATTTCTAAATCCTTAAAAGTGACTAGGGTGTAAAGTTGAAGGGCTCTGACAAAGGCTGCAAGGGGTTGAAGATCTTTGGTTTGAACCTCTATAGATTACACAATCTCTATCAATGTTTTATGATGAGGTGGCGAGGTGTCTATTAATTCATACAATATCATTTTCACCAGAGTTTGGTGAAGTTATTTCAACACTACACATTGAATGGATTTGAAAGGGTTGGAAGGGGAGGTACCCAGTATGGATACTTTGGGTCTAGGTAATGGTGAAGGTGAAGGTGTTTGGGTTTAGTTGGAAGGTTGATGGATTAAATGGTATGTCCATGGTATGGACACTTTCACTTTTTCCTTATCTTTCTATTGGGCCTGATATCAGATAACCATGTGAATAGTGTGGATAAGAGGAAGTGTTGGTTTGGATTGCTACTTCAGTTCCTCATCCATCTTAGTTAAGAGTGGGGGAGTAAGTAAATGTTGGATGGTTTGGGTTGGTGGTTGTGTTGGTAAGGGGATTAAGGGAGGGTCATCTAATAATGAATCATCCTCATCTAAAATTTTATGGACCAGTGTTTGGTGAGATTTACAATTCTCTATATCATGTCTTGGTGTCCTATGGTATAGGCAAATCAAATTATCAATGAACCATACTAGTTTAAGACATGAAGGGTCAAAAGGTTTGATGGGTGGTAGGGTTATATAAGAGGTTTGAAACAACCTTTTCATAATGGTTGAATAATATTCAAATAAAGGTGTTGAGGGTGTTGGGTTGTTGGATTTATGAGTGGGAACCTTCTTGGGAGTAGGCTTTACCACAAAAATTTGAGGTGATGGTTTGGTTTTGGTGGGTGGTTTTAGTTGGGATTATTTGGTTATGGTTGGTTTTGAGGTGGAAGATTGAGAGGTGGAGGGTGAAGGTTTAGTGGTATTTGGGAAGGTAGAGGTAGCTAATTTAGTTAATACTAATGGGGATTTTGATGTTTTGGTGGAGGTATGTGTGGGTAGAATAAAAGGAGAAGGATTCCTTGAGGAGGAATTGGTAACAGGGATAGTAGATGGATGAGGTCATAAAATTGAAGGTAAAAGAGAAGGAGTTGATATGGGTCTAATATTATATGGTTTGGGTGGTTCCACATTTTGGATTGATCTAAGCAACATTTCAGGTGACAATTTTGGCAACAGTTCTATTCCAATTGGTGGTAGAACTTTCGAGAGCCATAACTTTTGCACCATAGCTTCGTTTGACTCCTGATTTGAACTGTTGGAAAGCTAATAATGAGGGGAACATCATGAGATGACATGGAGATCTACTAGGTGGGGTTTTATCCTTTAAAAATAAATGGAAGTGCCCTAAATTTCAATTTTAGTAATGCAGTCTAAAAATAGTAAGTTTCTAAAAATAATAATTCCTCAAATTCTGTATTATTGTAAATCGTAAAAGTCAAACCACTTAATCTCCATTGAGATTGGTGACCTTTCAAATCCTTCTCTTACCTTGAAAATGTGTATAAATGAAGATATAACTTGAAATGGAAATTAGACATCTCTTTTTAGAGATAAGCATATGTTTGGATCTACAAATTTGATGATTAAAACATCTCTTCTCAGAGATAGAATTATTATTATTGTGTTGTTCTTGTTTATTAATTTATATTTAAACCAAAGATTCTAAGTTTTGGATCAATGGTATCAGAGTGGTTTGTCTTGAGAGTATATGATCCTGAGGATGAGGTCGAGCTATAAGAAGCTTGGGTGGAAAATAATAGAGCTTCCAAACTATCCACCTATTCGCTCTAAATGACTTCAAATGGTAGACAACATTGAGACATCCAATCCTTTCAAGGAAATGGTGAATGAAGCCCCCCATCAATAGCAAGCACAGATGCTACAATAATTTACCTAAATTCTCTAATAAATTTTGATGGAAAATTATGGCTCCTCATATGCAACCCCACCCACATCTTTTCAGTGCCCCAGCACCCTTCAAAGTTTAGGTGAATTTTGATATCCCTACATTTGAAGGAAAAATCAATGTTGATGTAGTAGAAAATTGGTTGGATCAATTGTCATCTTATTTTTCTATAAATAAATTCAATGATAAAGAGAAGATCACTTTTGCTCTTTTAAAACCATCATTGCTTGTCAAAAATTGGTGGGAAGTGTATAAAAAGAGATTCAATATAGATGATATTGGCCTTGAGGTAGAACCTTCCTGGGATGATTTCATAGATACTGTAAAGGAAGAATACTACCCCATTGGAGCATATGATGATCTATATATAGAGTGGCAACAACTTCACCAAGGTAAGGAATAGTTTGTTCAAGATTACACTGACATTTTTCATTCTCTATCTGTGAGATTGGGCATCCAATAAAGTGAGAAACACAAGGTTCTCAAATATCATGGTGGACTACAATGGTATATACAGGGAGAAATAGAACTCTTCAATTTGGAAACCCTCAGTGAGGCATATAAGTTCGTAGTGAAGATTGAGCAGAAACATGGAAGAATGAATATGAAGAGTCAACCTTCAAAATGGAAAAGTGATAAAGAAGGTCAAATATGAGGCCAAAATTAGAATAAAAATGAAGGAAAGACTAGGAAGTGATGTGATTATCACAAATTTGGAACTCATTCCAAAGAATAATGTCGATCCATCAAGTCCTTGCTTTTTGAGTCACAATCCTCAACATCTACTGCTCTACCTCATATATAGCCTACAGTTGAAGAGGATGAAGAAGAGATTGTGGATGCTGAGCCTGATGCCATCATTACTTCATCACAGACCCACAAGGAGAGGCCAAATGATAAGGAAAGGTTTTTTCATTCTAAGTTATGGGTGAAAGGTAAGCCTCTGCATTTAATTCTTGATAGTGGGAGCCAAAAGAATTTAATATCTACTAATGTTGTGAAAATCCTAAATTTTTTCATGAAGCCACACCCAAAGCCATACAGTCTTGGATAGTTGAGTCCAGGGAGAAACCTCCATGTTACCCACCAATGTCTTCTCTCATATGCAATAAAACCTTTCCAGGATGAGGTCTTATGTGATGAGGTCAATCTAAATGTTTGTGATGTACTCTGTGGTCAACCATTTATGTATGATCGACATGGCATCTATGAATCAAGAACTTGAAGGATCACCTTCACTCTTAGAACATGATGCTACAGGTTACTGGAGGTACCAACTTCTACATATGTCTCCCTGATTGGTGCCAAAAAATTTGTCCTCATGGTGGTCAAGCCACAGGAATCTAAAAGGGCTGATGTTGCAGCCCTGATTACACAAATAACACAATAGAAGAAAATAAATAACAAGATGAAGAATTTCATTGCCTTCCATCCACAGACTAATGGTCAAACAAAAATGGTGAATAATTAGGCCCTAAATAGCTCCACAAAGCACAGTCCATTCCAAGTATGTATCAGGAATCAAATCAAAACATAAATACCAAATTTAATGAAAAATATTGATGCAATGGGGACCATTGCTTCTCAAGGAGGGAGGAATGATTCAAGCAACATTTCAGGCAACAATTCAGGTGACGGTTCTACCCCAATTAGTGGCAAAACTTTTGGGAGCCATAACTTTTGCACCATAGCTTTGTTTGACTCCTTGTTTGAACCATTGTAAATCTAAGAATGAGGGAAATGTTGTGAAATGGAACTGAGCTCTGATCTATGGGTTTTGACCCCTAAAAAATACATATAAGTGCCCTAAATTTTAATTTTAGTAGTGTAGTCTAAAAATAGTAAGTTTCTAAAAATAGTAATTCCTCGAATTCTATATTATTGTAAATTGTAGAAGTCAAACCACTTAATCTCCATTGAGATTGGTGACCTTTCACATCCTTCTCTTACCTTGAAAATGTGTATAAATGAAGATATAACTTGAAATGGAAATCAGACATCTATTTTTAGAGATAAGCATATGTTTGGATCTACAAATTTGATGAATAAAACATCTCTTCTCAGAGATAGAATTATTATTATGTTGTTCTTGTTTATTGAATTATCTTTCAACCAAAGCTTTTAAGTTTTGGATCAATGGTAATAGTGGTTTGTCTTGAGAGTGTATGATCCAGAGGATGAGGTCAGGCTATAAGGCTTGGGTGGAAAATAATAGAGCTTCCAAATTATCCACCTATTCACTTCAAATGACTTCAAATGGAAGACAACATCGAGACATCTAATCCTTTAAAGGAAATGGTGAATGAATCCCTCCAGTAATAGCAAGCACAGATGCTACAAAAATTTTCTCAAATTCTCCAACAAATTTTGATGGGAAATTTTGACTCCTCATCTGCAACCCCACATATTTTCAGTGCCCCAACACCCTTCAAAGTTTAGGTGAATTTTGATATCCCTAAATTTGAAGGCAAAATCAATACTGATGCAGTAGAAAATTGGTTAGATCAATTGTCATCTTATTATTTTATAAATAAATTCACTGATAAAGAGAAGATCACTTTTGCTCTTTTGAAAGCATCATTGCCTATCAAAAATTGGTGGGAAGTGTAAAAAAAGAGATTCAATATGGATGATATTGGCCTTGAAGAAGAACCTACCTGGGATGATTTCATAGAATCTGTAAAGGAAGAATACTACCCCATTGGATCATATGATGAACTGTTTATAGAGTGGCAACAACTTTGCCAAGGTAAGGAATAATTTGTTCAAGATTACACTGACAGATTTCATTCTCTATCTACGAGATTAGGCATCCAAGAAAGTGAGAAACATAAAGTTCTCAAATATCATGGTGGACTACAATGGTATATATGGGGAGAAATGGAACTCTTCAATTTGGAAACCCTCAGTGAGGCGTATAAGTTCATAGTAAAGATTGAGTAGAAGCATGGAAGAATGAATATGAATAGTCAGCCTTCAAAATGGAAAAGTGACAAAGAAGGTCAAAAATGAGGCCAAAATTAGAAGCAAAAGGAAGGAAAAATTGGGAAGTGATGTGATTATCGCAAATCTAGAACTCACTCCAAAGAAGAATGTCGAGCCATCAAGTCCCTACTTTTTGAGTCACAATCCTACTCTACCTCATACATAGCCTACAGTTGAAGAGGATGAAGAAGAGATTGTGGATGCTAAGCCTGATGCCATCATTACTTCATCACAGACCCATGAGGAGAGGCCAAATGATAAGGAAAGGTTATTTCATTCTAAGTTATGGGTGAAAGGTAAGCCTCTGCATTTAATTCTTGATAGTGGGAGTCAAAAGAATTTAATCTATGCTAATGTTGTGAAAATCCTAAATTTATCCATGAAGCCTCACCCAAAGCCATATAGTATTGGATGGTTGAGTCCAGGGAGAAACCTTCATGTCACCCACCAATGTCTTCTCTCATATGCAATAAAACCTTTCCATGATGAGGTCTTATGTGATGTGGTCAATCTAGATGTTTACTCTATACTCTTTGGTCAAGAATTCATGTATGATCGACATGTCATCTATGAATCAATAACTTGAAGGATCACCCTCATTCTTGGAACATGATGCTATAGGGTACCAGAGGTACCACCTTCTACATCTGTCTCCCTGATTAGTGTCAAGAAATTTGTTCTCATAGTTGTCAAGCCACAGGAATCCAAAAGGGTTTATGTTATAGCCATGAATACACAAACAACATAATAGAATAAAATAGATAACAAGTTGAATAAGTTCACATCCTTCCATCTATAAACTAATGGTCAAACAAAAATGGTGAATAATCAGGGCCTACACAACTGCCACACTTGATGACAAATTTTGATGCAATGGGGACCATTACTTCTCAAGGAGGGAGGAATGATTTGATCAACATTTCAGGCAACAATTCGGGCTACAGTTCTACCTCAATTGGTGGTAGAACTTTTGGGAGCCATAGCTTTTGCACCATAGCTTCGTTTGACTCCCTGTTTGAATTGTTGGAAATTTAATAATGAGGGGAACATCATGATATGGTAATTAGATTTTATTAGTGGGTTTTGACCCCCAAAATATAAATGGAAGTTCCCTAAATTAAAATTTTAGTAGTGTAGTCTAAAAATAGTAAGTTTCTAAAAATAGTAATTCCTCAAATTTTGTATTGTTGTAAATCATGGAATTCAAACCACTTGATCTCCCTTGAGATTGGTGACCTTTCACATCCTCCTCATACCTTCAAAATGTGTATAAATGAATATGTAACCTGAAATAGAAATCAAACATCTCTTCTTAGAGATAAGCATATGTTTGGATCTGCAAATTTGATGAATAAAACATCTCTTCTCAAAGATAGCATTATTGTTATTGTGTTGTTCTTATTTCTTGAATTATATTTCAACCAAAGCTTCTGAGTTTTGATGGGTGGTTTCAGGTTGGATTGTTTGGTTGTGGTTGGTTTTGAGGTGAAAGATTAAGAGGTGGAGGGTGAAGGTTTAGTGATAGGTGGGAAGGTAGAGGTAGCTAAGTTAGTTAAGAATGATGGGGATTTTGATGTTTTGGTGGAGGTGTGTGTGGTTAGAATAAAAGGAAAAGGATTCCTTGAGGAGGAATTGGTAACGGGGATAGTAGATGGATGAGGTCCTAAAATTGAAGGTAAAAGAGAAGAAGGTGATATGGGTCTAGTCCTAGATGGTTTGGGTGGTTCCACATTTTGGATAGGTTTAGTCAAAGGCTTCTTTAGTGGAATTGGTGGGGTTAAGTCTAACTTTAAAGATGGATGAGCTAAGCTAGGGGTAGGAAATATTCCTTGTTTCTTGATAGGTTTGGTCAAAAAGGTGTAGGGTGATTTATCAAGTTTAGATTGAGGTGGGTTGGATGGTTCTCCTATGGTTTTGGAGGAATAAGTATCTAAAGATGGGGTTGAGTTAATGATAGGTTTGAGGGTAGAGGTGAATGAAGTTAAAGGTTCTTATTTATTTTGGTAAGGTATCCCAAGATGGTGCCAAAAGGTGGCCCTATCTAGATTAGGTTGAGAAGTTAAACTCTAGATTTTGGACAAATCTAGAAACGGGTTTATAAATGGGTTTGATTCCTTGGTTATTGGTTTCAAATATTAAACCCATAGGTTGAGGTAAGGGAATAATTTATTCACCTTTGTCTTAGGTGGAAGGCTTGATAGTTGAGGAAGATAGTGTCTCTAGGGAAAGAATAGAGGAGATGATCTCTTCCTTTGGAGTGGTTTCCAAAGAAGGAGTGGTTGGTTATATGGTAGGTAAGGAAGGTGTGGTTTGTTTAGATGTAAAAAGGGAGGTGGTTGCTTCCTTTGTTTGGATGTCTAAATGAAAGAGTAGTGATTCCACCACCTCCATAAGTGGATGGGAGGAGGAAGTGGTTGGTGTAATGGTTACCTCCTTTGGTATTTCTATCAAAGGAGAGGTGGTTGGGTCAATGGTTCGTTCAATTGAAAGAGAGGGGATTTATTACTTTGTTTGGTTGTCCAAAGGAATAAAAGAAAATTCCACCACTTCAATAAGTGAGGTGGAAGAAGAGGTAGTTGAGGTAATGGTTTCCTCAATAATATGTTCAATGATAACAACATTAACCATGTGTACCTCATGAGCATGAGATGATTCTGGTTGAGTGTTGTCATGATTGGTGGAAGGTGCATGATTATGAAAAGGTTTGTAAAAGATGTCTAATGATTAGTTTGGATGTGCATTAGGATTATCTAATGCAAGTTCACCTATGTCAATAATGTTTTGGACAATAGATTTAAAGGTATTGCATCAACTCACATCATGTCCAATGATGCGATGGAAGGCACATAGATCATTTTCATTGTAACATCTAGGTGTGGGGAGAGAAACATCAAATTGTTGGGGTAGTTTGATAGGTGGAAGTTGGATGAGGTTAGACTTAAGTAATTTATCCAAAACTAAAGCATATGATTCCCATATGGGATTATATTGCCTTAGAGTGGTTTAGATTTGGTTACAAGTTTGTTGATTTGATGGGTTAGAATAATTGGTTTGATTTGGTTGGTTGATGATAGGAGGTGGAGCATATTTTAAGACAACCATGTTTATGGTTGCTTTTGTCTTGGTGTTTGGATGGTTGGATGGATTGCTGGTTTTGGTAGAAGAAGGATCATTGGATTTAGAGATGGAATTCTTGTTTCTCATTTTCAATTTCCCTTCATCAATGCCTCTAATTTCATGTTTATGTGCCATGGTAAATGCCTCACCAAAGGTTCTAAAAGTTTGAACTTGAAGATTTAGGGCAATATATTTGGCACAACCTTGAGAAAAGAGTTTCATTAGTTTGGGTTGAGGTAATGAAAAATAAAGTTGGTTAATAAGACCTCCCCATCTAGATATGAAATCAACAATCAATTCATCATTAAATTTCCCCTAATAGAATATAGATTCATAATGGAAACCTTTTTAAATATATTAACTAAAAAGTGATCTAAAAATATTAGGGCTATTTGATAAAAGGAGAAGACAAAGTTCTTGGTGAGAGAACTATACCAATCCAAGGTAGGTCCAGATAGGGACAGGGAGAAGGTATGAAGAAGAAGAGCATCATCATATGCGATTAAATAGCAAAAATGGTAGAAAGCTCTCAAATGTTGTTGGGGGTCCTCGTGGCCTTGGAACATGAAAAAATTAGGTAGTTGCCATTGAGGAGGATAGGGTCAGATAGGAATAGATGGATGAATGGGTTCATTGTAGATTTGATCATAATATATAAGGTTATGATCTCTATAAATAGATGATTTAAGATTAGACATTTTATCCATTAACATCTTAACTAAATCTGTTTGAGGTTGGGGAGATCCATAGTTGGGTAGTAGGTTTGGTTGAGGTTGGGTGGATGCAATGTATGGATAAGAGGTGAAAGGTTGGAAAGGTGCCACATATTGGTGTGTGCTCATTAAAGGTTGGGATGATGCCCCATATTGGTATGTGGGCACAAAAGGTTGGGTAGAAGGTGGTATGTATCCTTGTGGATTTGGAACATATAGGTAAGATGTCATGGGGGTTATTGAGGGATGGACATGGGTTGGTTTGGAGGTATAGTTGAAGTGATATGTTGAGGTTGGGTGGTAAATCTAGTGCTAATGAGTGGAAGGGTAGGAGATATAGAAAGTACCAATTTTTAAAGAGGGGTAGAGATGGGTTGGTTGGTGGTGGTTAGAGGAATGGTGGAAGTAGGGGTAGATTATATCCCCATGGTAGGTGGGGTATAGGTAACAAGAGGTAAGGTTTATCTTACATTAGAAGTTTTGGTTAGTGTAGGTGGGGTTTGGTTATATGTTGGAATGTTGGATTGAGTTTCGGTGGTGGTAGTGGATGGGATATTGGTAGAAGAAGAGGCTTGGGTGATCAAAGGTTGGTTGGAGGTAACACCCACCATAAGAGGAGGAGGCATTCCAAAGGGTGGATCTATGGGAGGAACTGAAGCAGTAGGGGTATGATGAGATAAGGTGTTAAGGTAATGGTGAAGGGATATAGAGTTGTTATCAAGGAATGTGTCAAAATCTACATCACCCTCAACAACTATATGTGGCATGGTAGGAGGGGGAAAATCAAGAGGAGAAGCCTCAACATATGAAGTATACTCCATAGAGGAGGAGGAAGAGGAGGATGAGGAAGGTGGTCCTTGGTTAGTTTGATTTTTCAATTACTGTCTAGTAAAGACCATGTGATAAAATAAGAAAGTAATGATGAAAACTCACACCTCAAATAAAAATCAAGCAAAAGGAAAAGAATTCAAGGAAATCCAAACATACACTAAAAGTGCATTTAAACTTTGTATTCTTTTTAGATTGCTTTTGGCTTATGCCTTAGAAAGTATGAAGAAGAAATTTGGCTTGTAGATTAGGTACTAAATAGGAAATCTAAGGTTGGTTTCAGATTATGTTTAGGTGCTCAAGAGAGAATCCGTATTGAACTCAGTACGTGGCTTGGTATTGGGGCCTACCCCCTCACTTCACACATCGCATCAATAAGGGTGTTAGGTGCTTAGATAAAATATACTAAATTTTAGAATTTATACTCAACTAGAGAGTTGATTTGGTTATCCTCTTGGTAATGACCTCCAAGTACGATTGTCAGAAAAATGTAAGGCTGACCGCTAGGTGATGAAATTCTAGTCGGGCCTTATCTCAAGTTTATTTTGATGTGTTGATTAATTATGTGGTTTAGATAGTGTGTGATAACAAGAGTGGAAACTATGATTAATTAATTTGCTTTTAAGTTACTAGATGAACTAAAACAAACAAACAATTAATGTAATACAATGGGTTTATTTTATGCCAAAATAAAATTTTGGTTTCATTCGATGAGCATAAAATAAAGGAAGAAAGAAAGGACACCTAGATGATGCTAGGGTCCCACCAGAAATGCTAAAATGTTTCTCTTAATGTTTGCTCATTTCTTAATTTTGGAAGAAGGTAAGAAACTAGTAATAAGGGTGTGGTATAAATACCTAGTTGGTGTTACATGCATAATTCAAATGATGATGGAGAAATCTTTGGTTGGAAAGGAATAACCTACGAATAAGAACACACTAATAAAGGGGATTATTAGCAAAATAGTTAAGTGGAATATCTAGTGTGAGCTAGATCCAAGAAGCATACATTTTCTAGGAGGCTATCAATCCACTGTTGATAATAATCAAGTTGGAAATGATAAAGTAAAGTACTTGCATAATATAAAATAAATGCAATGCAATAAGAAAGTAGAATGCTTGTTAAATAAAATGATTAAATCAAGCAAAATCTAGTCAATAAAGTAAAGTACTTATGCTAAAGTGGGTGGGATCTAGTTC
This sequence comes from Torreya grandis, assembly GCA_037957365.1. NCBI lineage: Eukaryota > Viridiplantae > Streptophyta > Pinopsida > Cupressales > Taxaceae > Torreya > Torreya grandis. The sequence goes on along the minus strand of JARHVA010000038.1, from coordinate 8,953,727 downwards.
AAAAAATTAGAAAAGGATCTGTAAACAGGTAGGAACATAGAAAGTTGGATTTGATTGGGGATAAGGGGCTGAAAATAACTTTCTATTATTTTTTGCCATAGTGACCATCAGTGGTTTGGTGAACCATTGGCAATTACGCTAACCATTGATGGTTGGGGGTGACTATCAGTGGTTGTGCTAACCATTGATGGTTGCCTATGGATTTCTAAGTATTATCAAAAAATAATTACAGAATAGGTAGATATGTAGATAGAGGTTCTATTGAGGATCTAGTGGAGAGGAAATAAGGTGAAAATAGGTTTGATCAGGTCAGGAAGGTCATAAATCTTAAATAACAATGATAAAGTATTGATATACCCGTAGCTTGTTAGTTGATTGATGGTTGAAAGTTGAAGCAATTTTTTTAGAGTAACGATACTTTGTCCTTAAAAAGAAAAATCAACAGAGGTTTGGGTCTTTTATTGATGTTGAGTTGTTGAAGGAAGACTGGATGCTAGAAGACTTGAATACCTGTGTATAATAAGATTTGATAGCTTGAACATGGATCCTTTTCACCTCCCACTCCCTTCCTTTTATAGGAAAAGAGAGATGAAGGATGGAAGGTTCCCTAGGGTGAGCTTGTTGATCATGATGCTTGGAAGTTTGTTAGCACCGCATAAGGCAAATATATTAAATGGTGCCTCATTATCTCATACACAGCTATTGATGTGTTAAGAAGTTGAGGAGGTGAGGACCTAAACATTGACAGTCAAGCTAACCATCGATGATTGGGCTGATTGTCGATAGTCCAGTGTTGAAGGTAAATTGGTCAAGGTAGGGGTTAATAGGTTTGATTAAATTTTGAGTTAATAATTTGATGAGTTAGCTAACTAAGTGGTCAATTAAACTTTAGGTCCACTGAGGGTCAAGGGTTCTAGGCATTTGATAACTAGAACTGTCATGTGCAATTTTCTAGTGTCTACAAATTGATCATAAAATCCAATCCCACAACTCTCGTCAACATGCATTCCTACTTAGGATATGTTTGAAGCTTGTGTATTTACTTTTTCACTTTATCCACATGATATGGATTCCTTGTTCATATGTCATTAACTAGGGCACATCCAAGGTCATAAATTTATCATATTTCACTCCCTCGCATATGCCTTTTCTAGAAGCATCATCAATCAAAATCTTGATCAAATTGTATCTCATCGATTAACAATATTGCATCATATCCATCCCATCTATTTTATCTATCACATCTATTCAAATACCTATTTATTATATTTATGAATCCCACCCCTCATTTTATTTTGAATGGTCATCCATCTTATTCCTCCCTACATTACCCCTTCATGGGGAATCACCCATCCTAAATTTCATCAAATTACTAATTTACCCAATAATTTACTTCTTTGAAAGACCATTACTTATTCCTTACACAATGCCATTTAAAAGAGGTTAAAAATATATACATCTAAATATAATTATTCCTTTTAAATTAAATCATTTACACTAATTTACACTATCCTAACATCACCAATCACATCCTTCACATCAAACTAACTTTAAACTTACACCCCATTATCCTTTTATTAAATCAATCACCCTCTTATCATGTCATTTAACACTAATATACACTTACATAATTCTTCATAAATTTAAAATTCCTCACCACCTACCCTCATTCACCCATACTAACACTAATAAAAACCACCTTATTAATCCTTTTTTAATCATAATTCATTAATCCTAATCCAATATATAACTTTATAAACTTCCTTGATCTATACACCATCTTTCTCTATAATCCTCTATGAATTTTTAATTCCTAAAAAATCCATACACAATAGATCTCCTTCTACCATGGCTAAATCTTAGCCATTGATCTTCTCCACCACCTTATATTTAAATAACTACACCCCCATGAAAAATCCATCTTATAAAATATTTGGAGGAATGTTGCCACTTTTTTATTTTCAATCTCTCAAGCATCCTTCACCATTTTTAAACATCTTCAGATACTGTCAAGGCAATCCAGCATATCGAGCAACTATCAAGTTCATCCTTTGTCATTTGGGTTCATCTACTAGTTGTTAAGGATGTAATATTTATTTGAAATTTAAGGTATAACTTACTATATTTCATGTTTATTTGATTATATGTCTCTTCCTTTGCCCATCCTTGAGGTTTTTTTAGATTATGAATTTTGAATTCCTCCATTATTCCTTGCATTTGAATTATACACCTACTTTTTCAAATCATAGCATCAACAACCAAATTTTAATTCCCTTCTTATAAATGATATCATATTCATACCCCATTAATTTAGAAATTAGATTTTGTTAAACAAGGGGAAGATACACAATGCTTCAAGAATTATTTGAGGATTTGATGTAAGCCATCTCACTAGGTATGGTCATCACTTACTAACATCATGGAAGATAGCCATCATTTCCTTCTCATATGTTGACTGTACCAAATTGTGCTCACTAAGTGATTCATTAGTAAATGTGATTGGATGTCCCTATTTCATGAGGACAACAACAATATTTTTTCCACATGCATCACTTGTAATTAAAATTATCTTTGAGAAATCTGCCATGGTCAATACAAGTGTAATACACAAGTTGTTTGATTACCCCAAAAACTTGTTTAGTTGTTGTGTACCCTAAAAAGTATTTTTTTAGCATGGTGGTAAATGGGGCACCAAGTTTCTCATAATATTTGACAAATTTATTGTAGTACCTAGTGAGACCAATAAAATTTTGAAGGATTTCGAGTGTCCCAGGTTTAGGCCAAATTTTCAAGGGCACAATTTTTGTTGGGTCGACTTGAATGTCAACTTTTGAGATAATATTGCCTAGTTACCCCACCTCCTATTGAAAAATGAAACATTTGGAATTTCTCAACATATTTGGTGGTATTTAATAATTTTTAAGATCATGTTGATGTGTTATATATGTTCTTCCCAAGTTTTACTATAAATCGAGATATATTCAAATAAGAACAAGATGATTTTTTTTAAAAGGATGTGAAATATCTAATTAATCAAAGCTTAGAAGGTGGAGGGTGATTTTTTTATCCCTAAGGGCATGGATATAAATTAATAATGGCCATCATATTTGTAAAAATTAGTTTTTATAATATATTTATCCCAGAGGTATATTTGATGATAGCCACACCACAGATCTAATTTGGAGAAGAAGCGGACACCATGAAACTCATCAAAAATTTCATATATCATTGGGATAGGAAGTTTATCTTAAATAGTGATATTTTTTAGCTTGTGAAAATTAATTCAGAGCAGCCAAAATCCATATCTTTTTTGGACTAGTAAAACTAGGGAGTATGGGCTTCCACTCAGATGAATGACTCCTTCTTGAAGATGTTATTGAACCATCTTCTCAATTTTAGATTTTTGGAAAAACTTATAGAGTAATGATCAAATGTTTGGGGGTATATTACTTAGAAGGAGTTGGATACAATGGTATTTTGGTTGACAAGGCAATAAGCCTTATGATTCCTTAAATATTATGCATGGTTAGATAGATCATTTAGTAAATCATTAAGCTTGTGGGAATTATGAGATGTATTTAGATAAATATAAGAGAGTTGAGCAAAGATTCTATTTGAGCCTTTCTTAAGGAACTTATCAAGGTTAAGAGAATTGTTGACACTATTAGATCCTAGTAAGAGTCCTTTCAGTGTGTATTATTGGATGTTTTTTTATAGAATTACATCTAATGTTGTTAAAAAATCCCAAAAGATACCTAAGGCCAAGAGTGAGAAACCACTGGGCTCCAAGAACCACATCACATTTCTCTAATGGAAAGATAAAAATTTATATTTTTAGGATATAGTCCTAGACATAAATTCAAACATTTTGACATTTTCCTTTACAAATAATTATTCTTAAAAATCATAATTTCAAAGATATAACAAGGGTGCACAAAATAGCAAATTTGTTTGGCTAGCTAAGGATCAATGAAATTATGTTTGCTACTAGAGTCAATGAGAATAGTTATGGGGTGTTTCTTAAAATACCCATTTACTTTCCTAGTCTAGGGAGTGGTTACCCTAGCCAAGGAATGCACCAAAAAAATTAGGTGTGAATCTATGGTACTAGGATCTTCACATTTAGGTTATTCATCATGAGGATGTTTATAACATTTCCATTCTTTATCATCTTGTGGTGACCAAACATCTAAACAATATAACTTTTATTCAATTTACTTATGTCGTCCAGATTATTTTTCATTGCATTTATAGCATAGTTAAATTTTTTTGATGAGCATTCATTTTTGCCTTTGTAAGGAATTTAATGGGGGTGAATTTTGGAGGATGATTTATGACTAGCCATGGTTTTATTGATGTATTGAAATAACCAAAATTGGAATATCAATACTGGGAGGGTGATATTATCTTTCACAAGATTGTCCAATCTTAATGCTTCCATAAATTTATCTAATTTAAACATCTTGACCTCCACATAAATTATATCTTTGAGCCCACTGATGAAACAAATCTTGAAAATTCATCATTTAATCATTGGGTTTACTGGGAAAATTTTTCAAATTTAGTTTGATACTCAAGAACCATTTTGTTTTTCAAATATTTTTCAAGGCTCTATTGAAATCATCATAAGAACGAAGGCCAAAGTGAACCAAAAAAATCTTGACAAATCATCAAGAATTGTTTTTTTATGATGTTTTATGTACCATTGGTACCACTACATCAATTCCTTCTCTAAGGGAGATGATGTGATGGGTACCTTGTTTACCCCCAATATATTGTGCAAGTTAAAATATTGTTTGGCATGGTAATTCCAAGTGGTTAGTTCTATACCATAAATTTTAGAAAGTCCAATTTAGGACCATGCGGCATTGTTCAAGATAAAAAATCACCTCTATAATGTTAATCATCATTAAATCCATTGGATACCATGTTATTTTATTCACTAATGTTGTGTATTCACTCATTAAACTCAATGAGTTAGGATTTGATTTGAGATTGAAATTTAGTATGGAGCTCCTTAGTGTTCTATGCTATGGCTTGACTTCCTAGATGATTGAGAAGCACTAACTAGAAAGGTCTGGTGGTTCTAAAAAATGATGATTAAAGTGATATGTTAGAATGGGGTAATTGCAAAAACTTGAAGTACCAAAATGGGGAATTTTTTAATCTAAAACATAAATTAATTGTAAACATGTACATAAATAACATGTACACATTAGTTTAGACAAGCTTGGTAAATACCAGACCTAAATTGCTTATGCATATTTATTCCTTTTTTTTTAAAAAAAAGAGTCAAAACTATCATTCAATTGTTTGAAGTTTTCATTGCTTAATCACAATTCTATTTCACAACATTGTTCTACCCCTGCATTCTAGCCAATTGCCTATGGAAATATCTTTAAAATCTTGTTTAGTGAGATAATTTACAATGTCACATTAGCGGAGAGGTAAACAAGCTAATTTCCTACCAATTAACATCAAATTTAGTAGCATTTTTTTGGATTTAAATTGTTGTTTAATTAATACCTTTTTATTTTTCAGTTTGTACAACCTATCAAACCTATTCATGTGCAAGAAAAAATATGGAAATAGAAGATGAATAAAATAATCCACAAAACACTCCTAATCCTCTTAACCCTCATATCCCTCCTAGCCCTCCTAAAATTACACAAGATCCCTAGTCAAGAGGATTTGGCCACACATATAGTAGAAAATAGAATACATATTAAAGATGTAATTAAGATAATGATAGACCCTTATTCAACCAATACTCATCATGCTTATTTGGTAAATAAATTAGAGTTATTATTATTCCAAGTTGACTTGATAATGAGTTAAATTTATAAATGGGTATCTTATAGAGAGAGATTTAGGTCCTACTATGCTAACAAATTGATAACAAATAGTATGAGAGACAAAAAAATAACAAAAGACCAAATTTTTACAATATTCATTGATCTGAAAAAAAAATGCATTGGCTCTATTATCATGTACATGGTTCCTAATCCATTGGTGCCAACATAGTTTGATAAAAGATAACTTTAGGACTAATGGTGGATAGTCATTGATTAATCATCTTATAACAACCATGAAGATCCCTTGTATTTTTTTGAATAAATTCTATTATGAGTTTATGCTCAATGAAATTCTTAATTATTTTGACTGCTTAGAGTTTTAGAGATAAGGAAAATGCTATGTACACGATAGACCAGGTACAGTTATTCACCTAATCAATCTGTGAGTGCTCTTATCCAAAATTCATGTGAGACAATCCCTTCTATAGTGAATGAGGTTATAGATATTGGGACTTTGCATGTGCTTAAGGCACTTGTTGACAACATCATTTTTCATATTTGTAAACGTTTTATTGGAGAATTAATCATAATTTGGATCCTTTGTATAGGTTTATAGGATTATCCTAAGTCTTATGTGTGTGTGTGTGCATTTATTGTATTTATAAATGTACTTTATCCTATCTATTTAAGGTGACACTCACTTCACTAATTCACTTGTTAGATTTGGAGTTACTTGCTTATAACTCATTTCCCACCACATGACATACACATCCTCCTCACTTGTAAAAATATTAGAGCCACTTGACATTCATGCCTAATCTTGCACATATAACTCCTCTTCTCTCTTAGCTCTATATTAAGATCTCATCGCTCTCATTCCTCTACGTTATCAACACATAACTCATTTATGTTTTCCTAATTATTTCTCTTGCATCCTTGATGCTCTCTTAGTCTAAATCCATTATTCTTCTTGGCTTCTACATGCTATTGTATTTAGAGTGATTTATTATTGCAAGCTTTTTTATATTAGTGTGGGGTTTTTCACTGTTTCTTCACTTATTAGATCTCTTATCTCAAATTTGTGGTTTGCCCTACTTTTCAAGGTAATATTATTCATTTTATTATTTTCAAGATTCAAATCTTGTTATATTCTAATGTGGTATCAGAGTTACGATCATTTTAGCATTGATCTTAAAGTGTTATGCAGATTTTTCTTAGATAAATTTCAAAATGTTTTTCAAATCCATATCAATTTTTATCATAATTGTTTGTTATTTTTTTTTTACCTTCTAACTTCATGTTACAAGGTTTTTGGGGATAAATAAGCCAATTTGCTACAAACCCATCATATTCAACTAAATGTATATTTTGTTTGACATATTAATTTGTGCTTAAATTTAATAAATTTATTAATTTTGAATTGTTCTCAAAGTTTTTTTTTTCCATTTTCATTTGAAATTTCCTCAACACATTGAAAATAATATTTGAACTTGGTTTTTTATTGCATATGATGCTTGGGCTTATTTGTATATAGATCTTGGTGTTCGTTTCTTTATATTATTCTTTTAGTTTCATTTCAAACAAGGAATAAGTTTCATTTCTATATTTATGACTCTACGTAGTCTTCCATTTAAAGCTCTATGTTTTAAATTGGCATGCTTCAATTTAAATCTATATTTAATTCCCATCATATGCAACTTATATGGCTTTTCCAAGTCATGCAAGGTTAATGCATTAGAGTTTATTTTTGGATTTGTAAGATAACTTTATTTATTTAAGCTCAAACTTCTTGTTTATGTCAAACATGTGAGAATATAAGTTTTAAAAGGTTATTCAAAACTTTTTTAGTTTTGCATGTAGAATTCTTATTTTTGGAAATAAATCAAAATCCCATTTTTCTTTGCATGGTATGAATGCATGAAAGATTATTTTTCTTATGCATTAATAATGTTTTTTTTTAATGGTTTGATAATTTTTTTAATTCTTTAAAGCCTTTCAAATCCTAAAATAAATAAAAAACATTATCACTTGTTTTATTAGGTGGTTTTTTACCTTTTGCTTTCAATCCATGTTTTAAAATTTAAAAAGGCATTTTAATGTTTTAGTGTGAACTTTTTTAGAAGATAATTGCATTTGGAAGGAATTATTATAACAATAGGTGCTTTGGTGTGGACTTATGTTTACAATTTAATCTATTTAATTGATATTTTTAAGTATAAAAATTTAGCCCTTACATTTGATTAAATCATATGTGTCAAAGTTTTGCTATCTAAGTATTTTTTCGTTTTACTAATGTCTTTTATGTAGATTCATTGGTATTCAAACACCTTTCAATTTTGCTTCTTTGCACTTCCATGGCGTTTCAATTAGCTATTTTTTTAGCTTTTAAAAAGTGCTCACAAATAATTACATTAAAAATGACGAAATTAATATTCTTAAACATCAAATTGCATGTCAAAATATGACTTTAAATGTTTTATAATGCTCTTTTAATCAGAAGTTGATGACTATGCAAAATTCTATTGACTCATTAAATGCAATATTTGAGTCTTTTGCACATAATAATAGTTCTTTTGATGATGTGAATTGTACTTCTATAATAACTTGTATGCTTTTGGCCACTTCCACTAACTCTGGCTTAAAAATAATGAATTCAATGGAGTATGCTAGTAGAGGTCTTGGTAAGTGTGAATCTGGTATACTTGGACTTATTTTATCTAATTTTAACATAAATTATAAATTCCTTGTTTTAATGATTCACTTATTTCTTAAAAAAATTCAAAATCTTATTATCCTCCACATTGAAGGACTTATAATGCAACCCCTTTTATTATTATAATGTTTAGAATGCTCATGCTTTAGTTAAAAATGATAAACATTGTATGTATTATGAAAAACATGGGGATCACATATCTAAATGTTAAAAATTAGACCCATACAAATATTGTGGTAAATCCATGCACGACACTTTGCATTGTTTAAAAATAAATACGTCTTCTACCTCTAAGGGTAAAATTATTTGGATTCTTAAAACTACTAAATATTCTAGAGACTTTGATATGTCTTCTTATGAAAATTATTTAAAAGCTTCATGTTGTCACTCAATATTTCACCCTAGATATGGTTATTCAAGCCTACTTCTAGATTGAGTGAAACATTAGATTAAATCTAAGCTTGTAGGTTGCATATAGTAGAGGTAAACCTCTAGGTTTAAGGGCTAGCTCCCTAGATTACTCTTTATAACTTATCACCTACACTACTTGCTTGTTTGGATGAAAAGGGATAGAAATTACATGAAATTAAAATAATATAATAAGGTGATATATCATAATTATCTCCACTAGACTACCATACACTTGCACTATGAAACATGACTCACAACACTAGTCTCAACATCCTAAATTGCTCTAACATAAGTATTTCAAAAATAGAAGTGATATACATTAAACTACTCAAGGTGAGTGAATATGAAGTCAAATTGTAAACACTGATTCTACTCCTTACACTTGAATATATAAAAATACATTAGCTATGCTTCATGTGACCTATTAGATAGAAAGCTACTTGCATCAAACATGGAAGAGTAAAGAAAAGGCAAGGATAGATACTTATAACTAGACACTTCACTATGCACCACTTCACACACTTAGACAAGAAACTTATAAGATCAAAAGTAGATTATGAATATTTATTTCAAAGACAAATACAATATTCAAACTAGCAAGGATTCATCATACCAGGTGTGGATTGGATTACAAAATCCAAAATGGCTTACATTTATAGAGTATGTGAGAGAAAAGAGAAGGGGAGTGGAAAGGTAAAAAAAGTCAAGTATTAAAACTTGAAAATCAGTTGCATTGTAGGAGAATAGAGTATAGAATAGATCGTGAATGTCTTCTTGGACAAGAGTCTATTTGAAGCATGACAAGTTCTTCAAACTAGAGTAGAGACTCTTCAACTAGCCTTTTTAAAACTACCTTCATGATGAAGCATCACTTAACTACTTGAAAATAAAATAGAGAGTTTTGGCACATATGCACTATCTTAGGGAGGTTGGAAAAAAGGTATGATATTCATCAGATATCTTCCTAACTAATAACCTTCCTCATGACACTTGTATTCACTATCTACAATCACCTACAAGTCCTCTTGGCCTCAATATTCACATTTTTTATCAAGGTGGATGGAAGTTACTTAAGTAAATCCATGCAAGGGGTGTTAGGACACATATATACAACCACTATCAAGCAGACCTCAAAAATTACCACTATCAAACTTCTCATCTTCTCACTAGGCAGTCGCTTCTCATTTTCATTATCTATCTAAGACTGCTTGTAGTGATCAGATTAGAAAAGAGGTTTCCTTGATTATATGTGGTGATAAATGAATATAGGGAGTTATAAAACTTCCCTATTTAGCTCCTTCAATGGCTCTCACCTATTCGTTCTCTTTTTTACCTGTAAAACACCCAAATACTTGTAAAAAAATCATATTTTACCATGTCTGTATAAATGATGTTACAACAAAGTAGATGTCATGGATCCTAGGAGATTGATATAAAATTTACAAACATTACCATGGCCATTTAACGCATCTTGAATTCATTTCCAATCATATTTTTTCCATTGGGTCTAGGCAAGGGTTTTGAGCTATTTTGGTTCTTAATAATGGTTCATAAAAACTATAAGCTCAATATTTGAAAAAAATACACTGATATCAAGTTTATGACCCACTTAAACTACTCATATCTCCTTGAGGCACCATGAAATTGGTCCATATAGATATGAGCACTTGAAGATGGCTCTGAGCTCCTTGATTGCATTTTGGGTACCCCTGTCATAGAATTGGGTCAAAATGACTAACTTGGTGTAAATATATATAAATAAATGGATATGATCAAATTTATACCTCCCCTTGAAGTATCTCAATTATATTTAAAATTTTATATGGACATGAAAGTATAACTAGACACCTTGAAGGTGTAGGTCTAGTTCTAAGCCTAACAGGCCTAACTATGTTTCATTAACCATGACCACCTCTGAGTGGTTTCTAGTGACTATGAATGATTATAAACCATTTTTTACCCTCATTATAACTATTCACATCTTTATACAATGTTAAATACTCCTTATCGCATTCTCTTACCATCTACACACCAAACCTACAATCATCTTACTCCTGGAGTGCCCTGTGTCTGAGATAAAATAGAGAGAATATCTCATATTTGATTTGTTAATATGAGGTTATGGATGTATTAAATTGGTATTGATTACCATTTTTACAAATTTTGAGGGCTAGATCACCTCTATAACTCTCTCAACACTCCAAAACCTAAGACTAGCTTCTCAATTCTAATGACTGTCTGTAAGGTCTAGAATCTTAGGCTGGGTGTGGAGTTAGAAACTTGCCTCTACTCTAATTTATCAATTGAAAAGTCATATGAGGTTGATGTTACCACTGTGATAGTGGTCTCAAAATGTCCATCCATCTTATATCTTAGTGTGTTAATCAAGACCTTTCCCTAGCGTGAGATAGTTTATGACTGTAGAAAATTGTGGACATTCACCTTAGGAAAATGGGGTTCCTGTAGGTGTCTATTATGCTTAATCATTGTATTTTATGACCTAATATAATATTGAATTAATTAGGTGATTTTAAAACAAATAGAGTCACTATGCCTGTAGGTTATGCTTCTTATCTCCCACTATCAACACACTCTGGGTTTGTAGACTGACTGTAGATGCTTCATTTGGGAAACCGTGGGGTTCATGTAGGTGTTCATAGGGAATGAGTATTTTTTTTCATTAGGACATCTTCCACTTTGGCATATTCATATCAATCCTTGGAACTAAGTACCCTTCTCTCATCATCAATGCATCATGTGCCACTGTTTCACTTCAAGGTTCATTTTTGCTCTTTTTGGCACTGTAATAAATAAATATCTACAATAGAAACCTACCTAAATTAGAAACTTGTTTGTATTATCCTCTCTTGATTAAATAACCACATCTCTTATGTCAATATATTACTATAGGCTTGGGATACATGAGAGAAACCATTAGGACTATCTAGACCTCAAGACGCTTCACCATGGAAAGACTAAGTGTATGAGAAAAACTTGATTTAGAGAAGTTAAGGTAAGTTATCTCAATTTCAACTTTCGTATATTAGGAGCATGGACCTAAGTATAACTTTGTATACAATAGCCTAATCATTATCAACATGATCCTCTCTATACTCTTAGACCTAATTGAAGGTCTTTATTGAGCTCAAACACCTTCATATTAACACTCTTTGCCTCTTTTGGATTGCCCTCAAACAATTGATGGATACTGCCTATAGGTAAACATTAAATACAAGACTATGTAAGTTAAATTGGTCTCATAACTAATTTATAACCCTTTTAATGTCTTAGCCTTACTTTTTCAACTTTAGAACCCTATTTATAATCTTGAAACCTCCATGTGTCATCAACATGGATGCTCAAGGCTTAATTGAGGGCCATGCATTATGGTTCAAGATAAAAATTCACCTCTATAATGTTAATCATCATTAAGTCTATTAGATAACATGGTATTTTGTTCATTAATGTTGTGTATTCGCTCTTTCAACTCAATGAATTGGGATTTGATTTGAAATTGAAACTTAGTTTGGTTTTCCTTAGTGTTCTATGCCATGGCTTGGCTTCCTAGATGATTCACAAGCACTGAGTAGAGGGGTCTAGGGGTTCTGAAAAATGATGATTGAAGTGATATGTTAAAATGGGGTAAGTGCAATAATTTTAGGTACCAAACGGTGGAATTTTTGTCCAAAACATAAATTAACTGTAAACACATACATATTAATAAATAACATATACACATTAGTTTTGACAGGCTTGGTAAATACCAGACCTAAAATGCTTATGCATTTTTATTCCTAGTTTAAAAAAAAGAGTCAAAACTATCATTCAATTGTTAAAAGTTTTCATTACTTAATCATAATTATATTGCACAACATTGTTCCACCCCTGTATTCTAGCCAATTACTTATGGAAATATCTTAAAAATCTTGTTTAGTGAGATAATTTACAATGTCACACTAGAGGAGAGGTAAACAAACTAATTTCCTACCAATTAACACCAAATTTAGTAATTTTTTTTGGATTTAAATTATTTTTTAATTAATATCTATTATTTTGCAGTTTATACAACCTATCAAACCTATTCATGTGCAAGAAAAAATGTGGAAATAAAAGATGAATAAAATAATCCATAAAACCCTCTTAATCCTCTTAACCCTCATATCCCTCATAACCCTCCTAAAATTCCACAAGACTCCTAGTTAGGATGATTTGGACACACATATGGTAGAAAATAAAATACATAGTAAAGATATAATTAATATAATGAGGGACCCTTGTTCAGCCAATACTCATCATACTTATTTGGTAAATACACTAGCAGTTGCCCCAAAGGTGCAAGGAAAGCTGGAGGATCATGAAATAAATGTTTGGTTTAAAATTTCAAATGCAATTTAAATCTAACAACTTCACTTAAAAATGTGAAAATTAATAATTAAAACATTAATTATATCACATAAAATAAATGATAATAATCTTTCATACTAAGAAAATCACCATAGCATGAAGAACATGAGAGATTACTTTGCTTTCCATTTTCTTGGCTCTACATAGTGACACAAGATGATGGTTCCCCAGAGCCTTGCCTGGTAACCTATAAAAAATAGAATGCTCAATTATACATGAGCTCTACCTAGTAATTTTCTCTTAGAACCGATCAACACTTACCTCATATCTCACTTGAAACCCATGGACACTTAACTTATATCTTTTTTTGTGTGGAAGTGATGGTAAAAAATGAAATTGTGTTTTATTTTGTATGGTACTAATTTTTTTAGGGTGGAGAAACTATGTTTTCCAATGAGTATAAATAACGATGAAAATGTATTAAAGGGAAAGGCTAAGCTCTATACACAATAATCCCTCAAAAGTATAGGTAGTTTTCTAATTTAAAGGGTGGACGAGTGATTTAATTATGATACAATGTATTAAATAAAATAATATATGTTACATTATTATAGTCTATGTTATAATCAACCCCCAAAAAATAAAGTATATATTATATACAATAAATAATAATTTTTTGTGTTAAATATTAAATATTTATACAAAATATAAATTTATATGTAATATTTTATACATGAATAAATAATATTATATATATATATATATAAGTATATATATTATATTATATTAATATATTAATAAATTTATATTATTAATATTATTATATTATATATTATATGTTAAAAAGCAATTGGAAATTTAAAAACAAGTGCCAAAACTCCTTTTAAGTGCATATTTTATCCTATATAATTTATTTTATTTAAAATTTATTCAATCTTTTCTTGTCATTGTAAAAACTTGAGCATCAAAAATTTTCATTACCTAATAACCAGGTCATTGAACTCACTTTGTAATTGCTATCCTTTCTCCCTAGTTCATATAATTTCAATAATAGAGCGTACTTAGAGTAAAATTTTTAGACCACTCGAGCCAATCTTAGGTTGAACCACATCATCTATGAATGATTAATATATGATGTGTAATATTATTATCTCCACAGCCTCCTTAGATATGTTATGAATAAGTTGTTTACTAGACCCAGATTAGGCACTGCAATAGTGGTGCAATTTTAAATATAAATACATGTCTTTTGATTTAGATCGCTTATACCTTGAGCTGTGAATATATTTTTTTGTTTTTCCAATGGTTTTGTAATGAGAATATTACATGTTAGAAACACCATTGAAATGTTACCAAAGATGAAATATACGGTGATTTAAATGTCACATTCCTTGTAAAATTGACAAAAAAAAGTTGTCTTACTAGCCCTTGAAACTATAATGGTAGAAAGCTAATAGATCGAAACACATTTTGAGAGTAACTGCCTGATTTTTTTTAATATTGATGTATTCTCAAACATGATATTTCACCCAAGAATTCAACACTAAAATTCACATTGTTAGCTCATGATAAAATGGAAAATAATACATTGTAAAAATATAAATGCACTCTTCCTATCAATTATCAAACAACCACCTCAAATTTACATGTACTAGCTATTAACTGAATAGACATTATACTTACCTTTTTTGAAATAAAAGTTTTTAAAAATCCATTCCTTTGCTAGTTTATAACACATTAAGATATTTCTCATGCCCTCCAAACTCAATTCTCAACAATAAAATTAAACTTCTTAATAAAATTTTCTTAAATCATACCTCAATGCTAATCTTTATCTGTCGTATTGGTATCCAATCTGGCCTTAGTTTTGGACAATGCCCTGGAAGATGTATTGCTACATTGAAGGGTATCGCTCCACACAAATGTGGAAGAATTGGCCATGGATGAGAACACCACAGTCCCACCATCAATAATCACTTCATTTCATTGCTATTGAACTCACCATGTAGGCTATCCATAGTGGCATCCAAAACTCGGCCCTGTGCATATAAATCCCACACCCATTCAACCAGCCTCATGTTCCAATTATCCCTTACCATATCAAATTATATAAAATTAAATTACGTGATATAAGGTTCCCCAATAGGATACATTGACCACTTGAGATCCTCTGTATATACCCAAATATGGTATGTTTCTTTCGAGAAAACACCAAACAAGTTACAGTTCAATAGAATATTTTATTGTGTCTATGGTGGAAGCAACATTTTCATCCAATAACATTAACATTGTTTCCATAGAAGTTATGTTCTATTATTTTCTTTAACTAAACCCAAGAGAAACATCACCACCATTCTTTTTATCTCACTTATTTCAACTCAAGCAAAACCACAATCCATTTCAGTCAAGGATTTCAACAGACTCAAAGAGCTCCTCTGTGCTTTCAACAAACTAATGACATCATGCGCTACCAAACCACTCTGTACCACTAGCTCCTCCAAACCACCACCATTCAAAACTAGGTTGTTGTCAACTGCCACCTCACCTAGCCAAATATTCTCCTATTTCATCATATATGAGATGAATCTACGGGGTTCACCCACTGTATAAGCCTCTAGCTTAATTAGAGTTATTATTAGGCCAAATTGACCTGATAACAAGTTAAATTTATAGATGGGTATCTTATAGAGAGATATTTAGGTCTTACTATGCTAACAAATTGATAACATAAAGTATAAGAGAAAAAAGTTAACAAAAAACCAAATTTGCACAATATTCATTGATCAAAAAAATAATGTATCGACTCTATTATCATGTAAATGGTTCTTAATCCATTGGTGCTAACCTAATTTGATAAAAGATAACTTTTAGGACTAATGGTGAATGGTCATTGATTTCTCACCTTATAAAACCAATGAGGATTCCTTGTATTTTTTGAATAAACTCTATTTTAAGTTTATACTCAATGATTCTTAATTATTTTGACTACTTAGAGTTTAAGAGCAAATAAAAAGGCTTTGTGTAGGATAGACCAGGTGCAATTGTTCATCTAATCAACTTGTGAGAGCTCTTATCCAAAATGCATGTTAGCCTGAGACAATCCCCTCTATAGTGAATGAGGTTGTAGATATTGACACTTTGCATGTGCATAAGGCAATTGTTGACACCCTCATTTTTTATATGTGTAAACTTTTTGTTGGAAAATTAACCATAATCTGGGTCCTTTATATAGTATTGTAGGATTATCTTAAGTTTTATGTCTGTGTTCATTTATTATATTTATGAATATACTTTATCCTAGCCATTTAAGATGACACTCACTTCACTAGTCCACTTATTGGAATTGGAGTTAATTTCTAGTAACTCTTCTCCCCCCACATGACATACACATCCTCCTCACTTGTAAGGGGATTATAGCCACTTATAACTCATGCCTAAGCTTGCACATGTAACTCCTCTTCTCTCTTGGTTTTAATTAAGATCTCATCACTCTCATTCCTCTACACTCTCAACACATAACTCATTCTTATTGTTCTAAGTTTTGCTCATGCATCCTTGATGCTATCTTGGCCTAAGGCCATTCTTCTCCTTAGCTTCTACATGCTAGTGTATTTGGAGTGATTCATTATTAAAATCTTATTAGTACTAGTGTAGGGATTTTCACCATTTGATAGTTTCCTCACTTATCAAATCTCTTATCTCAAATTTTTGGTTTGCATTACTTTGCAAGGTAATATTTTTCATTTTCTTATGTTTAACATTCAATCCTTGACATATTCTAATATGGTATTATATATACTGTCATTTTAACGTTGATCTTAAAGTGATATGCATATTTTTCTTAGAGAAATTTCAAATTGTTTTTCAAATCAATATCCTTTTTAGTCATAATTATTTCTTATTGTGTTTTACCTTCTAACTTCATGTTGCATGTTTTTTGGTGATGAATGAGGTAATTTTGTACAAACCCATCATATTTAACTAAATGTATCTTTTGTTTGACATATTAATTTTTGCTTAAATTTAATATATTTGTTAATTTTATATCTAAGATATTTTTGTCAAAAATTTTCAAAAACTTAGATTAAAGTTTGATAAAAATCATCAAAATCATGACTGTGTTTTTTTGTAAAAATGTATTTTTTTCAAAAAAATAAAATAATTTTCTTTCTTTGTTTTTTTTCCAATAATGCCTTCCAATATTTTTTAGAATCTAGTTATTTATTTAATATTTTATTGACCTTTAGCTATGCCATTACACTCTTGGTAGCATAGCTTACCTTCATCTTGGTCTATAAACTTATCTTTGTTGTCTCTGATAGCAATATGTATCTTTGTGATTTATTCTTTGCCTTTTAGTTAGTGTAGTCCCTTTGGCATTCACTCTTCCTCTAAGATTTTTCTTTAGTTGACGTTAGCTTCTTTGAATGCCTCCTTGTATATTTTTGTGTAATTCCTTATTCATTCATCTAGGCATAATTTATGTATTATTTCATACATAGTCTTGTATTCTCAGGTTGTGTGCAGTCAATCAGAGGTATGCAATCCTCAATTAATGTTCTCAAAGTTCTTTTTTAGAATTTTAATTTTAAATTGCCTCAACACATTGAAAATAATATTTAATTCATATGGTTTATTCCTCAACACATTGTCACACCTAGGATGCCCTGCTCATAGATGGAGATCCATCAAATGCCTTGGATTCATCTAAGGTCTGACTATGGGTCCTTCTATGCTCATAGCTAACCTATAGTTGAATCTATTCCAATTAAATATTACTAGAAAATTTACATATTATACATGCAACCAAGATTAGAAATTAATTTTAAAGTAGAATACAAAAATTATTTAAACGTGTACTTACTGTAATCTCGTGGTCATGCTCAATCTGCGTCTGACACTCAACAAGGTCAATGAAAGGTCAAAGTGCATGAACAGGTGTGTGAAATGGGGAAGAAACATAAGAAGGTGCCCTACTAATCATTTAAATGGGACTATCATATGTCATATAGAAACCCTACATATATAATACATTCACATAAGTTATATTTGCCAAAGTATGTAGTAAAATTATTAAAACAAAATTTAATTTTATAATTCAAAATTACAAGTTAACATGTCACTCAGTGAGTGCCTATGCATATGACATTGCAACAACAATGCCTGTGTCTATCTCTTATCATATAATGGAGGAGTGTTAACTGTCATCATAATCTAAAAAAATAATCTCACTTAATTTTATAAAGGACTTAATCTATTGCATATTATGCATGATTCATAGAAGGGAACAAACTTGAGGATTTAGAAGATAAGTGGTGGTACTATAGGTAGCAATGAAAATATTGAGTACTTAAGAAACACTATGAAGAATATATGATAATCAAGAAAAACGTAAATCATTAAAAGAAGTTTGAAAAGGTAAATGAACACCAACAATATGATTAGAATAAATAAGAGGAAGAATATATTTTGAAAAAAAATATGAGAAAGTCATCATTAGACATTGAAGGACACTATCTAGAAGGTTGATCATTATTTGGTTACGGATTTTATCTCTATATCTTTCAACACATCTGACACATAATTTATATTCACATCATTATCATTCAAATTTTAATTTGAACATGTATGATTATTAGTCAAGAGAATATATCTATATAAATAAAAATATGTAAATAGAGTACAATATTAACTCAAAATTTTACCTCCATATATGTAAACGGTGCCTAGTAACATCGACAACTAAAGTAGTGGATGACCCACAAGTTGGATCTACAAATGAAGATGTAGGCATGGTCTCTTCCTACAACATAAAAATTACATATATATTATTCAATTTATATGTAAATTAATTGTTAGACTTTAAATACAAATATAACTTAAATTTAACATGACATTTATATAAAATTTACTTGCATGTTTGTAGTGACTGACATGTGCATGCCAAAAACTCATCGTATATGAGTTTATAGTCGAAACCATTAAAAACACCACCATCATCATCCAAATATCTAGTGCATATATCACCACAACATATACAACGATGAGGTCAAGTATGCACATTGGGTGGAGGATCTATAACATCAGTCTCAGAAATCCTAATCGTATGTTGAATGAGTGTATCATTAAGAACACTAAGTACATGAAAAGTGTCAATATTAATGACCTCCTTCACCATAGAGAGTATCTCAAGATGAAATGGATTTTGGGTAGGGATCCTAGTAGGTTGATTAGGTGTATGACATGCACCTAATCAATCCTACACAGAGCCTTTTTCTCAACCCTAAAATTCACCATAGTTAAAATAGTTGGGAATCTCATTGAGGATAAACACAGTAAATTTTCATCAAAAAATAAAATGGGACCTCATGGTTGTTACTGATGGGTAGTCAAACACCATCCACCATTGGTCCCAAAAATTATTGCTAATCAAATTATGTTGGTATCAGTGGATTGGGAAACATTTAGTGGTTAATTAAAAAAGTTTATTGGTTGTTGGATTGATGAATAGGGCACAAATTTAGTATTTTTATATTTCTTTATCCTTCACCTCATGTGCTAATAATTTGTCAGCATAATAATCCCTACATCTATCCCTATATGATGTTCATCCATCAATTTGACTTGTTATCAAGTCAAATTGACATAATAATAACTCTAAGGTATATGCCAAATAGGTGTGCTGGGTTTTGGTCAATGTGGTGTTCCTCATTCTCCTAATTGTTTGTTTAACTTATATTTTGTTTTCCACTATGTATGCATCTAGATCCTTCTGACTATTTGGAGGATCTTTTGGAATCATAAGAGGGATAAGAGGGTTAGGAGGATGGTTAACATGATGGTATATTATAGTGGAATGAGATGTTAAAAAGTAATAGGATTTAACAATTAAATAATGCAAATAAAAAAATTACCCAAATTTAAGGTTAATAGATTTAGTTTTTTATTACTTACCTCCCCTCTGTAGTGGAATTGCTGATTTGGTGAAGTGTCAAGTGATCTGATCATGTTTTTAGCCTTCTCCAATCGGAATGCAATCACATATAGAAAATACAAGCAAAGAGTAAGTAGGAAAAAGAAAATAAAAGAAATGTACCTATGGGTGGGCCTTTTTTTATTTATTTTTAATAATTCATATGTGTTATTGAAACACAACACATATGCATTATGTTTCCATAACACATGTGCATTATGTTTTCATAACACGTACACATTATGGATTGGGAATCCTGAGCCTAAATTTAAATAATACGTACATGTTATGATTATAACATGTAAACTTTAGAAAAAATATCTATGAAATTGTCCCCCAAGTCCATGCACATACCCTAATACTAAAATTGAATGTTTATAGCATTTCATTCTTATACATTTGACAAATAACAATTAGAGATATTCCCTTAAGTCTTGGACCTTCCCATTGCCAAAAGTATCATATTCACCATCTTACTCTGTCTAAATGATTATCGTATAGTCCAACCATTATAATTATGATGACTTAGACCACCTATACATGACAAAAAGCTTAAAACTTGATGCATATCCTTCACTTTTAGTTATAAATCCATACCTATTTTATATCCTTATAAACACTATAGGTCATAGAGGGATATTAGCATCAATGCTAGTATCTAGATCATTATCTAGTGTCCATTCCTCAAAATTCATCCAAATTTAAAATTATTTGAAACCTATGGGTCAACATATTTGTCTTATTGAACCCTACATTAGATGTTTTCAAAAGGTGTCATATAATTACAAGTATAATCCTTCTCATTATTCATCTAGTAAATACTAGTCAAGCACCTATTCAAGCTCATTCAATCAATTACATAGCTTAGCTCTATTTCCCTATTCCTCCCTATTTTCATATTAGTCATAGGATTAGTCATACAAAATGTCGTAATCATCCAAATAATAGACCATGAGTAGTATTTTTCAAGTTAAAAGATAGATAATTGTATGCATCTACATATATCATATCACACCATTATTCACACACACTCCCACACATAGGGGAGAACTACATAATCCTGAGGCCCTCCTTGAAGTATTAGCTATGTAGGTAGTACTCATTAACAGAGGGGTATTTGAGGTTAGCTCGACACCATGACCCCACTAACCCATTTTTTAAAAAACACATTCTAAGAGTGAATAAGGGTGATAAGATAGGGTTTGATCCATAATAACATATATTTTGTGTTCCAGATCTAAATACATAATAAAAAAAGGCGATAAAAAAACCCAAAATAGTGAACTTGGTCACATCTCAATCCAACGTACATTTTGTATTAGATAGCAACATCGCATAATGAATAATTGTTGATGGTAGTCTTAGAATCCTGATCCTACAAACTTCTACTTATGTAAAACTTAGATCCTCCTACGCATTATAGATCTAGTTAAGTAACATTTGTCCTTGGAATTTCAATCAATATAACATATTTCAAATTTGGTACTTTAAATATTTAGCACATCTTAATATTTTAATTCAAAAATTTATTTATGTGAGTTTGAAATTAACTGACCTAATATAGAATAGTTTTATGTATCCTTGTGTAAAGGCTATTATATCCCCTTAACCCTTCACACTATACTCTAAAAACGGTTTAAACTTTTGGTAAACCCAACCACTGTGTCTTTTCATACAAATCCTATCTTCCTTTAGTGTTTTTAGCCTCATAAGGTTTCTATGTGTTTTAATTATTCACATTTGTTTTGTCATTTTTATGAAACCTAGGTGTAATCCTATATTAGATAGTGTTCCTATCAAACATCTTGATCTACCCCTTAGACCATATAAAATGTCTCAAGCTAATACCATGTCAAATTCTACTAATAATGAGAGTGTCAATAATTACAATGAGTCACATACTAAAAAATATCTCATAGAAGATGAGTTTGATCATGAGGATAATGAAACACATGAAAATAATGAAAATGAGAAAGTTAACCAAGAATGAGTTAGTGTTGAGTTGTGGAGCTAAGAGCTTCACCAATGAGCTACACAGTAACCGGCATTAGCGGAATCGGTCAGAACCACCCGACATCGGTTAGGGGTCGATCGGCATCGGTCAGCGTCGGTCAAAACCAACCGACATCGGTTAGGGGTTGGCCAGCATCGGTCATCTTTAGACTGACATCAGACTTCTGTGCATTTTTAGAATTAGACAACGTTTCTAATTTTAGGAGAACAGCTAGTTTGCATGTAAAGACTAAAATTAGTCTTGAGTTTGTTTTTCTAATTATTGTTTGCTTCCCAATTCTATTTAAGAGACCCATGGGGTAGTATTTTAATTAATAGGTGAGCAAGATCAATTAGATCTGCAAGGTGCAAGATCAGGAAGATCTGCAAGGTGCAAGATCAAGATCTGCTGGAGAACAATTCAGTAATTGAGTTGGTTGTAATTGATTGAGATAGAGAGAACTCTTGAAGGAGAATTACTGTACATCTAAGAGGTGTGAGAATAGAGATTTTTTCATTGTATTTCCTTTTGGAAGAGTTTAATATAGATTGTATTGTTTCTCATATCTCCTATTCTTTGTTGTTTCTGATTTCTAGTTACTTATTACTTCTGGTTCAATTCCATGTTTAGTTGCTTATACAAAAGTAATCAATTGTACTCTAAGGTCCTAACAAGTGGTATTAGAGCTATGTGTATACACTAACAATTGGTATCAGAGCATAGGTTTCAGAGCGTGTTAGTGTTTGTTGATTACAGAATTCACTCACAGGGGTTTTTGATTGAGTGAGAGTAAAGCAATGGCAGAAGAAAGTAAACTAAGAATGGAGAAATTCAATGGCAAGAATTATCAATTATGGAGGATGCAGATTGAAGATTATCTATATCAGAAAGATCTATATTTACCGTTGGGTGGGGTTTCAAGTAAGTCCATAGATATGAAAGATGAAGAATGGAATGTTTTTGATCGAAAGGCTCTTGGATCTATAAGGTTGAGCCTGGCAGCTTCTGTGATTTCCAATTTATCACAGGCAAAGACAACGGTAGAGTTAATGGATACTTTGGAAAATTTATATGTAAAACCCTCAGCTTCGAATAAGGTATATCTTATGAAGCAATTATTTAATTTACAAATGCATGAAGGTGGATCTGTATATGGTCATCTTAATGATTTCCATACAATTGTAAATCAGTTAAATTTAGTCAAAATAGTTTTTGATGATGAAATTAAGGCTCTCTTAATCTTATGATCTTTACCTGAAAGTTGGCATAGTTTGGTAATGGCAGTTAGTAATATTGCATTTGCTTCAAATATCTTGAAAGTTGATGATGTTGTTAGTGTAATCTTGAATGAAGAAATTCACAGGAAAAGCACAAGGAAAATATCAGGTAATTCTTTAAGTGTTGAAATCAGGGGATGGCAAAGAGAGAAGGGTAAGCAAGGGAAATCAAGGTCAAAGATGGGAAGTAGATCCAAATCCAGAAATGGAAGTATAACCTGCTGGAATTGTGGAAAGAAAGGGCATGCAAAGAAATATTGGTGGTTGAAGGATAACAAATAAGATCACCATGAAGGTAATAAAGAAGCAAAAGTTATAGGTATTGTTGCATAGGATGATCTTATATTTTCTTTGGATATTAAAGTAGAATCATGGGTTTTAGATTTTGGTGCCTCTTTCCATGCAACCCCAAATAGAGAATTTTTCAATGATTATGTCCATGGAGACTTTGGAAAAGTTTATTTACGGGATGATGAGCCTTGTCAAATTGTTGGAAAAGAAAAAGTGCAGCTGAAATTGCAGAATGGCAACACATGGGTGTTGAAGGATGTCATGCATGTACCCATCCTGAAGATGAATCTGATTTCTGTAGGAAAGTTGGGTGATGAGGGTTGCGCAGTAACTCTCACAGCTGAATCTTGAAAAGTTTCCAAGGGTGCACTTGTATTAGCAAGAGGTAAGAGAGTAGGTACACTTTATCTATCTACTTGTATTACTGATTATTCTCCTTCTATTTTATCTACTTCAAATGTAGATGTAAAGTTGTGGCACTATAGGCTTGGTCACATGAGTGAGAGTGGAATGGATGTTCTTAAGTCAAAAGTTAAGCTTTCAAATTTGAAAAGCATAGATGTAGATTTCTGTGAGCATTGTATTTTTGGGAAATAGAAGAAAGTGAGGTTTCTCAAAACTGGGTCAACAGAGAAAAAGCACAAGTTGGAGCTTGTTCACATAGACGTGTGGGGACCAGCTCAGGTAGCTTCTATTGGAGGATCACAGTATTATGTTTCTTTCATTGATGATGCTATAATAAAGGTATGGGTTTATTGCATAAAGAGGAAATCTAATATTTTTGACACATTTAAGAAATGGAAAGCCTTGGTTTTTAATGAGAAGGTGATGTAAAGTGATCATCTCAAGAGGCTGAATAATTTTGAGCAGGGAAATCTTGATTTGGAAGAGGTTATGATCCCAAATGAGCTCGCGGGTAAAAATCATCACTCACAAGAAAACATAGAAACTGACGTCGGTCAGGTGAAAATTGACGTCGGTCAAGTTGAAATCAACGTCGATCAGGTGGAATCAACATCAGTCGAGTGCAAACTGACATTGATCAGAGATGACCAGGATCGGTCACTATCAGAAGGAAATTTGGGCACACAAAAAGCTGTAAATGAGTCTCAAACGCCCATAAGGAGGTTTGAAAGGGTAAGTAAACCTCCAATTCATTATTCCCTTTCTTTATACTACTTTTTGCTCACTGATGGTGGAGAACCAGAAAGTTTTGATGAGGCAATGCAGGTAGAATCCAGGAAACAGTGGGAGCATGGCATGAATGAGGAAGTTGATTCCTTGGAAGAGAAACATACATGGGATTTGGTTGGGTTTCCAGCTGAAAAGAAAGAACTAAAAAACAAATGGGTATACAGGTTAAAGGAAGGAGAGAATGGATAGATGAGACATAAGGCCAGGTTGGTGTTGGAGAGGTTCAATATGCAGGATGCGAAATCGGTAAGCACACCTATGGCTTGACACTTCAAGTTGAGCAAAGAACAGTGTCCTAAATCACATGATGAGGTTGAGTACATGAGTAGAGTTCCATATGCTTCAGCAGTTGGGAGCTTGATGTATGCAATGGTATGTACTAGACCAGATATTGCCCAAGCAGTGGGAGTTGTCATCAAGTTTATGGCCAATCTAGGAAAGGAACACTGGAAAGTAGTTCAGTGGATTCTCAGATATCTAAGAGGGACTAGTAGTAGGCATTTATGCTATGGAGGGTCAAACACTTCTCTACATGGGTATGTAGATTCGGATATGGCAGGTGACTTGGATGGCAGGAGAAGCACCACAGGATATGTGTTCACTATTGGTGGAACAGTGGTTAGCTGGATTTCCAAGTTGCAGAAGGTTGTTGCCCTGTCTACTACAGAGGTAGAATACATTGCAATCATACAGGCTAGCAAGAAAATGATTTGGATGACTCGGTTCATGGAAGAGTTGGGAAAGAGAAAGAGAGTTTCAGATTGTACAGTGATAGTCAAAGTGTAATTCATTTGGCAAAGAATTCAGCCTTTCATTTAAGAACCAAACATATACAACTTAGGTACCACTTCATTAGACAGGTATTGGAGGATGGACAGTTGAAGCTGGAAAAGATCCATACAGATAAGAACCCTGCTGATATGTTAACAAAGCCGGTAACAAAGGAGAAGTTGAATCTTCATTCAACTTTTGTTGGTCTTTAAGATTGAACTTGAAGAGGGAGAAACAAGCTAGAGATGTTTAGAGGATGTTGTTATACTAGTACAGGTGCATCTTTTTATCTCCAAGTGGGAGATTGTTGAGTTATTGAGCTAAAAGCTTCACCAATGAGCTACACAGTAACTGGCATCGATGGAATCGGTCAGAACCAACCAACATCGGTTAGGGGTCGACCGGCATCGGTCAGAACCAACCAACATCGGTTAGGGGTCGGCTGACATCGGTCATCTTCAGACTGACATTGGACTTCTGTGCATTTCCAGAATTAGACAACGTTTCTAATTTTAGGAGAACAGCTAGTTTGCATGTAAAGACTAAAATTAGTCTTGAGTTTTTTTTCTAATTATTGTTTGCTTCTAAATTATATTTAAGATACCCATGGAGTAGTATTGTAATTAAGAGGTGAGCAAGATCAATTAGATCTGCAAGGTGTAAGATCAGGAAGATTTGCAAGTTGCAAGATCAAGAAGATCTGTTGGAGAACAATTCAGTAATTGAGTTGGTTGTAATTGATTGAGAGAGAGAGAAATATTGAAGGAGAATTACTGTATATCTGAGAGGTGTGAGAAGAGAGAGATTCTTCATTTTATTTCCTTATGGAAGAGTTTAATACAGATTGTATTGTTTCTCGTATCTCCTATTCTTTGTTGTTTCTGATTTCTAGTTACTTATTACTTCTGGTTCAATTCCATGTTTAGTTGCTTATACAAAAGTAATCAATTGTACTCTAAGGTCCTGACAAGTGGTATCAGAGCTATGTGTATACACTAACAGTTAGCAACTCCAAAATTAAATGGTGTTAGTGAACAACCATTCTATTTATTGATACAAATATTAGGACTACTGGATATTCATATAATGCATCCATTTCCATTTCCCTCCCTTGAGCACAATGTTGCCTCGTACATAAAGTGTAGACAAGGGACATGTTTTCAAACCCTTGTTTCCTACAAACCAAACTATTTTTTCTAAATCTTTCATAGGAACAATTAATACTTAAACTTAATTACTAGTTGCAATACCTACATCAACACAAGTGGTGTTTTCATCACCTTTGGTGGCTTCTCAAATCTTAATTGAAATGGGTCTATAGTGAAAACTCTTCTCCAAGTTATAAAAACTTTGGAGGCTAAGGTTACAAACATTAAACAAAATGACTTGAAATAAACTCATGTTATTGATTCACAAGATGTATTAAATAATTTTCTAGCACTTGAGATATCTTTGCACCCTTTAGAAACTAGTTTTATTGCGTCCAAGTTCACATTTTATGATGACAAGGGTATCCTGAACAACATCTTTGATATTTATATGTAGCATACCTTTATTCTGCTTCAAATGACAAAATTCTTACCAAATTATTTTCAATGAGCCCAAAGGACTATGCTTTAAAATGGTTTTATGACTTACCAATCCAATCTGTGAAAACATTAAAACCCCTCACAGATTAGCTTCTAACACATTTCTCCATCAACATCACTGAAAAGATGTTATATGTGCAAATTGATAATATCAAATAAGGAACCAATGAACCTATCAATTAATATGTCTTGAGGTATAAAACAATATTATCCAAAATTAAAAATCCAATGCAAATAAAGAGCTTCAATACATCTTTAAATAATGTTTATTTTCATCATTACAAGAATCTATTATTTTAAATAAGTTCAAATATTTTGAGGACTTAATGCCATATTTTTTGAGATAAATAAATGGAACTTATTTCCTTAAACAAGCTTAATTATGTAGTAAACACACCAACTACATATTCTACAAAGATTCACATCAAACCAAGCTATAGGGTAAAATCTACAAAACCTATAAAGGAAACAACCATAATAATTAATGAAATGTCAATCAACCTAATCACCTCATCTTATCCAATTCACCTAAGATATGATACATAATTACCTAAGCCTACAACTTTGATACTTAATAAGTTGTGGAGTGTCATCTCACATCTCTCCCTCCTCCTATAGATATTGATATGAATTTATCTCTACCAAAATGATATGACACTAATACATATTATGACTATCACTAAGGCCTTGATCATTATACAAATAGATGTTATACATTAAAATACAATATCCAAGATCTAAGTGATAGCGAATAGATATCCTTTGATGATCTTCTAAAGGATTCATGTTCACAAACTAGTGACCATCAAAACCAAAAGATATTTAACACTCTATTGCAAGCTCATTCTAATAAAGACCTAAAATTTCAAATGGAATATCATGTACATCATCCTCCACCACATTATGGGCACCCATTATATGGGATTATTAGAACTTATACATGCACAAAACTTTATATGGTTCAGAGACCCTCTATTTCCTTTGACGATAGTGAAATTTTTGATGATGAATTGGATCTTCATGAAGATCATTATTTATTTGTGCATACCTTGATCATCAGCCTATACATGGTTTTATGATTTATTATGGTGGTAGTGATAATGTATGTACCATGATGTTACTTACACATTTTGGATATACACATGATGATTTAAACCCTTTAACCAAAATGTTCAAATCATTCGATGGAACATCATAACACATTATTGGTGATATTGACTTACATTTACAGGTTGGTACAACACATCTGGTTACTAGATTTTTAGTTATACACTTTGGATGAGTGTATTAGAATGACTTTGGACACATAAAATTTGTGTAGTACCTTCCACAGTGGATGAGTGTATTAAATGCATTCATACCAACAAGATAGTCATAGTTTTTGGCATTCCATATCAATATCCACTTGAATAAGAGATGTTTATTTTGAAACACCTACTTATCAAACCTACTAAGGTTAATCATTTACGATAGTGTAAGAAACAAGCAATCCCTTTTCCTAGGTGGCCTATACTTGATATACCTTTGCACCAAAGATATATAGTGGATTCCAAAAAATACTTATACACTCCTACACAACATACCCAATTATATAGAGAAACTAAACATGTTCCAATTATTTATACTCCAAATAAACAACTATTTTTTCTACTACAAATTCATGACCACATACTCATATGAGGCATACATAGAGTATTTACGACTCTCCAGATCTAGATATGACACTTGTGCAAGGTCCTTGGTAGTATCACCAATATGATTCACCATATTTTGAGTATAGAGCACCTTATGATCATACATTAAATAGGATAATCATCTAGTCCTTAATTTATAAAATTTCAAAAATACCAAAAAAAAAAACAAATATTCAAGAAAAAATTTAAAAAAATTCAAATAATTTTAAAATATGGAAAAAAATCCAACATTCCCATGTTTATTAGCTTCTTGGTAGCTATTTATTTTACTTCATCTTACTAGATAAAATATTATTTCATTTTTATGCACATACATATTTCACACATCTTTGAGTGTGATATAGACATACCACAGACACATGATATATGCACATACAGATGTTGGACATCTCCTCTACCTACATCATATATTACATTAGGGGCATTTGTTTCATTGATCATGATTGATAAAAGTTACATATCCTGTATGATCATTTATACATTATCATGTTTGAGATTATATAATAATGCTTACACATGTTTATATTAATACTCATATATTTCACAATGTACTTTATATGTTATGCTACATGACATTTTTTGCTAACACATATATGTAGGGACTAGTATGATATGCTTATGTTGGTTTATTATGCTTCATTTATTCACATTGTCACTTCTTTGAGTGTATTTCATTTCTTTTTATTATATTTCTTGTGGAACATTTGAATATGTTCCTTACTTATTGGCCCATGTGTCATTATATGTTATTTGGACATTTGAATATGTAATTCTATGTTGATTGGACATTTAAATATATCATTTCTTTTTTATTTTGTGAAATTTTAAAATTAACCTTATATGAGGACTCCTTGGACTATTCACTTTGTGTTACATTGAGTTATTTTATATGTGTGCTTGATTTTTTGTTGAGCTTGTACTATTCCTCTATAAACTTTGCCTTGATACATATCATGCATCTTAGGGTTTGATGTGATCACATACTAGGAGCTTTATTGATATATCTAATTAAACATATTACTCATATATATGCTACATGATTCATACAAATATTATATTTTAGCCTTATCCTATTGAGGTAAGGTATCTACCAGATTCTATTTCCTTCACCTCAAAAGGGAGGACATATCAATGGGGGCATGTCATAAAGGCATGACCTCCATATTTACAGAGATTCTAGATTTTAATGGGGGCATGTTATGAATACATGGCCTCCAAATTTACTTAGTTCTTAGTGTCTCCAAATATTAGTGGGGTCATGTCACAAATACATGACTTCTACATTTGCACAATCTTCAGTATAGTTACATGATTAAAATATACACTTGAGTTAGAATCATATACATTGTATTGATTTTTCAAAACATTTAAAAACAAATATTTTCATATTTATGAAACATATACTTTAATTTTAGACATATTAGAAGTGCATATGCCATGCTATTGTACCAAAAATTACAAAATTTATCAATT
Organism: Torreya grandis; assembly: GCA_037957365.1. NCBI lineage: Eukaryota > Viridiplantae > Streptophyta > Pinopsida > Cupressales > Taxaceae > Torreya > Torreya grandis. Next base: position 8,923,209 of record JARHVA010000038.1, on the reverse strand, counting down.
ATAGCTCCAAATTACTATCACCAAGAAGCACCATTTTACACCAAGAAGTACTATTATTGAACCTTTTCTATCTATACAAGTTGGTTCTCTTTATAGGCTAAATTGATTAAAACATTTATCCTCAACATATTTATAGGTTAGGTTGATTAAATCACCCAACCTCACCAGATTTATAACATGAATTGATTAAATCACTAACACTCCCCAGATTATATATTCACATTTGAGTTGTGCAATTGAGATTTATGATATCAATGGTTGTGTCACAACTCATCCTTACATCGTATTGGAGGTATAATAGCTTACAATCTCTCAGCTCCAATGCTTTATAAAAAAACATATTTACTAAGTAAAATGAAAATGGGAAATATGGTTGCATCAACACATAGGTCTACTTTCTTTCTCTATTTCCTTTCAAACATTTAAATTATTTCAAATTTAAGATTATATGCACTGATTTATATTGTAACATGCTCTTGGTTATATGTCATACACCAATAAAACACTTAAAGTGGTATCAAGCAAAGGAAGGCGTGTTGTACACACTTGGGTACACATTTATTTCCTTTAACCTAGTAATTCCATCCTTATGTATTACTATATTATAGGCATGGAAATGTAGATCCTAAAAATAACTATTTATATCATTTTAGTCTTTCACATTTGACAAATACAAACTAAGGCTCTACCCTTAATTTCTAGACCTTCCCACTTTCGAAAGGCTCATATCCACCATCTCACTGTGCCTAAAAGATTATATTATAGTCTAAACCTTATCATTTTGATGACCAAAAACATATATACACTACACAAAGCTTAAAACTTGATGTATATCCTTCATTTTTAGTTACATATCCATACTTATTTTCTATCCTTCAGGACACTACCAATCACAGAGGGACACCAATGTCAGCACTAGTGTCTAGTTCTCAAAAGTCATCCAAATTTAAAATTATTTGAAACCTATGGGTCAACCTAGTTGTCTTATTAAACCTTATCATGAGATGTTTTAAAAAGGTGTGTTATAAATACAATTCTAATCCTTCTCATTATTCATCTAGGAAATACCAAGAAAGCACTTATTCAAGTTCACTCAATTAATTGCACAACTGAGTTTTATTTCCCTTTTCCTACCTATTTTAATATTAGTCATAGGAGTAATAATACAAAAGGTCTGAAGCATCGAAATAATATTACATGCATGGTATTTATGAAGTTATAAGTTAGATTATTACATAAATCTATATATAGTATATTACATCATTATTCACACACACTCTCAAACATATGGGAGAACTACATAATTCTGAGTCCCTCCTTGGAGTATTGGTTATGTAATCAATGCTCATTAACTAAGGGGTCTTTGAGGTCAACTCGACACTGTGAGCCCACTAACCTATTTTTTACAAAACACATCTCAAAGGTGAAGAAGGGTGAAGAGTTAGGGTTTGATCTATAAGTAGATATATTCATCCTATGTTCTAGATCCAAATACATTAGAAAAAATATGACATAAAAACTAGAACGTCAAAATTGGTTGCATCTCAATCCAACTCACATTTGTACAAAAAATAACATCACAAAATAGATAATACCATCAATGGTAGTGACCCAAAGTCGAAGGTAGTGTTTACAGCTCCAAAAATATCATTTCCAAAATCTAACAATTGTCTTAGAATCTTGGTCTTTCACACTTATGCCTATATATAACTCTTATCCTATTGGGCATTATAAATCTAGATAAGTATCATTTCTCCCTGGCATTGCAATCAATAAAACATATTTAAAATTTGGTACTTTTATATTTAGTATATCTCCATATTTTAATTCACAATATTCATTTATCTGAGTTTAAAATTAATTATCCTACTCTAAAATAGTTTTATTCATCCTTGTGTATAGGTTATGTTATCCCTTAACCATTCACACTATATTCTCAAAAAGGGTTAAACAATGAGTGTATTGAATGGACATTCATTATTAATATGTTGTAAGCTCTTAGTTTTAGACCCAAATTTTTGCATTCACTCTAAACCCTTTTCAAAGATGGATTTGTTTGTTTGACTATTAATGGGCCAAAAAAAAGAATATTGGTATTTTTAGATCTATCAGGCTAGGGTGTCATCTTGTTTTCTCTTTGTATATTCTAGTTGATGAATGTTTTAGGTACTTGTTTAGGGATTATGCTTCTAAATGGATTGCAAAGCGGATATCTCTCCCCAATACCTCTCAATACCATATCATAAATGGCCACTTTTTTAATGATTATTTTATCACTATTTTGTAAGAAGAGGACGTGGTCAAGAAAACTATGGAATGTCTACATATGTTCTATCTCACCTTAAGATCCAATATCCAAAGGGGTAAAACCAACTATTACAGATAATCCATTGATCATAAAACTAGTTAATTTGATCAATATAAGTAGAAGTGGATCTCACATAGGGATATGTTGAAGTTTTTGAAATTCTATTTATCTTTTAAGCCGCTAAATTTGAGTTATAGAACTATGTTATTCAATGAGATGAGAAAAAACTCTCATACAAGATAACAAAATCTCTTTGTGTATTAATAAAGTTCTAGATCTACCCAAAATTTCTAGCATCCACTTGAATGTTTACTATTCCTCATGTTGGGCCCTTTCTAAGGTTGCTTACAAAAAGCTAGAGAAGTTAGTGATTTTTGGGGGGTAAATTTTTAAGGGAAGAAAGTATTTCACAGAGTAGGTTGGGAGCTTTGTTATAGACTAAAAGAGACTAGATGCATGGGATTAAATGAAATTCAAAAGTAAGGGAATTTGATTTTTGATTAATGGTTCCATTGGGCCATTGTTGTTTATATCTATATAAGATCTATCCCATATTGAAGCTAAAGAGGCTTGTAGAATCCTTATTAGGCATTTCATGTATTCTAGTAACCCTTATGAAAGAATGGCCTAGAAGGGGCTTAGGTTTCACACTTTTCTTATTTATCATGTTCCTGTCAAGATCATAGGTACTTTTGTTTCCAAGAGCATTTATAAAATTTGGGAAGATATCAAACCTTTTCTTGTTTGGAAAGGGGACCAATTTTTAAATTGGTTTTATATAAACACCCACCCTCTATGGTGGTGTCATATTATCAATTACTAAGGTAAACCTTTGGATAAACACCTTAAATTTAAACCCTTAGACTCTTCAGAAAAGGAATTTACATTATTACAAATATTTTTTTTACAAAAGGATTAAATCATGGACATTATGTCTTGTGATATAAGCTACTTGTATGGGTTGAATAATTAAGACTTTGTGTCCATTTTTGAGGTCTAGTTTGAAGTCCCTGAAGATCAGTTACAACAAATGGGCCTCAAGTTTCCCCCTCAATGGTGGCGAGATTGGAGTTGGAATGTTTCCATTCTTCTGCTTTGATATAAACCTCGACTAGGTTATTAATGGCTTTCTCCCATCATAATTCCTTGGGAGTTGCTCAATAAATGATGGAATATTATTTCCTCCTCCTTCACCTAGAGTAAAAGATTCAACATTGTTTGGGTTATAGTAATCAAACCAAAAAATCTCAAGTTGCATAGTGTATTATTTATCAATGTCTACTTGTTGGGGATAAGTTTTTGTTAATGAGTATGATCCCTATTCCCAAAATCCATGCTTGCACAATCAGATTGACTTTTTTAAGCAAATAGTTTAATTTTATTTGTAAGCTTGGAAGTGAATTCACTGTTTTTTCAAACCCTTTAAACCTAAACCCCTTTCATGGAACATTGCTTTGCTTAAAGACTTTTTCATCCTCCTTGTAAAGTTCAATAAAATTTGATATACTTTCCGCATTGAAATTCTCTTTTAGCTTTTGAAAGATGTAAATTATGTAATATTTATTAATGAGCATTTGAAAGTTAGCATGATTTTTTTTTCCTTTGTGTATTTATGTCACCCACATTTTTGATTGGACGTGTTTATGTTTTTTATCTTTAAAAATATATAAATTTGTTTTGAATTAAAAATAATAATTAATCACTACTTTACATGATAATTTAAATTAAGAACCAAAGACCGAGAGATATCCATTCTATCTAGAGAAATTTTAAATGTTCAAATTAAGAAATTAATTAAGTGAGAATGAATTTGGTAAGGTGAAAACTTGGTTAAATTTATCTTGATCTGAAATGATGGAAACAAAAACAAAGGAAACAGAACATCACTAAGTAAGCTATGAAAAATCTAAATCTACATGCAATGATAGCGGAAAGCTGTATTGGCAATCCTAATGGTACTGGTATGACCAGCGTCTTCGAGGTGCATTTTCTTTCTGAGCATTGAAGTAAACGGCGGCGAGAGGCGGGCCGAGGGCGTGGCGCTGCACGAAATTTCGCGTGTTAAAGTTTTGACGCGATTCCGGAGGAAACACCGTCTGCCTCCCCGCCTGTTTGAGCAACACGAACACGAACCTGTGTATTCCTATTGTCGGCCGTGGCGCCTCGTAGCTCACCAGCTCTCTCCCTACAAACACAAATATTATATTATATATATGTATATGTATTCAGAAGATTATTATATATTTGAACCAAAAAAAATTAGATAAAATTGTTTGTATTTTTACAAATCAATGTTTAAGATTGAATCGTCATTATAAATTGATTTGTAAGAATATACAAACTTTATTTAATATTATGAATTGTGAAAGCTTTAATTCATTTAAAATATAACATATTTTTAAAGTTTTAAATTATAAAAGAAGAAGAAAGAAAAGGAAAAAAGGAACTTTTCTTACCCAAAGAAGCGGAGGTTGCATTAGGAATGTCTGTTACCATCCTGCACTTGCAACGCAACAGAAAAATTAAGCATAGACTTCTTCTCCTTAATAATGAGTTTAGTAGTGAACTTTAAATGTTAGAAGGAATATAAATCATTAAATAGTAAATTTTATAATTTATATTTAGTGTTTATAAATATATGAATGTATAAAAATCAAAATATTTTATAAAAAGTATTTAATTTTATTAGATTAAATTATTATATATTAAAAAATAAAATTAATATATAAAGATTACATAATAAAGTAGTAGTTGGTATTTATAGTTTAAATTTTATGTCAGAAAAAAAGATCCAATTTAAAATATAAGATAGAAAAAAAATAAGGTCAAACTAACACGAAACTCAAAATCAAACAATAATATTAAGCACAAACAATAGTATTAGAAAGAGAACACAAAATTAAATTAAATTAGAAGTAAAAATAAAATAAAAATACTTGTATTTTTATATAATAAAGTATAAGAAAATTTTGGATAAACTATGTGAAATGTCTTGAATCAAAAAATTTCAGAGTATCATGAACTGTAAAAGTATAAAATCTATAATAATTATGTTTGCTAGAAATCTTATTTTCCCAACTAATTAAATTTATAACTATTAATAAGTTGAAAATATTGATCAAGCTCAAAAATAAAAATTAAAAAATCATAATTTGTATTCATCACTAAATTGTGCAATGATAATATCATGAATTGTAAAAGCATAAACTCTATGATAATTATATTTGTTAGAAATCCTACTTCCCAAATTAATTAAAATTATAATTATTAGTGAATTAAAATTTAAAAAAAATCCTTTAAAAATAAATAAACATGATAAATTAGAATTAAAAGTAAGAAAAGAAAAAAAAATCAAAATCTATATCTATATTCATCAGTAAGTAGTGTAATGACAATATTATGAACTGTAAAAGCATAAATTTTATGATAATTATGTTTGCTAGAAATCTTACTTCTCTAATTAATTAAAATTATAAGTATTAATGAGCTAAAAAGATTGAATTTTTTTAAAAATATATTCAAGCTCCATAAATTAGAAGTAAAATTAGAGAAAAAAACTAAAATTTATATTCATAAGCAGTGTAATGCTAATATCATGAGCTGTAAAAGCATAAAATCTATAATAATTATGTTTATTAGAAAGACAAAAAAAAAAAATCTATATCGTAAGTTAGAAAGAGAAAAAACTAAAAAAAATATTGATCGCTAAGTAATATAATGGCATTATCATGAACTATAAAAGTATAAATTCTATGATAATTGGTTAGAAGTAGAGAAAAAAAATTAAAATTTATACTCATTGGTAAGCTCAGTGTAATGGCAATATCATGAGCTGTAAAAGAATAAATTCTATAATAATTATGTTTGTTAAAAAGAGGGAAGAAAAAAAAGGTATTTATCAGTAAGTAGTGTAATGGTAATAACATGCACTATAAAAGTATATATTTTATGATAATTATGTTTGTTAGAAAGAGAAAAAACTAAAATTTGTATTTATCAGTAAGCAGTGTAATGGCAATATTATGCACTGTAAAAGCATAAATTCTCTGATAATCATGTTTGTTAGAAGCAGAAGTAGAGAAAAAAATCAAAATTTATAATCATTGAAAAACAGTGTAATGACAATATCATGAGTTGTGAAAGTATAAATTCTATGATAATTATGTTAGTTAATAGAAACAGAGAAAAAAAAAATTAAAATTTATATTCATCAGTTAACAATGTAATGGCAATCTCATGCGCTGTAAAAGCATAAATTTTATAATTATTATATTTGTTAAAAGTACAAGCAGAGAAAAAAGGGAAAATTTATATTCATAGTTAGGAGTTTAATGGCAATATCATGAGCTCTAAAAGCATAAATTCTGTGATAATTATATTTGTTAGAAGTAGAAATAGAGAAAAAAACTAAAATTTATATTCATGATTTAAGAGTGTAATGGTAATATTATAAACTACAGAAGCATAAATTTTTTGAGAATTTTGTTTGTTAGAAGTAGAAGTAGAGAAAAAAACCAAAAATTATAGTCATACATAAGTAGTATAATGGGAAAGACAATACTTACCAGTGTAAGTGTTCGCGAAGCGATGGATCGCTGGGATTTGGAGCATCTGGATCTATCATAATCTGGATCAATAATTTATAATAAATATAATACTAAACTAATTATAATATATTGTAGACTGTTTAACACTTTTACGTATTGATGAGTAGGCCCAAACCCTGAGCACACATGTTATAACCACTAAACTTGTGAAGCAAACTTACGAGTGTGTAGAAAGTGCGCAGGTCTCCACCATCGGCACCAATGTCGACCCGAGGTTTAACTGCGATGGCAGAGGGTTTGAGCTCACAGCCATTGTTGACCTGCCTGGAGGTGTAAGTGACAGTGAACTGGATGTCTGCAGGCACAAACCTGTCCAAAACATCTCCTATCACTCTGCCTGTCGTCAAGGGGTCACCGGGAGTACGAGACATAATCTCTACAGCTGCTAAACCTTTTCTGTATTCTCGGAAATCACAAATTATATATATGGGGGAAAATAATGGAATATCAATCAAATTTGTTTTCGCAGCACTATCGAGAAATTTCACATACGCCAAAAGAATTCAGTAAATGTGAAGCCAGTGCAGTGAAAAGGGCCCTGTCAAACCAAAAAAACGAAGGCGCTGCAGGTTTCCCCATCCGTACGCGTGGCCAAACAGCATAATTTATCTCGGATCCGTACACGCAGAGCGAGAGCCGCCCGTCTGGGCATCGACGAACGGATTGGACGGTTGGGATTCTTCAGGCTGGATGTTTATCTCTTCGCCTTCCTCTCATATCCCCATCATCAATCATATCAGGTATTCATAACATATTTATTCGCGTGCCTTCTGAATACGAATCGGGCAAAAGAGGGCCAAAAAACGGCTTGTGCAGGAGTGGTGGCGAGTCGCATTCCGAACTGTTTGGAAGAAGTCTGCAGCCTCTCATTGGGAAATGTTTTAAAGCTCTGTGGGATGCTTCATGTCGTCCTTTATATCCGATGTTCACGACCTGACTCCATCAATTTAACTTTATGCCCAAACTTTAGCCCAGTTGCGGTACAGTGGAGACACATAAAGATAAAAGTTTCAGACTTATGGCTAAGAGAGTTCAGTAAACTCAGAGATATTTCCATTGAACACAGAAAAATATAATACAGATATGGTTAACAAAACAAAAATAGGTCGCTCCTTAGGTATTTACAACCTGATTTCAATGCCGGTGAAAAAATACAACTCAAAACAATAAAACTGTCAGTTAACCACAACAATTCAAAAGCAAAGTCAAAGTATCAAACCATTAGTGACCAAGTTAAGCAGAGATATGGTGAAGGTGGATCATTTTTGGGAAACCGAGCATCCCAAGCAGAAGACTCGGCTAAAGGAGGATCAAGAGCCACCCACTCATTGTGAGTGGTCTCAAAAAGAGTTAAAGAGACTATGATTCCCTAACTAGAATGCAACAGTCCATAATACCCCACTTGCTCACTACACTATATAAACGAAGCCCACCAAGACATGCCAGCAGAGGACTTTCTGCATGACTACAAACTCCATCCCTCCTGCTAAGGAGGAGGCGAGGATAAGTGGTTGTGGGATTGGCTCCTCTGACGTCTATGTGCCGATAGAAGTGTTATATAAGGGTTGGTTGAGAGGAACACGACTTATAGTGCATGGAGCACTCCCCCAGTGATTGAGTAGCTCATGTAGATGTTGAAATTCCAGAGCCACTTTCTCTTCATGTGCTTGGATTTGCATAAAATTTGAAGAAATAACAAGTACTTTATCAGTAACAAAGAATTACAGAGAAATATCTTCATTGTTTAAAAAAATGAACTAAACTTCCATAGTTGAAACACAATGATAGCTCTGAAAAAATCCCATAGAAAGGTCATGTATGGAGGTCATTGAGCATTATCCCCCCAAGAATCCATTGCTAATTGAGTAGCTCTATGTGATAAGGTTGAGATAGGTTGTGAATCCACTACTAGTAAATTTAGGATCTCATATATGTCCCAAAAAATGTGCTTGAAGGTTTCATGTTAGGGGCAAGCTAGGCAATTGGGGTTAGGAATCCCATTGTGCTTCATACGCTCCCCAAGAGGAAGACCTTGATAAACCAAATAACAGAGAAAATAAGATAATTTGGGCTCGAGCTTGGCATTCAAAATCTTGTTGGAGTCTAGCAAGCCACGTCTTGGGTAAGGAATTCATATTCCATCGCTCATTGAGTTTAATCGAAGTCAAAGAAACGAGACTCATGATCTAATAAAGGAGTCCCAAAATTAATTTTGGTTCAGGAAGTATTTTGATTGCACCTCTAATCCTTCCACCAAACAAGTGGAGGTTGCATACCCATCTTATGAACCATGACATCTGACATCAATTCCTAAATCAACAAAATAGAAGGCAAGTCTGAATTAAGCAATATATGTTTATTTTTAGAGCATGTCAAGGGATCCAATATCGAGAGGAAACCAATTCTTGAATTACGAAGATTCATTTTTTGAGACATTAAAGATCTTTTATGCCTGACATATCGGCCAAAGGGAGGTTGGTGTTTGTCATGACAAGTGACCACTAAAGATTGTGGTCATTAAAATAAAGATCAATTCAAAAATCATCAGTGACCTACTTAAAATAAGACTTCACTGCTTTAAAACCTTTTCAAATGTTTGTTTGCAATCTATTCACCTAAAGCCATAGTCATGGTTACTGACTTGCCCTTCTAATCTCCTTATGCCATCATATCACGTAAAGAACAAGGCCTACACACTCACTCGAGATGTGAGGAGAGAAAGGATCTAGGATAGGTTGAGGTAGTTATGTACAGTAGTGATTTGTCTATTATTGAATGGGGCGTCTAAGTGTGCTTAGGGGAGAAACCTTCAAGGTCAGCAATGGTCTCGAGGGGAAGAATGTCAAAGGGGAAGGGTTGCATTAGATACAAACCTTAAATAATAGTGCTTAAACTAATCTACCTGGCAACATTCAAACAATAGCTTTTGAAACCTGAATCCATAAGAAAAAACTTTATTAATCAATATAAATCATTAGATTGAGCTTACAGTTTATACGATCTAGATAGTTTCAGCGTACAACCCTTAAGCCAAGGACCTAGATTCTCTAGTCCTAAGTTGGTTTATGTTCACCAAACCTCCTTCTATCTAGCTACCTTTTTCTCTATTTTATTCTTGTCTGATCTCTTTTTTCTCAGCTTTTGGCTTCTCTTTCTTCTTCCACTCGCTTTGTCCCTCCATTTTCTCAATTAGCAATCCCCCATTTATTTTCAATTGGTCTATTTTTATTTGTTTTTTCCCCCAAGATTCTACCAACATTCAAAATTGCCACCTAAGCCCATATTTGAAATGACAACTTAGCTTGAGGCCAACTACCATGCCATCTGCCACCAAACCAACATAACTCCATGTCAAGATCTGTAGCCAACCAATCCTCATGTTGCTTTCCCTCATAATTTCCTCTGTGGTTCCTAGGTCCATGTGGATGCTTCTTCTTGGGACCTGCCACTTTATCATGTAACACACATCGACATAGTTCTAACAGCGAACACCTACTTTTCTAGAAATTCTATTTAAGGCATGCATGAAAGTTATGTGGTTTAGATTACATGTGCCTATCAACTAGTGGCATTGAACTCACCTAAATCACACAAGTGCATACTTATCTAATACTTAGTCCATTTGGAGGTCAACATCACCCCAAACTAAACTAGTTTTTTATCCCTAGATAAAGATTTCTTCTTATGCTTGCAATCTGTGTGTAATATAGCTACCCTCAAAGCTTCATCACAAGCAACTACTTCGTCTAGGACTACATGGTTCTGGAATCCCTTCTCTGTGACTTCTCTTGAGACACTTCCCAATTCTTTGATAACATATCTACATGCCATCTTGAACTAACCTCAACCCTGCCCTAGGAATCTTTTCTCTGGCTCTCTCACCGATCCTTTCTATAGGTTGATGCATCATGAGATTGGTGTGTAACTCAATACCTCACCACTTGGTGATGGGCATTTTTCAAGGCATGCAACATTGCCTTGTCCTCTGCACTCTAAATCAACAAATGACCTCTGAGTTTCCTCCAATTCAACCCTAGTGGGTTATATTGTGCCACATTATTGTCACTTTGATCACCTCATGGCTCCTCATACCATCCTCCCATGGATACCTAGGTACCCTATCCTCATCATGTTCCTTTTTATTTATAGGAGATTGCAAATTGACCTCCATCACCTAGCAAGTTCTTTATCCCTTAAAGAGATTAGATATTTGGGCCTAGATGAGTAAACTTCATTCCTCTGATTAGCGCTATTGGTGAGGGGTTTCAACTACCAGGTGGAGTTGAGAGGTTTAGGGGATAAGTCCTGAACAACTTGATCATGCCCTTCCTAGTCATGACTTCCTCTGAACCTCAAATGGGCCTAGTGACCAACTATCTAGAATGGTAGTGGATAATTATGCCATCCCTATACTCTGCCTCACCACCATATCCATTCTTTAAAGTCTTTCTAGCTTTCAAATGAGCTAATCCATAATGCATTGGTCAAGCTTGCGACACTACCAATTGCTATTGGCAATGATTTATGCTCACCAATATCTCATTGTTTTGTGGTTTGCTCTAGGGTGGGTTCATGTGCAACCTCCTTATAAAACATCCATGTCTTCTCTAGTATTGTCTAAACTCTACCTATCCATGCATGATGGTAGCTCATGACTTTGTCCTTAGTCATATTTGATTTGGCTCTTTCCCATCAATCGACAGGCTCCTTCTTTCTCTTTTTTCTACCTACAGGTATCTAGTTTTCCCAAGATATCCTGACAAAAAGGGGATCTTCCATTTTCTAGCCTCCTTGAAATCAACAAATTCATACACACATCGTAGTGTGGTGTCTTCATCTCCATAGATTTGGTTCCTCTTATCTAACCTCTAGAGCTTCAACCCTCTTGGTTTGATTTCTTCCAACCTCTTATGTTTTTCAGGTTTTTCTACTATCTCTATGATGAAAAGCCTCTCAAGGCTAGCTTTTTAAGTTCTCAATGCTCTCTTTCACTTTTGCTCCAAATTTTTTAAGGTGTATTTAGGGACATCCTTCCACATATGTATAAGTGTAAAAAGATTAACTGGATGATGTAGTTGATAGGTTGTCAACTATCCATACTGCAGCCTATTTTCTCCCAATGCATATGGTGACAAGTCCAAGTCATGCTTTAGGTTTTGAAAATTTGATAGGTGATAAATTTTTCACATGCCTCAATCCTTCTTACACTTATCCTTCCCTGGTTGAGTAAGTTCCTTCACCACTCAAATCTAATAAAAATAACTCTAGATCAAGCCTTAGATTATGTCAATCCTCATGTATATTAGCTCAGTCATTGTCATTCATCTCTCCATTGAGATGGCTAACTAGTCGTACCTTGTTTTTATGTACTGCCATAACCTTTATCCTTTCTTGTTTAGCTCTTTGACTTGGTCAAAACACCAACTCTTTTTTCATGATGTTCTTCCTTCCATGTGTTTCCTAACATCTTTTCCTGCACACTACACACTTTCTGACCAAACATCTTTGTCAGTTACCTTTCTTTTCCTCTTATTAGCACCATATCCTAACCCACACTAAAATCTACATCTAGTCCTCTGGTGTAGTATTATGTTTAGATCTGTCTATCTAAGTGTTGCTACAAACTTTATTTTTGGTGTCATAAACATGTCATTTCTAATTTTAAGGCACTCCCAACCTCACTAGAGATACTTAGACATCTAACATAAGGACTATCCAAAGAAAGTAATTGCTTGACTCATTTGACTAGTTATTAAGAGGTGAGTGCATCTTATTACCCAAAATAACCTGTAATAAAAATGGATAGAATAATGGCTAAGGAAGCCTTATTACATGGTAGTGTTAAATGCCTTATTACATAATGGTGTTGAACACTTTATTACACTAGGAGATAAATATAGTACCCAAGGAAGCACTTATAATGGAGCATGTTAGTACCAAAGTGTATTCTATTGTGCGGTCATCTAGAGGACATGGTAATAACAGATGGGTTTAGTTCACATGGCATCCTTCTTTATTCTATAATTTTATGAGGTCATCTAGATTGGTTGATGTGTAATCACTTTTACTAAGCATAGGTCATGGCCATGAGTCTTTAAAACTTGCATCAATTAGGTCTGAGTGTATTATTCCAAGGGGGTCTACCCTCGGGCAGAAGGGGATGGTTGCATTATTTAAGTCCTCATCCTACTATATTATTATAGTATCCTCTAAGGTAGGTGAGTGACTTATGGGCCCGGTGTGCTATGTGTGGGTTCAAACATGGGGTTAGAGTGTATTTTCCCACATCATCATTGAGTAGCCTTATCGCCCCCATGGCTAAGCTGTTATCATCTATCAATGACACATGAGAAAGGATTATGGGAGGGATCAACTACTAAAATTTTCATAATTCTAGTATCAGTGTAAAAAGGGATCATTGTATGCACATAAATTAGCATATGGTAACCTATGTACTTAACTCTTTGAGGTCTAGTTGAGGTAGCCAACATAATGGATTGGATAGGGGTTTGGCTAGTTATTGAGTGGAATGGGATTTGGGATAGGTCATGGTAATGGGTTCTCGTGATGGAACCAAAAGACTTCAACAACATCTCGATGTTTGTTAAGTGCATCGAGCTACATAAAGATATAACTTTAATTCCCTTCAATGTTTAATATCATAATAAGGTAGAGTTATTGGTCAATGCTAGGCTCAAGGAAATGAGGGAGATTGGGTTGAATGAATCGCGAGAAAATATCTACTCTATCGAGTTGAATTTGTCTCGCCAATGTTATCCATTAAGTGTGAATGATATAAGACAAGTCTAGACCCAATGAGAAGAAGATGGGATGAATGGGTGAGTAAACTTGGATAACATTATATTGATGTCCCTTGTTCTATGTGAGAACAATGAGAGGTGAATTAGGGATGCACTCTTTTTCTTTTAAAGTGACTAAGGACTCTATGATGAGGTGGGGAATTGGAGTGGATCGAAAGACCTCACATCTCAACTCAACACTAATGTTAGACGGTGGGACAATGGTGGGATTAGGTGCTCTAACTCTAGGGAATAGATTGTGATAGACAATACCTCATGTTTTAGGAAGCATCATTCAAAAGAGACTAAATGTAAGCCAAGGAAAAGTGTATGAGCTTATTCAGTCAATGGCTTGTAAAGTGTGCTTACTGAAATGTTGAAGTAAGGCTTTTATATGTATTTTGTGTGAAGATGGACAAGACTTATGTGATATATGTTCACTTGCATAGATGGGTAAGGCTTGTGGTATGATATGCTTTCTTGCACAGATGGTAAGGATTTTATTGTGATGTGGTACTTACATGGATGGCAAGGATTTTGTTTTTGATTGTTTTTGGGCTTTTCTAGTTTTTTAACCAATGACTACTTGTTTGCTGAAAATAAAGTGTTGAAAGTAAAGAATAGAAAAAATAAAATTAAATTAATATAAAACTTTTTTTTAATCATTTTAAATGTTTAGAATGCATTCAATGGGAGAGTAAAAAACTTATACTACTATGTAAGATATTGATTTTTCATACATCTATTTGTATGTGAACTAGATGAAATGTTTTTATTTGTTTTAATTGGTTTATGTGAATTGAACTAAATTCATGAATTGAATCTATTATTCAAAAGTAATATGAGGAGATATCTAATTTAAAATAGCAGTAATGAAACACTTTCCATGAACTTCTCTTGTAAGCAAACTAGGCTAGCTTTTTAACCTTTCTAGCTTGCTTCAAACAATCATTTTTTCTAATGAACTGCTACGATGAATTTAAAATATACAAGTTCTGATTTTTTGTTTTGAAAGATATAAATGATAATGATTTTAACCCTTTAAAACTAATAATATCAATAATCTACTTCCTTTATACATTCACCTACATTTACCTATGTTTTTACATTTGCCTAGGTGTTTGTTTAAGATGCAAGAATTTTGTCTAGATCTTGACTAAAATAAAAGTTGACTTAGATGGAAATGAATTAAATATTTGATAAGCTATATTTTTGGAATGATTTAAAATATGTATTGTTAACTTGAAATGAAACTAATAAATTGAATGCAGGCATAAATTAGAATTAATTATTATTTTGTAGCAAAGACAAATGAAAGAGATAGATCTATTTCACTATCAAATTTGCTTCTTTTATCTTTTAAATGGGAAAATAATTTAATAACAATAAAAATTTATATTAAATATAATCTAACAAAGGAGAAATATCGGAAATCAAAATAACTCTAACCTAATTTTGGAATAAATTAGCTAAAATGCTAGTGTATTAATAGAAGAATCGTTAACATGCTAGTTCTGTATGCTCTTATGTAGATTCATGAAACTCTCTAGCTGGAGGATACATAAACTCTATAAAAATATAGAAAAGAAGATAATACATAATCAATAAAAAGAATAGCAGTTAAATTGAGGCTGGCTAATGTCTTGGCTTGCAAGGTCTGTGTTACTCTCACCAATGACATTTATTCATTTGCAATTGTGTAGTCGACTGAAAAATACTATGGGTTGAATCCTATAGAAATTGTATCAATGATGTGGATGTAAAATATTCTTGATAATAATCTCTAATGACAATTTTTGGATCTGAAATCAAGCCAAAATTGGCTTTCTTATAGGAAGAGAAAGGATTTTGCATGGGAGAGTTCAACTAAGTGTGATAGTGAGTTCAACTTGAAATGAACTGAAGAAGGATAAAATTAGGAGAGTGGGTGAGCTAGGCATGATTTAAAGTGAACACAAGTGATAATAATAAGAAATGTGAAGTTAATTGTGAAAAATGTGAAAATGGGAGTCATGGGAGCTAAGTTTAGAAGGCATTTCCACTATGCTATATCTATCACTTTATGTAGGGAAAGTTGTAGAATAACTGCTTATCTTGAAAAAATTACCATATAAGATAATGCAACTATCATTATTTTAATACATAACCACCCTTTCGAATCAAAACCACTACCTAAATTATACAACTACAATGACAATTGTGTAAACTAAGGGGTAGTTTTGGAATAGAGGAGGTCGTTCTATTATTTGGGGCGATGATTTTGATACCCATGATCATTTTTTGAAATAGAGTAAAAATGGATAGAAAATTAAAGGAGATCGAAAGGGCTCAAAAGAGGAATTTAAAATCATAGGGGGTTTAGAGCTAGAGATTTTCCTATGGAACACAAAATAAGAGGTCATTGCATTATCATCATATTTGTATTAGAAATGTCACACCATGTAATTTTTAGGTGCATACAATCACTATGTGTTTAATCATATTATCAATGTTTATGTACTATTGTTTGAAATCAAAATCCACATTATTCACATAATACCAAGGATTTCTTAGTAATGTGGGGTAGTTGTCTACTTCCACTAACTCAATCCCCTCAAAGTTAGTGGTGAACTTAACATCTTGAATATTGATATCAACATTACTTAATTGCATAATGGATTATGAAACTAATACATGGATATAAATGGTATTCAAAGATGATAGTGAGGTATTTACACTCCATTCTAGTGGCATTAGTTTATGGTTTAAGTCCATCACCTTTAGGAACAAAGCTCAAGAGCTTAGACCCTTCTCTATTGGCTTGCTTACATCTTGAGAGTCAAATTGTCACACTCATAACTTTCATGAGGTTTTGAGTGGGACAAAATGGTGTTTTAAGGTGATTTATGGGTCCCTTAACTACAATATTGCATCATTATGAGAGATAAAGAGGATCTATTCTTTATGAACAATCATTAAGAACCTAAGGCACTCTAAACCCTAATAAAGACCCAATGTCAGAAATACACTTATAAATCACATGAAATGACCTATTTTGATCTTGAAACATCCTTAATATCATTGAATACTCAAATTGGATTCTCTGTGAGTACTTTATCTATACTTGTAATTGTATGGACTATAATAAATGCATTATTTTTCATATTTTTTGGTGTTTTATAGGGGTTTTAGATAGAAGAACACTTAAAAAACATTGGAGAATGTTATATGAGATTTATTTAATCTTTTAAATATAAAAAATATGCACAATAGATTCTATAATGGTCAAATAAATCTCATTTTCCAAGGCATACTCAAATAGGCCTAAAATGAGACTAGGTGGCAAGGGCATTTCATGGTTCTCATACTTCCACAGGATCTCAGGGCCTAAAATTTGACATGGATATTGGTGATAGAATATATAAATTTAATAACATATTGTTGTATTATTTCACATGTGTGGGAGAGATTTGGAGCATAAAAATAGGGTTCTAGGTAAGGAGGCCTAATTGAGGAGAGAGAAAGGCATAAAAAGGTACTTACACTAAGAGTTTGGACATAAAATTTGACATAAATATGTAAGGACATATTGGGTCTTCAAATATGAAATTTTTTCATCACTCTTCATACATTTTTATACACAAGGAGGTTTACATGTTTTTAGGGATTTAAGGAAAATAGGCCTAGTGAGAGATTGAGGAGACAAATGGAGTTTTAGGAGTTTTTATAGGAACAAAATTGGATTTTTGAATGTATAATAATATATTTTAAGTCCATACATAGAGATAGAGTGAATTGAAGAAGATAAGCTTAATTTTTTATCCTCTTAGACAAAGTTAGGCATGGGAAATGAGAAGTTTCAAGACACCTAAGCATATGAATGATGAAATTTCAAATCAAAGAAGTTTTTTAATGCATGAAAGGTGTTAAATGAGGAGGTATTAAGTCATTCATGGTGAATTAGTGATTGAGAATCCTATTTTTCACTCTTCTTATGTAAGGAAGGGCAATTTTCAAGAAGATGATCAAAGTGTCAAGCTAAGTTTTAACTCTTACACCACCTGGAGGATTGGAACATCTTTAGAAGTGAGACACATGGATATAGAAGATTTTTTAGACTATTCATAACTCCTCCTTGTTTTTAACTCTCAGATGGATACTTTTTAATCTTCTCCTTCTGTGCCCTTCTCTCTCTTTTCACAATTCTCTATATAAGCAGCCACTTTTGGCTTTGTAAAGGGACCACATTTGGTATGGTGAAGCCTTGCTAAAATGACTACTAATTTTGACTTGAAATAAAAAGTTACATACTATATTTGAGTTCAAAAATTCTTGCTTAAGTGTGTGAAGTAGTTCATAGTGAATAACAAGTGAAGGTCATCTTTCCTTATGTTCATCTTACTCTTTCATGTTTGGTGTAAGTAATTTGACTTCTAACAGGTTATATGAAGTGTAAGTGATTATTTTTTTATGTCTCTTCAAGTGTAAAAAAAATCTATTACTATCTATGATCATACTTACTAATCATCTACCTTGAGAAACATATTGCAATCAACCTTCATATTGAAACACTTTTGTTAAGAAAACCTTGGGTGTTATGATCAGTTTTGTGAATTGTCTTTCATAATGTAAGTTTAGATAGGTTTGTGGGATACATCTTGGTGCATCATCTTTTTTAAGTTAGTTTTAATCTCCTTGTACCCCTTTTCCTTCAAATCAAGTAAGTTAGTGGTTAGTTATAGGTGTAGTGCATGGGAACTAGCCCTTGAATCTAGAGACTCATCTCTCCCACAGTTCACCCACAACTTGAGAGATGTTTCCATGTTACATCAAATTGAAGGAGGTTGGAGTAGGCCTCCTTAGGGTTCAAATTTTATCTATAACAACTATCACTACCAAAACCACTACCACTATGATTTATGGTGGAGGGAAGTGTTTCAAACCCTATGTTATTAGGCTCATATCAAAATCACTGATCATTATCTCCCTCTCTCCAAACCATATGGAGAGAGGGGAATCAAATGCATAAATCATAATTCATCATTGTAATCACTCCCTCATCATTTTCCATCAGCCTTCATCCTTCTCTCATCAACCTTTATCATCCCTCATCATCTTTCATTGTCCCTAATGACACTGTCATTGGTCTTCATCATCACTCGTCATCCCTAGTCACTCCATCATCTCTCATTATCCCTCATCATCCATAATGACTCCATCATCATACCTCATCACTCCTTCATAGATTATCATCATCCCTAATCATCCCTTGTCACTCTCACATCATCCCCCATCATCCCTAATCATTCATAATCACTCCCCCAATGGACCTAATTATCCCTAATCACACCCTCATTGACCCTCATCATCCTTGATCATCTATAATCACTCCCTCATTGTCATAAACTACCCTTCATTATCCCTAATCACTCCTTCATTTTCCCTCATTACCCCTTATCATCCCTAAGCATTCCCTCATTTACCCTCATCATCCCTTATCATCTCTAATCACTCTCTCATTAGCCCTCATTATACCTAATCACTCTTGTAGTAGCCTTCATCAACCCTAATTTCACTAATCACTTTCTCATGAACCCTCATCATCCCTAATTATCCGTAGTAACTCCATCATCATCCCTAATCACTCCCTTGTCAGCTCTTATTATCCCTAATCACACCCTCAGCGACCCTCATCATCCCTAATCAATCTCTCATCATCCCTCATCATCTTTTATTATCCCTCATCATCCTTCATTTTCCCTCATCATCCCTAGTCACTTTGTCATCATCAATCATCATCCCTCCTCATCCCTACTCATTCCCTCCTCATCCCTAATCACTCCCTCATTGGCTTTCATCATCCTTAATTAATCCCTCATCAACCCTCATCATTTATCATCATCCCTAGTCACTCCATCATCCTTCATTATCCCTCATCATCCCTAATCACTCCCTCATCAGCTCCAATTATCCCTAATCACTCCCTCCTAATCTTTCCTCATCCCTCATTATCCCTAATCATTCCCTCAGTGGCCCTCATCATCCGTAATCACTCCCTCGTCATCCCTATTCACTTCCTCATCTGGTAGAGTGTGTTCAATCTAACATCTGGTAGAAACTTGTTTCAAAGTGAACAATATTTTTTAGATGAATCTTGAATGGTGTTTTGATTCCTTTTATTTTGAATGAAGTGTACTAGGTTAATTATCCTCATTCATGTTTGGTATATTAAGCAGGGCCATGATGGATTACTTTAGGGAGATTATCATATGATTTCTATGGTGGAAATAAGATAATATCAATTCAATTGTATTGTTTTAGTAATAAACATTGGAGTGATGACTATGGAGTGACTCACTTATATATGTCTATCTCCCACCTCCTCACTAGTGAAATAAGATCTATGAGTCTACACTGACATTCACATGTAAAAGTGACCCAGATGTTGGGGTGTATAGTGGGTATCATGCTTAGATGTTGGACTCTATTAGTTAGACAATACCTTGTTCCTTTGATAGTTATGCCTTAATCTAGAAACAAAGAAAAGCTATATATAAATATAGATTGGGATTATCATCTCTAGGATTAGGATTCTTAGATGCCCAAATTCGAATCTATATATGTAAGTAATATAGTTTCATCCCACCCTTTATTCATTTTCTTAGATATTTATTCTAAAAAGGGGCTATGGATACACACTATCTCTTTGGTTCGGACATGAATTGTCATATAGATTTCTGAATCCCACAAGACAATCAAAAAATATTTGTTCAAGATACTAATCTATCTGATTAGGGTATGGACTTCAATCCTTTAATGACATAGATATGTATAGGGTGAATCAATACATTCCCTTTGATGTGGGCTAGATATATAGGGATTGCTTTTAGTCCAAGAGAGTATGAGTAGTTTGAAGATAATGTTTGAAGATTGAACCTTATCATGATAAATGGAGAAGAGAACTAGACTATGGGATTGGGATAGAACCGACCATATATAGGCACTCTACTTAGGTTTAAATTTTAATCCTTTATAAAATGCATTTTAAGATGTAGAATGTAGAATGTGTGCAAATTTACCCCTATTTATTATTTCTCATTAAATATAGAAAATTCTTAAAAATGGAAAAGATAAGTTTATGGTACAATATTTTTCATTTTAAAGAAAACCATGAAAAGTGCCTACCGGATTTCATGCACTGAGAACATTCAATGAATGCTGGATGTGACGGCATGAGACAGGTAGGCTAGAGGAGCATACGTGGCTGTGCATTTGAACTATTTTGACGGTATTTTAATGCTATTCGCAATTTAAAAGGTGAACGGAATAGAAAACGGAGAGAGAAGTGAGCAGAAAGCGATGGATGTTATTGCGTGTAAGCAGGAAATCAAATGTGATAAAACGCACGAGATAAAACACACATAAAACGCTTGGATGGCAGGCGTCTACAAACAACAATATACGAATTAATTGTATCGTGGAAGGCCGCCAACATTGAAGAGAGCCAAAATAAATAGTCGTTAGATCTGGAAATACAAGTGAGTTGTACAAGTTGCAGGTGAGACAAGGCCCTCTTTCGACCACCTTACGCCAACTATCCACTTAATGAGTTGAGCACAGGCGATATAATTTTTTACATCGCAACACGCGGCTAAGATCATATGAAATCCCCGCGTTAAAATCACGGCAATTGCACAGTTAATTATTACATTTATTCGTGGAGGATATAGCGGAGGAAGTTGTGACAACTGCCACTGAAAAACCCCAATGATATTGTCTGCAAACATTCAAGATTCAATATATTCAATATTAAATCACTTATGAGCGCCTGCCAAAAAGTTGTCTTGCTCTCCTCCACGTTTGCGCATGGAGGTTCTTTGATGCTGAATTGGAGCAAGCGCCGAGCCCAGACAGAGCCAGGTACGCAGAGCCGCAGGAACGCAGAACAGAGCGGCAGCGCCGAGCCCAGACACAGAGCCAGGACGCACAGCACGGAGATAACACACTGCAGAGCGGTGCCAGCAAGAATCGTGATCATGTTTTTGCGGGCTGCGTTTGTGAACACTGATAAACCAACGGCATAGATTTCAAGGGTTTTTTGGTACAGGGCTTCAAGCAGACAAAGGGGAAGGACTGCCATCGAAAAGTCACTAGGTTTTAGAGGTAACTTGGAACAAAGGACTGCCATCGAAAAGTCACACGCTGCAAACCAATTCGAGACAAACAACAAAGGGATAGCTGAAACTAATTTTGTATGCAAACAAATCACTTAGACAAAGTAAAAATTGCTTCAGCAAGTAAAAGTGGTAAATGGGTATGGGTAAATATAAAACAGTTTCGGGGGATCTTGAAACGTAGGTTCTTCCACTCAAAATAGTAACTAACAAGGAGAAATCAAATCTAAAGAGAAACAAAAGCTATGAGTAAAACATAGTCAAGCAAGAGGCTAAAAAAAGCATAAAGGGGAAATTGAAATAGAAATTTACAGTCTCACTATCACTCCTCTTTCCTGGTCATCACAACTGTATGTGAAAGAATTGATGAATGTCAAAATCAAGGTAGAGTGTTTGGAAGCTAAGGAGCAAAAAAGTAATGACAAGCTCCTTGAGTTAACTAAAGTAAATTAGAACTTACTAGAGAACAACAAGGTGTTAAAGGAACAAGGGGTAATGCTGCAAGATGCAATAAAAGCATGGAAACATGAGTGGCAAAATATGAAGCTAACTTGGCAAAACATGATAGAATCAACTAAACTTACATGAATAGAGGCTCAAGCTTGTCAACAATCGAACATTCAGAACCTGGAGATGCACGTAAATAATAGAGAGCTCATAGAAAATGAGAACAAAACATGGGCACAAGTCGTTAGAAACTCAACAATAACGATTTTAGAAGAAGAGACAAACACAAAAGCTGATAGAATGCAAGAAAGAGAGGGCAAAGAAAGACAAGACATGGTAAGAAATGTCATTATAAGAGGAGTAAGGGATCACGGTAAAAATGAAAGCACTTTCAATTTTGCAACTGACTTATTGAGAGAAAAGTTGCATTGACAAGGGAAAATATGCCAAACCAGGAGGATTGGAAAGATATGTGATGAAATGGATAAACCTATCAAAGTTGTCATGATAAATAGGGAAGACAAGCCCCAAGTCTTAAACAAAAAGAGACTTCTAAAGGGATGATGACTTAATAGTAAAATAACAAGAGGAGAGAATGGTAGAATTGACTAAAATTAGGACAAGGGATGAAGGAAAAAGGGTGTGGTTATACAATGGAAAAATGATTATCACAAATATAAGATCCCATTGTAAATTCGAGCAGCAAAAGGCCAACAAAGAGAGAGTAGGTATTTCTAAGTTTACAAGAAATGGAGCTCAACAAATGGAGGCAGAAAGGGGCAAAGACTCAACTCTTTGCACAAAAATAAATAGCAATCAGGGACCCCCTATGGACACTTAAATTTAGTGTGCTGAAATTGTAGAGGCTACCCTTGGAGGAGGGGTCTTGGGCTAGGGCGTATTGTTGAAGGACGAGACATAATTTGTCTTATTGAAACACATGAACAAGAAGGTTGCAAGACTCCCAGTTTTGAAGGTTACACGAAGTTTGTGGTTTGGAACAAAACAGTGGGCAATGGAAAAGGGTACGGTGGCACAATGGTTTTAGTGAAAAAAGTTGAAGGATGCAAAATTCAGTTGGAAAGAGAAGACACAAATAAACAATACATTTGGGTCAAAATTCCAGAAAATAGGAACCACATAAACATTGCAGCATGCTATTTTGCTCTCCAGATCTCAAAAACCTACAAAAGAATTGGTTTGGACAATAAAAATCCATACGTAGCCATAAAAAAAAATATTTTAGTATATTCTCAACAAGGTGAAGTTCTTATTTTGGGAGACTTCAATGCTAGGACAACAAATGGTGAAGCTAATGTTTTATTTAGTAAGGAGGACCATAATCCTATCTGGCTTATGGAAGAAAAGAATCAACAATGGACGAGATATTCAGAAGACAATAAGGACATCAATCATTATGGTGAAGAATTGCTTACTTTGTGTGGCACCTTTGAACTAATCATTTGTAATGGCATGGATAGATGGAAAAAATTCGACAAGTTTACTTGCAACACATCAAATGGGGTAAGTCTTGTTGACTATGTAATTTATTCTAAAAACATGATGGAAAAGATAAAGAGGTTACGATTGGTGATAACTTTTGGGAGTTAAAATATGATCATAGACCTATATACATAAGACTTGGATCGCTAGTAAAAAGTCAACAATAAAAAAAAAATGCAGCCCCCACAACAACCAATTACAAGGGTAAAGTTCTTTTAAATCAAGAAAACCATAATAGCTTCAAGGTAGCACTAGAGCAATTATGTTAAAAGGGGATGACTAACTCACAACCCCTCAACAGTCATGAGTTAACCACTATAATCCAAGGAGCGCTTGAGAAGTGCAAATGGGCAAATAATAAAAAGTTAGTAAAAAAACTATTTTTCGGTAAATATTTGGTTTGATGAAGATTGTAAAATTGCAAGGAAATCTCTAAAAAATCTAGGAAAGGAAAAGATGAGCATTAAGTGTTACAAGTAGATCATAAAAGCAAAAAAAATACAGTTTAAGAGCACAAAGCGGGAAGAGTTAATCTACCTAGTAAAAAAAATAGAGTTTATGAGGGCGATAGCATCTAAGAGTGGTTGTTTATAGACTCTATGAAGAGGTTCAATTTAAAATTAAAACTTTAGTAGGCATCTCTGAATATTTTAGGAGCTACATCGGAGTTAAGCAAAGATGCCCTTTATCACCCACTCTTTTTGGATTATACATTGACAAATTTGAAGAGTGATTAAATTTACAAGGTGGGAATGGTGTTCACCTAGAGGAATATGTAATAAGGCTCATTTTATATGTTGATGACCTTATTCTGATTGCTAAGTCCCCTCATGGATTGCAATAGCACCTTGATGCCCTTGAGCTTTTCTGCAGAGATGTTGGTATGCAAGTCAACACCAGAAAGACCAAAATCATGATTTTCTCCAACAAAATGAAAAAGATCCAGCACACATTTCTCTTTGAGGGAAATATTCTTGAAGAGGTAAATGAGTACAAGTACCTCAGGGTTGACTTTAATAACAGGGTTAGCTGGGAGACTTGCAAAAAAAAAGAACTTTGGGAGATTGGAAAGCATGGTATGGCCTTCAAAATAGATGCAAAGAAGCTGAATTATGGGATTGGAAAACTATTTAGACCTTTTTAAGACTATTGGTAAGCCTGGTGGTGCTTTATGGGTGTGAGCTCTGGGCTAACAACATGTTAGAGTCCAAGTGGAAGCAAATAGAGAGAATCTAAAAGCACATGATCACCAGCAAGTTCAAGCTAAAAGTTTCAACTTCATATGAGATCTTGTTAGCTAAAACATGGATTGTTATGATGGAAGCCACTACAATGGTGCATCTCCTAATTTATCTAAAAAGAATTAAGCAGCTAAAAACAAGTAGGTGACCTAAGGTAGTTTTCAGCAAGGTGTCCAGCAAAAGAAAGAAGTCTTGGATGAATCAAAACAACAAGTGGATGATCAAGTGGAATATCTATTCAAACATTTGGCCTACTAATAGCAAAGATATAAAAGCTTTTGTCATAGATAAATTCTGCTAGTCTATGTGGGGTGGTATTGGGGTGGTATTGTAGGGAGAAAGAGGAATTATTACCTTGAGGTGTTCAACTTCACATGTGATCATCAACAAAAAGTTTACATTGGGGCGAATATCCCTTGGAGAGATAAGATTTTGATTGCTCAACTTAGAATTAATTCCCACCAGCTTTGATGCGAAACAGGAAGGTGGAAAAGGGTTAAAGAAACTTAGGGAGTGAAAGTATGTGAATTCTGCAATGCGAGACTAGTTGAATCTGAAAAGCTCTTTATTTTAGATTGTGATGCTTACACAGACATCAGAACAAAATATGCGGACTTATTGATAGCAACTTCTTGGCATGGTTTGTTTATAGAGGGGTGTTTGGAGAAAGTTGGAAAGCTCATTTTATCTTTGAATAAAAGAAGAAATACAAGGCAAAAGCAAATATGACTAGGCTGGTTGTCTCATAGGGTATTTATTTAGCCTTGTGGATGTTAAAAAATATTCTTATTCTTCTTTTTCATTCATGGCCTTTAATAATTTGGCATTCTAGAATTGTAATTTTTGTCCAAATCCATACAATTCCTGTAAATGATGCGACAAGACACATGACAGACAATCTTATGGGGTCAGAATTTATGTTATCATTTCAAAAGAATAAGTTGAATAGATAATTTATTTTACCTAACTTACAAGGTCAACTTTCAATTTCAACCTGTTGTCACCCCCTATTCTTGTGTGTTCATGGTAGAAGAACATTAGATTGGGTGCAAAAAGTAGTCCACTTAGACCCCTTTTTACAGGGATAAACCTTCGTTTTGCTTAACAATATTGTTTCAAATTTATTTTGTATCCTAAAGCTTAATATTTCAATTTTTATATTATCTACACATTTAATTTAAACCTTGAATGTTTATTGAAGGTTGCATAGTTTCAATGTTATTTGGTTCTTGGTTTGCCAACCTGTAAAAAGCATTTATTAAGTTTGAGTAAGATTTTTTTTTGGGTTATATTTTTATCAAGGTTTTTTTATTAGAAATTGATTTATATATTTAAAATTTTCTTACTCAATATGTCCATCATATAAATCCTAAATATTTTAATTTTTTTTTTATAAATTTTATTGTCAGCTTTGATCAATATGGAAATGAATTTACATTCTTTTTATCTTTTTTTTTTCCATAAAAAATAGTTCCTATGAGAGATTTAGCCATATTACTTACATAATACAATTAAATGTAACATTATTTTACTCTAAAATTCTGTAACATTTCATATAAAATTATTACTTCTTAAACTTCGTAACATTCATGTTCTTCTCTTCTTTTACCATTGATTCATTAAATATTTCTAAAGAATTTTTTTAAAATCAATATATTTATAAATATTCTTTAAAATTCATATTATTCTCTTCTTCTTCAACCATTTATTCATTAAATAGTTATAGAGAATTTATTTTTGAATCAATATATTTACCGATGTTCCCCAAGGAAAATCTAAAGGATGTGGTTCTTTTGTATTATGTAAAGTGACAGTAAACATAATCAATACATTACAAAATCGGAAGATAGGTTAAATCTAACATGTTTTCTCTTGGATTTGATAAAAAAACATTAGCACATTGACTAAGATTGAGATCAAAATAAACAACAAACTTTTCATTCAATGCAAATATTGTCTTATTGGTTGAAATTGTTCTAAAATTAAATATTTATAAGGATTTTAGACACTTGACCTCATTTTAAATTATTAGTAGATTTTAACGAATTTATGTTATTTTTAATGTACTTTTTTCAAATTTTTTTTTAATTTTTATTAATATTATTTTTGTGTCCTATTTTCGAAATAATATAATTTTTTTATAGTGTTAGAATTTCCACTAAAATTAGATTAACAAACCTTTAAATATATATTTTTACTTCTTATGTTATCTATGTCATAGCGTCGTATTAATGTGATACGCAAAATAACGTGTATCAATGTTTAACATTAGCAAAACTTGGAAATACACCACTTATGCATAGGGATTTACAAACAATAACTCTGATGCTAAGTCTTATGCTTTTATGTTAGATTATGCCATAAAAAGGCTTTCTCTTCAATCTAACCTACATTTTTAATATTCTTTTCAGAAGACACCATGTACTTGTAAAGGGATATTAGATAAGTAGAAAGACTTCAATTTTCTTATCTATAAATTGGAATACATATTTTAAAATTTCAAGACTAAAACAGAAATAAACGAATTTGTGATGTTCTTTAAAATTTTTAATCAATATTATTTTATTAGTACTATTGTAAATTTATATGAAAAAAAATTATTTATGTGATATTAAATTAAAGATATAATAATTTTTTTTTTCATTAAATGTATGTGGTTCAAAAACTCTATTTTTATGATAACTATAAATTATAAATATTTCATATTTTATTTTTATAAGTCATCATTTTCTCTAGAGATGTTGAATAATTAAGGTACTATTGTTTTATTGTTGGACCCCTTTGCATCATTGTGGGGTTTTAAACCTAGTGATTTTGAAGACGATACGTATGAGAGTACTTGCATAAGAGGTATGGACTATATTTTGGTTGGAATATTCCTTTGATAAGGACAGAAGAAATAATATAAGGATTATAGTTTTGAAAGTGATGGAGATTATGAGCTCCGGGATGATCTAAAAACTTGTATAATGATTTGAAAAATGGATTTCAGGATTCATTGTGTGAAAAAATATATTATTCAACATTTCAAGTACCAAATGCGTACTCATCAACAGGGAAAGAAAGAAGACATTTTGTGTGCAAAATAAAAAATATACTTTTGTGCAAAATCAAAAAAAACTTTATTAGTGAAAAAGATATCGTGATGAGTTTTCATGTGGTTTCTCTATTTACAAAAATTCCCCTTGATATAGCTATTGAGGTCATACGTGGTATCACCTGTTTCCAAACAACAAAACTTGTATAATTATGTTTACACTCTATGTTCTTCACTTTCAAGGATGATATCTACGAGCAAAAGAATGGAGTTGCCATGGGATCACCATTATCACCTAGTGTGGTAAATTTATTTATAGAATACTTTGAAAAGGATGCTTTAAAATGTTATCCTTTATAAGCAGTGTTGTGGGATAGATTTGTTGATGATACTAACGCTAAATGGTCACATGGTGAAGAAGAGCTAATTTTTTTTTTTTAAAACATTTAAATGACAAAATTAAGACATCCAATTCACCATGGAGAAAGAGACTCCCCTTCTTGGATGTCATTATCACCAAGAAACAAGATGGTTCCCTTTCCCATGAGGTTTATATAAAAGTAAGACATACTAATTTATATCTTAAAGGAGATTCCCATCATCACCCTCACCAAAATGCTTAGGTTCTAGACTCTTTAACAACAAGGGCTATCAAAATTTTTGATTCTAAACACCTTAAACAAGAGAAAGAGCACCTCACTAAGGTTCTTACTACCAAAGGTTATAATAAATGGGAAATTGAGAAGGCTTTTTATAATTTTGAAAATAGAAGGCCAAAGGGCATTAATGAAAATTATAATATTCAGAGAATTACCATTCCTTTTGTTAAAGGGATTTCACAGAAAATTGTTAGAATTGTAAAAAAGTTGGGATTCAAATTGATTTTAAATAGCACATCATTCTTCATACATCCCTTGATCATGCTAAAGATTTGATTAACATAAAATATCAAAAGGGTGTTTATGTGGTTCTTCATTCATGTGGTAAGCCATATATTGGTGAAACAGGTCGATCCCTTCAGATGAGGATAAGAGAACATGTAAATGAAATTAATAGATCTTATATTGATTTCTCCGCCTTAATAGAATATTCCCTAAATTATAAACAACAAGTTAACATCAATGAAGTAAAATTGATTGTAAAAAAAGATGATTATTGGAAATGAAAAATTAGAAAAACTATCAAAATTGAAAAAAGCCTTGATAATCTTAATAGAGAGAATGGAATTAGAATTGGTAGCTCATGGAAACCTATCTTAAACCATATTAAATAAATGTGACTTTATTTTTGTCTTTTGTCCATTTATCTATTGTGGTGGCCAACCTTTATCCTTGGTTTTGGTTTTGAACATTATTTATTTGGGGTTGGGTGGGTTGTTTGATCCATGGATTAACATTCTTATCTTTTATTTCTTTTCTTGATGATGAGTATGCATTTGGTACTCGTAACATTGGACATTGTATTTTCTCACATGATGAATCCTGAAATCTATCTTCCAAATATTTTACATCATGAAAACCTTACTGATCTTGTATAATGATGCTTGTAATTATAATAAATATGGAGCTTTGCTTTTAAATATTATACGAACCATGAATTTAATGTGTCATTCTTTTTTGGAGGTTGTAGGTATGCAATATGTCCAACAAATATATATAATTCAAATTTGATGTTTTTCATATTAAGCATTGTAAATGTTGGTTCAAAAAGAGGAATTGAGAATGGAATATGCATTTTGATTTTTTTGCCTCAATATGTTCAATCGTAGACTTGGAATGTTTGTAAAAGTACATGTTTAACATGACCATATATAGAATATGTGAAAATGCAACATCTCTTTCATGTGATATATATATAAGTGAGAAAAATGTCAGAAGAATTGATGACCACACCTACATGAATGTTCATCCCTAAGTATTCAAGAACATTTTTGGTTTTATAAATAACACTCATGGAAGCTACATTATTGTTCCAAGTGTTAATTCATGGGATTCATCAAAGATTATGAAAATTCTATGCCAAAGATGCTTCAAAGATATATTATGGTAAAAGCTACAAAAGATATAAGAGTAACGGATTTATTATTTATTGATTATGGTTTTATTATATTTGTTCTTACTTGTCTACATGTTTTATAAATTTTTTTTTACTTAAGCATGTTGCATTTTTCAATCAAACAAATGCTTATTGATTGTGTTTTCAATGTGTTTTAATGGAGCTACGTAGATTTGTTGTGGTATCACGTTATATTTTAAAAAAATACCCATTTTAGTATATCGTCTTAACTATTTATAACTAAAGTTTGGAGGTCTAACTCATTATATATTTTATGATATAAATGATTTTATCACGATAAGTCATAAAATGTATTTTTTAAACCTATAACCAGAACTTAACTTTTACAGTATCAATACGTGAATATTAGGTACTAATAGTTGAGTCTTTCATGTCATAATGTGATTGGTCATTTTAAATTATTATTAAATAAATGTTAGACAAGTATTAAATACTACATGTTCAACTTCTAGTGTACTATATATATATCCATGCCAATCTATTTCATTAATGAAAAACACCTTAACAATAACATTGTTCAACAATTGGAACATGTTCCACTTCTCATAGCTTTCCCTTAAATATATGAAGCAACTTTCAAACTTTAGAAATGTGTTAAGGAAGTTTCAAACTTCAGAAATCGATCCCACCATAAATATTGTTCAATTTAAGTTTCGTGTCTGCACCTACCCTCGCTTCCACTTCTATGACAATGTTTGTATGATGTTTTGCAGTGGACGGGTTCATCCACAAAGACCATGTGCACATGACAACTAAAAACATGACTGAGCACATTCGGAGGCATCCTCAGGCCGTTCGTACCATGCTTCAAAACAATATTCAATGCTGCCTGGGCTCTTCCCTAAACACGCAATATATGGATGTGATAAAACATTTAAAAATTAATAATGCACAGAAGATTTAATATTTGCAAATTGACCTACAAGTTACCTATTGTAGCCCATGAGATTTAAGTTTTAAAAAAACATTAACCTATTGTAACCTATCATAGTGAAACGTGCTCAGCTACAAATTCTTTACATATACATATGTAAAGTTAAAATGATCAACTGCCAACAGTGAGTACGCTCAATGACCTCCCGTATTTTTACATCTGCCCAGGGCAAAGGGATAGCTAGCGTATGGGTCTTGTTCGATAGACGTGTATTATAAATTGATTTATAATTAATGATTTTTGTTTTATATTTAACTGACCAGATTATAAATGACTTAAAAGGCGTTGATATCAAATTTTATTTTATTTATTTTGCGACTGACGTAAACATTCACAGTCTCTAGAATCTCATATTTGTCGATGATTTGCGTATTTATAAATTATTAATTTTTGAAAAGTAAATATCCGGTACAGTTTGGTAGGATCCTTGGCGTCTGATTAACTCTCTTCTCTCCTAAGCCTCTCAAAATAATGTGTTTCTGTGTATCTTTTCTCTTCTAAGTACTCCAAGCTCTCTTAGTAATCCATACATGGTTACGCTCTCTTCTTGTTACTTGTAATCTATGCATAGGAATAGGCCGCGAGAAGGGTCTTCTTGAAACGCTTCAATGAAGGCTTCACGTTCTGCCCATCCAGATACACACGTTTCGTCTCCCACCATCCCTTTCTGTTAATGGACTCCGGGTCTCTGAAAACAGGGTCATCCCTCCCATACTCTGCAAACAGAGAGCTCTCTTCTGCCAGGATTTTGTATTCAAGATATTTCAATCCTAACTTAGTGGCAGGCTCCCCATAATAGTTAGCGGCAGCCCAGTCTGTACCCAACGGCACAATCTGTATAAACACGGCACCCGGCCTCATGAACAAAAAGTGTGTCATGGCAGCACCATGAACTCCCACCATAACATCGAAAGAATTCAAAGCTCGAAACATGTCTACCATCTCCGTGTTTATTTTGGGATTCAGTATTTTTACCTGGAACCCATTTTTTTCAGCCAATTTGACGATTCCTTTCTGGTTCATCATTGCCCTTGATTTCTGCCGAGATATTAGTACTAATCTGGGCTTTGCTACTTGTGAATCATTCCGCGGTCCAGATGCCTTTGAGGAGGATGCCTGGTTCTTAGCTTATCCTCTCTGTTTCAGCCATGGAACTTAACCGAGGGGCATAGGCGCTGCTGACGAGTGCCCGGAAGTCCCCAATGCTCTTACCATCTTTCATGAGCCTTGGATTTATACTCAATTCATCGTGTATGTTGAGGCCAACTATCATCTCTGGAAAACAGTGGACTCGCTTATCTTTGCTGAAATCGATGACTGGGTAGTGGGTGAGCTGCTTCACAATCTCTCCATACTTGGTCATCCACCAATCATAGTATTCAAGAATCACCAACACCATTTCTCCGTGGAGATGCTGGGAAGTTATGTATAGAGGCAACAAACCATCGTTGAACTCATGGTAAACGTTGCCTGTGTATCCTCCCGTCGAGAAAACTATGGCAGGCACGGCATGCTGGACTTGGCACGAATTTGTGTGCGCATCGTCCTCTGATTGAGGGTGATTTCATCGATGGCGTTCATCACGTTCTCCTCCCATTTGCGTGTATATGGCCTGATTTTTTCCTGACTGGACAGGATATCTTTCGTATGATTGTGGGCATGAAGAGAAATGGTGGCATTTTGAGAATGGGTTCTGACGTTCCCTCTCAAATAGCAGACGTCTGTACGATAATGAGAACGGTCACAACATAGGAATCCTCCGTCGTCTCCACCAAATGCATTATTTCTTCCAACATCTGTTAACAAAATGAATTTCTTCCTCAGATGTTGTCACTCTCAAAACTTTAAGGGAAAAGAAAGAAAGGGGAGTGTTGTATTTGTTCTCACCGTTGATGAGCGAAGAAAACTCCAGATTAGGAAGTTGCGGGGTTGATTTTGACACGGAGCTATTCAGCTGCTGCTGCGTTATCTCTAAAGGACGATTGTGAAGGACAATACGAGTCTGTTGAATTACATGTGCATAAAATATTTCTTTTCTACTACCATCTGCAACAGGGAAAACCACAAAATGCCTAGTTCGAGCTGTTTTGACGGAATTTTTATGCTATTCGCAATTTAGAATGTGAGAGGAATAAAAAACCAGAAAATGCTGTTAGAAACTCAAGATTAATTGGAGATAGTTTCTCCACTCACAGTTTAACTCCCTGTTCCACCTCCCTCTTCCTCATGCATGCACAGCAGTTAACAAATAGTTAGAGATCAGTTAGTTCAAGCAATTAACAGTCAGTTTGTTTAAGCAGTTAGAGGATTAGTTTAGACTTAGTTAGATGCAGTTAAACAATCATTTTATTTTCAGTTTAATTTGCCAAGAAAATCTATTTATAGATGCCTTGGGCACAGCGTTGTAAGCAAGAAAAAAGAAGATCAATAAAAAATCT
Source organism: Torreya grandis (assembly GCA_037957365.1). Lineage (NCBI taxonomy): Eukaryota > Viridiplantae > Streptophyta > Pinopsida > Cupressales > Taxaceae > Torreya > Torreya grandis. The sequence goes on along the minus strand of JARHVA010000038.1, from coordinate 8,889,665 downwards.
TTTTCAAGATTGCAGTAGCATTCTGAGTTCTGTGTTTATATTCTTGTTCTTTATGCTCTGTTTTATCTTACAAATTGGTATCAGAGCCAGCAGTTTTGGAGCGCAGCAGAAGAAAATCCAGCAGGGAGCGCCAAGGAGAAGTGCCTGGTTAGGAGAGTCAGTAGAGCCGAAGCTGGGTTAGCGACAGATCGCAAGTTTGAACGCTGTTAGCAGTCAAGATGCACAACAAAAGTCTAATGAAGCGCGCAGTCAGTTAGCCGTGAAAGGAGCATTCAGCAGAGTCGTAGGTGGAGAAAGGTGGAGAGCGCACAGCAACCAACAGGATCGACATAGCAAACCCTGAAGTTTAACATGCGCGACCTATCAGAGGAATGCAGCAAAAGTGTGCCCAGTGGAAGGTGTGACCAAATTGAGCGCTATTTATTTAAGCAAAGTTAGTGCCACAGGGGCGTAGTGAGTTGGTGGAAAGCCGAGGACGTGGCACAAACTGGTCGCCCAGCAAGAAAGGAGCAGATCGTGAGGTTCTTTATTTTGTTTCTTAATGCTAGGCATATAAATTTATGGTGAATGATTTATGGCACAAAGAAATTAAATAAATCAACCTGGGAATAAAGGTAATCCTTATATTTATGCAATTATATATATCAAAGTCAGATCGAGGAAAAGCACCGGCGGATAAAGTCAAAAAAAGGAAGAAGGAGAATTTAGTTGCTTCAGCGAATGACATGGCAATGAATAACAGTATTTATTAGCCTCAAATTCCTCTTTTTAATGGTAAGAATTACGATTTTTGGGCATATAAGATGAGAACTTTGTTTTTCTCACAAGAAGTTTGAGATTTGGTAGAGAATGGTTTTGTAGAACCGCAGGATGACGCTGCTCATCTGGCATTAACTCGATCATAAAAAGACGAGCTTAAGGAGAACAGGAGAAAAGATGCAAAAGCTTTATTTATAATCTAACAGGGACTGGATGAATCAATTTTTTCTAGAGTTGCAGCAGCAACGAGTCCAGAGAGGCATGGAAAATATTGGAGACTACCTATAAAGGTAATACAAAGGTAAAAATTGCTAAATTGCAATCTCTTAGGTGAAGTTTTGAAAATTTGCAAATGAATCATTCAGAATCTATAGACCAGTTTATGGGTCAAGTGTTGAATATAGTGAATCAAATTAGATCTAATGGAGAAACTATCACGGATCAGAAAATCATAGACAAAATACTTAGGAGTTTACCCAGTAAATTTGATACAATAGTTGTAGCTATTGAGGAAACCAAGGATTTGGAACAATTATCAGTAGATGAATTAATGGGTTCTTTGTTAACACATGAATCCAGAATGAATAAGAATAAAAATACTTCTCTTGAGAATGCTTTCAAGTCATAGGTATCATTTGGTAGAGGAAGAGGAAGAGCAAGCTCACACTTCAGAGGAAGAGGCAGAGGCAAAACTGGAAGGAACAATCCAAATCAAGGTGAAAACAGTAATCAAAACTACAGCAATAGAGGATGTGAAAACAATTACTTCCAGCAAAGTTCACAGAGGTTTGATAAATCTAATATTCAATGTTAATACTGCAAAAAATATGGACATTATGCAAGTGACTGCAGAAAGAAACAAGGATATGTGGACAAGCAGAATGCTAATTACACAAATTCTAATCCAGGTGAATCTAGTTCTAATCCTGGAAGCTTATTTATCACTTGTCATGTTACTCAAGAAAAAGCTAGAGATATTTGATTCTTAGATAGTGGATGCAGTAAACATATGACAGGAAATAAAGAATTTTTTGCTAGTCTTAATGATTTTGTAAAATCTGAAGTGAAATCAGGAAATGATATCAAAGTGGATGTAATAGGTAAAGGTGTAATAAATGTTTTGGAAAAAAATAGTGAAAGAAGGTTCATACTTGATGTTTATTTTTTACCTGGACTAAAGCATAATCTTATGAGTATTGGATAGTTAGTAAAGAAAGGTTATAGTGTATCTTTTATGGATAATGTTTGCACAATACTGGACAAGTTTTCGAGTGACAGGTTGATAGGAAAAATGGAGATGACCAAGAATCGGATGTTCCCTCTTCGAATTAAGTGCATCCAAGGAGAAGAGGAAACCCACGTCAAAACCATGCAGCTAGAACAATCATGGCTATGGCACTTAAGGTATGGACATTTACATTTTGGAGGTTTGAATTTGTTACAAAAGAAAAATATGGTGAAGGGATTACCACCAATAGAACAGCTAGGAAGTTCATGTGACAGTTGTATTCTAGCAAAACAACATAGAGAGAGCTTTCCAGTAGGAGCCTTATATAGAGCAAAGGTAATATTGGAGCTAGTCCATAATGATTTATGTGGACCAATGCAAACTCCATCATTTGGAGGTAGTACTTATTTTATAACCTTCATTGATGACTTTAGCAGAAAGACGTGGATATATTTTTTCAAAAATAAGTCTGAAGCCTTTGGAAAGTTTAAAGAATTCAAGGCAATGGTTGAAAAGTAGAGTGGCTGTTACATCAAGGTACTTAGATCAGATAGAGGAGGTGAATATATGTCTAATGAATTTCACAATTTTTGCAAGTATCATAGCATTAAAAGGCAACTGACTACAAGGTACACACCACAACAGAATGGTGTAGCAGAAAGAAAGAATAGAACAATCATGGAAATGGCTAGAAGCATGTTGAAAGCCAAACACTTGTCAAATGAATATTGGGCAGAAGCAGTAGCATGTGCAGTATATATTATGAATAGAAGCCCAACAAAGAGTGTCAGAGATCGAATTCCACAAGAAGCTTGGAGTGGTAAGAAACATAGTGTACATCATTTCAAAAATTTTGGTTGTATTGCATATTCTCTTAAACCATCTAAATTGAGAAGAAAACTTGATGATAGAGGTGAGAAATGCATTTTAATTGGCTATAGTGAAGAATCAAAGGCTTATAAGTTGTATAACTCTATTTCAAAGCAAGTGATTATTAGCAGAGATGTTGAATTTAAGGAAGAAGAAGCATGGGATGGTAGCACCATCACAATTAGAGCACCAATTCCACAAATTGAAGAAGAATCTGAAGAACAAAATTTTCAAGGTGATCAATCCTCTCCACAAGCAAGAATAAGCACTAAAATAAGGACACTTAGGAGTTTAGCACAAGGTGAATCATCTGGACATGCATGTCATCCTACTCCAAATTCACAAGTGATGATTCAGATCCAACTCTTGCTACTTTAAGATCAAGATTTAAAGGTAAGAAAATGAGAAACTTGAATGAGATTTATAATCAAGAAGAAAAGAAACTAGATTTGTGTTCAAATTTTGTTCTTTTCACTCATGATCCTATGTATTATAAAGAAGCAGTTAATGAGGAATATTGGATAAAAGCAATGGATGAAGAGATGAATGCCATTGAAAGAAATCAAACATGGGATATAACTAATCTACCTGAAGGTAAGGATTGCATAGGAGTCAAATGGGTTTATAAGACTAAATTTGATGCAAATGAAAATGTTGAAAAACACAAGGCAAGGTTAGTAGGAAAAGGTTTTGCACAAGAACATGGAATTGACTATAATGAAACATTTGCTCCAGTTGACTAGACTTGATACTGTTAGAATGGTTTTAGCAATAGTTGCTCAAAATAATTGGTATGTATATCAAATGGATGTAAAATCATCTTTCTTGAATGGTTTCCTAGATGAAGTGTATGTAAAATAGCCACCAGGTTATGAAGTGTAAGGTCATGAAGAAAAAGTCTACAGATTGAAGAAGGCCCTTTATGGTCTCAAGCAAACACCAAGAGCATGGTATAGTAGGATTGATTCATACATGACAAACAATGGATTCAGCAGAAGCAATAGTGAGCCTACACTATACATAAAAACCAATAAAGAAGGTCAGATTTGGATTGTGTGTTTGTATGTTGATGATTTGATTTTTATTGGAAATTTGTCTATAGACACATTTAAATTAGCAATGAAAAAATAATTTGAAATGACAGATTTGGGATTAATGAAGTACTTTTTGGGCATAAAAGTTGTACAATCAAAGAAAAAAAATTTTATTTGTCAAACTAAATATGCAAAGGATGTGTTAAGGAGGTTTAAGATGCTGAATTGTAAACCAGCACTTACACCAGTTGCTACAAGGGCCAAAATTAGCAAAGAAGACAAAGGGTCTAATGTTGATTCTACAACATTCAAAAGACTAGTTGGTAGTTTGATGTATCGTATAGCTACTAGACCATATATCATGTATGGGGTTAGTTTAATCTCTAGATTTATGGAGTCACCAAAAGACTCACATTGGCAAGTTGGAAAAAGGATATTGAGATATGTGGCAAGAACTACAGAATATGGAATTTTATATTCCACAACTAACAATTTTAGTTTGATTGGTTTTACTGATAGTGATTTTGCAGGTAGGGTTGATGACAGGAAGAGTACTTTTAGACATGTCTTTCTTTTAGGCACAGGTGTGGTCACATGGGCATCCAAAAAGTAACCTATAGTGACACTTTCATCAGCTAAAGTAGAGTATGTAGCAGCCACATCAGCAGCATGTCAAGCAACTTGGATGAAGAGAATATTGAAAGATTTATTACAAGCATAGAAGGAGTCAACACCAATCTTTTGTGACAATAAATCAGCAATCACATTATCAAAACATCATGTCTTTCACAAGAGGAGCAAGCACATTGATACAAGATTTCACTTTATCAGAAAGTTAATGAACAATGGAGAAATCCATTTGTTATTCTGTATATCTGAAGATCAATTGACAGATATATTCACAAAGGCATTAACAAATGAGACCTTTGATTATCTAAGACAAAATTTAGGCATAGTAAATGATGAAGTTGTTAATGGTAGAAATTAAGGGGGAGTGTTAGAAACTCAAGATTAATTGGAGATAATTTCTCCACTCACAGTTTAACTACCTGTTGCACCTCCCTCCTCATGCATGCACAGTAGTTAACAAACATTTAGAGATCAGTTAGTTCAAGTAGTGAACAGTCAATTTATTTAAGCAGTTTAGAGGATTAGTTTAGACTTAATTAGATGTAGTTAAACAATCAGTTTATTTTCAGTTTAATTTGCCAAGAAAATCTATTTATAGATGCCTTGGGCGCAGCATTGTAAGCAAGAAAAAAGAAGATCGTTAAAAATTATTTTTCAAGATTGCAATAGCATTCTGAGTTTTGTGTTTATGTTCTTGTTCTTTATGCTCTGTTTTATCTTACAAATGCAAGTGATGAAGAGAAAAGTGAGCAGAACACGATGGATGTCATTGTGTGTAAGCAGGAAATGAAATGTGAGAAAAGCCATGACGATAAAATGCGTGAAAGAAAACACACATAAAACACTTGGATAGAAGCCGTCAAAAAGCAATATATGAATTAATTAAAGTCATGTTTGAAGGAGAACCCAAACTTCATTCGTGACTCCCAAAATAAATTGCTATTACATCTGGAAATACGAATTACGTCTGAAATGTCAGACAGAGACCAATCATAGTCACAGTCACAGTCACACCCACAGCTTTGGATTAAAGCTAAACACCCAAAACACTAATCAAATTAAAGTCTGCTACACCATGCTAGCGAACGTTTCATCATCTTCAGGAAATATTTTATTTTAATTACAATATATGAATTAATTGTATCATGGAAGGCCGCCATGTTTGAAGAGGCACCCTAACTTCATTCGGGAGTAGGGCCCAAAATAAATAGCCGTTAGATCTGGAATCTAATTTAGATATACAAGTTGTAGGTGAGACCTTATGCCAACCATCCACTTAACGAGTTGAACAAAGGCGATATAATTTTTTACATCACAACACGCGGCTAAGACCATATGAAATCCATGCCATCTTTCTCAAAGTTAAAAATAAGGCAATTGCAGTTAATAATTACATTTGTTCATGGAGGATATTTCAATCATCGCCTTTTATAATTTGGCATTCTAGAATTATGATTTTCGTATAAATGATGCGGTGGGACGCGTGACATACAATCTCATGAGGCCAAAATTTCTGTTATCATTTAGAAAGGATGAGCAGTCCCAACTTTTGAAAGGCAATGTTGAATGGATAATTTCAACCTGTTGTCACCCCCATTCTTTTCTGTGTTCATGGCAGAAGAACAAAAGATTGGTTGCAAACACCATCTGACAAGTTAGCCTACCAAGACCCCTATCTACAAATACAAACCCCACCCAGCTTATCAATGTTGATTCATATTTATTTTGTATCCTAAAACTGTCTCTTAGCTTTTATATCATCTATACATTTGATATAAAAGTTTGAATGTTCATTGAAGGTTACATTCTTTTAATGTTATTTGGATTTGAAGGTTTATTAACTTTTGGAAAGTATTTATTGAGCTCAAGTAAAATATTTTTCTTTGGTGCATCTTTTATCAAGATTTTTTTTATTAGAGATTGATTTATACATTTAAGATTTTATCACTTTATATGTTTATCATGTGATCACTTTAGATATGTTCTCTTATATATTACATGGTTCATTCATAGTTATATGATTATCTTATCTTTTTGAGGTGAGGTAACTATCAGTTTTTAATCTTCTCTCACTTCAAATGGGGGGCATATCAATATAAGTATGTCATATAAATATGGCTTCCATACATATTACAATTTCAGATTCAATGGGGGACATGTCATAGAGACATAGCTTTCACACATTCACAGTTTCAAATATATATTGGGGGCATGTTTTAGAAACATTTTCTCCATACTTATTCACTATTCAACGTACCTAGATTACAATGTACGCATCGTTTGGAAACATTATCCACATTGGCACTTATATAAATTTTTAAATCTCTTCATGTATAGCAGGGGCATGCTTTGTAAGTATGTTCTTGACACTTACATAATTTTTGAATTGACCAAAACATATAGTTATATGATTCATATACACATTTATAGAAGATTTCTATACGTTGGTGTCATTGTTATACATAGTTTCAGCATGAGACACATCTAAGATGCATATGTTATGCAATATGTGCCTAATATTAAAAAATACAAATCAATTTTAGAGTTTAAATACTTTTATGGAATGTCACCGCCCACCAAGCCGGACTTTTACGAACTATATTGATTCAATCTACTGCAGTAAAAAGTTCACTTTTTTGATATGTTTGAAATGATTAAATCACTCAATCTTGCCAAGGTTTTAGGTTAGAATCGATTGTATCATCCAACCTTACAAAATTGATATTATGATTTGTCTTGGTTCACTCACACACACTAGATTATAAGTATTACTGGGTTACATGGTTGAGCTAGTCTTAACTGTCAAGTGGAAATCCATCTTTTTCTCCAACTTTTGAGCATGGCCTTCATCTCTCTCTCTCTCTCTCTCTCTCTCTCTCTCTCTCTCTCTCTCTCTCTCTCTCTCTCTCTCTCTCCACATATCCTTAGATATATGAACTTTATAGATTTATATTTATCCTAATCTCAATTTTAGTGATTTATAATGATACATGTTTCAAATCAAGTTGTCAATAGGCAAGGTAGTTACATTAATATATAATGTATTCTTAAACATTGCCCTCTTTCAATTTCAATACTTTGAATTTTATATTAGGTACTGATTATATACTATAATATGCTATTAGTTCTAGGTCAGTCAGTATAAAAACACTCAAATTAGACTCAATCAAAGATAAGGTATGATATACACACTAGGTATGTATTTATTTCTTTTAAAATAGCAATTTCATTCTTAAATTAAAATGAGAAAATATAGACACTATTTATGAATTATATATCACCTCAGTCTTGTACACTTGTCAAACATAGACTTTAGTTATTCCGCTCAATTTTAGACCTTAGTTATTTCTCTCAATGTTATAACACATACACGTTCTAAGCTCAGTATTTACCAATCCTAAGAAAAATAATGCGTAAGCATTATATATATATATATATATATATATATATATATATATATATATATATATATATATTATTGCTATAACGCATATGTGTTATGCAATATTGCATATACAATATTATTATATCATAGATACATTATGTAATATTACATACATATTATGCAATACCACATACGTGTTATGTTACAATATCTACAAAATTATCCCCCAACTCCATGCACTTACCTTATTATTTTGTATTATTGTTGGAAATAAAGAATTAGTACCTTGAACTAAAGTCTCAACACTTATTTGAGAGACAACACTTGGAGGTCTTATGATATCTAGCTTCTTTCTTGGTCTTAAATCATCATCACAATTTTTATTTCGCATTTAATTTTTATTTGGGTCTTCTTCATCACCTCCACTTCATTGACTAACATTTTTATTTGGACTCTTAGAGTAGACCTTAATGGCAAGCTGAGTTGAATAAGAAGAAACTATTTGGTTCTTTTTCTTTGAAGTTTCTCCTTTTCATGAGCCTCTTATAGTAGTGAACTCAAAAAGAAAATTGAAACCATGGTTTTTTACCTTTGTAAAACAAATTTTGTACATTCCTCAAGATATGTCAACTCTTGAATAGAATAGTCAATTGGTGGTAAATTTATTAATTATTTTTTTAATGAAAATAATATCAATCATATCACTATTATCATTAAATACACCTTCACTAACCAATTCCAACCTTTATTAATTCAAATTTATCCACATATAGTCTCTCTTTCTATCTTCAAAATCATTCTCACAATCTTCCCAATAGTGTTCAATTTTTGACTAATGTAAATATCATAAACCAAGACAAATATTTTTTTCACATAATATTTGTTGTCAAAGGAAAATATTTTTATGTGAAATACATCATGAAATATGATATTGACTTCTCAATATTTCATGCATCATTTTTTTTTTACATATATAGTATCTAAAACCTATTAGGAAGGGGATCCAAATTATTTTGTTGTCTTTATATTTTTGTCAACTTATCCCAATTACTTGCATAACTTAATTAAAATTATTTTTTCACTGACACAACTCAGATATAGGTGAATTTTGAAAACTATATGAAATAATTGCCATGATCAACAACCTCTACAAATATTTAGATTACAATATTTCCTTCTATTGTCCTCACAATAAGCATTGTAGAAGAATCATTTAGTCTTCTAAAATGTTTCTTATTTCATTAATGATTTAAAGGAGATAGTCATAAATCATTCAATCAAGGATATGTTCCATTAGGTGAGATTTTAGGCCATACTTTCATATTTCTAATTGAATATAAAAAATATGAAGTCATGTAGAATTGTTGGGTAATTTCCAAGCTCATCAATTGTTTATAAAGGTTGGCACTGATGATTTGACCAAAGTGAATAATGTATTCTCTGTGACAAATTATATTGATGAACATACACATCCAATTATGTAATTTATTAATCTCATCATGATCCATTACTCTATTTAAGTATTTTATCATAAAAAATATATATTTACAAAAATTAAAAAATCTTCCCAAAAATGAAACCTATGCAGAACTTTGGGAAGTTTAGATGTTCATTTCTTATTTTTTCTTCAAGATTGAGTAATTATTGTTAGGTATTTATCTTTATTTTTCTCAAAGAAACTTTTCCCAATCTATTTTTTCATCTCTATTATTTCATCATGATGTAGAAGTTTGAAGACAATGTTTAAGGAAGGACCATCTAAGTGTGTTATCACCACATCTTAAAAAGCCCTGATTTCTCTAATTTTTTTGTTGTAATATTTGGCATAAGGAAGGAATAAGTAAGTACATTATATCAACTTAGGAAAACTAGTCGTGTTTAGAAGACCACCCTCAATGATTCATTGTGCAATGGGAGTTTGTTTCTCTTCTTGCATCTTTTCATAAAACCCTTCTCAACCAACATGGCTTATTTGAGAGTCACATATTTCAGGGAGGTTTGTTTCTAGAATAGACATCTGTTTATATCCTAGATATTTGAATTTCATTTTTGTTGGTTTGATAATATGAAGGGTTATCTTAGCAAGAATAAACATATGTTTATATCCTAGATATTTGAATTTTATTATAGTTAGTTTGGCAATGTGAAGCGTTGTCTTAACAAGGATTTCTATATATATATATGGCAAGAAGAAATGCTTGTGTGGGTGGAGAGGCCAAATCACAAAGTTCATAACAGAAAGACTTTCCTTAGGGTTTGCCTATAACTCTTTAAGAGATAGAAGAATCTAGGAAACACCATATATATATAGGAAATTAAAAATCACAATGTTTTAAGTTACAAATTTAGGACGAGCAATTTTTTTTGAAAACAGTGTGGAAAATATCTTACAATGGCTAAGAAAAATAAGGTGCAAGGTTTGTAGAGTGAAACCACCAGATTGGATGACAAATGGAGAGAAATGAAGCATCCGATGTTGGTATGAAGGTGAAAGAGAAGTTGAAGAAGGAATTGGAATTGCGTCAGCTATTTTTATGATACCAAGCACCATTTGAAATGCATAAAAACCAAATTCAATTCTCCATCAAGCTTGTCAAGTTGCGTAAATAATCTTTGTGCCAATTAAAATTTCATTTTTTGCTTTGGTTTGATCCTTTTGGGTACTTTTGGTATCTGAGTCATCTTGTGTACTAAGACGTCATTTGAGTTGTTGAATTTAGTGAGTACCTTCTACCGATCCTAGTCACAACATCAAGACTTTATATATTTTTTGATATGTATGAAAGTATCATATGGATTCACTAAATTACATAAAATGTTGTGTTGACATTTCTATTTAAATTTTGGAAATAAATATATAGTGGATTTATAATACCGAGGAAGTATATATCTAAATTAGTGAATTCTTTTGGCTAAGTAGTTATGATTAAAGGGTATCTACACTATCAAAATTACTGAGAGCACGATCCTATCCTTAATTACTTGCTTCTATGTTGAGTATCTAGAGAAACTTGTACCTTATTAGATAGATATATAATAACCATCATCTTCACCGGTGAACTACAACCCTTTCAATAAAACTTTAATTTTCAACGATAACATGAATTAACACAAATAATTTATAATCAAAACTAAAATTCTCAAATTCTAATAAAAGTGACATCAATGAAACCCCTTAAATTATCCTATTAAAAAATATTTAAAATAAAATCAAAAACTTCAAAAAGATAATATTTTAATTTTTCATATTTTTAATTATTAAATCCTCTACATTAATTATAATTTTTTCTTATCAAATTATTTTTTTATCTACAAAAATTTGTTATAGTAATTAATTTAATGAAATAAGAACATTGTTATTGGAAATGCTTCACCAACATGTTTGACAAGCATACTTGTCAACCCTCTCATGCTTTCACAATTTGGTGATGCTTTACTATTATTATTTGATGCTTCATCATGAAGTTATCTTGACAAAGCTTATGATTCTTGTAAAGCACACAATGCTTAAGCCTTTTAATATGTTTTAATTATCAATGTGTAACTTAGGGTGAAATTTATATAATTTTAGTCACGTCTTTCCATCGAAATCATAGTACAATTTTTAATGGAGGATTCAGATAAATTCTTATGGGCTACTTAAACTAAAATACTTCCTAATTAAAATGAATCATTGGCTAGCCATCTAGCATGGTTGACCCTAATTTCCTTTGAATCATTGGTTAGTTGCCATGTTTATTTTGATATGATATAAGTTGGTGGAAATAATGATGTAAATCCAAACAAGTAATGCGGGTAAGTGCATGCTGCAACAACCTCATCTCAGTTTGACAAGAATTCATACTATTCCTTTTCGTATCCAACAGCTATGTACTTTGTGATTTTTTATTGGATGTCCCTACAGGCAAGCACCTCAAATTAATTATTTGTCATTTCCTAATTATGTTACATTTAGTTGTCAATCACATTTAGTTATTTTGGATCCTCTAAAAATATTTTGAAATGTGGATTTACATTTAATATAATCAATTTTATTTTATAGACTTTATTTAGTAAGGGAATACTTTCAGATTCATTTAGGTTTAATTTGGAATTATTGTTCTAAAAAGTGGTCAATCAGTGGGTAGAGAGAAAATATAAAGGTATGTAAATAGAATAATCTAATTTTTAATATTATGTATAAAATTATATTATTTGTTTGAAGTTGAATGAGTGGATTTTTTTAGATGTTATGAACCATTTTAATTAACAAACCATTGTCAGAAAAGATAAATAATAGATTTTAAACAAATATTTGTCACTTTAAAATTAAATATATCATAGATGTCTAACTTCAAGTATTTAGCACCTAAAACAAGTTCAATGGTAGATTTTACCTAGGTAGAATATCAATAAAAACAATGTTATTTTTATTTTTAGAGATCAGAGTCCTAATATCTATTTCTTTGTTTCCAGATCTCAGAAAAAGAGTAGAAATAAACTCTAAGTAGAAATTAACCAAGAGGAAAATCAGATCAAATAAGTCAATAGGCATAAGCCTCAAACAAATAATTAGAAATTTGAGTTGATATCTACAATCTCCAATAAATAAGGGGACATCTTTGTTTGAAAAATCCACATTCAATCTTATCATCTATGCCAAATTCACAACAATCTTCCTCAACACACTATACCCATCTTTTCACACCAAGGAAAAGGATTTTACTATCTCAATTTGACATATGACTTAGATTTTAAGTACACCTTATTTATCAAATCCAATGACATTACTTTCCTTACTTATAAGAGGTGATGTTAAAAAAATAAACAACCTCATCTAAATTTAGAGTCATTCATTCAATCTAAAAAAGGCATTGTCAATTCTATAGGGAATTAAGACAAATAATTTATCTAAATCTAAATTCTCAAATCCCATTTAAACTATCCCATCAAAATTTATTTAAAACGACACTAAAAATATAAAAATGATAATATATTCAATTTTCATCTTTTTAACCATCAAATCAATTGAATTAATGATAACTTTTGTTTGAATTATTTTTTTATTTACAAAAAATCATCATAATACTTTAACAAATCAACAACATTTTTATTAAAAATTCTTCACCAACATACTTTTCAAACATACAATGCCTAAAAACCTTATGATGCTTGTTAAGTAATTTGATGCTTCATTATTAAATTATGATTGAGAGGTCTTGTGATAGTTGTTAAACATAAAATTCTTGTAAAGCACAAACTGCTTATACTATCTTTTAATAAACAATGTGAAACTTAGGGTGCATTTTACATGATTTTAGCAACCTTTTTTACATCAAAATCATACTAGTGATTATAAGGGAGGATTGAGATAAATTATTATGGGTTACTTATGATAAAATACTTCATAAAGGAAAAGAAAACATTGGTTGGCCGGTTTGCATAATTGACCCTAATTTCCTTTAAATAATAATGGTTGGTTGTCATGTTTACCTTGGTATGATAACTTGGTGATAAAAGAGATGAAAATCCAAACATGTAATGTGGGTAAGTGTAAGTTACAACAACCTCATTTCAGTCTGATAGGAATTTGGATACAACGGCCATTTACTTCATGAGTTTTTGATTGGATGTCCCTGTAGATAAGCACGTTCGAATGGAACTTGAATTAATTAGTTTCTATTTACATTCATCATGCATCATATTTTTACCTTCTTTTACACTGTTTTTTGATGGTGTAACTAATATTTTTCATTTATATGTGCTAAAAAACACATACAAAACATATCGTTTAAAGGAAGCTTTAACTAGAGCATTTTGCATGATTTTCTTTGTGTCTCTTTGTCACACAATGTCTTGTATATTTGTTCTAATAGAATTTGTTTCTTTTTTTGGTTTTTTCTACCAAAAATTGATGCACCTACATTTATATATTATTTCTATAAAATTTGTTGTCCTTGATCCCATGTGTAGATCTTAATTTTTATTCTTTTACTTTGAAAATCTAGCTCTAGTTTTTAAACTTTCTTGCCTGGAAATAATGAGGGATAAATAGAGGTTGGATAGCCCTAAATAATATTTTTTGATTGTTTTATTGTTGCCTACATTATAATACTTTGAAAAGGGTTCAAATCACACAAGGTTCTACCATCTATGTGTATGTATGCTTTAGAGTGTTCCACTAGAATGAATTACAACTCTTTGGATTTTGACACTTGAAAACATGTAACTTTGACCTTAAATTTATATTCATACTTCAATTTAATATTATTAATTTGAGGGGTTTTTTCATATTTAGATTATTTTTTATAATTCCCCAAGGGTGTGCAAATAGATTTATCAAGCTTTTTTGAGATGAATGATATATGTTAGATGTGTTAGATAAGAAAGGACTTAGATTTGATGTTTATTTATAGATGAATCTTTGGGTGATTTCCTTATCCAACATGTGAAACTTGCATAGACCAACCCAAGAGAAATATTTACATTTTAAAAATAGCCATTAGAGTTAAATGAACACTGCTAGTGAAAGTGGAATTTGTTAGTTACTACCAGCAACTGACAGTTGTTGTTGGAAGCACAATTATTGAAGGGGGGAAGGCGGATGTGGAGGAAGAGGTGGGGGTGGGGGTTTCCAGGAGGAGGATGAATCATTATTTTAAAAAAATTCTTTAAATTACACTTAAGTAATCATGAATCATTCAAACAAGCATATAGATTTAGCAAGCAAAAACAACTATCCATATAAGCATGAAACACAAGAACACATCATATATGTGGGAAACCCTAAAGGGGAAAAAAATAAAATATCTCTAAAAATAGACTACAATTTTATAAGATAAAAATAAATTTGAGTGAAACACCAACTCCACATGAAACACCAATTTCAACTAGTCAAGCACCCATTTGACAAAGCTTTAGCAGGCACCCACTTGCAAGGAGGCACCAATTGCCTAGATGACTTAGCTACCTAATTGTTTGGATAATATTTAGAATAATATGTTTCTCAACTAACAAATTATGACCTTCTCTTCAACTCTTAACACTCTTATCCATCTCATATTGCCTTTTAGGCCTCTTCACTCAAATGTTTTCAAGACTAATCAGGTCATCTAACCTTGATCTTCATACTCATTACCCTTGTTAGATATTCATGATAGTATTTCTATATCCCTATTATGGTCTAAAAGACCTCCTAATTTTCAATGTGATATTTCCTTTGTTTGCAATCTCACCTCATCTAGCTAGTCAATTAGGCTTATTAAGCCTTGTTCTTATACAATCCTCTAGCTCACACACCTCTTAATTGGCCATACACACTTGCACACTTTGGATTAACCTTAAAATAAGTCTTATAATATGTTTCATACATGAATCAATCATTACAATAGGTCATCCACAACTTAAAATACCAAAACCTCTTTTAGGCCTTTAATGAGACCTAATTCAATTAGGCCTTCATTAGTACACGTTACCCTTTGATCTCCTTTGATCAATTTTAAAATTCAAACACAATAAGAACACTTCATATACCACTCAAATAGACCCCTAATATACTCATCTTATGTCCATGAAACTTTTTAGCTCCAACCACCACTTGAAGCACACCATTAGTATTGTTTACATTAGGCCTTCACACATATGGAAAGATCTGTATTGAAAAATTGAAAATAACACATTATTTAACTATACAAACATGATAACAAATCACATACAAAAAACCTCCAAGAAAATAAAAAAATCATCAATTGCATTAGACTTAATGACACAGGGAAAAAAACCTCAAAAACATATTTTCAACTCACTCACTCAGAACTGCGAGTTTTTATCAAAGACCAATCATGGTGACTTAGAACTTCAACAATTGTATATACATATTTAATGACTTATGATGTATGTAGTTTATCCTATGAGATCATTATACTATTCTCAGATAGAAAGGTAATATCATCAAATGAAAAATATTGGCCTTGTAGATCAATCTCATGACTTTATATCTCACTATCTCATCTAAACTAGATAGGTCAACTTGTGAGCAATTTTTCACTATATTCACTGAATTTAAAAACTTATACCAAACATTAAATTGCATTAAAATTCATGAAAAAAAATTCCATGCACTTAGTTTCATCACTCTATCATGATAACACATTCCTAATCATCTTCTCATTATTGCTTGGGTTTCTCACTATTTTTTACTATTAGACCTGTTAGTGACTAGTTAACTTGGATGACTAATTTAGCAAACTTAAGGAAAATAACCTATTCATAAACATTCATAGACATGAAACATAAATCTCAATCTTCATCCTCCATCCATTTTCATATTTTGACTTGGTCGAATTTGATTGCTACAACAAATCTCTGAGAAATTAACACTTTTCTATAGGGTTTACTCACACACTTGACAACTCAATCACACCTTGAGATGTCGGGGAGAGTTGAATACAACCTATAATCACTTATATATCCATACAAATCTATTTTTATCTCTTTTTATTAACATCTTCAACATCGAGTCCTTATTAGGGTTCTAAGAAGGTTTAAACCTGTTTCTATTATTAACAATAATTCATAAAGTATAGCCCCTCAATCCAAAAATAAATTATTAGAATTTTGAGCTAGGATCCTTCCCCATATACCATGAATATATTAGGTTTTAATGCATATTTTTGATGAGCTAATGATCACAAAAAAAATCCTTCTAAGGTTGAGAAGCCTTCATTCTGAGCACTTGAGAGACTTCAAAATAACTTTTCATGCCTTATACTTCAAACTGTGACTTCAAACTACATGAAAACAATTGAAATAACATACCTTACCTTTGAAAATTATTTCATAAGCTCAAATACTCTAAAATTTGATCATGACCCCTCATTAGGCCATAATCTCTCTCTTTGCTCTCTAGACCTTAACCTGCAAACCAAATTAGGTCTTAAAATTGACCTTCATGCCTCTTTTAATACACTCAACCTTACTTACATAATAAATCAACCTCTCTCATGCTTAAACACTATCATACATCCTTCACATGCCTTGACAATAGATCATGATACCTCATTAGGTCAGGGAAAGTCTAAAAGTGGTTTAGGTGCAGTCTTAGTCTGAAGGTCCTATCCTTGTAGGATCAACCTAAGACCCTCATGAGTGATCCAATACTTCACATACAAGCTAAATAAACCTCATACATTTAGTCATGTCTATGTGAACTCATATCACCAAGCTATTAGAGGTATAATCACTGAGAGGAGGGTGAATCAGTGAGCCCAAATAATCCAACTTCAATTATGATCTAATAAAATACTTAATCAATTACCACAAGCATTCATGAAGCATACATATCATTCATAGAAATGAGCAAGAGAGATAATGCAAGATCAATCATATAAAATAAGACATATGTGGGAAACACTCTTGGAAAATAAAACCAAGTGGAACTTGTACTTGGACCATTATACTATAATAACAAGATCTAATTTAGATCATCTATAAATGATCAAAGAACTACAATCCCTATTAAATGAGACTCTAATCCCACAAGGTACTACCACACTTATCTAGCTAAGTTGTAATAACAACTAGACCTTTTAGTAAGTTTTATATTGTAAGGAGGCTACAACCACCTTAGATGTTAAGCTACCACAATAACACCTATGAACACATCCACCTTTTAACTGATGTCAACGACACCTAATGATGCAGCTTTTCTTATTACACTTCACCTTCATTCACACTCAAATAACAAGTTCTCTATTCTGCCAACAAAAATATGACCAACAAGTCATATAAATAGTCCTCAATTTGTTCTTCTCTTCAACTCAACTTTAGGGCACTATACCCTTCCTTCCCTAAAAAAAACACACACATAAGCCTCTCTCCAATCACTCTTTATTTTCTCACATTAATTCTAGAACCCATCATCTTTGGTTCCACTATTTATAGAGTAATCTTGATAATCACTACCTTGGTTGGCCATTAGGCATGCCTTAACCCTTAAGGCATCTCTCACATGAAGCATGACTCAATACAATCTTCATAGGTCAACCATAGCATTTATGGGTCACCTTTAAGGAACTACACCTTTTAATAAGGCCCTTGTATCCCTTATAGGTCTCATGTGAAACCATTCACTCCTTTAACACTCCCTCAAGTAAAATAATAACACATGAACACTTTGAAGTACATGGGTCCAATCCTTATTTACCCTTTTAATATTTAAATTATCATAGTCAATTTAACTCACCTCTGTGTATGCTCAAACAATTCAAACACTAACTTAGTGCACATAGTTACCATGAATGAACAAACAATCAATGTATTATGCATTATTAATACTCAAGATACATCAATCACATCTCCAAAGCCCACACATAACATCCTCATGGAGTCTAAAAAATGTTATAATAGTTAATTCACTGTGAAACATCAAAACACCATCAACACAAGCTCAAATATCCTTCTCAGGTCACTCGCAAAATAAGCATGAACACATAGTAAATTTATAGGCTCAATATTTTTGATATTACTCACTTTCAGATATTTAAATCATGTTCATTAGATATGTCATGAATTCCTCTTCATATTTTCTTTTTATATCAATAACAAATTTGACTTCTATCAAAAGTATGGATAAAATACAGAGCTCTAGTTTTTCTATGTTAAATTCAAATATTTGAATAACAATAGTAACAGTTAACCTTCGAACACAATGCTAGAATCTTGTATCCTCTCAGCTCAGATTGAATACACACTGTCAATCTCTTTCAATATTTAACATACATGTGTCAATTATTAGATGTTAAACTTCAATCACATTTATCTCATCTCATGCAATCTTGAAATATTGACTCTATATGCTCCATTGATCTCTGCAGATCAATCAAGTCAATAATGATCAATGCTCACCATTGATCAATTTGTATGAATTCCCACTCACTGTTAGATCATTATCTTGTACCCTTTCTTTGTGGTTAAGCATCATGCACCTATCTTCATCTCGCTACCCCCTGATTTCTTGGATCCATGTGCACCATTGATCTTACTCAAGCTTTAACACTTTCAAAAATGACTAAGTATGGGAACTCTGTCAATATGCCTGAGTAACCATTTTTATCCTTAATAACTTCTTCTATGATTTGTCGTAGGATCTCAAATTTGGACCAAATGATCTATTCACATAAGAAAATCCAACTATGTGATACACATCTACTGAAGCCTTCACAAATGTGAGTTATATCACCATTAAAGTGTCATCTCAAAATCTTTTATCACAAAGCCAACCATGTCAAAACTTACATGAGAGGCCAACTTTGAGCATTCATAACTTTTGTCACACTTTAACGCATGATCTATAGATTAGCACAAATCAACTATGCTCAAAACTGAACAAACCCATATGATTAGTTTCTCTTGACATATTCACACATGCAAGATATAACACCATCAAAATGCTCATTTGATTTTTCTGCCTCATTGCAAATTTGGTTATGGAAAAACACAGTCAAACTGTTTGGGAGTCCAAATTTACATATGCATATCTTTTGATGCACTACGTTGCATGATCTAAAAATTAATGAAAATAAAATAGATACAAAACTAAATAAACCCATATAATCACCTTATCTTAAAATGTCCACATGTGGGAGATATTCCATCATCAAACTAATTACTCAACTCTTTCTGGCCACATTGAAAATTTGGCTAAGTATGGAAAAATAGTGAATTATGTCTTAAAATCCAACTTTGCACCTTCATATATTTGATCATGATTCAATGCATGGCTTGAGATCTAGTGAAAAATAACTAGGGACTACTGTGATCAAAACCATATAACAAACTCCCCTTGACTCATTCCTACATGGCAATGATGATGTCATATAACTATCTACTCATATTTTCTTCCACTAGACCCAAAGTGTCTAGATAAAAACTATGGACTAACAGATGAATTCTACTTGTGAACATAAGCTCTCAAAGCATAGATAATATCTTAGGGACCTATTTCATATGATTCCATCACCATACTCATCCTTTATCCTCTCTAGCCATGTCAATACTAAAGATCAACCAACCATACATAAAACACACTAGAACAAGCACATCGTACACTTTGTCATTGTCAGATAGACTATCAAGGAACTTCATCCACTCACTAGATACACTTCCATGACATCACCATGAAATCACTGATAACTCTCAAATAATCTCTCACTTTTTCATTGATGTCAACACCCATCAATATAGCAATATACAACTCACCTTCTCTCTCTTAAAAGTACTACAACATGAACTTTCTCCTCAAAAGGAACTTTCTTTCCTTTTGACATAATGATAAAGTGGATACACACTAATCTTGAGGACGTAAAAATATTATCAAATAGGAAAGGGCCATCTTAGAAAGATGATGCAAACACCTCCTTACCTTGAGCCAACCTCTTCTTATCTTGACAACTTTCTCTTACTCCATGTCAACTTTAGCATCATGTCAAATTTCTTCCTATAGTATCATCATGACTCACACTTGTCACCTTTAGCTTCCATGTGTTAACTTGCCTTCTTCCTTGAATTCTAGGATCCTAATAAAATTTATTTTGTCTTGTGGGCCTTTACTTGTAGAACCTAGCAATGTGACCTCTCTGTTCACAACTATAGCACACCATACATTTGAAAGAAATGTATCTTGCCTTACCTTATTTGGACAAAAAATTTCAATGTGTCCTATGTCATGACAAACAAAACAACCTCCCCCTTTTGAAGAGGACTCACATTGTCTAATCTTATGTGGATAATAGTTTGCAAAGTGCCCCACATCAAGACAATTAAAGCACTTGATTTTGTTCACACCTTTTAACTGATGACCCCTATCATAGTCCCATGTAAATTCATTTCTAATAGGTCTTTTACACTCCCTAGACCTATGACCAAATTGATTTCATGTTTAACACTAACCATCAAATCCTTCATACCTCACAATATTTGGTTGTCTAATATGATTTATCTTTACTCTTCTAGCACCTTCATTCTTTGTATTCAAAGTATGATTTTTTTGGTTCTCATTAGTCTGCATCTTGTCTTGAGTTACAGTCTTTTATTCTTCTTCATATCCAAGACTATTTCTATCACTAACATGCTTTTGACCATTTAGAATGTTGTCTAGATCACATGAGCTCTTTTCAAATCTCACAAATGTCTTCACCTTATTAGCTGTCTTTTCTAGCTCAGATCTCAAAGATTTATTTTTAGAGACATACTTTGAACATTCATTTTCTTTAGCTTTTAGGCTTGTAGAGAGATTTCCAATTGATAAATGAGATGCTTGATCATATATTCGTGCTCCTTGGCATATTCATTCAATCTTTGCCTCATATACACTGAATTGCTCCTCATATTACTTGAGCTTAGATTTAATATTTTTATTGATCTTCTTCTCAATCTTTAGTTTTTCAAGAGCATTCATCAAAATAGTTTCACTGTCTATCTCATCTTCATCATCATCTGAATCACTCCAAGTATATTCCTTCTTATGTGAGTAACTTCCTTCCTTAGCCATGGAAAGGGCTTCATCTTTAGCAGGACCATCATCTTCATGATCATGTTCTAAGTCACCATCTTCACTCTCATATGATGAGCTGCAATCTTCTCTGATCTAAAGATTCTTCTTGTTTTTGAAAAACTTCTTTTTGTTGTTAAAATTTCCAAATCCTTTCTTCCTGTATGTCTTCTTGTCTTCATCTTAGCCTTCATCATGCTATTCATCATCATTATTATCATACTTATGAGGGCACTTCCAATAAAAATGTCCTATCTCTCCACAATTGAAACATTTGAGAGGTAATTTACCTGTATACTTCCCTAAGCCAATGCTTAATTTTATAGTAATCAAAATAATTAGTTCATCATCATCAATATTAGATATATCATCCTATTTGGATTTCTTACCTTGAAAATTCTTCCTAGGCTTCATCTCTATCTTGAATTTTGCTTCCTTCTTTGATGGTATATCATCATTCTTTCTCATCTCATAAGCAGGAAGGGCACCATGCAATTGATCCATCTTCAACTAAGTAAAATTATGACTCTTTTCTATAGCAGATACTTTCAAATCAAACATAGGGGAAATAGACCTTAATACCTTTTGAATAATATTAATCTCTTCAATATTCTCTCTAAGACCTCTAATGATATTTACAATCTCATCAATTCTCTACAGAAAGGATGCCAGAGTATCTTATTCATTCATCTTGAGACTTTTAAATTGTCTTTTGTGAGTTTGTAACTTAGCAAGCTTAACCTTTGAATCTCCTTCAAAAATAGTCTTTAATTTATCCCGTATTTTCTTGACATAAGTTAATGAATTAATTTGGTGAACTTAGTTTCTATAAGACCATAGTGATGGAATTCATTGCCTTAGAGTTGTTTTCAAATAACTTCTTGTCTATAACACTAGATGGAGGAATAGTAGGGAAAACAAAACCATCCAAAACTGATTGCAATACATCAAACCCTACATATATAATTAGGTCTTCATCCTAGCACTCCAAAATTCATAATTGGATCCATTGAACATTGGTGGTTTCTTAGTAGATAAACCACATTTCTCATTTTGACTAGCATTATACCTTGGATCACCTTCCAGTTGTCAATATTTTACTAAAGGACCTCACTATGATACTAATTTTTAGAGGTACAATCACTTGGGGGGGCGGGGGGCATGGTGGGGGCTGGTAGCGGGCATGGATCAGTGATCCCAAATAATCCAACTTCAATTTTGATCTAATCAAATACTTAATCAATTACCACAAACATTCATGAATCATACATATCATTCATAACAATGAGAGAGAAAGATAATGCAAGATCAATCACGTAACACAAGACATAAGTGGGAAACCCTCTTGAAAAATAAAACCCATTGGAATCTATAATTATAATAATGTCATATAATAACAAGATCTAATTTAGACCATCTATAAATGATAAAGGAAGTACAATACCTATTTAGTGAGACTCCTATCCCACAAGGTGCTACTACACCTGTCTAGCTGAGTTACAATAATAACCAGACCTTTTATCAAGTTTTACCTTGCAAATATGATGCAACTAGCTTAGATGTTGAGATGCCACAACAACACCTATAAACACATACACATTTGAACTAATGTTAACAACACCTGATGATAGGCCTTTGCCTATCACATTTCACCTTTGCTCACACTCAAATATCAAGCTCTATATTCTGCCAATAAAAATATGACCAACAGGTTATAAAAATAGTCTTCATTCTATTCTAATCTTCAAATCATCCTTAGGGAACTCTACCCTTGTCTTCTCAAAAAAAATACACAAGCCTCTCTCCAATCACTCCTTAGTTTCTCACATTAAGTCTAGAACCCATCATCTTTGGTTCCATTATTTATAAAGCAATCTTGATAATCACTACCTTGGTCGGCCATTAGGCATGCCTTAGCCCTTAAGGCATCTCTCACATGAAGACACGTCTCAATATAATCTTCATAGGTTGACCATAGCATCTATGGGTCACCCTTAAGGAGCTATACCTTTTAATAAGGCCCTTGTAGCCCTTATAAGTCTCATGTGAAACCATTCACTCCTTTAGCACTCCCTCTATCAAAACAAGAACACATGACCAATTTCAAGTAAATGGGTCCACTCATTACATCCCCTTTGACATCCTCAAATGATCAAAATCAACTTAGTTCACCTCTGTGTATGTTCAAACAGCTCAAACACTGACTTGGTGTACACAATCACCATGAACAAATACACAATCAACTTCTTAAGCATTGTTCATACTAAAGATATACTTTTCACACCTCCAAAATCCATACACAACATCTTCATGGAGTCTACAACATGTTTCAATATCTAATTCATCATGAGACATTGAAATAACATCAACACAAGCTCAAATATCTTTCTCATGTCACTTCTAGAATAAGCACAAACACATAGTCAACTTATAGGCTCATTATCTTTGATTTTAATCACTTCCAAATCTTCAAATTAGGTTAATTATATGCACTATAGAGTCCTCTTCATCTTTAATTTTCACAGCACTAGAAAATTTGACTTCTATTAAAAGATATGGATAAAATATAGAGCTCTAGTTTTTCTTGTGTTAAATTCAAATATTTGAATAACAACTATCACAGTTAACCTTCAAACACATTTCTCAAATCTTGTGTCCTCTCATCTTAGATAGAATACACACCATCGATCTCATTTGATATTTAATGCATAGGTTCCAATGTTCAGATGTAAACTTAAGTCACATTGATCTTATGTCAAGTAATATTGAAATGTTGACTTGATATGCTCCATTGATCTCTATAGATCAATCAGGTTTATAAAAATCAATGCTCACCATTGATCATTTTTTATGAATTCCCACTCACCATTGGATCATTATCCTATACATTTTCTTAGTTATTAAACATCATGCACCTATCCTCATCTCGATGCCTCCTAACTTCTTGGAGACACACACACCATTGATCTTGTTCGAGCTTTAACACTTTGAAAAATGACTATGGGAACCCTATCAATATGCCTAAGTAGCTATTTTTTATCCTTAATAACTTCTTATACGCTTTGATGTAAGATCTCAAATTTGGATGAGATGATCTCCTCACATAAGAGAATCTAAATATGTGACACACGACTCCTAAAGCCTTTGCAATTGTGAGATATATTTCTATTAAAGCTCCTTCTCAAAATATTCTATCACAGAGCCAACCATGTCAAAACCTTTTTGAGAGGCCAACTTTGAGAATTCATAACTTTTGTCATGCTTCAGTACATGATCTATAAATTAGCACAAATCAATTATGCTCAAAACTAAACAATCCCATATGATTAGTTTCTATTAACACCTTCACATGTGAAATATATAACACCATCAAAATTCTCACTCGACTCTTTCTACCACATTGCAAATTTGGCTAAGTATGGAAAAACAAAGTCAAACTACCTAGGACCCCAACTTTACATATGAATATCTTTTGACATGATATATTGCATTATTTTAAAATTATTTCAAATAAATCAACTTTAAAACTGAATAAACCCATATGATCACCTTCTCCTAAAACATTCACATGTGTGATATATTCCATCATCAAACTTCTTACTCGGATCTTTGTGGCCATATTACAAATTTGGACATGGAAAAATAGTGAATTATATCTTAGAATCCAACTTTTCACCTTCATATCTTTGAACACATTTCGATGCATGACTTGAGATCTGGCACAAAATAACTAGGGGCTATTGTGATCATAACCAAATGACCATCTCCCCTTGAGTCATTCCCATGTGGCAATGGTGACATCATCAAACTACCTACTTAGATTTTTTGTCACTGGACACAAAGTGTTTATATGAAAACTGTGGACTATAAAATGAATTCTATTATGCACACAAGCTCTCAAAGCATAGATAACATCTTAGGGACCTTTTGCACATGCTCTAATCACCATATTCATCCCTAATCCTCTCTAGACATATCAATACTTAAGATCAACCAACCATACATAAAGCACACTAGAGAAAGTAAATTACACACTTTATCATTGTCACATAGACTATCAAGGCTCTTCATCCACTCACTAGAGACACCTCCATGATATCATTGACAACTCTCCAACAAAAGTCACCAAGCTCATTCCTTCTCACAAGGTCTTTTCATGTCATGACTAGGGTTAGGCTACTCAAAGATCTGTACCTTCATGCAACCATAATGAATTAGTTACCTTCAAATTTTATTTTATGACATCCTTAAGTGATAACACTCCATCAATACCCTTTATCAAATTAGCACACTGCAATATAAACACAATCTCTCAATGATATCAACCTAATACAAGATGTACCACTGACATCAATGATAATACTCAATAATCTCCCCCTTTGTCATTGATGGCGACCACTTTCATAAACTTCTCTCAACAAGAAACTTCTTCCTCATTCTTAACTTTATCCACCTTTGACATAAATTATAAAGTGATGTCTACAATACCTTGGATCACACTCTCTTACAACCAAAATACGTAACACATAGGACTATGAATTTATGAGTCATAATGCAAATATACTTCCTCTATCTCTATGCATACCTTCTTATAACAACTCACCTACTCTTTGAGATAATGAACCACCTGATTAGCTCCCCCTAAGTAATAGTATTCTTTAATGATTG
Source organism: Torreya grandis (assembly GCA_037957365.1). Taxonomy (NCBI): domain Eukaryota; kingdom Viridiplantae; phylum Streptophyta; class Pinopsida; order Cupressales; family Taxaceae; genus Torreya; species Torreya grandis. Next base: position 8,863,563 of record JARHVA010000038.1, on the reverse strand, counting down.
CTAGGGGTAGGAATTACACCCAATTCCTATATTAGGTGTTCAAATGTTTCCCTTGGAAGTGGTTTGGTCAAAATGTCTGTAATTTGATCTTGTGTAGAAACATATTCAAGTCTGACACTTTGTTCACTTACCTAATCTCTTAAAAAATGATTCCTGATGGGAATGTGCTTAGTCCTTGAGTGCATGATAGGGATATTTGAGATGCTTATATCTCTTGTATTGTCACAATAGATAGGTCTAGTACCATCATACTCCACTTTTTAATCTTTTAGGGGTTATCTCATCTATAGAACTTGAGTACAACATGAAGATGCTATAATATACTCATCCTCATAAGTGGATAATTCTTTTGATGGTTGCTTCTTGATTATCCATGAAACTAATCACCCACCTAAGAAGAAATCTCCTCCACTGGTACTCTTCATATCATCTAGACTTCCTTCCCAGTCTGCATCTATGTAGGCTATTAAATTAAACTCCTTGATCCTTAGACACCACAACCCATACTCCATAGTCCCCTTGAGATACCTGAGTATCCTTTTGACTACTTATAGATGACTTTCCTTTGGATCTATTTGAAACTTTTTCACATGACCTACTTCTTGCATGATGTAAGGTCTAGAGGTAGTGGTGTATAGCAAACTTCAAATAATTGACCTATATGATGTTTGATTGACCTTTGGAGACTCATCTTCATTTCTTAACTTACACCCTATGATCATAGGTGTACTAATTTCCTTGAAATATTGTATCTCAAATAGAGCTATCCCATGTTAGAATATTATTCTCCAACATAAGCCATGTAAAGAGCATGATCTTAACAGGAATGTACCATTTCCACAAAGTAGTATACCACCACTTAACCACTACTTCACAGTGTACAAAATAGATAGATTCATAAGCCAAATTGGCACTTACCATACCAATCTTGTCATTCCATCTCCAAACAAGTGAGTCTTTTGTATCAATCAATTATACACTACTACGTTAAATTCTTATTGGTTGCTTACAATAAAATACTTCCTAAGGGAAAGGGAAACATTGATTGGTTTGTTGGCATGGTTGACCCTAATTTCCTTTCAATAATAATGGTTAGTTGCCATGTTTATATTGTTATGCTAAGATAGTGAAAACAACGACACAATTCCAAATGTGTAATGTGGGTAAGTGCAATTTACAACAACCTCATTTCAGTCTGATTAGAATTCTAGTCTGACAGGAATTTGGATACAACAGTTATTTACTTCATGAGTTTATGTTTGGATGTCCCTGCAGGTAAGCATGTTTGAATGAAACTTGAATTAATTAGTTTCTATTTACATTCATCATGCATCATATTTTTACAATCCGACGCAATGTTTTGTGATGGTATAACTAATATTTACAATTTATATGTGTTGAAAGGCACATACAAGACATTTCTTTTAAAGGAAGATTTAACCAGAGCATTTTGCATGATCTTTGTGTCTCTTCATCACACATTGTCTTGTATTTTTGTTCTACTAGAATTTGTATCTTTTCTTAGTTTTTTCTACCACAGATTGATGCACTTGCACTTATATATTATTTCTATAAAAAAAATTTCCCTTGATCTTATGTGTAGATTTTAATTTTAATTTTTTTACTTTGAAAATCTAGCTCAAGCTTTTACACTTTTTTGCGATGAAATAAAAAGGGGTAAATAGAGGTTGGATAACCTCAACTAATCTTTGTTGAATGTTTCCCACATTTTAATACTCTGAAGAGGGCTCAAATCACACAAAGTTCTATCATCTATGTGTATATATGCTTTATAATGTTCCACTATAATGCATTACAACTCTTTGGATTTTGACATTTGAAAACATGTATCTTTGACCTTACACTTATATTCATATTAGAATTTAGGAATATTCCTTTGAAGGGTTTTTTATATTTGGATTATTTTTTATAATACCTCAAGGGTGTGCAAATATATTTATAAAGGAATGATATGTGTTAGATAAAAATGGCTTTAGACTTGATATTTATTTATAGATGAATATTTGGGTAATCTCTTATATCTAGCATGTGAAACCTACATCTAGTCCAACCTAGGAGAAATATTTACAATTGAAAAATAGACATTAGAGATCATGGGACACTGCTAGCGAAGGTGGACTTTTCTAGTAACTAACAACATCTGATAGTTGTTGCCACTTTCTAGGAAGGGAAAAATAGTAATGTGGAATATAGAAACAATATTCTTAGGTTAATGGAGAATAATGGTATAGACTAGGTATATCTTTAATGGGGATGATGGAAAAATTGATTTTTCAAAGTCGATAATTAGGTAAACGGATATAAGATAATGTGATCAAGAGTCAAATATATATGCACAAGTTATGTATGATAAAGATAATTAAAACCAATTTTTTAAAGTGTGTAATACCAAGTTAAAGTGTCTAAAAATGCCTTTCGTTTAGTATGATATTAAAAATTCTAGATTAAAAGGATAAATAAAATAGATTGGTACATGAGTGTAACTTCACTTGGTGTTTCTAGTTATGTCATAAATATTCCACTTAATCCATACAAAATATATAAGGAAACATGTATAAATCAATATCCAACCATGATAGAAAAATATAAGATACTTTATATCATTGACCTATTTTAAATTGAAAAATCAAGAAACAAATACACCTATGGGTATGCGAACTAAACTACCCACTATTAAAATCATTTGGAGAATGTTACAGGGTGATTATTTCCTAAGGAAATACCATTGTTAAAACCATCAGTCAAGAAGTATAAATTCCTCAATCCCCATTGATGATGAATAAGTGTTTTAAATTTGAGCAATGGAGAACCTCAACTACACCACTAAAAATATTATCATATCTCTTTTGATGATACCCTAAAATAAGTTCATGTGTAAATTAAAACTTTGAATCAACCACTTCAAACATAATATAAAATTAAAGTACTCACTTAGTACAATCAAACTCATCATATAAATACAAATGTATATACATGAATAATATTTATGCCTCCAAATCTGATCCATATGTATCTCAATTTTATATAGAATGCCATACTTTATATGTCAATTTTTTGAATATGACCTATATAATATATATTATACTATCATATATTATATCAAATTGCTCTCATAATCATGTAAAATGCCTCACATAAGCATCTCATATTCCTCAATCAATTAATTTGACCCAATATGAATATCAATTTGTGTTATAATCTAAATCACAATCTAAAATGAAATATGAAGTTTTTGTCTATCAATGCTTGAATGTCTATGACAATCCCAATAATATTCTCCATTTTTAAGGTAAGGGATGAAGTATGTAAATATATCATCTCAAAAAAATATAATTATTTTGTATCATGTGATGTGGTGTGTGTGTGTGTGTGTGTGTGTGTGTGTGTGTGTGTGAGAGAGAGAGAGAGAGAGAGAGAGAGAGAGAGCTAACCTAATAATATATATTAGCATAGGTTAATTACACAAATTTGAGGGATAAAAAATGTCCTACCTTTAGACATGATTTTATTAAAATTTAAAAAATTTAAAATGTTGTAGATAATTTAAGATGCCTACACTTAAAATTTTAAGATGGTATGAAAACATGAATTACAGAATTTAAATTATAATTTCCAAAACATTAATATTATTTGAAAATTGGTTAAATATAAGTAGGTCAAACATCTAAAATTTAAAGAGGAACTCTTTCTTTTTAAAAGAAAATAGAGTAAATATACGTCTGTGAGGCCCACCATTTTTTTAGCACCATTTAATATTGTTTGAAACCAATTAGTGAATATTTAAATAAGATATTCTAGTTTTTGACCTATATTTTTTAATGAATATTTTTTTAATTAATTAAACAAGAAATATATCCTGAAACTTTTTTGTGCACCACCCTAAATACCTCAAATGAAAATGAAAAATTGTTTTTTCTAATGTGGGTAGAATTAGGCTTAGTTTGTGACCATATAATTTATTTTACACTTGGATCAATGAAAAAAAATTACATAAACATGAATATGCATGTATATTTATAGCATGTAGTGCACTGCCTAAAAAGGTATAGTTGGAAATCAAAATAGTTTTAACCCTTAAAATAGACTAAAATTTATAAAAATAATATATTTGGAAAGATGAGAGGGTGCTCGTTGTCATGGTAATAAATTTTATTTTATTTTTTTGGTTGAAATTCATAGCGTTTTTTGTGATGGAAGTTGAAATTTGATGTTTTTTTGTCAAAACTCTCGGACTCAGTTGTAGATTGATAGGTCGAAGGATTTGGCTTGAGAATCCAAGCCATTTTTGAGCCAAAAGGCTAGATTTTTTGAATTTAAATTCAAGTAATTCATATGCATTATAACACATACATGTTATTTTTTCATAGCATATAAAAAAAAAATTATCTATGGGTACGCAATTTTTTTATCTTGAGCTCCTTAATAGTGATGTGTTGTGATAATTTCAATTGTAAAGTGAAGTGTATCATTATACAGGAAAGGTCCCTAAATTTTGATGGTGAATTAAGGTGTTGTGGTATCACATTAAACTAATACATACACAATAATATTTATACACACCAATACATTTTTCATCAATGAAGCACACCTTAACAAAAAGTTTGTTTGGCTATATGTAGGTGCATGTCACTATTGGTACCTTTCCCGTATATGAAATTATAGTTTGATAGGCTCTATAGCCTCAATTAATATGTTATGTAAAGATATGATGAAAATGTTTGACTTTGATAATGTAATGATAATATTTAACATGTAGCCTAAGCCAAGCATGAGACATTAGGACTTAGTTCAAGTCTAACATGTCAACCCCAATGTCATATAAAAAAGTCAAACATGGTTAAATCTGAAGGAAATTAATTTCATTTTGAGCACTTTCAACCTAATTACATGACTATAAAATTTGATTTTGGGGTTGATCACCTCTAATTTAATTAGATATTAAATAAGAGAAACATTAAACACAAGTTTTACATGTATAGGATGTGGTTTTAAACTTAATAAACTTGAATGAAACATCATATAATGAGTGTAAATGTCAATTGATTCAATTATGGAGATAATGAGGGTCAAAATGAGCCAGATTAAACTATTTTAAATTATATACGTGATGTGATTTGAAGTGAAATTAACCCTAGAATGCCATCATATATAATGAACCTAAGAGTTGATTCATTTAATCGAGGAAGTATTTAAGGCCAATTTGAACCCATTCAACATAACTACAAAAATATGTGATATGATTTGGGTCTAAATTAAGTTCAATTATGTTATTAATTGAGACAATTAATCAATTGGTGTAATTAGGATGTGATTTGGGCAAAATAGAGCCTCCACACCAAATTCATGGCCCAATTGGTTGTATAGTTTATGCAACATATGGCTTAACTGACCCTAAATTTATCATAAATACAAAGATGAAGGCAATTTTTGCCAATTTGAACCTAATTGAACCTAAATTCAAGTCTATGGTGTGTTTAAAGGATCTAAATTAGTTCATGTTTCATGACATGTTGACCCTAAACCATAATGTTATCACAAATACAATTCCCCTAAACCCTAATTTCATCACATGTATACAAACCCATTACACTAAACCCTAAATGGGATAAACCATAAATTTATTACTTGAATACAACCCCTAAGTTCCCTAATTTAATCACAAATGCATTTTCATGAAGGTAATCAAGGCCAATGTGAACCTGTTGAACCTAGTTTTGTGAGACTATGATGTGATTTAGGGCCTTACATATTGAGACAATTAGTCTTTTGTCACAAACATAAACCCTAAACCCTAATTTTATCACAAATACAAGTTCATGAATGAAATTGAGGACAATTTGAACCCATTGAACATGCACATAGAACTTATAGAATGTGATTGGAGTGATATTAACCCTGATGTCATCATATATAATGAAGTAAATAGTTGATTCATTCAATAAAGATGGTATTTGAGGCTAATTTGAACACCTTAAGCCTAACTAGAAGAGAAAAATATGGTTTGAGGTGAAATTTAGTTTGATTATATCATGAATTTATCTAATTAGATAATTGGTGCAAAATTAAGGATGTGATTTGGGAAAAACTGGGCCCCTAAACCAAATTTATGGCTCAATCAATTGTATAATTTATATAACACATAGCTTAAAAATGACCATATATCTTGTATATTCTACCTCTATTTTGTATATAGCCTACTTGAAGAAGTATATGCCACTTCTAGTTCTCTTAATGATTGTAATAAAATAATATCTATTAAATTGGTCTTGAAAGACCAATGAACTTATTTTAATCTCTATCTCTAATGTTTGATCATCCAATGATAGAATAATTTCTTAATTGAAAGTTCAGATCCTACAATACCCTTCTCCAAGCTCAAGAGACTAATAATTTGGTTTTACCTCACTTTGAATGATCCCATCCATCAATTTTTTCTTTCACCATGGATCCTCTAGATTCCATAAATTTATGCTAAGAAGAATTTACTTTATTCAATCTTCAAATGGTTCTACTTGGAAGCTTGTAATTTATAGTAAGGTAGATTGTTACTTGAATTTAGTTCAAGATAACTCTCAACCTTATTATTTACTCATTCTCCTTTCAAACTATGGATGAAAGACTTAAAATAATGATACAAAGCCTCTAAAATTTGTATACAAGTTCAAATTATCAATTAGGTTATCAAATGACCAAAAATATTGACTCAACCCCAAAAACTACTATAAGGTTGTAAATAGGTCCCTTTAGATCTTATAAAGGTGTCATTCACTTATGTTCACCTCAATGGTTTCCTAAATTTTTATTTGAATTTTCATGGATCATCTATAATTATGAGAAACCAATATTATTATTGCTTTCTCAAAAGATAATAAATTTAATTGTAACCCCTACTCCTTAGGTATTTATAAGCCTATTATGATTTCCTCACAGGTTCTTGCCTCAAATTAACCACCAATGACTTCGATAAGTAATTTTATCATAAATTCTAAAATACAGGCAATTATGGTGAATTTAAACCTATTAAACCTAAATGTGAGTCTATGATGTCATTAAAGGGGCTAAATTAGCCCACATTTCTTGACATGTGTTGGCCTTAAACCCTAATTTTATCATAAATTAAATTTAATTTGGATTAATTTTAAATCTAAATTGGGCTAATTAAATATAATTTGGATCAATTGAATCTAATTTACACTAATTTAATCTATTTTGGACTAATTGAAATCAACCAAGGGGAAATCCAACCTAATTTTGAGTGATTTAATATAATTTTGACCTAACTGAACTAATATGGACATGAATCAAATTAAGGGGCTAATTGAAGGGGTAAATGCATTGTATGATATTATTGTTGCATAGTTATATAAGATGAAGATATAGAATAAATAACGTGTATCAGTTATTTACTCTATAGACAAAACTTAGTTTTCAATGACTATTTTAAGTTAAATCAAGAATTACGCCCTCACATACAATCTTTGCATAATTTATACATATTTTATGCATGATTCTTAAGTACTTTTTTAACCCCACCTTTGAAATGCTATTAATTCCAATGGGTGATGGATCACATTTGAGGAAAATGAAGAAGTTTAAGAACAAAACACTGGAGCAATTATAAGAGTTGAGAGAACAACACAAGGTACAAATACAAGTACTTCATTCTAGACAAAGTACAACCCTTAATCCTGATGAATTGAATAGTGATGAAATTGACAACAATGAATTCAATAATGATGAAATTGACAATAATGAATTAGATAATGTTAGAATTTCACATTAAAAGTATAATTTTTTTTTTAATTTTGTTGATGATGAGTTTATGCATGATGCTTTACCTCCAAACAAAGAATAAAATTTCATGGAAAAGAATAATGATGAAATTAACAATGAATTGGAAACATATAAAGAAGAAAAGAAAAATGAAGAAAATGTCATCCCACCTCTAAACAATGAATTTAATAATGGTTTTTAAACACTCTCTCAATAAATTCCACCTTTAATAACACCTCCAATAATTGTGCATAGAAAAAACAAGTACTTATTTGAAGTCAATAAAAATATTTTCAATTCAATATGTAACAAAATGTCGGACCCAAGAAGACTGGTTCAAGATATTTGGGATAGTCTCTTTCATAGATTGGATAATGATAGTAAAAAATGTCAATTATTTTTTTCATTGATGAAACTAATTAAGATGAAACCTAAAATGTACACATTAAGAATAAAAACATCTAACGTGGATGATGAAAAAAATGAAATTTTTGAAAACATACATAATGCATATCATTTTATAGGACTAAAATCACACAATAAAGATTATAATGTTGCCTAAAAAATATTCATAACTTGTGTAGTAAGTGGTCAAATGAGGAAAAATGATTGATTTTAAAAACAAGCTTAACACTTGATATAAATAAAACAACATTAATGAAATAAATTGGAAGACATGAAAGACTTAATAAACCCAATACTAATGAGCTCTAGTCATTCTCTAGTATACTTCCAATAAAAGACAAAGCTATAGTCGATGCTCTCAAAGAGTTAATTGCATAATTTTGGAAAGATAATACAAGAATTTTGCTCGATACAAGAGATGTAGTGAAAACAAGAGTTGGTTCTCGTAACCATGAACCACATTCGAAACATTTCTTGGATATGACTTAAACACAATTGTACTCTATGTTTTTGGAAAAAACATCCACAAATTTTTATTAGTCAAAGATATTTTGAGATGGCTAAATCGTTTTATGTAAAAATAAATCATATGTGTACCAATTGTTGTTGTAGGCAACATGTTGAATTTTTAATAAACTATGATTTTTTTTCCATATTCATTGTACTTTACATACTAACAACATATATTATAAGTGTAGCATAGAATTTCTACCAAAATCAGCCAAAGAATTTATTCTAATTTTTTTTGTGAAAGACTAGATGGACAGTTCTTTTATAAGAAAACATGTTTGGATGGACATTGTAGCATTTTTAGTGAATTGAAAAAATTAAATAATTGTATCCATGAGGAGTGTACAAGTGTAATTAGATAGGTCTTAGCTGGTTTGAGTAAATATAAATCTATGATTTATCAAGGTAAATATGGTAAAGAATCAAAAAGATGTGAGCTTGTTACAAAAACATATACCTGCTTCAAAATTTATGGACAAATTCAAGGAGAAATTTTTTTATGAGTATGTAAGGCACACACATAGGGATAGATAGTTGGATGAAAATTTCAAGCTAAGTAAGGACACATTCCCACTTGATTTAATTGTTTTAGTAGTTGACTTTGCTGAAAATGACACATTCAAATCATAAATGAAAGTTCAATCATAGTATTACAACTTATCACAAATTTCTATATTCATGCATATAACATTCATGCATGCACCTTATAGTATAGATAAAGATCAAAAAATATCAAGGGAGTACCATTTATATATTAGTGATGACCAATCACATTGTAGAGAGTACGTGTAAGGTTGTTTTGATAAATTCTATGGATAATTGACTCGAAGGAACTGTTAGGAACCCCTTATCCAATGGAAGCACAATTGATTACTTTCTTATAAGCAATTAAACATGGAATTATACCAGAATGATTAAGTAACTAAAAACTTGAGACAGCAAAGAATTTGAGAGACAATACACACTCTTGTATTAAATACTACTAGAAGAAAATACAATAAAGAAGATGCCACTTCTTCTTCCACCTCAAAGGCTTGCCACACCTTAATACCTTCTTCCCTCTCTCTCTTGCTCAACACAACCAACTCAAAAACCTGAGTTGTTATCCCCTCCTTGAATGCTTCAGCTGATCTCCTTGACCTTACACCTGTAGATCTCCTTGACCTTACTCCTTGCTTCAATGCTTTTACTTGCCTGCTTAAATTTACAATGCATGCCTCATGGGTCTTTAAATAAGATCCCATGCATACAAAAATAGACTTCTAATTACAATATTTAGACACGTAGCTCGTGACTATAATTATCCCTTTAACATGCAAACACTCGCTTCACTTAACTGACTGTTCATCAACAGCAGTTCTGGAACCGCCATAGGCGACCGACGTCGGTCCCTATCTGTCTAGTGCTGACCAACATCGGCCGACACCCTGCCGACGTCGGTTGCCTTCTGCACTGTATCTGACCGACGTTGATCATACTGCCGATGTTGGTACTTCTAAAATTTAGCAACCTTTTCATGTTTGCAACAGTTGAAGCTTTTAGCTCCACACCCTAACAATCTCCCACTTGGAGATAAACAGCTGCAACTGTACCTATACCTATACACCATCTACTTTGTTCCCTTGGCTCTGTATCCCTCTTCAACATCACTCTTGAAGACCAACCACCACAAACCCTGTGATGCTATACCTGTCACTTATGCCAAAAGAATTTTGCTGCTCCCAAATCCTTCATGACATACTTCTGAACCAACTTTACCCTTAGCTCAGAAAACTCCCTGTATATGAAACCCTGCAACAAGCAACACAATATAGTAACAGGATAATGTAGCTAATATTATCCACCCTGGTAAAGAAAAAATACAATGGTCAAACCTCCATTGTCCTGCAGCCTAATCAAGACCATAGACCATAGCCTTCTGTCTCACGTGTCCATCCACTCTCTTCTCTAATTTGGGAATCCATCCCTCATCCAGTGCTTTCTTCCAGCGAACAACTCCACCAACAAATACCTGTTTGGTTCTTCTCCAAGGACTCACACTCCTCATCCATGCCAAGATCCCACTGTTTCTGGATTCTACCTGCATTGCTTCTTCCATCTTCCTAGTTCTTGACCATCAGTAAGAAATATAAAGAAGGTGAACAATGAATATGAGGTTCACTTACCATTTTTGACCTCCATATGGGCGTTTGAGACTCCTTGACAGCTTGTTGTCCGCCCAACATCCGTTCCAGTGACCGATCTCGGCCATCTCCCAGTCTGCTCCCGACTAATGTCAGTTCCCTACACTGACCATGACTGTCGACGTCATTTCCCTGGCTGACGCCGGTGTCCCCCCTACTGATGTCGATTCCTTCCTGATCGACGTCAGACTTCTCTACCCGACTCTACCGACCCTGCTGGTCTACACATGACCGATGTTGGTATCTGACTGACCGATGTCGGTTCCAAGTGACTGACATCGGTGACTGTGTGTTCCTGTAAGTGATGAATTCTTCATCCGTGAGCTCATCTTGGATCAAACCCCTATCCATACTGCCCTGCTCAGAATTATTCAACCCTTGTGATTGATCTATGTCCATCATCTCCTCCATAAACACCAAGACTTCTTTGTTCTTGTCAAAAGCATCAAATTTCCTTTTCCTACAATGAACTCTATCTATGCTTTCTGAATCTGAACACATGCCTTTTGAATCAAGAACGTCCATTCCCTTCTTATTCATGTGACCAAGCCTATTAAGCCACATCTTTGAATCTACAGCTGAAGTAGATAAACCAAAAGTAGAATCAGTAATACAAGTAGATAGATAAAGAGTACCTACTTTCTTACCTCTTGCTAAAACAAGTGCTCCCTTGGTAACCTTCCAAGAATCCGTTGTGAGGGTTATTATGCATCCCTCATCACCCAACCTTCCTATAGAAACCAAACTCTACTTCAGAACTGGGACATGCATGACCTCCTTCAACACCCATGTGTTGTCCATCTGCAATCTCAGCTGCACTTTCCCTTTGCCAACTATTTGACAAGGCGTACCATCCCCTAAATAAAGCACTCCAAAGTCTCCCTGGACATACTCATGGAACAAATCTCTGTTTGGGGATGCATGAAAAGAAGAACCAGAATCTAACACCCATGATCCTACCTGACTATCCAAAGAAAGTATGAGCGCGCCCTGTACCATAATATTTGCATCCTTTGCTTCTTCATTACCTTCATGTTGATTCTCTTTATCCCTCAACCAACACTCCTTCTTTGTGTGTCCTCTCTTTCCAAAAAACCAGCAGGTAACACCTCTGGATTCGGATCTCCTTCCCACCTTCGACCTTGATTTCCCTTGCTCTATCTTCTCTCTTTGCCTTCCCCTGCTTTCTACACTTAGAGCATTCCCTGATGATTCACCTGTGCTTCTCCTACGTATTTATTCATTCAAGATCGCACTCACAACATCATCAACTTTTAAAATTTTAGAAACAGACGCAGAATTACTTACTGCCATAACCAAACTATCCCAACTTTCAGGTAAAGAGCATAAAATCAAGAGAGCCTTTACTTCATCATCAAAAATAATATTGACTGAAGCTAACTGGTTTACCAAACCATGGAAATCACTAAGATGAGTATGTACCAATCCACCTTCCTACATTTGCAAAGTAAATAACTGCTTCATAAGAAATACCTTATTTGAAGTCGAGGGCTTTTCATATAAATTCGCCAAGGATTTTATCAACTCTTCCGTTGTCTTGCACTGTGATAAGTTGGAAATCATAGACGATGCAAGGCTCAACCTTATGGAACCTAGAGCCTTTCGATCAAGAATGTTCCATTCTTCATCCTTCATATCTGTGGGCTTGCATGTAGTCCCACCCAACGGTAAATACAAATCCTTCTGATACAGATAGTCCTCTATCTGCATCCGCCAATGTTGATAATTCTTGCCATTAAACTTCTCCATTCGTAGCTTACTTTCTTCTGCCATTGCTGAACTCCCACTCAATCAGAAAACCCTATGAATGACCTGTAATCAAACAATAATAACTTGCTCCCTGCAAACTGTAACTCTGATACCAACTGTTAGGAACCCCTTATCCAACGTAAGCACGATTGATTACTTTCTTATAAGCAATTAAACATAGAATTATACCAGAATGATTAAGTAACTAGAAACTTGAGATAGCAAAGAATTTGAGAGACAATACACACTCTTGTATTAAATACTACTAGAAGAAAATACAATAAAGAAGATGCCACTTCTTCCACCTCAAAGGCTTGCCACACCTCAAGACCTTCTTCCCTCTCTCTCTTGCTCAACACAACCAACTCAACAACCTGAGTTGTTATCCCCTCCTTGAATGCTTCAGCTGATCTCCTTGACCTTACACCTATAGATCTCCTTGACCTTACCCCTTGCTTCAATGCTTTTACTTGCCTGCTTAAATTTACAATACATGCCTCATGGGTCTTTAAATAGGATCCCATGCATACAAAAATAGACTTCTAATTACAATAATTAGACACGCAGCTCGTGACTATAATTATCCCTTTAACATGCAAACACTCGCTTCACTTAACTGACTGTTCATCAATAGTAGTTCTGGAACCGCCACAGGCGACTGACGTCGGTCCCTGTCTGTCTGGTGTTGATCGACATCAGTCGACACCCTGCTGACGTTGGTTGCCTTCTGCACTGTATCTGACCGACGTCAGTCATACTACTAACGCCAGTACTTTTGAAAGTCAACAACCTCTTCATGTCTGCAATAGTTGAAGCTTTTAGCTCCACACCCTAACAGGAACATTACTTTTAATTAGCACTACATCTGGTTAGATAATTTCACATCACAATTTAAGAATACATTGATGTTTTATTGGTTAAACAAGATGTATATTACCACTGGTGTAGAACATATTTAGAGTTTGACTAGGGTTGGCCATAGAAAAGGGGAACATGACCATGCTAGAATATGTGTAAAAAGAGCCATTGCAAGGGAGGAGTCAAAATTTGAAGAGTCTATTAATTTGACTGATGTAAAAACCATTGTTCAATGGTGTAATGAGAATATATACAATGGCTCTCAATTAAATTCTATTATTCATAGACATTTTATTTAATGGGGAAAGAACACTTAGCAAACTATGAGAATTGTATATCTCTAATGGGTTAAAGTGAGCTATATTCATTTCGTAATTCAAATAAAGGTTCTTTGACTATTCATACGAGATGCATGGCATGTTTCTATTTTACATGCATGTAATTTGTTTCAAATGAGTGTGAGTCACAAGAGTGGGTGGATGATTGGAGTTGTAGACCTCTAATTCCAATCAACACATGTCATGTGCCACCAACATTATAACTTACAGATATGACATCCTCATATGAATTTGACCATATATATGATCTAGTGTATCCAAGTAGAAGATTAATTATTATGTAATATTTATTCTCATTATCTATTTGGATAGTGTCATTAAAAAATATTTTTGTGATATAGGGCATGTTTTTGCAGTTATTGTTGATGAGGATAATGAAGAGGGAACATATTACTATTTATGTCAGTATGTAGATAGAAAGAAAAAATTGACTTCCCTAGTCATAGATGGAGATCACTATCCTGTTGGTTCTGTGGTATTCATTGGAACTTGGTTTCGATGATATCTTATTAAAAATTTAGATATATGGTTGTTTGAAGTCTTTGAAATGTATAAGAAGATATTTCACTATTAAAATTTGGTTCTTTCAATGAATATTAAGTTGTAAAGATATCACAAAAGGATATTAAATAAGAATCTATGAAAATTTCATGAGTTAAACCACGAAGATATTCTTCATACTATCACTATTAGGGCAGATCTTAGTGGTTCATTAGATTGAAATGTCCAAGTATGCTGACTTGTAATTTGTATATGTAATCAATTATACCAATTTTTTTTTACTTTTTAGGTAGTACATGTATAAAATTCATTTTTAATTACTTAATAACATTTTTTATAAGTTAATGGTGTCAAATAAGCTTCCACCTTCACATGGTTGGCACTATTAGTAAATAATTTCATATTCTTGAAGTTAAAAGAAGCTTACTTATATAAATTGCCTACTTTCATGACATATTTGTACAAACTCAGATTATCCAATGCTTATTTCAATGTTGATGTGTCCACTTTGACACTCCCAAACTATCACATAGTGTTTCACCCTTCACTTAAGACTTGATTTAAACTTGCACTCTCAAAACACTAATCTTCTAGCCTTATTATTCATGTCTATAGATCTACAATCCAAATTTATATTTTTCTCTACTCAACCTCAAGTCATGACACATTCTATCAGATCCATATGATCCTTAATAAAATAATTAATAAAATGGTTTCAATAATTTATGTCTCTTCTTATGGTTAATTCTCATAAAACTCAAAAATCTACCTATTAATGCCTATGTTTTAGGTCTGTTTTGGCTCATTATTGCTTATATCTAGGTGGTTACATCTTATTTCAACATGTATTATGCACAAGACTCTTGTGTTTGACCCAGAAAATATCATTGATGTAATTATTTTAAGTTGATTCAAGTGTTTGAAGCTACAGATGCACTTAATCTAGAATTTGGTGATTATTACAGAATACTATCCCAGCCTACTTTATTCTTATTTCATATCCATATTTGTATTATCAGATCAAAATCAACTAAATACTTATTTTCATTATCATTTTGATATCTAGCATAGTTTTACTTTCTATTTTTAGCATATTTTAACATAATAAATTCAATACATATTTTATCTATTTTTCATAAATAATTGGCCTACTATATATGTTTTTATCACCCTTATGTTTATTCATTTCTATATTCTTAACCCTAGATACCCCACTCTATATTTTTAGGGTTAAATAATTGGATCACTCCCTCCAATACCTTATCGTGGGTGCAGTGGTTTTTTACTTGTACTTGATTGTCCCCTAGTCATTACTTTTTCTATATAGGCTGTAATTCACCCCTCCTTTCAAGATATGGCTTGGGTATTCAATCGGTTATTTATGTATGATATACTAAAGATCAAGATATGGCTCATATATTTAATCAGATGGAGCATACTCAAGTAGGTAAAGTAAATAGGGTATTTTTAAGTAAGTAAATTAGGTAGGTAATACTCAATGGTATAGATCTATTACATATGTATCATGATTCAAAACTTTATTTCTCATTCTATCTATCAAGAAACAAGCTTTCCTTGCCAAAAATACAAGCTAAATAGGTAAGGCATAGCTAAAAAGGTAGGGAAAGAATATGTGCAAGGTATAGATCAAGAAGCAAGCTTCCCTTGATAGCTAAGAATCTAGTCTAGAAAGAGAAAGTAGGTAGGACAAGAACTAATCTATATATTAGGAAGGAAGTTTCCCTTACCTTATCAAGTAGGGCATAGTTAAGTAGGTAGGTTAAGAAAAAAATTATCTATCAGAAAGCAATATTCCCTTGATAACTATGCCTTAATCCATAAGTAAAGTAAATCTAGATATTAGGAATTCAAACTTACCTTGATTGTTATTAATTACTCCCTTGCTATTTAATGAGAAGGCAGTCTTCTCTTGATATGTTATTGGGTGAAGCAAAATTAGGTATCACTAAGCCTTACTCCTTGGAATAGATGTAGGTAGGGAAAGTTTTTATTTCCTTATCAATTAGAGAAAGTTTGAGATGGGGTAGGTCCTTCAAAATGGTTCCCCCCATATATCTGTGGTAGGCCCCCCATTCCTACGTTATCCTTTGATATATTGTATTGGGGGTTGAGACATACTTAGGGTATGGTAGGGTCCTTTTTTGGCCTTTAGGTCTCATCATCCATTCCCAATCTCTATGTATCCCCTCATGGATATAACAGATTAAGGGATATGTAATTATTTCACTTCATAGATAAAGTTTGGTATAGATCAGGTTGGGTATAGATCAATTTGGGTCGGGAAATACATTCTAATGGCTACTGAATTAGAACACACTCTATAAAATTAACAACCACATATCTATCTATCTATAAATACACTCTATTATGGACATAATCTCAATGACATATAGAGAATAGGAGAAGTCAACCATGGGTTTGGGATTATAATTCTCTACTAGTCTCCAATCACCCCTATCTATATAGATCTGAATTGGGACTCTTAAATATGGGATTTAAATTCTTATATGCCCAAATCCTATATATAAAGGCTTTGGATACACTCTCTCTCTCTCCATGGTCTGAGAATGGATAGCTATATAGATGTTCAAATCCCATTAAATAATTTTATGATATTAATGGGTTACTTATTTGAGTTAAATACTATGAGTAGAAGAAGAGTTTATTTGGGCCTTATTTGAGTGAGTAAAATCTAGAATTGGAACAAAATCCAATCAGGCATAAGGGGGAAGTCATTGTACCCACCATCAAGGTATTGTAGTGAGTGATTAGGGATGTGGAGAGATGAGGCAGTAGTGAGTAGGTATGATGAGGGATGATGGGGGAGTGATTAGGGATGATGAGGGACAATGAGGGTCAATGAGGTAGTGATTAAGGATGATGAAGGTGTTATTAGGGATGATGATAAATTATAAGGGTTAATAAGGGAGTGATTAGGAATGATGAAGGAAAAGAAGGGAGTCATTAAGAATTATGAGAGTTGAAGTAGGATTTATTAGGGATGATTAAGGATGATGGAGTGATTAGGCATGATGAGGGATACTGAGGGTTAACAAGGTATTGATTAGGGATGATGAGGTAGTGATTAGAGATAATGAGGGATGATGAGTTTCAATGAGGGATTGACTAGGGATAATGAGGAATGAGTAGAGAGTGATTAATTGTGATGATGAGGATGAAGTGATTAGGGATGAGGGATTGATGATGAGCAAGTGAAATTAATATATAATGGTTATTTGATATTTGTAGGTCATCAATGTGACTTATGTTGCCCCAATCACACCACTTTTACTTGAATTCAAAGCAAGTGGTTTGTAAACTTCAATTTTGACAAACCTAGAACTCATAAAAATGCTAGCAAGCAATTCAGAAGGCACAAAGACCTAAAAAATAACTATATGTTTACCTTGATGTCTATTTTGGGTAAGAATATAGTCATTTTTAGGTTTTTCTTCTTTTAAATTTGTTTGATGGAATTTATATGGGATTTAGGTTTGTTACATAAACCACTAACTTTGAGTTCAAGCCAAAGTGATGTGATTGAGGTAGCATAGGTCATGTTTATGACCTACACATATCAAATAACCATTTTGTGTTAATTTAATTTACTCATCATCCCTCCCTCATCTCTAATCACTTCCTCTACATCCCTCATCACCCCTACTCACTCTATCATCATTTTTTATTATCCTTAATCACTCCCTAATTAATCCTCACCATCCCTTATCATACATAATCACCCCATTATCCCTCATCACCCCTAATAAATCTATCCTCATATTCCATAATACATAATCACTTCATCCTCATCCCTCATCATTCATAATCATTCCCTTATTGACTCTCATGATCCCTCACCATCCCTAGTCACTTCCTAATCATCCCTAGTCACTCCCTCATTAACCTTCAACATCCCTAATCACTCCTTCATTATCCCTAATCACTCCTTCATTATCCCTACTAATATTTATTAATTCCATATATTACCTTGTGGTGGGTATAATGGCTTCTCAATTGTGCCTAATTGGCTTATGCTCCAATTCCAAATTTTATTCACTTTAATAAGGCCAAAATAAATTCATCTTTTACTCATCCTCTTTTACTCAAATAAAGAACTCAAATATATTTCCAATTTGTTTGATGGGATTTGGACATCTCAAGTGAACAAAATATGGGATTAAATTGTATTACTTACATATATAGATTGGGATTTGGGCATATAATAATTCCAATCCAAAGTTAAGAATACCAATTCATATCTACATAGATAGGGACAATTGGAGACTGTTTGAGAATTCCAATCCCAACCCCATAGTTAACTTCTCAATTTCTATATATGTCATAGAGAGCATGTCCATAGTAAAGTAGAGTGTGTGTTCCAATCTGATAGCCGGTAGAGTGTGTTTCCCAACCTAACTTGATATATACACAACCTGATCTATACTAAACTTGATCTATGAAGTAAATAAATGGAATATGCCTTAATTTATTGTTTTTACAAGTTCTTAGATGTTTTTCATGGCCCAATTATCCTAAAGGATAAACTAGGGCCCTACTATACTCTAAGTATGTACCAGTCCCCAATATAGTATACCAAAGGATAGTATAGGAATGGGGGCCCTACCATAGATATATGGAGGCACCATTCCAAAGGACCTAGCCAATATTAAAATTTCACTAACCAACAAGGCATTGGAAACTTTCCATATATACCTCATATATGCCAAGGATTAAGGAAATGGAAATTTTCTTTCTTGATACCTTGCTTTGCTTCACCTAACAACATATCATGGGAAGACTGCCTTCTCAATAGATAGTATGAGATCACAGCATAGATATCAATGTAAGTTTGATTTTTTTATATCTAAATTTTATTTTCTTTTAGATTAAGGCATAGCTATCAAGGGAAGCTTTCTTTTCAATAGATAACTTTATTCTTACCCTATCTACTTAGCGATGCCCTGCCTGATAAGGTAAGGAAGCTTGATTCCTAATATATAGCTTCATTCTTATTCTACCTAATTTACCTTTATATAATAGATTATTAGCTATAAAGGGAACCTTTTTTCCTAATCTATACTTTACACATACTATTTCCTTACATAGTTATGCCCTACCTACTTAGCTTCTATTATTAGCAAGGGAAGCATTCTTCTTGATAGATACAATGAGAAATGAAGTTTTGAATCATGTTATGTATGTAATAGATATATATCATTTAGTATTACCTATGTAATTTATGTACTTGAATACATTCCCTACCTACTCTACCTACTTGAGTATGCCCTACTAGATTGAATATCTGAGCCATATCTTGACCTTGAGTATATCATACCTAAATACCCGATTGAATACCCAAGTTGTTGCTTGAAAGGAGAAGGGGAATTGTAACCTATATAGATAAATTAATGACTAAGGGATAATTAGGCACAAGTAGAAAGCCACTACACCAACCATAAAGGTATTGAAGGTAGTGACCCAATGTGCATATTTCCTAACATGGTATGAATGATTCATGTGATGTAGTACATATCCATATCATAGAATAGATTAATGTCATCTTTATATTTATTCCATGACGTTGATGTGATAAATAATGAAATATAGGTGTGGGTAACATCATGTAATGGTTAATACCTACCCTATTAATACAATAGTTGGTTTCAACTACTTGCCATCATTGAATGGTCTTTATTATGTATGGTTTGCATTAGTGTGGGGTGCCCACTATTTGTATTTACATCAATCATAAGTGGATATGGTATTTTTGTGTCACTTTTGGCCTATAAGGGACCTAATCACAAGTAAAATTGATATGAATGGGTGTCTTATATGCCTAAATCCTTATATATATATATATATATATATATATATATATATATATATATATATATATATATATATATATATATATATATATATATATACACACACACACACACACACACAATTTCATCCCACCATTTATTCACTTACTAGCCTATTGATTCTTACTTAGGGATCTGGATAAACACACTCTCCATAGTTTGGGTATGGATCACCATATATATCTTTGAATCCCACAAGATAATCAAATAATATCTCTAAGTTTATTATTTGAATGAAACAAAATGAATGAAAGAAGAGTTTTCTTATATCTTATTTGAGTGAATAAAATTTAGAATTAGAACACAAGTTAATCGGGCACAAGTTGGAAGCATCTGCACCCACCATCAAGGTATTAGAGGGAGTGATTAGGATGAGGAAGGAGTGAGTAGGTATGATGATATATAATAAGGGAATCATTAAGGATGATGACGGATGGTGAGGGTCAATGAAAGAGTGATTAGGGATAATAGGGAGTAATTAGAGATGATGGGGGATGGTGAGGGTGAATGAGGATGAGGAGGGAGTGATTATGGATTATGAAGGATGAGGGGGGAGTGATTAGGGATGATGAGGTATAATTAAGGAGTGATTAGGGATGATAAGGGATGGTGAAGGTCAATGAGAGAGTGATTAAGGATGATGAGGTAGTGATTACCGATGATGAGGGATGGTGAGATTTAATGAGGGAGTGGTTAGAGATGAAGAGGGATGAAGAGGGAGTGATTAGGGATTATTAGGAATGAGAAGGGAGTGATTAGTGATTATGAGGGATGATGGAGTGATTAAGGATGATGAGGGACATTGAGGGTCAATGAGTGAGTGATTAGGGATGATGAGGGGGTGATTAGAGATGGTGAGGGATGGTGATGGTCAATGAAGGAGTACTTATGGATAATGAAGAATGAAGAGAGAGTTATTAGGGGTGATGAGGGATGAGGATTAAATGATTAGAGATGAGGGAGGGAGGATGATGAAGTGAAATTAATACAAAGTGGTTGTTTGATATGCACAGGTCATCAATTTGACCTATGCTTCTCCAATCACACCACTTTGGTTTGAAATCAAAGTGAGTGGTTTGTAAACAATCAAACCTAGGACTCCTAAAAATGCCAACAAATAATTTAGAAGGAACAAATCCCTAAAAATTGATTATAAGTTTGCCCAAATTATATATCAATTAGAAAATTTATGCCCTAAAATCTATATATTTAATATTGAAACCCTAAAAATGCATAAACACTAGCTAGATTGGATTTTGAAAAACTATCTCCCACATCGTAAGGCATGTAGCTATGAGACCAAATCTACTAGATACAGAGAGACCCTAATTTGTTATATTTACTAAAATAAATTTAAATTATAAAGAATATAAAAATATATTTAATAAATATTATTAAATATACTTTTATATTCCTTATGCTTAACATTTATTTTAGTAAACCATATGCCCATTTCAATAGTTTTTTTCCACTTTTTTAGTGAAATGTGAAAGTAACGTGTTATAACACGTATGAATTATAGCATGTACGCGCTAAGGTTTATTTAGATTCTAAGTGCATACACTTTTGAAAATTCAAATTTACACTAGAGAAAATGCATATTCACTATAATGTGTATGTGTTATAACATGTACATGTTCTAAGCTCAGTATTTACCAATCCTAGGAAAAATAATGTGTAATCATTATTGCTATAACACATATACATTATTGTTATAACACATATGTTTTATGCAATACCACATATGTATTGTTGCTATAACATATATATGTTATGTAATAGTACATACATATTATGCAATACCACATATGTGTTATCTTAAAATATCCACAAAATTATCACCCAACTCCATGCACTTAACTTATTGTGTTGTATTATTATTGTAAATAAAGAATCAATGCTTTAAACTAAAGTCTCAACACTTATTTGAGATGCAACACTTGGAGGTCTTATGATATCTAGCTTCTTTCTTGGTCTTAAATCATCACCACATGTTTTATTTCATATTTGATTCTTATTTGGGTCTTCTTCATCACCTCCACTTCATTGACTTACATTTTTATTTGGACTCTTAAATTAGACCTTAATGCCAAGCTGAGTTGAATAAGAAGAAACTATTTGGTTCTATTTCTTTGAAGTTTCTCCTTTTAATAAGCCTCTTATAGTAGTGAATTCAAACAGAATATTTTCAAACCATGTTTTTTTACCTTTGTGCAACAAATGTTGTACATTCCTCAAGATATGTCAACTCTTGAATAGAACAGTCAATTGGTGGTAAATTTATTAATTATTTTTTTAATGAAAATAGGATCAATCATATCACTATTATCATTAAATACATCTTCATTAACCAATTCCAACCTTTATTAATTCAACTAATTCAAAGTTATCCCCATATAGTCTCTCTTTCTATCTTCAAAATCATTCTCACAATCTTCCCAACAGTGTTCAATTTTTTACTAATGTAAATATCCTAAACCAAGACAAAGATTTTATTTCACATAATATTTTTGGTCAAAGCCAAATATTTTTATGAGAAATACATCATGAAATATGATATTGACTTCTCAATATTTCATGCATCATTTGTTTTTTTACATATGTAGTATCTGAAACCTATAAGATAGGGGATCCAAACTATTTTGTTGTCTTTATATTTTTGTCAACGTATCCCAATTACATGCACAACTTAATTAAACTTATTTTTTCACTGGCATAACTCTGATATAGGTGAATTTTGAAAACTATATGAAATAACTGCCATGATCAACAACCTCTATAGAGATTTGAATTAAAATATTTCCTTCTAATGTCCTCACAATAAGCATTGTAAAGGAATCATTTAGTCTTCTAAAATGTTTCTTAATTCATTAATGATTTGAGGGAGATAGTCATAAATCATTCACTCAAGGATATGTTCCATTAAGTGAGAGTATAGGCCATACTTTTATATTTTCAATTGAATATAAAAAATATGAAGTCATGTAGAATTGTTGGGTAGATTCTAAGTTCACCAATTGTTTATAAAGGTTGGCATTGATGATTTGACCGAAGTCAATAATTTATTTTTCGTGACAAATCATATTAATGAACATACACATCCAATTATATTATTGATTAATCTCATCATGATCCATTACTCTATTTAAGAATTTTATCATATCAAAAAATATTTACAAAAATTAAAAAATCTTCCCAAAAATTAGACCTATGCAAGACTTTGGGAAGTTTAGATGGTCATTTTTTATTTTTCCTTAACAAATATTGAGTAAATATTGTTAGGTATTTATCTTTATTTTTTTCAAAGAAACTTTTCGCAATCTATTTTTTCATATCGATGTAGAAGTTTGAAGACAATGTTTAAGAAAGGACCATCTAAGTGTGTTATCACCACATCTTAAAAAGCCCTGATTTCTGTAGTTTCTTTGTTATAATATTCAGCACAAGGAAGGAATAAGTAAGTAAATTGTACCGACTTAGGAAAACTAGTTGTGTTTACAAGACCACCCTCAATGATCCGTTGTGCAATGGGAGTTTGTTTGTCTTTTTTCATCCTTTCATAAAACCCTTCTCAGCCAACATGGCTTATTTGAGAGTCATATATTCTAGGGAGGTTTGTTTCTAGAATATACATATGTTTATATCTTGGATATTTGAATTTCATTTTTATTGGTTTGACAATGTGAAAGGTTGTCTTAGCAAGAATAAACATCTATTTATATCTAGATATTTGAATTTTATTTTTGTTGGTTTGGAAACGTGAAGGGTTGACTTAACAAGGAGTTATATATATATATATATGGGACAAGAAGAAATACTTATGTGGGTAGAGAGGCCAACTCACAAAGTTCATAAAAACAAGACTTTCCTTAGGGTTTGCCTACAACGCTTTGAGAGATAGAAGAATCTAGGAAACACCATACATATATATATATATCGACAATATGAAATTTAAAATCACAATGTTTTAAGTTACAAATTTAGGGCGAGCAGAAAAGTTTGAAAACAGTGTGGAAAATATCTTACAATGGCTAAGAAAAATAAGGTGCAAGGTTTGTAGAGTGGAACCACCAAATTGGATGACAAATGGAGAGAAATGAAGCATCCGATGTTGGTATGAAGGTGAAATAGAAGCTGGAGAAGAAATTTAAATTGCATCGGATATTTTTGTGATACCGAGCACCCTTTGAAATGCATAAAAACCAAATTCAATTCTCCATCAAGCCCGTCAAGTTGCGTAAATAATCTTTGGGCCAATTAAAATTTCATTTTTTTGCTTTGGATTGATCCTTTCGGGTACTTTTGGTACCTGAGTCATCTTGAGTTCTAAGACGTCATCTGAGTTGTTGAATTTTAGTGAGTGCCTTCTACAAATCCCAGTCACAACATCAAGACTTTATATTTTTTTGATATGTATGAAAGTATTATATGGAATCACTTAAGTACATATAATTTCAACATTTCTATTTATATTTTAGAAATAAATATATGGTGGATTTATAATGTTGAGGAAGTATATATCTAAATTAATGAATTCTTTTGGCTACGCAGTTATGAGTAAAGGGTATTTATGCTATTAAAATTACTGAGAGCACGAACCTGACCTTAATTACTTGATTTTGTGTCAAGTATCTAGAGAACTTATACCTTGGTACATAGATATAAGCAACCATCATCCTCACTAGTAAACTACAACCCTTTCAATGACACTTTAAATTTCAACAATAACATAAATTAACACAAATAGTTTTATAATCAAAACTGAAATTCTCAAATATCAACAAAAATGACATCAATGAAACCCTTTAAATTATCCTATAAAAAAATATTTAAAATAAAATTAAAAACTTCAAAATGATAATATTTTAATTTTTCATCTTTTTAATAATTAAATCCTCTACATTAATTAGAATTTTCTCTTACCAAATCATTTTTTTATCTACAATACTTAATTTAATGAATTAAGAACATTCTTATTAGAGATTCTTCACCAACATGTTTGACAAGCATACTTGTCAACCCTCTCATGCTTTCACAATTTGGTGATGCTTTACTATTATGATTTGATGCTTCATCATGAAGTTATCTTGACAAAGCTTATGATTCTTGTAAAAGCACACAATGCTTAAGCCTTTTAATATATTTTAATTATCAATGTGTAACTTAGGGCGGAATTTATTTAATTTTAGTCACGTCTTTCCCATCGAAATCATAGTACAGTTTTTAAGGGAGGATCGAGATATATTCTTATGGGCTACTTAAACTAAAATACTTCCTAACGAAAATGAATCACTGGCTGGGCGTCTGGCATGGTTGACCCACTGAAATATTTCCTTTGAATCACTGGTTACTTGCCATGTTGCCGTGTGGAAACAGCGACGCAAATCCAAACGAGTAATGCGGGTAAGTTCAAGCTACAACCACCTCATCTCAGTTTGACAGGAATTCATACTACTCCTTTTCAGATCCAACGGCTATTTACTTTGTGAGTTCCTGATTGGATGTCCCTGCAGGAAAGCACCTCGAATTAATTATTTGTCATTTCCTACTTATGTTACATTCAGTTGTCAATCAGATTTAGTTTTTTGGGGATCCTCTACAAATATTTTGAATTGTGGATTTACGTTTAATATAATCAATTTTTTTAATAGACTTTATTAATTAGGGAATGCTTTCGGATTCATTTAGGTTTAATTTGGAAAAGTAGTCAATCAGTGGGCAGGGAAATATAAAGTTGTGCAAATAGAATAGCAAAAAATTTAATATAATGTATAAAATAATATTATTTGTTTGAAGTTGAATGGATGGTTTTTTTTAAATGTTATGAACCATTTTATTTAACAAACCATTGTCATAAAGGATAAATAATAGATTTTAAACAAATATTTGTCACTTTAAAATTAATTATATCATAGATGTCTAATTTAAAATATCTAGCACTTAAAACAAGTTCAATGGTAGATTTTATTTAGGTAGTATATCAATTAAAAACAATTTTATTTTTATTTTTAGAGATCAGACTCCCAATATCTATTTCTTCATTTTCAGATCTCAGAAAAAGAGTAGAAATAAACTCGAAGTAGCAATTAACCAAGAAGAAAATCAGATCAAAGAAGTGAGTAGGCATAATTATGCTTCAAACAAATAATTAGAAATTCGAGTTGATATCTACAATCTCCAATAAATAAGGGGACATCTTTGTTCAAAAAATCCCCATTCAATCTTATCATCTATGCCAAATTCACAACAATCTTCCTCCACATGCTATACCCATCATTTCACACCAAGGGAAAGGATTTTACTGTCTCAATATGCCATCTGACTTAGTATTTAAATACACCTTATTTATCCAATCCAATGACAATACTTTCCTTACAAGAGGTGACGTCCAAAAAATAAACAACCTCATCTAAATTTAGATTCATTCATTCAATCTAAAAAAGGCATTGTCAATTCCATGGGGAATTAAGACAAATAATTTTATAATCTAAATCTAAATTCTCAAATCCCATTTTAACTATCCCATCAAAATTCATTTAAAACGACATTAAAAACTTAAAAATGATAATATCTTCAATTTTCATCTTTTTAACCATCAAATCAACTCCATTAATAATAAAATTTTTTTGAATTATTTTTTTATTTACAAAAAATTATCATAATACTTTAACAAATCAACAACATTTTTATTAAAAATACTTGTCAAACATACAATGCCTATCAAACCCTACGATGCTTGTTAAGTACTCTGATGCTTCATATGGGATGCTTCATTATTAAATTATGCTTGAGAGGTCTTGTGATAGTTG
Source organism: Torreya grandis (assembly GCA_037957365.1). Classification (NCBI taxonomy): domain Eukaryota; kingdom Viridiplantae; phylum Streptophyta; class Pinopsida; order Cupressales; family Taxaceae; genus Torreya; species Torreya grandis. Next base: position 8,836,507 of record JARHVA010000038.1, on the reverse strand, counting down.
CTAAACATAAAATTCTTGTAAATCACATACTGCGTATACTATATTTTAATAAACAATGTGCAACTTAGGGCACATTTTACATGATTTTAGTCACCTCTTTTGCATCAAAATCATACTAGTGTTTATAAGGGAGGATTGAGATAAATTCTTACGGGTTACTTACGATAAAATACTTCCTAAAGGAAAAGGAAACATTAGCTGGCTGGTTGGCATAATTGACCTAATTTCTTTTCAATAATAATGGTTAGTTTCCATGCTTATCTTGGTATGCTAAGCTGGTGAAAACAATGATGGATCTTAATTTCCTTTCAATTATAATGGTTAATTTCTGTGCTTATCTTGGTATGCTAAACTGGTAAAAATAGCGACGCAAATTCAAACATGTAACGTGGGTAAGTGGAAGTTACAACAACCTCATTTCAATCTAACAAGAATTCGGATACAATGGCTATTTACTTCATGAGTTTCTGATTGGATGTCCCTGCAGGCAAGCACGTTCGAATGGAACTTGAATTAATTAGTTTCTATTTACATTCATCATGCATCATACTTTTACCTTTTGACGCGATGTTTTCTAATGGTGTAACTAATATTTTTCATTTATATGTGTTGAAAAACACATACAAGACATATCGTTTAAAGGAAGTTTTAACCAGAGCATTTTACATGATCTTCTTTGCGTCTCTTCGTCACACAATGTCTTGTGTGTTTGTTCTACTGGAATTTGTTTCTTTTTTTTGGTTTGTTCTACCACAGATCGATGCACCTGCATTTATAGATTATTTCTGTAAGATTTGTTATTCTTGATCTTATGTGTAGATCTTTATTTTTTATTTTTTACTTCGAAAATCTAGCTTTAGTTTTTACACTTTCTTTCCATGAAATAATGAGGGGCAAATAGAGTTTGGATAGCCCAAACTAATCTTTGTTGAGTGTTTGAGTGTTCCCTACACTTTAATATTCTGAAAAGGGCACAAATCACACAAGGTTCTACCATCTATGTGTATGTATAATTCATAGTGTTCCATTAGAATGTATTACAACTCTTTATATTTTGACACTTGAAAACATGTAACTTTGATCTTATGCTTATATTCATACTTTAATTTAAAACTATTTATTTGAGGAGTTTTTTATATTTGGATTGTTTTTTATAATTCCTCAAGGGTGTGCAAATGGATTTATCAAGCTTTTTTGAGATGAATGATATATGTTAGATGTGTTAAAAAAGAAAGGCCTTATATTTTATGTTTATTTATAGATGAATCTTTATGTAATTTCCTTATCCAACATGTGAAACTTGCATATTCCAACCCAAGGGAAAGATTTACATTTGAAAAATAGCCGTTAGAGTTAAATGAACACTCCCAGTGAAGGTGGACTTTCCTAGTAACTACCAAGAACTTATAGTTGTTGTTGGAAGCACAATGACTGAAGGGGGGAGACAGTGGTAGGGGTTCCCAAGAGGGGGATGAATCAGTTTTCAAAAAAATCCTTTAAATTACACTTAAGCAATCATATAGATTTAGCAAGCAAAAACAACTATCCATATAAGCATGAAACACAAGAACGCATCGTATATGTGGGAAACCCTCAAAGGAAAAAAACTCACAGATCTCTATAAATGGAATAAATTCCTATAAGACAAAAATAAATTTGAGTGAAGCACCAACTCTACATGAATAACTAACCCTAACTAGTCAAACACCCACTTGACTAGGCTTTAGCAAGCACCCACTTGCAAGGAGGCACCAACCATTTAGATGACTTAGATACCTAATTGTTTGTATCATCTTTAGAACACTATGTTTATAAACCAATATTTTATGACCATATCTTCAACTCTTCACACTCTTATCCCTTTCAAACTATCTTCTAGGCCTCTTTACTCAACTAGGTGTCTTCAAGACTGATTAGGTCATATAACCTTGATCTTCATAATCATTACCCTTGTTAGATCTTCATGATAATCTATCTACATCCCTATGATGGTCTAAAATACTTCCTTCTACTCTTCAATGTGATATTTCCTTTGTTTGCAATCTCACCTCATCTAGCTAGTCAATTAGGCTTATTAGACATTGTTCTTATACAATCCTCTAGCTCACACACCTCTTGATCAGCCATACACACATGCACACTTTGGATTAACCTTAAAATAAGTCTTATATCATGTTTCAGACATGAATAAATCATTACAATAGGTCATCCAAAACTTAAAAGATCAAAACCTCTTTTAAGCCTTTAATGAGACCTAATTCAATTAGGCCTTTATTAGTATAGGTTCCTTTGATATCCTTTGATCACTTTTAAAATTCACACACAATAGGAACACTTCATATACCACTCAAATATACCCCTAATAAGCTCATTTTAGGTCCATAAAACTTTTTAGCTTCAACCAACACTTGAAGCACACCATTAGTATTGTTTACATTAGGCCTTCACACACAGAGAAAAATTTGTTTTGAAAAACTAAAAATAACATATTATTGAGCTACACAAACATGATAATAAATCATATACAAAAAACCTCCAAGACCTCAAAAAAATCATCAAGTACATTATAATTAATCACACAAGGTAAAAAACCTCAAAAACATCTCTTCAACGCATTCACTCAGAACTATCAATTTTTCTCAAAGACTAGTCATGGTGACTCAGAAATTTAACACCTATACATACATATTTAATGACTTATGATGTATGTATATTATCCTATGAGATCATTATACTATTCTCAGATAGAAAGGTAATATTATCAAATGAAAAATATTGGTTTTGTAGATCAATATCATGACTTTATATCTCACTGTCTCATCTAAACCAGATAGGTCAACTTGTGAGTGAATTTTCCACTATATTAATTGAATTTAAAAACTTATAATAAACATAAAATTTCACTATAAGTCATGAAAAACATTTCCATACACTTTATTTCATCACTCTATAATGATAACACATTCATAATCATATTCTCAATGTTGCTTGGGTTTCTCACTATTTGTACCATTAGGCTTGTTAGAGACTGGTTAACTTGGATGACCGATTTAGCACACTTAATAACTAGAACATATTAATAAATATTCAAAATACATGAAACATAAATCTCAATCTTCATCCTTCATCCATTTACATATTTTGACTTGGTCAACTCTGACTGCTACAACAAATCTTTGAGAAATTAGCACTTTCATGTAGGGTTTACTCACACACTTGACAACTCAATCACACTTAGAGGTGTCTGGGATATTTTACTAAAACCTTAAATCACTTATATATCCATACAAATCTATTTTTAGCTCTTTTGATTAACATCTTCAACATCAGGCCCTTATCAGGGTTTTAAGAGGGTTTAAACTTATTTTCATTATTAACAATCATTCATAAAGTATAGCCTCTCAATCTAAAAACAAATGATTAGAATTTTTATCTAGGAACCTTCCCCATTTACCATTAATATCTTAGGTTCCCATGTATATTTTTGATGAGCTAATGAGCACAAAAAAAATCTTTCTCAGGTTGATAACCCTTCATTATGAGCACTTGAGAGACCTCAAAACAACTTTTTATGCCTTATCCTTCAAACTATGACCTCATAATGCATGAAAACACTTGAAAAAATATACCTTACCTTTGAAAATTCTTACATAAACTCAAATACTCTAAAATTTGATCCTGACCCCTCATTAGGCCACATTCTCTCTCTTTGCTCTCTAGACCTTAAACCTACAAACCACATTAGGTCTTAAAACTGAACTTCATGCTTCTTTTAATATACTCTCCACCTCACTTAAATAATAAATCAACCTCTCTCATGCTTAAACACTACCATACATCCTTCATATGCCTTGACAATAGATCACGATACCTCATTAGGCTAGGCAAAGTCTAGAAGAGGTCTAAGTGCAGTCTTGGTCTAAAGGTCCTATCCTTTTAAGATCACCTTAAGACCCTCATGAGAGATCAAATGCCTCACATACATGCTCAAGCAACCTCATACATCCACTCATGTCTATGTGAACTCATCTCACCAAGATGTTAAAGGTATAATCACTAAGAGGGGGTGAATCAGTGAGCCCAAATAATCTAACTTTAACTCTGATCTAATCAAATACTTAATTAGTTACTACAATAATTTGATAAATATACATATCATTCATAGCAATGAGCAATAGATACAATACACGATCAATCACATAACACAAGACATACGTGGGAAACACTCTTGGAAAATAAAACTCACTAGAACCTACACTTAGACTACTATCATATAATAACAAGATCCAATTTAGACCATCTACAAATTATCAAGTAACTACAATCCCTATTTGGAAATAATCCAATCCCACAAGGTTATAACACACTTTTCTAATTGAGCTATAATAACAACTAGACCTTTTAGCAAGTTTAACCTTGCATGAAAGCTTCAACCACCTTAAATGTTAAGCTACCACAACAATAGGTATGAACACATTCACCTTTGAACTAATGTCAACGATAATTTATGATGGACCTCTGCTTATCACACTTCACCTTCGTTCACACTTAAATAGCAAGCTCTCTATTCTGACAACAAAAATATGACCAACAGGTCATACAAATAATCTGCAATCTATTCTACTCTTCAACTCATTCTAAGGGCACTCTACTCTTCCTTCACTCCTCAAAAAACACACACACGAGCCTCTCTCCAATCGCTCCTTAGTTTCTCACATTAAGTCTAGAACCCATCATCTTTGGTTTCACTATTTATAGATCAATCTTGATAATCACTACCTTGGTTGGCCATTAGGCATGTCTTAGCCCTTAAGGAATCTCTTACATGAAGACACAACTCAATACAATCTTCATAGGTTGGTCATAGCATCTATGGGTCACCTTTAAATAACTACACCTTTTAATAAGGCCCTTGTAGCCCTTATAAGTTTCATGTGAAACTATTCACTCCTTTAACACTCCCTCAAGAAAAATAAGAACACATGACCACTTTAAAGTACATGGTTTCACTACTTATGTCTCTTACAACATATTCAAATTATCACAATCAACTTAGCTCACTTATGTGTATGCTTAAACAACTCAAACACAGACCTGGTGCACATATTCACCATGAATGAACATGCAGTCAACTCTTTAAGCATTGTTCATACTCAAGATAGATTGATCACACCTCCAAAACCCACACACAATATCTTCATGGAGTCTACAATATGTTCCAATAGTTAATTCATTGTGAGACACCAAAACAATTTCAACACAAGCTCAAATATCCTTCTCGGGTCACTTGCAGAATAAACATGAACACACAATCAACTTCTAGGCTCAATATCTTTGACAGTACTCACTTCCAAATATTTAAATTAGGTTAATTAGATGCAACATGGATTCCTCTTCATCTTTTCTTTTTATAGAACCATCAAATTTGACTTTTATCAAAAAATATGGATAAAATACAGAGATTTGGTTTTCCTGTGTTAAACTCAAATATTTGAATAAAAACAATCATAGTTAACCTTTAAACAAAATGCTCGAATCTCATGTCCTCTTAACTTAGATCAAATACACACCATCGATCTCTTTCGATATTCAACACAAAGGTGTCAATTATTAGACATTAAAATTTAATCACGTTGACCTCATCTCATGTAATCTTGAAGTGTTGACTCGATATGCTCCATCAATCTCTACAGATCAATCAAGTCAATAATGATCAATAATCACTATTGATCAATCTGTATGAATGCCCACTCACTGTTGGATCATTATCTTGTACCTTTTCTTAGTGGTTAAACATCATACACCTATCCTCATCTCGATACCTTCTAACTTCTTGGATCCATGTGCACCATTGATCTTGCTCAAGCTTTAACACTTTCAAAACTGACTATGGGAACCCTATCAATATGCCTGAGTAACCATTTTGATCCTTAATGACTTCTTTTACACTTCACCGTAGGATCTCAAATTTGGACCAAATGATCTCTTCACATAAGAGAATCCAACTATGTAACACACAGCTTCTGAAGCCTTCATAAATGTGATTTATATCACCATTAAAATACCATCTCAAAATATTCTATCACAGAGCCAACCATGTCAAAACCTACATGAGAAGCCAACTTTGAGCATTCACAACTTTTGTCACACTTAAGCACATGATCTATAAATTAGCACAAATCAACTATGCTCAAAATTAAACAAATCCATATGATCAATTTCTCTTGAAATATTCACATGTGCAAGATATAACATCATTAAAATGCTCATTTGACTTTTTTTGTCTCATTACAAATTTGGCTAAGTATGGAAAAATGCAGTCAAACTGTCTAGGAGCCTAACTTTACATATGCATATATTTTGATACACTACATTGCATGATCTAAAAATTAACACAAATAAACTAGATCTAAAACTAAATAAACCCATATAATCTCCTTCTCATAAAATTTCCACACGTGTGATATATTCCATCATCAAATTTCTTACTCCACTCTTTTTGACCACATTGTAAATTTGGATAAGGGGAAATAGCGAATTATGTCTTATAAGCCAAATTTGTACCTTCATATATTTGACCATTCTTCGATGCATGACTTGAGATCTGGTAAAAAATAGATAGGGACTACTATGATCACAACCATATGACCAACTCCCCTTGACTCATTCCCATGTAGCAATGATGATGTCATCAAACTGCTTACTCAGATTTTCTTTCACTAGACCCAAAGTGCCTAGATAAAAACTATGGACTACCAAATGATTTTTAATTATGCACACAATCTCTCAAAGCATAGATAATATTTTAGGGATCTATTTCACATGCTCCAATCACCATACTCATCCCTGATCCTCTCTATCCATGTCAATACTGAAAATCAACCAACCATACATAAAGCACACTAGAACAAGCACATTGCACACTTTGTCATTGTCACATAGACTATCAAAGCACTTCATCCACTCACGAGAGACACTTCCATGACATCACTAAAAACTCTCTAATAATCTTCTCCTTTTTTATTTATGTCAACACCCATCAATATATTAATATACAACTCACCTTCTCTCTCTTCAAAGTACTCCTACAACAAGACCTTTCTCCCCAACAGGAACTTCCTCTCCCTTTGACACAATGACAAAGTGGGTACACAGTAATCTTGAGGACCTAAAAATATTATCAAATAGGAAATGAACATCTTAGAAAGATGATACAAACTCCTCCTTACCTTGAGCCAACCTCTTCTTATCTTGACAACTTCCTCTTGCTCCATGTCAACATTCGCTTCAATCAAGCATTGTAACCAATGAATAACGAACACAAAAAACCATATAAATATGATGGAACATATCAATAAATATTTTAGAGGGACTCCCCCTAATAATTCTAAGCAACTTCGCCTTCTGAGTATCTTCAGATCTCCACACACCATGAAGAATCACCACATATGCTTACTAGCCTTCTCTCTCAAGACACTTCCATGACCACCAACAGAGCATCATAACACTCATAAAATAAGAGATATTTTATAAACCATTTTGATAACTCACCTTTAAACACACATTCCTTTCTATTTTGTAAAATTTGATCAAAAAGACACTCTTATTCACACTAAGCCTATCTAGCCTCCTTGTAGCCCTACCTAAAACTTGCAGAGACCACAATTTTTAGTAGACACATATTCAAGACTTGAAAATACATATATAGATCACTCTCATATTCCCCCTCAAGTACACCAATTTTTAACAACAAGCTCATCTTTTACAACATACTTCCTTCACAAACCAACTATCCAATTAAACCACCAACTTGACAAAAACTTGAATAACTTGAAAACCACAAACCTTCAAAACTATGTGAATTTTAAATTGACCACCCATTTGTCTCATTGAACATATTAATAAGCATCATACCTCAAATCATAAGATAAACCACTTTTTTATTAAAGCCTAAAACCCTATAACCTTAAAACAAACAAAGTCAACACAACACCTTCTATTCAATGTCCACCTCTAAAACTTCTTGTACACCTAGAGACAACCATTACACACTTTTAGACTAATATTTGAGCTTCCACACCTTTGGGAACCCATACTTCTTATAACCCATTTTACGCTGATTCCCCTTAAGCCTAAAATTGAGAAAACTGAGAACACTTAAAGAACTTCAATTGAAACATACATACCTTCAGTCCTCAAAAACACCTGAAGCACACCAAAATGAAATGCATAGATATTTTTGACAACCAAACATGTCTTGACATTTGCACCAATCTCATTAAGTTACCTAGAACCACCCATTTTGACTTTGTACTACAGTTCTTTTACAAACCTCTTAAACAAACTCATGAACTTATTACTCCCCTTTAACAAAAGACTTTATCTAATTGGCATTATCATCTTGAGCACACAAACATGCTTCTCCACTAAAAGGAGTCTCTTAAGAAGCCTATATATATAGACACCTTCTCTACTTCAATGCTCTAAAACAAAAACAAAATCATCATATTCCATCTCCTCCTTGTTCATCTAATATTTGTAGTTCTTCTTCTTTAGCTTAGGAGAAACAACTTCCTCATCCACTACAACTTTATCCTTTTCTTCTATGATTGAATTGATAATACATGGACACAACACAAATTCATTACATACATTTTTATCTGAAGAATCTTCCTTGCAGCTTGGAACCTCATCATTTGGCATAGACAATTGATGTTCTTTACATGATCCATGCTTAGAAATAACAAGATGTTCACTTAATGTGTGTGTGTGTGTGTGTGTGTGTGTGTGTGTGTGTGTGTGTGTGTGTGTGTGTGTGTGTGTGTGTGTGAGGACTAGCTTCAACCAGCACCTCGGTCTTCTCTTTGACATTTATCTCTTCATTCTCAATATGATCATACAATGAGACCTCTTGGTACTCTTCGGCTTCTAAAGTATTCTCCATCATAGTAAATAAATTACTTGGACCTACAATCTCATCATGACTCACACTTGTCACCTTTGGCTTCTATGTGTTAACTTGCCTTCTTCCTTGAACTCTAGGATCCTGATTAAATTTATTCTATCTTGTATGCCTTTACTTGCAAAACCTAGCAATGTGACCTCTCTGTTCAAAAATTTAGCACACCATACCTTTTGCAATAAATTATCTTTGCTTACTTTATTTGGATAGAACTTTGCAATGTTTCCTATGTCATGACAAACAAAACAACTTCCCCCTTTTGAAGATGACTCACCTTGTCTAATATTATGTGGATAATATTTTACAAAGTATCCCATATCAAGATAGTTAAATCACTTGATTTTATTCACATCTTTTGACTGATGAACCCTATCAGAGACCCATGTAAATTCATTTCTAATAGGTCTCTTACATTTTCTAGCCCTATGACCAAATTGATTTCATGTATAATAGTAACCATTAAATCTTTTATACGTCATTAAATTTGGTTATCTGATATGATTTGTCTTTACTCTACCATCACCTTCATTCTTTGCATGATGATTTGTTTTCAAAGTATGATTTTTCTAGTTCACATTAGTCTTCATCTTGTCTTGAGTTACAGTCTTTTATTCATCTTCATATCCCGAACCAGTTCTATCACTAGCATTCTCTTGACCACTTAAAATGTTGTCTAGATCACATGAGCTCTTTTCAAATCTCACAAATGTCTTCACCTTATTAGTTGTCTTTTCTATCTTAGATCTCAAATATTTATTTTCAGAAACATACCTTGAACATTCATCTTCTTTAGCTTTTAGACTTGTAGACAGAATTTTCAATTGACAACTGAGATGCTTGATCATATATTCATGTTCCTCAGCATCTTCATTCAATATTGACTCATACACATTGAATTTATCCTCATATTACTTGAGATTAGATTTCATCTTCTTATTTATCTTCTTCTCAATCTTTAGTTTTTCAAGAGCATTCATCAAAATATCTCATAATCCACCTCATCTTCATCATCATCAGAATCACTTCAAGTAGACTCCTGATGTGAGCAACTTCCTTCTTTAGCCATGAACATGGATTCATTTTTAGTAGGACCATCATCTTCATGATCATATTCTAAGTCACTATCTTCACTCTCATCTGATGAGCTACAATCTTCTTTGGTATAAAGACTCTTTTTGTTTTTGAAGAAATTCCTTTTGTTGTTAAACTTTCTAAATCCTTTCTTCCTATATGTCTTATTTTCTTCATATTAACCTTCACCATTCTCTTCATCATCATTCTTCTCATGTTTACAAGGGTGCTTTCAAAACAAATTTCCTATCTCTCCACAATTGAAACATTTGAGGGGTAATTTACCCATATACTTCCCTGAGCTAGTGTTCAATTTTCTAGTAATCAAAGCAATTAGTTCATTCTCATAAATATTAGATATGTCATGCTATTTAGATTTTTTTACCTTATAAATTATTCTTAGGATTCATCTCTATCTTTAATTTTTCTTCTTTCTTTGGTGGTATATCATTATTATTTCTCATCTCATAAGAAGGAAGGGTGCCATGCAATTGATCCATCTTTAACTGAGTAAGATCATGACTGTCTTTTATAGCAGATACTTTCAAATCAAACTTGGGTGAAATAAACCTTGTTGCCTTTTGAATAATAGTAGTATCTTCAAGATTCTCTCCAAGACCTCTGATGATAGTTACAATCACATCAATTCTCTATAGAAAGGATGCCATAGTATCTTCTTCATTCATCTTGAGACTTCTAAATTTCCTCCTATGAGTCTATAACTTAGCAAGGTTAACCTTTGAATATCCTTAAAAAATAGTCTTTAATTTATCCCTTATTTCCTTAGTATAAATGAAATTAATTTGGTGAACTCAGTTTCTGTAAGACCACAAGTGATGGCATTCATTGATTTAGATTTATTTTCAAATAGCTTCTTGTCTATAACAATCGATACACTCCATTGATCTTTGTAGATCAATCAGGTTAATAATGAATAATGCTCACTATTGATTAATCTATATGAATTCCAACAAACCATTGGATCATTATTATGTACCTTTGCTCAGTTGTTAAACATCATGCACCTATCCTCATCTCAATGCCTCTTAACTTCTCCGATACATGCACACCGTTGATATTGCTCAAGATTTAACACTTTAAAAAATGATTAAGTATGGGAACCCTGTTAAAATATTCTTAAGTATCCATTTTTATCCTTAATAACTTCTTATGCACTTTGAAGCAGGATCTCAAATTTGGATCAGATGATCTCCTCACATAGGAGAATATAACTATGTGACACATAGCTCTTGAATCTTTTGCAAGTTTGAGATATATTTCCATTAAATTGCCTTCTAAAAATCTTCTATCACAGAGCCAACCATGTCAAACCCTGTCTAAGAGGTCAAATTTGAACATTCATAACTTTTGTTGTGATTCATTACATGATCTATAATTAAGCACAAATCAACTATACTCAAAACTAAACAAACCCATATGATCAGTTTCTCTTGACACCTTCACACATGAAGATATAACACCATCAAAATGCTAACTCGACTCTTTTTGCCACATTACAAATTTGGCTAAGTATGGAAAAATAAAGTCAAACTACATGGGTGCTCAAATTTGTATATGCATATCTTTTGACATGTTGTATTGCATGATTTGAAATTTAGTTCAAATAAACTAGGTCAAAAACTAAACAAACCCATATGATCACCTTCTCCTAAAATTTTCACACATGTAATATATTCCATCATTAAACTGCTTACTTGGCTCTTTCTGGCAACATTGTAAATTTGGCTAAGTATGGGAAAATAATGAATTTTATCTTAGAAGCCAACTTTGCACCTTCATATCTTTAACCATGCTTCTATGAATGACTTGATATCTGGAAAAAAATAACTAGGGACTATTGTGATCACAACAAAATAACCATCTCCACTTGAATCATTCCCACGTAGAAATGGTGACATCATCAAATTGCCTACTTAGATTTTCTGCCACTAGACTCAAAGTGTCTAGATGAAAACTATGGACTACCAGATGAATTCTACTTGTGCACACAAGCTCTCAAATCATATACAACATCTTAGGGACCTCTTGTACATGATTCAATCAGCATACTCATCCTTGATCATCTCTAGCCATTTTAATACTTAAGATCAACCAACCATACATAAAGCACACTAAAACAAACACATTACACACTTTATCATTGTCGCATAGACTATCAAGGCATTTCATCCAATCACTATAGACACCTCTATGACATCACCATGACATCTCTAATAAATCTCTAACACGAGCCACCAAGCTCATACCTTCTCACAAGGTCTTTTCATGCCATGACTAGGCTTAGGCTAATCAAATATCTATACCTTCATGCAACCATAAAGAATTAGTTTCCTTCAAATTCTATTTTATGATAACATCCTTAAGTGATAACACTCCATCAATTCCCTTTTATCAAATCAACACACTGTAATATAAACACACTCTCTCAATGACATCAACCTAATGCAAGATGTACCATTGACATTAATGACAATACTCAATAATCTCCCCCTTTGTCATTGATGACAAACACTCTCATAAAATTCTCTCAACAAGTAACTTCTTCCTCATTCTAAACTTTCTCCCCCTTTTACATAAATTACAAATTGATGTCTTCAATACCTTAGATCACACTCTTTTGCAACCAAAATACTCAACACATAGGACTATGAGTTTATGAGTCATAATACAAATATGCTTCCCCTATCTCTATGCATACCTTTTTATAAAAACTCACATACTCTTAGAGCTAATGAATCACCTGATTAACTCCCCCTAAGTAATATTATTATTTAATGATTGCTAGGGGTGGGAATTACACCAAATTCCTATATTGGGTGTTCAAATGTTACCCATGGAAGTGGTTTGGTTAAAATGTTTGTAATTTGATCCTTTGTAGAAACATATTCAAGTTTGACACTTTGTTCACTTACTCTATAAAAAAATTATTCCTGATGGGAATGTGATTAGTTTTTGAGTGCATGATAGGGTTCTTTTATATGGTTATAGATCTTGTATTATCACAATAGATAGGTCTAGTACCATCATAATCCACTTCGTAGTCTTTAAGGGGTTGTCTCATCTATAGGACCTGAGTGAAACATGAAACTGATACAATGTATTCAACCTCACAAGTGGATAATTATTCTGATGATTGCTTCTTGATTATCCATGAAACTAATCACCCACCTAAGAAGAAATCTTCTCCACTGGTACTCTTCCTATCATCTAGACTTCCTGCCCAGTCTACATCTATATACGCTATCAAATTAAAATCCTTGATCCTTAGCTACCACAACCCATACTCCGTAGTCCCCTTGAGATACTTGAGTATCTTTTTGACTAATTACATATTATTTTCCTTTGGACCTACTTGAAGCTTTCTTACATGACCTATTTATTGCATGATGTAAGGTCTAGAGGTAGTGGTGTATAGAAAACTTCAAATCATTGACCTATATGATGTTTGATTGACCTTTGGAGACTCATCTTCCTTGTTCAACTTACACCTTATGATCGTATGTGTATTAACTACCTTGAAATCTTCCATCTCAAACTTATTTAACATCTCTCTTATGTACTTGGCTTGTGAAATGAATATACCTTTTTTATATTGAGTGATTTTGAACACAAGAAAGAATGATAGTTCTCCTAGCATAGAAATCTAAAACTCTTTCTTAATCACCTCTAAAAATTCCTTGGTCATGTTCTCATTATTTCCACTAAATATGATGTCATCCACTTAGACAACTACTATCAACTAATGGTCATCCTTTAATTTTATGTAAAGATTACTATCTATAACTCCTCTTTTGAATCCTTGGTCTAAGAGATACTTGTTCAACCTAGCATACCAAGCTATAGGAGCTTTTTTTAGACCATAAAGAACCTTTTTCAATCTACAAACATAGTCCTTGTCACCTAATAATAAGAACCCTTTAGGTTGCTCTATGTACACCTCATCTTCCAAATTCCCATTCAAAAAGATAGATTTGACATCTATTTGGTATACCTTGAAGCCTTTGAATCTTGTATATGTTGGAAATAATCTGATGGCCTTTAATATTGCTACTAATGCAAAGGTATCCTCAAAGATTACCCCTTCAACTTGTGCATATCCCTTGCATACCAATTTAGCGTTATTCCTAGTGACTTGTCCATCTTCATTTAACTTGTTTCTAAACACCCATTTTGTACTAATGACATTATTATTTTTAGACCTAAGAACTAGTTACCAATTCTCATTCTTCTCTATTTGGTCTAAATATTTGTTCATATCACCTATCTAAAATTTGTACTTTTTTACTTCTATAAGACTCTTAGGTTCAATCTTAGATAATAGAGAAACATTCTATTGGTTTAGATTAATTACTAGTCTTCTCTTTGTTTGCATACCTACATTCTTGTTGCCAATGATTTGATATTTAGGATGATTTCTTTGAATATTCATTGAGGGGCCTTTTGAGTTCTATCTCTCCTCAACTTATTCTTCTTCCTAATCAACCTCTATAGTATCCTCTTCATTCTTGAATTATATATTCTCTAAAGTATCCTTTAATTGTGAGTGTGATTTCTTGGTCTCATCAATCTCCACATTGATTCTTTCCACTATCTTATATAACCTTTTATTACAACATATATAGACTAAGCTCATTGATGAGTATCCAAAGAATATACCTTCATCAAATCTAGAATCAAAATTTCCTAAGTGTTCATCATATTTTTTGATGAAACATTTTCTCCTAAACACTCTAAATTATTCCACATTAGTAAGTCTACATTTTCATAGTTTATAATGAATCTTATTTCCATTAGTCTTATCTTCCCTCTATTTAAAATATAGACTACAGTGCTTACTATCTCTCTCCAATATCCATCAGATAATATAGACTCATTTAGAATATTTCTAGTCATTTTTTGAATTATCTTGTTATTTATTTCCACTACAACTTTCTACTGAGGTGTCCTAGCTACTGAGAAATATCTCCTTATTTAATTAACCTAATAGAAATTATAAAATTCATTAGACCAAAAATATCCTCCTCTGTTAGATCTTAGACACTTGATCTTCCCATTCTTTTTATTCTCAACACAAGCCATAAATGCCTTGAACTTGTCAAGAGCTTTTGACTTTTCTTTCAAGAGTGTTACCTAAGTCATTCTTGTATAGTCATCTATGAGGAATTCACACTCAAGCCACTCAAGCCTAATTCATGCAAAGACATTCAAGATTAATTCAAATTTTTAAGCCTTAAGCAAGATTTTGAAGGCATTCCAAGTATATTAAAATACATTATTATTATTATTATTATTATTATTATTATTATTATTATTATTATTATTATTATTATTATTATTATTATTTCTTTGTAAAGGCTTACAAATCTTAATTTTGGTGTTTATTACTCGAAGCTCAGGGAAAAAGTAGAGGGGTTTTTTTGGAGCACAAGAGAAGCATTGTACGGGACTACAAAAGCTTTGATTCTATATTATTCATAGGGTGTTATTAACATGAGTATTGTAATAATAGCTCTATTGGAGGAGTTATCACTCCTTAGAGGCTACATAGGAGGATCATTTTATGGAGCCAATGATTGACACCTATTATGACTTAGCCCTTGGAGGCCGTACAACAAAGGAGAAGTCAACAGGGAGTTGTGAAGCAGGGAGGCCATGTTGAAACATTTTGTAAGCCTTCTAAGACCAATCTGGGTCTCTTCAGGACTAATTGGCACTTGAGTTCATGATGGATTCATTATAGTTTTGTAAGTTTTAAATTTGTTATTACAAACAGATTTTTATAATGAATCAATTCATCATTTAAAGAACTCAAAGAAATAGGCATCTATCGAAGTCTTCTATCAACTTATGTGTAGTGTTTATTATTACTTGCATTACATTATTTTCAGTTGATTATATTTTTGGAGTTAAATTTCAACATTAAAACTAATCCATCTATAAGGATCCAATAAGTAAAAATTTTAGGGTAGGAAATTTATCTGTTTATGGATCATAGAAGTAGTGTAAAGATGAACTAAGGCAAAAAAGGTGAGCATATTTAGAGAGGTAATCTACCAAAACCAAAATGACTAACTTTCCACTAGAGTTTGGTAAGCCTTACATAATATCCATGGAGATGTCTTTCAAAATGTGTTTTGGAATGGGTAGGGTTTGGAGTAATTTATATACTACCAGTATTTTTCCCTTGTGACATTAACATACTTCACATTCCTCAGAAAATGTCTTGTTGTCTAGATAAAATAAATTTCATTGAATGCATTCATAGGTTTGTAAAAAAAAACTAAATGACCTGTGGAAGGTGAGGCTATAACTATTTCAAAATTTTGTGTTTGAACCTACAACCAAAAATCAAGACATGTGTCCTTTGTATAATAAAGACAAGTTATCTCAAGTATATTTTGGTTTAAAATCCATGTCCATAGATTATTTTTTGATGATTTGTTGTGTTTGACTATCCTACTATCACTCTTGTTGATGTCATGCATCCATTCTAAAATAAGGATGGATAAGGAAAATAACTACATTTATTATTAATACATACTCATGCTATATTGCTTCTATATACATCTAAATCTAGCCTATTTTGCTAAATTAACTAATTAACACTAATATACACTATCCTAACATCACCCTTTATATCCTTCTAAATAACACAAACCTTACAGTTACACCACATTATCCTTTACTTAAATTAATAATCATCTTATCATGTCGTTTAACACTAATCTTCACTTCCATAATTCTTAATGAATTTAAAATTACTCACCATATATACTCACCTACCCTGACTAACACTCTTAAAAATCACCTTCTTAGTCATCTTCTAATCATCATTCATTAATAATAATAATCAAATCTATAACTTTCAAAACATGCTTGAGCCATGCACCATATTTCTCTAGAATCCTCTATAAATTTTTAATTACTGTAAAATTCCTACACCCTAGATCTTCTCCACCACCTTCTATTTAAATAACTACACCCATGAAAAATCTATCTTGTGAAATATATGTAATAATGTTGTGACCTTGTCTATTATCAATCTCTCAAACATCCTTCATCACCATTTTTGTAACATCTTGAGCTACTATCAATGCAATCCAACATATCAAGCAACTATCAAATTCATACTTTTTCATTTGGGCTCATCTACTAGTTGTCAAGGATGTAATATTTATTTGTAATTTGAGGTGTAACTTGATATATTTTATGTTGATTTGCTTATAAGTCTATTCATTTCCCCATTCTTGAGGTGTTGTGTAGATTAGGGTAGATTACGAATTTTGGTTTTCATCTATTGCTCCTAGCATTTGAATTATACCCCTAATTTTTCACATTGCACTTTGGCAACCAAAGTGGGATTTAACTCTTAAGTTGTGATTTTTGAGGCTTTAATATGTTCATACAAGCTTGAAAATACCTTTAAAAGAATATTTGTGGTCGAAGACATAAAAAATATCATATATTTTTATTTTTAAATTTCTCATGACTTCGCTCTATTTAAACTCAAGTTTATTCTTTAGAAACATGACTTCACTCCCAAGATTATAATTTCACATCTAATCATAGAACTTAATCATTAATAGCTAATTAGCTATTTGACCCATTTGACTATTTTGTGCCAAATCATGTTTATCGAATTGTGTTCATTCATTTTTATTATTAACTACTTGATGCATTAATCGATAACACAATCGTATTAATAGATAACATGATTGTGTTATTGTAAAATGAAAATGCAATCACGTTACTATTATTTTGCACATTTAAAAAAATGGATTTAATGTTAGTTAACAAGTAAAATGATCACTTTATTGATAATGTAATCTCATTCCTAGTATTTTGCACATAAAAGCATGTAGGAGTTACACATGAAGGCAACTCTGGCAAAAAGCTTATATTTGCTACTCTAAATATTAAGTCAATACTTAGCATTTGATAGAGTTGGTATCACAATTTCATGCCTCACAATGTGAAAAATAATTTTTTAAAATCTAATCAGGGCAATACTTAGGCATTCTCATGGTCTAAGTATTAAACCTAGAGATTTTAGGACATAATTTTTGCAACTGATGCCTATTTTTGGTAAACATATAGTCATTTTTTAGGTTTTTGTGCCTTTTGGATCAATTCCTAACATTTTTAGGAGTCTTAGTTTTGTCAAAATTGAAGTTTGAAAACCACTCACTTTGAAATTGATGCAAAGTAGTGTGATTGGGGTAGGATAGGTCACATTTATGACCTACACACATCAAATAACCACTTTGTGAAACTTTCACTTGTTCATCATCCCTCCCTCATCTCTAATCACTTCTTACTCATGCCTTATCACCCCTAATCACTCTCTCATCATTCTTCATTGTCCCTAATAACTCCCTCATTGAACTTCACTATCCCTAGTCATCTCTAATCACTCTCTCATCATCCCTAATTACTCCCTCATTGACCGTCACTATCCCTCATCTTCCCTAATCACTCACTCTTCATCCCTCATTGTTCCTCATCAATCCCTCATTGACCCTCACCATCCCTCATCATATTTAATCACTCCCTCATAATACCTAATCACTCCCTCATTGGCTCTCACCATCCCTAATTACTATCTCATCATCCCTAATCATTCCTTCCTCGTCCTTTATCATCCCTCATTAGCCCTCACCATCCATAATCACCACTTCATCATCCTTAATCACTCTCTCATTGGATCTCACCATCCCTAATCATCGCTTCATCATCCTTGATCACTCTCTCCTTGTTTCTTATCGTCGCTAATCACTCCCTTATTAACCCTCACAATTCCTCATCATTTATAATTACTCCCTCATCATCCCTAATCACTCCCTAATTGACTTTCACCATCTTTAATTACCCTAATCACTGCTTCATCACACCTCATCATCTCTAATTACTCATCCCTCATTACCTCTAATCACTCCCTTATTAATCCTCACCATCCCTCATAATCCCTAATAACTCCATCATCCTCCCTAATCACTCCCTCATTGACCCTCACCATCCCTCATCGTCTCTATTGAATCCCTTATCATCTCTACTCAAGCCCTCCTCATCCTTAATGACTCCATCCTGTACCTTGATGGTGGTATTTTGTTGGGGTTTAACAATGTTAGGAGTTACAAGTGGAGAATTGAGTGCTAGCATAAAATATAAGACATAATGATCAAAATGATGTGGAGGCAAATTTGAAACATAAATATTTAACACTTGTGATCAAATATGGGCCTATTAGAAATGATGTAATTCATAATTGAAAATCTGCCAAAAAAAGAGAAGCAAGTAAAATCACCATAGTACCAAAAATGGGTAGTAAATACATGAGGATCACCAAGATGTGTGATTTCCTGAAACCAATCAATTGATTTCCATATGAGGACATTTTATGATCCGAATAATTACATTTAAGGCCTTCTATTTGTATGTCTATTTATTAAGTCATCATACAAAAGAGTGAAAAATAATTTTCAAATGATTAGAAAAAGTAGATCAAGATTGGAAAGGGGTGTTTAATTCATAAATTCAATATTCAATCCAATGAAGTGTGTCACACTATGAGCTTTCTACTTATGTTAGTACTTATGTTAATTGACTATAAATTTGAAAGATCATCTATTTCATTCAGTAATAAATTTGACTATCACAAATTGGTATTAACAACAGAAGTCTTAGAAAAGAGTTAATTTCTATAATAATGAATTAAACAATATATGATTGGAATCAAATATATCTTTATAGTATATACTTACATCATATGATGAAGGAGAGATTGGTGACAGTGAGGGATGGTGAGGATCAATGATGGGGTGATGAGGGATGGTGAGGGTCAATGAGGGAGTGATTAATGAGTGATGATGGATGAAGAAAGATTGATTAGGGATTATGAGGGATGAGAAGGGAGTGATTAGGGATGATAAGGGATGGTAATAATCAATGAAAGAGTGATTAGGGATGATAAGCTCGAGTGATTAGAGACGACGAGAGACAATGAAGGTCAATGAGGGAGTGATTAGAGATGAGGAGGGAATGAATAGGGATGAGGAAGAGATTAGGGATGAGTGATGAGGAACAATTGATTAAGGATGATGAAGGATGGGGAGGGAGTAATTAGGGATGATGAGGGATAATGAGGGTCAATGAAATAGTGATTATGGATGATAAGGGAGTGATTAGAGATGAGTAAGGATAGTGAGGGTCAATGAGGGAGTGATTAGGGACAATGAAGAATGATGAGAGAGTGATTATGGGTAATGAGGGATGAGTAGGAAGTGATCAAGGATGAGGGAGGGATGAAAAACAAGTGAAATTAACACAAAGTGGTCGTTTGATGTGCAGGTCATCAATATGACCTACACTACCCTAATCACACCACTTTGGATCAAGTTCAAAGTGAGTAGTTTTCAAACTTCAATTTTGACAAACCTAGGACTCCTATAAATGTCAGGAATCAATCTTAAAGGCACAAAAACTTAAAAAATAACTATATGTTTACCAAAAATGAAAATCAATTGTAAAAATTATGTGCTGAAATTCCTAGATTTAATACCTAGACCCTCAAAATGTCCAAGTACTGAGTAAATTGAATTTTGAAAAACTATTTTTCACATTGTAAGGTATGCAACGATTTTTCACATTTTAAGGCATGCAATGATAAGCTTTCTTAATATAGTCATAAGCTTATCATCCTATTGAGAGTGTGCCCTGATCTCATATCACTATGCATTGATTGAATGTACAGAAAGATACTCTCTTCGATCCCTCGGATTTCATGCACTGACAACATTCAATGAAGGTGGGACGTGATGGCGTGAAGGTAGTATACGTGGCTGTGCCTTTGAGCTATTTCGACGGTATTGTAATGATATTCGTCGCAATTTCAAAGGTGAAAAGAATAGAAAACGAGAAAATGCAAGTGATGAAGAGAGAAGTGAGCAGAAAGCGATGGATGTTATTGTGTGTAAGCAGGAAATGAAACGTGATAAAACGCGTGATAGAAAACACACATAAAACACTTGGATAGAAGCCGTGTCAACAAACAACAATATACGAATTAATTATATCGTGGAAGGCCGCCGCCATTTTCAATCGTGATTCCCAAACTAAATAGCCGTTACATCTGGAAATACTCTGAAATGTCAGACAGAGACCGCATAACCTCAGGTTTGCAAGTTGGTCACAGTCACAGCTTTGAGTTAATTTGCGTCCCTGTTTCATATAAAGCTAAACACCCACCGAACTAATCAAATTAAAGTCCGCTACGCTACTCCAGCGAACGATCCATCATCTCCAGGGAATATTTTATTTTAAACACGGGCGATATAATTTTGTACAATATACGAATTAATTGTATCGTGGAAGGCCGCCAACATTGAAGAGGGCCAAAATAAATAGCCGTTAGATCTGCAAATACGAGTTAGTTGTACAAGTTGCAGGTGAGACAAGGCCCTCTTTCGACCACCTTACGCCAACCATCCACTTAATGAGTTCAACACAGGTGATATAATGTTGCGATTAAGATCATATGAAATCCATGCCATTTTTCTCCAAGTTAAAAACACGGAATTGCACAGTTTACTAGTACAATTATTCCTGGAGAATATTTCATTCGTGGCCTTTTATAATTTGGCATTCTAGAATTGTAATTTTTGTCCAAATCCATATAGTTCGTGTAAATGATACGGCGGGACACATGACATACAATATTATGGTGTCGGAATTTCTCTTATCATTTAGAAGGGTAACTGATGCGGCGGGACACATGATATACAATCTTATGAGATCGGAATTTCTCTTATCATTTAGAAGGAATAAGTTTCATGAACGGGACAATGTTGAATGGATAATTTATTTTACCGAACTTGCAGGGTCAATTTCAACCCGTTGTTGCCTCTATTCTTGTGTTTTCAAGGTAGAAGAATAAGTAGAAGAACAAAAGATTGCGTGCAAACACCATCTAAAAGGTCGAAGGATTAAAAGTGGTCCACTGAGATCCTCTATTCTTGTGTGTTCATGGTAGAAGAACAAAAGATTGCATGAAAACACCATCTAAGAGGTTGAAAGATTAAAAGTGGCCCATTGAGACTCTCTTTAATCTACAAGCAAACACCTTCGTTTGCTTATTAACATTGATTCAAATTTATTTTGTACTCTAAAACTCAATCTTTCAGTTTTTATATCATCTACACATTTTACTTAAAACCTTGACTGCTTATTGAAGGTTGCATTCTTTCAATACTATTTGGTTCTAGGTTTGACAACCTTTAGAAAGTATTTATTAAGCTTAAATAAGATATTTTTCTTTGGTATATTTTTTATCAAAGTTTTTTCACTAAAAATTGATTTATAGATTTAAGATTTTATCATTCAATATATTTATCATGTGAACCTTAAGTGTCTTAAAAATATCTTTTAATTTTATTGTCATCTTTGATTAATATGGAAATGAATTCACATCCCTTTTCATCTCTTTTTTCCAAAAAAAATCTCATAAAAAATGGTTCTTATGAAAGATTCAGTCATATTATTTACATAATACAATCAAATGTGACATTATTTTGCTCTAAAATTATCTCATATAAAATTATTGCTTCATAAACTTTATAATATTCATATTCTTCTCTTTTCTTCTACCATTGATTCATTGAATATCTCGAGAGAATTTCTTTTGAATCAATATATTTATAAATATTTTTTCAGGAAAATCAAAAGGATGTGATTCTTTTCTGCTATGTAAAGTGATATTATCAAAAGTAAACATAATTAATATAACCACACTATAAAATAGCAAGAAAAGTTAAATCTAACATGTTTTTCTTGCATTTTTTAAAAAACATTAACACATTGACAATGACTTAGATCAAAATAAACAACTAATTTTTCATTGAGTATAAATATTATTTTATTGGCTGAAATTATTTTCAAGTGAAAAATTTATAAATATTCTATTTAATTGATTTTATCTTAGTTTATTAATAGATTTTGATGAATTTGTCATTTTTAATGTAATTTTTTCAAATTTTTTAATATTATTTTTATGTCGTATTTTAAAAATATAATTTCTGATAATATTAGAATTTTCATTAAAGTAAAATTTAAAAACATCTGCATATAAATTTTTACTCCTTATGCTACCTATGTCAAAGCATCGTGTTAATGTGATAAAACCAAAATAACATGCATCAATGTTCAACATTAAAAAAACTTAGAGTACATCTCCTGCGCATAGGGATTTACAAACAATACTTATGATGCTAACTCTTGTTCTTTTATGTTAGATTATGCCATAAAAAGGTTTTCTCTTCAATTTGACCTGCTTTTTTAATATTTTTTTCAAAAGACACCATGTACAAGGGGATATTAGATATCAATCTTTTTATTCAAAAATTGGAATACATATTTTAAAATTTCAATACTAAAACAATGTTATTTCAAAAAAATAACATGTAATTTTTTTTAATTTTTTTAATCAATATAATTTTATTAGTATTATTGTAAATTTATTTGAAAAAATATATTTAAGTGATATTAAATTAAAGATATAATGAATTTTAAGTTCATAAAATGTATGTGGATCAAAAAACTCTATTTTTATGATAAATTTAAATTTTAAATATTTCATATTTTATTTTTATAAGTCACCATTTACCTTAGAGATGTCAGAGGATTAAAATATTATTTTATTGTTAGATCCCTCTACATAATTGTGGGATTTTAGATCTAGTAATTTTCGAGATGATGAGTATGAGAGTACTTTCATAAGAGGAAGGAACTATAATTTGGTTGGAATATTTTTCAATAAAAATGGAAGAAACAATACAAGGATTATAGTTTTGAAAGTGAGGGAGGTCGTGGGCTCTTAGATGATCTAAAAAAATTATATAATGATGCTTATAATTATAAAAAATATAAAGCTTTACCTTTAAATAATCCACTTTCTGAAGTTAATGTGTCATTCTCTTTTGGGGGTTGTATATATATATATATATATATATATATATATATATATATATATATATATAATACAAATTTGATATTTTTTAATCAAGCATTATAAATGTGGGTTCAAAAAGAGGAATTGATAATGGAGTATGCATTTTTATTTTTTTGGCTCAATATATTCAATCATAGACTTGAAATGTTTGTATAAGTACATGTTTAACATGACCACATATAAAATATGTGAAATTGATAATGGAGTATGCATTTTTATTTTTTTGGCTCAATATATTCAATCGTAGACTTGAAATGTTTGTATAAGTACATGTTTAACATGACCACATATACAATATGTGAAAATGCAATGTCTCTTTCATGTAATATAGATATTGAGAAATATGCTAGAATAATAATTGATGACCACCTACATGGATGATCATCCCTAAGTATTCAAGAACATCATTTTTTTTACAAACTATTAATTCATGGGATTCATCAATGATTACGAAAATTCTATGCCAAAGATGCTTCAAAGATATATTATGGTAAAAGCTATAAAAGATATAAGAGTAGCGGATTTATTATTTATTGATTATGGTATTAAAATGTTTGCTCCTACTTGCTTAATAAAAATAATTTATCTAAGTATATTTCATTTTTTATTCAAACAAATGCTTATTGATTATGTTTTCAATATGTTTTAATAGAGTTACATAGATTTGTCGTGGTATCACATTAGATCTAAAAAAATTACCCATTTTAGTATGTCATCTTAACGACTTATAACTAAGGTTTGAAGGTCTAATTCATTATACATTTTATGATATAAATGATTTTATTATGATAAGGCATAAAATATACTTTTTAAACATATAACTAGAACTACCTTTGCAGTATCAATACATGAATATTAGACTACTAATAGTTGAGTCTTACATGTTATGATGTGATTGGTTACTTTAAATTATTATTAAATAAACATTGGACTTGTATAAGATACTAAATATTTAACTTCTAGTGTATTATATATGTATCCATACCAATATGTTTCATCGATGAAAGACACCTTAACAATAACATTGTTCAATAATTACAAGATGCTCTAATTCTTGGACCTTTCCCCTAAATATATGAAGAAAGTTTTAAAATTTAGAAATGTGTTAAGGAAGTTTTAAACTTTAGAAATTGATCCCACCATAAATATTGTTCAATTTAAGCCTTGGCCCTTTACCTATCCTCACTTCTACTTCTATGGCAAAGTTTGTATGATGTTTTTAAGTGGACAGGTTTATCCACAAAGGCCCTGTGCACATGACAACTAAAAACAAGATTGAGCACATTCAAAGGCATCCTTAGGCCATTTGTACCATGCTTCAAAGTAGTATTCAATGTTGCCTAGGCTCTTCCCTAGACACGAGATAGATGGATGTGATAAAACATTTACAGGTTAATAGCACATAGAGGATTTAATATTTTCAAATTGACCCATAATTTACGTATTGTAGCCCATAATATTTAATTTTAAAATAACATTATCCTATTGTAACCTATCATAGTGAAACATGCTCAGTGACAAATTCTTTACATGTATATATGTAGAGTTAAAATGTTCAAATACCAATTCATTACATCCACATTGAGTGTGCTCAATGACCTCCCATATTTTTACATGTACATAGGATAAAGAGATAGCTAGCATATGGTTATGGTTTGTTAGACGTGTATTATAAATTAATTTATAATTAATTATTTTTGTTTTAAATTTAACTGACTTAAAAGGCATTGACATCAAACTACATTTTATTTTACAACTAACATAAGCATTCATAGTCTCTAGAATCTCATTTATGTCAATGGTATTTATAAATTATTAGGAACAAATTAATTTATGAAAAGTAAATATCTGTTACATTTTGTAAGGATCTTTGGCGTCTATTAAGTCTCTTCTCTTTTAAGCCTCTCAAAATAATGTGTCTCTCTGTATGTATCTTTTCTCTTCTAAGTGTTCTGAGCTATCTTTGTAATCTATACATGGATACACTCTCTTCTTGTTACTTGTAATTGATGCATAGGAATAGGCCACGAGAAGGGTCTTCTTGAAATGCTTCAATGAAGGATTCACGTTTTGCCTGTTGAAAAAAACTTACAGAACTATTCGCTATGTAGGAGAGAGAAAATCACAAAAATCTACAAGCCTAGTTGGGCAACAAATAGATAATACAATATTGAAACAAAACAGGGGAGCGAATGAAGGAATACACACTAAACTTGCATATATTTATATCTCTGAAGAACATACAGCCACTGCTATTAAAAATAACATACAAAAAAAATCAAAACTTTCCTTTATTGCTTCTCCTTCTTCTTTGCTATGGACTGCTTTATTTTCCTTTTTTTCACGTTGTTGCTCTCTCTTTCTTCATTTGCTATGGACTACTTTGTTTTACCTTATTTCAAGCTACTACCCTTTTTCAGGGTATCGTTGCATGCATTTCTCTTCTGCTACTCTATCTCCTCTCTCCTGCACATTCCCTTTTTCTTTTTTATTTTATATAGACTGCAAGTTGTTGCTGCTCTTAATTCTGCGTATTTTAATACATTCTCCTCTTTTTTGTTTTGTCTTTTCTGACATTCTTACCTACTCCATAGATTTTCCCCTTAAAATAAAATGGGCTCCAAAATTAAAAATTGAAAGAGGGTGAATTAAATGTTGTTGGTGGTTTGTCATTCATTGGGAGTTAGGTAAGATTCAAAAATATTATTTTAACACTCCTTATTTTTGATCTCCTTAACATGGTCAATTAGACTCTTTTTAATCTCCAAAACCTCTTTATAACTTCTTTTTAACTTGTCAAATACTTCTGCATCTTTTTTATGCATGTTCAGAGGTTCATAACTGAAATTTGTAGATCTAGTGATGGAGTCCATAGATTTGTTGTAGGAGTCCATAGTCCTGCTAATGGAGTCCATAGTTTTTCTGATGGAGTCTATAGATTTACTGTAGGAGTCCATAGTTTTGTTGATAGAGTCCGTAGCTCTGATGATGGAGTCCATAGATTTTTTGTAAGAGTCCATGGCTAGACTGATGGATTTTATAGTTTTTCTGTAAGAGTCCGTAGCTGGACTGATAAAGTCCATATATTTTCTGTAGGAGTTTGTAGCTAGATTGTTTGAGTCTGTAGCTCTGTTGTAAGACTTTGGAGATATCATAATACTATGTAGGCCTAATTTTATTGCATTTATGACCCCTAACCTTCCACTTAGGTGCATGAAAGTGTCTTTAGATAATGGCTTAGTAAAAATATCAGCTAGCTACTAATTAGACTTGCAAAAACTAAGCTCTATGACACAATTTTCAACTAACTCACAAATAAGGTGATACCTAATTACAATGTGTTTGCTCCTACCATGAAACACAGGTTTCTTTGATAATGCTATGGATGATACATTGTCACAATAGACTGCAGAAGCTCCTTGTTACTTCTCATGTAAATCAAAAATTATCTTTCTCAACCATATAGCTTGGCATGTTGTTGTATTGGTTGTTATATACTCTGCTTTAGCTATAGAAAGTGACACTATCAATTATTTTTTTGAAGCTCAAGATATAGCTCCTGACTCAAGATGAAATATATATTTGGAGGTGCTCTTTCAGTCATCAAGGTTCCCTATCCAATCACGTCCATGTAACCAACAAGATGAAACTCATCTGCTACTACATACAAAACACCATAATCCCTTGTTCTATTCACGTACCTCAATATCCTTTTGTCAGCTTGTCAATGTGTCTCCTTTGGCATCTCCATGAATCTTGATATGAGTTTGATTGCATACATGATGTCTGACCTTATTACATTCAAATACATTAGGCTTCCCACTAAACACTTATAGCATGTGGGGTCTACTTTGTTATCATTTTTGCATAGCTTAAGACTTATCTCTGCTGGAGTGAACACAAACTTGCTATCCAACATCTTGAACCTCTCTAAAATATCCTTTGCATACTTAGATTGGTATATGAATATGCCTTCATCTATTTACTTGACTTCTATCCTAAGAAAGTACTTCAAGAAGTTCAAATCAGTCATTTCAAATTCATTTTTCATGACTATTTTGAAATCTTCAATGGATTAATTTGTATTGTCAGCAAATATTAGATCATTCACATGCAATACAACAATCAACATACGTTCCTTGCATGATTTGATATATAGTGTGGACCCACTTGTACTCTTACTAAAATAGTTGCTCAACAAGTATAAGTCTATATGATTGTACCACGCTTTTAGGGCTTGCTTGAGCTCATACAATGCCTTTTTTAGTCTATACACTTTGTTCTCATGCTTGAGAATCTCATATCCAAGGGATTGTCCCACATAGACCTCTTCTTCTAACACTCCATTCAAGAATGTCGACTTCACATCCATTTGATGTACCTTCCATTTGTGTTGGGTAACAATGGCTATGATTGTCCTTATAGTTTCTATCATTGCTACAGGTGCAAATATTTCATTGTAATCACATTCAATCCTTTACTTGTATCCTTTCACACTAACCTTGCCTTATGCCTCTCTATCTTGCCTTAGGGAGTAGTTTTTACCTTGTATACCCACTTAACTCCTATGATCTATTTTCTTTTTGGTAGGTCAAGTAACTCCCATGTATCATTTCTCTCTATGGCATGCATTTCTTCATCCATAGCCTCACACCACTTGTTGTCTTTAACTGTTTCTTCAAATTAGATTGGATCAGTGGATAGAAATAATGCATAATTCATTGTTTCATCCTCATTTTGCTCATACATTGACTTCTCATAGACTTCTTACAAGCTTCTTGTCCTTGGTGTTGATTTGAGTTAGAGGAAGATGATGTAGACTCTTGAACAGATCTTTGACCTCCATGATGGCTACTACCATTAGATGAATCAGCCCTATTTGAAATAGAGGTCCAAGTAAGTTCATTTATAGCTATACCACATGCCATCTCAGATTCAATAAAGGGTCCACTAGCGTTTGTTTTGATATGTTCTTCTCCTTGTCTCTCTTCCTAAGCTTCATGCTCACTAAATTGAACATCCTAACTGATTATGAGATCTTTGGTGATGATATTATACAATAGGTATGCCTTTGATTGGTCACTATACCCTATAAAAATATACTTTTCACCTTTATCATCCCACTTCATTCTTCTTTGCTTAGGCACATGTGCATATGCTACACAACCAAACACTCTAAGGTGTTCAACACTTGGCTTTTGATTGTTCCATGATTTTTAAAGGATTACATCCCTTACACTCTTCATTGGAAAAATGTTTAACAAGTACACGGTTGTTGCTACAGCCTCAACCCAAAAATCATTAGGCAAACCTTTTACCTTTAGCATGCTCCTTGCCATCTCTTGGATGGTCATATTCTTCCTCTCAGCCACACCATTTTGTTGTGATGTATACTTGGCTATAAATTACTTCTTTATGCCATGATCCTTGAAAAAAATCATGAATTCATTGGAGATATACTCTCCCCCTCTATTTGTCATCAAAATCTTGATGTAATAACCACTTTGCTTCTCCACCATGGCCTTGAAATGCTTGAAGGTCTCAAATGCTTCTGATTTATTCTTGAAGACGTACGCCTATATCTTTCAACTGTAATAATTTATGAATGTCATGAAATAGACATTCTCAGATAGGGAGGGGGTCTTCATTAGACCACACAAATCTGAATAGATTAGCTCTACAAGAGCTCTAACTCTCCATGCTTTACCCACAAGAAATGCACTTCTATGTTGCTTTTCCAATATGCATCCTTCCCACACCTTATTTGGTTGTTCTATAAGGGGCAGCCCCTTCACCATGTGCTTCTTATGAAGAAGGTTCAACCCTCCAAAGCTCAAATGCCCATACCTTAGATGCCAAAGAGTAGGCTCATCTACCATCACTATTTTGAAGGCTGTTGTGAGCTCAATTTGCATTCTCAATGAAAACATCTAATTGCTTGTCATCTTGACTACTGCTATTTGACTATTGCAACCACTCCTATCAAAGATGATGCACTCATAATTTTCAAATTTGACCTTGTATCCCTCTTGTACAAGCTTACCTATGTTAATAAGGTTGTGTTTTACCCTGACTACATAGTAAACATCATGAATTTGCATTTTTTCACCTTGTTTGGTGTGGATTAAAATGTTTCCCTTGCCCATGACAGGAACCTTATCATTATTTTTCATCGTCACCTCTGATTTTATTGTCTCATTTATGTTGCTGAACATCTCTTTGTTCCCACTCATGTGGTTACTACAACCACTATCCAAATACCATGTCTCCTTGCCACTCTGCTCAGTAATGTTACATGTTATAAACAAACTTCTTCCTTTCTCATTCCTATTAAGTTCAGCCTCTTGTGTATGAATGAAATTAGAATTTTGTTTATTCATGCCATACTCTTTTTCTACACTCACTAGCATAATGTCTATACCTCTTGCAATAATAACATTGGATGCTAGATTTCTCATACCTTTGTGTGGATCCACCTCTAGAAGTGTTGTTGTTCCTTCCTCTTCCTCTTCTATGTGGTTCTTGATGGCCATGTCTTCCACCTTCTTGACTGTTGCAAGTTTTTCCTCATCCTCTATTGTTTGATCCCCTCCCCCTTCCTTTCACATTGACATTGGTCTTGAATGCTTGCTCATGGGTGGAGGTGACTGACCTATTCAACCTTTGTTCATGGATTTGCAAAGAACCCATTAGCTCATCAACCATCATTTGCCTCAAATCCTTTGACTCTTCTATAGCAACCACTATAGAGTCAAATCTAATTGGAAGGCTCCTTAATACCTTCTCAATGGTTTTATGGTCTTCAAGAGTATCAACACATGTCTTCATTTGACTTACTATGTTCATAGTTCTTGTGAAGAAGTCATTTATTGACTCATTTTCCTTCATGTACGATCTCAAAGTCTTTTCAAGCTATCCCATGCTTGCTTGGAATGGATAGCTACTAATATTCTAATAAAAATTGAGTCAGTGAAAGCTATTTGTATATTGTTGAGTGCCTTGGCATCCTTTTTTCTATTCTCCTTCAGTACATTTTTTTGTGCTTGGGTTAAGACATTGAACGTTGTCATGTCTACAACCTCATTGTACTCAGCTTCAACTAACTCTCATAACTCTTGAGAGTTGAATATTGTCTTTATTTTGATGCTTCACACATCATAATTCTTCCCATCAAACATAGGGGCCTGCTATCAAGACCCTGAATTCCCCACTGTCATGTCTGAATGCACTCAAAACCTATTTGCCCTTTAGTAATGGCTCTGATCCCAGTTGTTGGAAAAACCTTATAGCACTATTCGCTGTGTAGGAGAGAGAAAATCACAAAAATCTATAGATCCAGTTGGACGGTAAATAGACAATACAAGATTGAAACAAAATAGGGAAGAGAATGAACAAATACACACTAAACTTGCATATATTTATATATCTGAAGAAATACAATTATTGTTGTTAAAATAACATACAAAAAAAAATCAAAACTGTCCTTCACTGCTTCTCCTTCTTCCTTGCTATGGATTGCTCTGTTTTATCCTTTTTCAAGCTACTGCTCTCTTTCTTCCTTTGCTACGCACTGCTTTGTTTTACCTTTTTTCAAGCTGATGCCCTTCTTCAAGTTGCTATTGCGTGCATTTCTTTTTTGTTGCTCTTCTCCCCTCTCCTGCACATTCCCTTTATCTTTTTTGTCTTATACAAACTGCAGGTTGCTGTTGCTCTTAATTCCTTCTGCTTCAATACATTTTTCTCTTTTCCTTTTTGTGCCCTGTCAACTACTGGAAGTTAAGGTTCAAAAATATTATTTTAACACTGCCAATCCAAATACACACGTTTTGTCTCCCACCATCCCTTTCTGTTAATGGACTCCGGATCTCTGAGAACAGGGTCATCCCTCCCATATTCTGCAAACAGAGAGAACTCTCTTCTGGCAGAATTTTGTATTCGACATATTTCAATCCTAACTTAGTGGCAGGCTCCCCATAATAGTTAGCGGCAGCCCAGTCTGTACCCAATGGCACAATCTGTATAAACACGGCACCGGCCTCATGAACAAAAAGTACTCCCATCATAACATCGCAAGAATTTAGAGCTCGAAACATGTCTACCATCTCCGTGTTTCTTTTCGGATTCACTATTTCTACCCGGAACCCAATTTTCTCCGCAAATTTGACAATTCCTTTCTGGTTTATCATTGCCCTCGATTTCTGCCGAGATATTAGTACCAATTTGGACTTTGCTACTTGTGAATCATTCCGCAGTCCGGATGCCTTTAAGGAGGATGCTGGTTCTTCGCTTATCCTCTCTGTTTCAGCCATGGAACTTAATCGAGGGGTATAGGCGTTGCTGACGAGTGCCCGGAAGTCCCCAATGCTCTTACTATCTTTCAATTCATCGTGTATTTTGAGGCCAACTATCATCTCTGGAAAACAGTGGACTCGCTTATCTTTTCTGAAATCGATGACTGGGTAGTGGATGAGCTGCTTCACAATCTCTCCATAGGTCATCCACCAATCATGGTATTCGAGAATCACAAACACCACTTGTCCCTGGAGATGCTCGGAAGTTATGTATAGAGGCAACAAACCATCGTTGAACTCATGGTAAACGTTACCTGTGTATCTTCCCGTGGAGAAAACTATGGCAGGCACGGCATGCTGGACTTTGCACGAATTTGTGTGCGCATCGTCCTCTGTTTTGAGGGTGATTTCATCGATGGTGTTCATCAGTTTCTCCTCCCTTTTGCGTGTATATGGCCTGATTTTTTCCTGACTGGACAGATCATCTTTCCTATGATTGTGGGCATGAAGGGAAATGGTGGCATTTTGAGAATTGGTTCTCACGCCCCCCCTCAAACAGCAGACGTCTGTACGATAAGGAGAACGGTCACAGCATAGGAATCCTCCGTCGTCTCCACCAAATGCATTATTTCTTCCAACATCTGTTAACAAAATGAATTTCTTCCTCAGATGTTGTCAATCTCAAAACTTTATTGGAAAAGAAAGAAAGGAGAGTGTTGTTTTTGTTCTCACCCTTGATGAGCGAAGAACACTCCAGATTACGAAGTTGCAGGGTTGATTTTGACACGGAGCTCTTCAGCTGCCGCTGCGTTATCTCTAAAGGATGATTGTGAAGGACAATACGAGTCGATCGAATTACATGTGTATAAAATATTTCTTCTCTACTACCATCTGCAACAGGGAAAAAAAAAAAAATCGGCCTCATATCAGTAATGATATCAAACATATCAGGTAACAAAAAGGGTATTAAGAAGGAAACAGCAGAAATGAAGAATAATCCAGCTTACATAGTTGAGCAATGGGGTTAATGAAGCTTATGCAGACAACGGTCACAGCATAAGAGACGAGGAACAGGACCAGAAATAACTTGAAATTAGGCCTCGCTTTATTGAAATCCCGCAAGTGAAATTGGATCCCCCATCTTTTAACAGAATTAGGCATTATCTGTGCTGATCCGCCTTCGAGCTGTTTTGACGGTATTTAGAATGTGATGAAGAGAGAAGTGAAAAGCCGTGACGATAAAACGTGAGAAAGAAAACACACATAAAACACTTGGATAGAAGCCGTCAAAAACGATATACGAATTAATTATATCGGGGAAGGCCGCCGCCATGTTTGAAGGGGCACCCTAACTTCATTCGTGACTCCCAAAATAAATAGCCGTTACATCTACATCTAGGGTCAGAGGGCCAGCTCTCCGGCGGTGATTGTCTATGCAGCATCGCTTGTTTCAACCCGAATTCTTTGTTGCGACGGGATTCTACAAGAATTATGGACTATGCCTTCAGTGTTTATTTGCACAAGTACACCCACAAACACAGTAGACAACAACTTGTATAAAGAAAGGATTAGCAATAGAAAGAAAAACACACACTTGCAAAGATCCAAAAACTGACTCAACACACATGAG
This sequence comes from Torreya grandis, assembly GCA_037957365.1. NCBI lineage: Eukaryota > Viridiplantae > Streptophyta > Pinopsida > Cupressales > Taxaceae > Torreya > Torreya grandis. Next base: position 8,802,530 of record JARHVA010000038.1, on the reverse strand, counting down.
CATTCACACAATGCAAGAGAACTGGGAGTAACGTGTATTTTATTAACTCTTCAGGACAATCCGGTCCAACTAGCCAACATACACAACAACCACCGAGTTGGGCTCAGTCGATAATGCTCAGAACCACTCGAATGAGTGCAATGAACAATTCCCTCCCAAGGTCTAATTACTCTCTGCCTAGGATAACCCAGCGCCTGCTTCACGAAGTCTGAGACTAACAAAACTGCTCACAAACACCCACACGATGATTGCACAGACACGTGCCCACGGTCCACATAAACTTGGGACTGACACACCAGCTTCACAATGATTTGCTTTTCACCACTTTGATAGTTCAAACTTACATTCACTTAAATCACTGTGCAATGAAATCTAACCATTCATTTGATCAAGGCAGACCAACTTGTGAATGTAGATAGGGATGTTGAAGCAACACACCCCTCATAAACTCCCCCACCTAAAAATTAGTGACGTCCTTGACGTCGGCACAACTCCACTGGCAGGAATCCATGAGGCAATCTTCTATTCAGACTCAACCCAGAGCCAAAATATTAACACGTCCCTTCTCAGACCCATTCCAAGCCAAAAGGCCAACACACCCCATTTCTAGGCTCTATCCAGAATCTAGAGTCAAGAGACCCACACGTCCCCTTTTCAGACTCAAAGCCAAGAATAAAACACATCCCCTATTCAGGCTCCTTCCAGAGTTAAGAGACAAAGGCCAAACTCCATGACCTTAACTTTGAGGGCTTCCACCTGCTCCTAGCTTGCTGAAAAACCACCATTCCAACACCACTAAAAACTCCCTCCACTTCAAATTGCCAAGTAACCCACTGTCTTCACTTCAACAAACTATTCTAACTATCGCTTCGGTTTTACCCATCACACACACAGAAGGGTGCTTAGGTGGGAACCATCACTGGATCAGCTTCATCAGTGATTGGTTACAAAACTAAGAAACACACTAAATCTCTAGTAACTTCAGTGCGTAGACAAGCTTGCCTACTAAAGCCACACCAAACCAATGTAGCTTCACAAAATCACCCTGATCTTGCCAACCCCCAAACACGGGGTGGAGAAAAATGGTTCTGGATGACCCACCTCTTCAAGACTCTGTAAACCCAACAAAGCCTAAGTGACCCCATCAAACTTTCTCCCAAAATAGTACTAAAACTCCAAACCTAGAGTATAACAGGCAAAGACAACTCTTCAGATCAAACACCCCAGGCCCAACAATAGGAACATAATCCTTACCCAAGAACTCTCCTCTAGAACCAACTCATGTACTTGATCAATTATCTTCTTTGTGACACAACAAGATGATGTTTTCCTAAGTATACACCATGGCTATGAAGAACCCACCTCACATTAATGGGAAAAAAGAACTTGTTGCTCCCCTTCAACATCCTAACTACCACTAAGCAATACAAGATACACTGACTCCTCACCAATTCTTGCACTCTTCTGCATACTCAACCCAACACCCCTTTCATCTTCCCAATCCCACTCCTCTGCACATTCTTCACCACACATGTTTGCAATTGATCCAACATAAAATAACTCTAAGATGGGGAAAAACTGTCACCTTACCTAACCTGGGTAAACCTTGTCTCAGCACAACGCGGAGGGCTTTTAACTACTCTAAGCCTACTTGAACTCCCGAAGGTTTAGAGGCCAAGTTTCTAAGGCTAAACTGGTTGACTTCCAATTGCAGGACACCTGAGTCCATGAGAAGTAAGAGGTTTTCAAACAAAGATCACCCCACTCAACAATAATCAACCCCAGCAAGTTACAACAACCACCTCTAAACCCAAGCTTTACCTAGCATTGAGCTCCCTTGAGCACACACATCATCTGCTCACACTATTCATTCAGATCCTCCTTCTAAACTACAAACACCTTCTGTCACTTCAGACAATCTCGCTTGTAGTGATTCCTACCACACATCCAACACTTCAAACAGGACTGCTTCCCGCTTGACTCTCTAACTAGTGACTTCTTCTTGCCACCCATGGAAGTGCTCCAAGACTTACAAGATCCCTCTGACGACTCTGGAGTATCCTTCCTTCCCTAGTCACCACCTAGTTTCCCTGAAGACTTACTCAACCCCTTACCAAAGCCTCCCCACATAGATGCACAAGGGCCCAAGGTGTTTCTAGATGAATAACCCTTTAAAATATAAGAGATGATCTGCTACAGTAATTGCTTTATTAACATCAGACACTTCATGGTGATGGAGCTCCCCCTAAGCCCATGATTGAAGACCTTGAGTAAATTGAAACAACTTATCTGTCTCCGACATGTCGGTGGCTTCCAACAAAAGGCTTTGGAAAGAATCGATATACTCTCTCTTCAACTGACTCAACTTGGTCCTAGCCAACCATGCTACATTTCCAAGTCAAAATTGATCCCTAAGGGCTTCCTTTAGATCCTCCCAAGAGTCCAACCTCTGTGTGGAACTCCTTAATGCAATGTCATTAGCCAAGGTTCTATACCAAACCTTTGCCATACCCATGAGGTACCTTGTTGCAGTGCGCACCTCCTATGTGTCTGACAGACCCTCTAACCCTGCCAGGAACTCCTCCATGTCCCAGAAGAAACTCTCTAGAAGATGGTCATCTTGCTCACCATCATAACACTTCAGTTCCTTCAACCTAGAGAGCTTCAAGACTGAAGAAGAACTAGACCCTGATGCTTTCACCAAACTCAATACCACAGATCGATACAAAACCACTTCATCCTGTAACCTCATTTGGAATACCAAGCCCTTCTCTAACCTTTCAGTAAGTTCCACGATTGTCTGCCCCATGGTAGTCACCTTCTCTTCAAGTTTGTTGAATCTAGTACCCACACAGTCCCCCATCAATTATAATTGGGCACCAACTCGCTCAACAAGGCCTTCACCCACTGCAGTAACTTTCAACTTACCACCATGGAAACTGCCACCACCTTCACCTTTTGCCTTGACCCTACTCTCAACCCTTGTTGGCTGCTTTCTTGAGAAACATCCTGGGTAGATCTCCTGCCATACTGACTTAGACATAACCAAACACAATATTGGATTGAATCGACAGGGGAAGGCACAAGATTTTTTAACTTAGGCAAACACAATCCCACAAAACACAACCCATGTGCTTTGATACCAACTGTCATGGGGCAAGCTCTCTGGAGCTGATAGCCTATGCGGCATTGCTTGTTCCAACCCAAATCCCTCATTGCAATGGGATTCTATAAGAACTATAGACTACACCTTTAGTGTTTACCTACACAAGTACACCCACAAACACAATGGACAACAACTTGTATAAATAAAGGATTAGTAACAGAAAGAAAAACACACACTTGCAAAGATCAAGAAATTGACTCAACACACATGAACATTCACACATGCAAGAGAACTGCGAGTAACATGTATTTTATTAACTCTTCAGCATAATCTGGTCTAAAGTATAATAAATAGGCCAACTAACCAACATACACAACAACCACTGAGTCGGGCTCAGTTGATAATGCTCAGAACCACTCAAATGATAACAATGAATAATTTCCTCCCAAGGTTTGATTACTCTCTACCTAGGACAACCCAACCCCTGCTTCATGAAATTTGAGACCAACAAAATTTCTCACAAACACCCATCAATGCTTACATAGATACGTGCCCACGGTCCACATAAACTTGGGACTGACACACTAGCTTCACAATGATTCGCTTTTCACCACTTTGACAGTTCAGACTTGCATTCACTCAAATCACTGTGCAAAGAAAGCTAACCATTCATTTGATCAAGGTAGACCAACTTGTGAATGTAGAAAAGGATGTTGAATCAACACACCCCCCCCCCCATATCTGGAAATACAAATTAATACTGAAATGTCAGATAGAGACCAATCACAGTCATAGTCACACCCACAGCTTTGGATTAATTTGCTAAACACCCACCACGCTGATCAAATTAAAGTTCGCTACGCTACGCCAGTGAACATTTCATCATCTTAAGGAAATATATTATTTTAAACACATGATACATAATATTTAAAAATATACAAATTAATAGTATCGTGGAAGGCTGCCATGTTTGAAGAGGCACCTAACTTCATTCGGGAGCAGGGCCCAAAATAAATAGCCATTAGATTTGGAAATTTGATTTAATTGTATAAGTTGCAGGTGAGACCTTACGCCAACCATCCACTTAATGAGTTGAACAAAGGCGATATAATTTTTCACATTGCATCATGTGGCTAAGATCATATGAAATCCATGTCATTTTTTTCGAAGTTAAAAATTTTAACATAACAAGAAGAAGATGATAAGGATACTCCTAAGGAATTTTGGTTGGGAGCCGATTCCAAATGGTAATGATTTGCCAAGTTTCGGTTGGGATCTTGATGATATGGATCCTTCTCCTTTCAACCTTACTCTGATAGCATAATATTTTCTCTTATGATGTCATTAAAAGTTGTTTCTAGGCAGGGAGCCTAGTTGTTTTTGTTATTGTTGGTCTTTGTTCCTAGGCTTTGCCTAGTTTGATGTTTGAGGCATGCTTCCATACCACCTTTTTTTTGGTGAATTATTTGTATATTTATTTTGTTAATATATATAGATATTTTCATCAAAAAAAAGACATGACAATTGCACAGTTAATTATTACATTTATTCATGGATGTTATTTCAATTGTAGCCTTTTATAATTTGGCATTCTAGAATTGTGATTTTTGTGTAAATGATGCCATGAGATGCGTGACATACAATCTCATGGGGCTGGAATTTCTATTATCATTTAGAAGGGATGTGTTTCATGAATTGTCCCAACTTTTGAAAGGCAATGTCGAATGGATAATTTCAACCTGTTGTCGCCCCCATTCTTATCTATGTTCATGGTAGAAGAACAAAAGATCGGGTGCAAACACCATCTAACAGGTTGAAGGATTAAAAGTAGCCTACCAAGACCCCTATCTACAAGTAAAAACCCCACCTTGCTTATCAATGTTGATTCAAATTTATTTTGTATCCTAAAACTTTATCTCTTAGCTTTTATATCATCTATACATTTAATTTGAAACTTTGATTGGTCATTGAAGGTTGCATTCTTTCAATGTTTTTTGGCTTTGAAGGTTTACTAACTTTTGGAAATATTTATTAAGCCCAAGTTAAATATGTTTCTTTGGTGTATCTTTTATCAAGTTTTTTTATTAGATATTGATTTATATATTTAGGATTTTCTCACTCTATATGTTTATCATGTGATTACCCTAGACATGTTCTCTTGTATGTTACATAGTTCATTCATAGTTATATTGTTATCTTATCCATTTGAGGTGAGGTAACTACCAATTTCTATTCTTCCCTCACCTCAAATGGTAGACATATTAGTATAGGCATTCCATATAAGCATGGCTTCCACACACATTAAAATTTCAAATTCAGTGGGGGGAATATCATAGAGACATAGCTTCCACACATTCACAGTTTTAGATATACAGTGGGGGCATGTTTTAGAAACATGTTCTCCATACCTATTCAATATATAACATACCTAGATTATAGTGGAGGCATGCTTTGGAAACATTATCTACATTGGCACTTATTTAAATTTTTAGATTTCTTCATGTATAGGAGGGGCATGCTTTGGAAGCATGTTCTCCACACTTACACAATTTTTGAATTGGCCAAAACATACAATTATACGATTCATATATGTATTTTTTGGAGAGAGTGTGTACACACACACACACACACATTGGGACTCTCAAATCTTGTATTACAATTCTTAGATGCCCAAATCCTAATCTATATATGTAAGTAATATAATTTCATCCCACCCTTTGCTTATTTTCCTTCCTATTTATTCTGGGTTAGGGCTTTGGATACACTCTCTCTCCATAGTCTAGTAATGGATAGCCATATAGATGTTCAAATCAGACTAAATAATTTAATGATATCTACGAGTTCATTATTTGAGTTAAAGAAGATGAGTAAAATAAGAGTTTCTTTGGGCCTTATTTGAGTGAGTAAAATCTATAGTTGAAACAAAATCCAATCAGGCACAAGGAGGAAGCCACTGTAACCACCATCAAAGTATTGTAGGAAGTGATTAGGGATGTGGAGAGATGAAGAGGTAGTGAGTAGGTATGATAAGGGATGATGATGGATAGTGAGGGTTAATGAGGAAGTGATTATGGATGATGTGGGAGTGATTATGGATGATTATGAATTATAAGGGTCAATGAAGGAGTGATTAAGAATGATGAAGGATAGCGAGGGAGTCATTAGGGATTACGAGAGATGAGGAGGGAGTTATTAGGGATGATTAGAGATGATGAAGGGGGTCAATGCAAAAAAATTGGGACAAAAATTTTGACATTCCCCTAACTTTCAATTTTTTTATAAAGGGCGTACACCCTTTTTTTTAAACTTTGAGGCCCAGACTTGTGCCCAAGCCTCAAGAGTGTACGCCCTTTGGAAAGCAAAGGCTGTACACCCTTTGTAAAGCATAAAGGGCATACGTTGTCTATCATTTTAATTTTATTTTTCTACAACCAAAGTCATGGCCATAACATTTTTCTCTTTCTCCTCTCATTGTTTGTCAAATTCAAATTCACGTATGCACTTTGGAGTTTCATCCCATCAACAAGATTCAACATTCAGGTTACTACATGTCAAGTATGTTGATTTTTGGATTTTAATTTTTTTAATTCTATTTATATTTATTTATTCAAGTAGGGTTTTGAATTTAGGTTTACATTATATTCTCTTGCATTACCTAAAAAAACTTATATTTCTATTTAAATTTAGATACACAAGTTCGATGGATCAATTACATGAATAAAAAGTTAGATAAAACCCTAAAAAAATTTATTTTGTACAAGAAGAACTTCAATTGTATGAGCAATACAATTCAAAATGTTAATAATTATAAATAATCATCAATGATTTGCATCACTCGTCAAGTGGTAATGCACACATTTCACTTGCCAATACACTAGAGGTTGTTTTTAATGAAGTGGAAAATGTAACTTCACAACTTGATGCAATATTGCATCAAAGAGAGGCCATGAAACAATTTTATTTTGAAAAATTATCACATGAAGATGTTAATAAAAATAATAATAAAAGAAGTTGTATGTGCTTTGTTTGTTAAGCCTAGAACCGACCAGCCTACACCAAATAATTGCAAACACATTAGTATTGATTGGTGTGTTCATGAGGAGATGAAAAATAACTTTTGGGATAGGTGGTGGATGATTTTTGATGAGCCTCCATGTAGTAATAATGAGGTTCTGTTTTAATTTTTTATAAAATTGTATTGTGAGTTTGGTTTGCATGAAATTTCAAACTATTTTGACATGAAGGCCTCCCAAGGTAAGGGAGGCGAGACCAAAATTGTCATAACCAAGCTTAGAGAAATAGAAGGACAATATCACACACCTCTATTCCTAAAATTTTGCATTGTAATATACATATGGACATCCTTGAGGCAGTTATGTGTTTGACATAAGTTATAATTAAGCATCGTATACCAACATTGAAGACATCTTCTCATCCTACAGGTCATGCTAGTGGTAGTGGTGGTAGTGGTATTGGTGGCAGTGGTGATAGTGGTTTTGGTGGTGGTGGTCTAGGTGTTAGTGTCCCTCTTCTTACTCATGTTACATGTCTTGTGCATTATTGTACATCATGTGGGAGGAAGTGAACGAGGCCTATTTAGGTGTGATATACACAAAGTAAATTTATGGAGATTATCATGTCAGAGCGTATGCCACATGTAGATGATTTATTAGTGCATAACTCTAGCATCCCACAGCATATTCTATTTGTAGATGTTTCAGCAATGCATGACACTAGCATGCCAGACACTATATAAGATGTACTAGCTTCACTAACTCCTATCAAGATACATCATCTTATTGTATAAGAGTTATTGACTTCACCATCTGTATTTGATACACAGGTTTAATTTTAATTATAGCTTGTTTATGTTTGTAAAATAATATTAAGTTTATTTTTTAGTATGTGTTTACTTAATTGACTAATTTATTTGACTGAACTTTGATTTATTTTTTACATATAGATGATTGGTGATATTTTAGATAGCTCAACAGGTCTTGACTCTATTGTAGAGGCTGCAATTGGCACAGGTGTACCCTATAAATAGATTTAGAAACTTTAAAATTACATATTTATTTATGTACATGTTTATTATCCTTTAAACAAAAATTATGTTTTAAGATATATATTATAGTCATAGATTTTTATCATGTTCATATAATTCACATATTATTCATTTATTGGTTTTATATATGATGAAGGATGTTATGGTCACCCCTCATGGATGAGAATAAGTTTTTGTTGATGTTGTGGCTACATCATAGAATCTGCTATCTCCACAACATGTCATGATTCAGGGATGGAGACTGGTGAAAACACATAGTAAAATTGTTTTTAGCTTTAAGCAATGATATTTTTTCATATTTACATAATTGCATGCATCTCTAGATCTAATGATATGTATGCTCCATAGATTTCCCCATTGTGGGTGTATATGTGGTCTTGTATCCCTAGACAACCATTTAGATGGATTTGGTGAGTGTAGAATCATTTTACAAAAAAATGTTCTTGAAAATTTTATCAAATTTTCAATATACAATTTTAATTCATTAATTTTTATATTTCATATGTTGTTTAGACACAATAATTTTTAGAGGTTGTTGATGAAATAATGGATGACTCACATGCTGAGAGGAGAAACTGTCCTCGTATTGAGGCATCCAATACTTCTGACTCTACGACTATGCGAACAAAGTGCAATTTATTTGGAGGCAATGAGGAGTAGGAGAGATAGTTATTGTGCTAGGGGTCTAGTTGTAGGAACAATCAATTTTGTATGTAGATATGGCCCACATTATATGCCTATATGGCACATTTTGTCTATGTACATGTTATGGTCTACATTTTTTCTTGATATAAGTTATATTATTTATGTTAAATTATGACATATAACTTTGCATGTATCACATATATACTTTTTGATAATATGATTCCTTTACCTATGCATATTTTCTATTTTGATCATTTAATGTTTACACATATTATTGGTTAATGATCATTATCACTTCATATGGGGTTCAAAAATTCACATTATTCTCTATGTTAGGTGCTTCATCATTATGTATACTTTACATTTACATGTGATATTTACTATTTACTTTTTTCATTTACATTTAATTACATATCAATTTACAATTGTGATGTATGTGGACTTGGGATCAATTTCATAGACATGTAAATATTATAAATTGTATTTGATCATAATTTTTACGAGGTATAGTGATGCACTTGTGTATGTCTTTATGCTTTGTTATCATAATGTGTTACTCAGTGTACTCTTGTTGTGCCTCATGTAGGATTTTAAATCTTTAAGATTAGATGATATGTTGTCACCGTAAGTATTCTTTATTTGTTGCGTGAGATCTATCCTATGTAAGGCCTCTATAAATGATTCTTTAAAATCACAACATATCAAGTTTTTTGCATTGTAATGCCTCATGTGGGCTTTTATGTCTTTGGGCTTAGATGATATGTCATCATCGTAAGTATTCCTTATTTTTTGCACGAGATCTAGTATATGCAGTGCCTTGGTAAAAGATTATTAAAAATCCAAACATATCATGTTGTCTCCAAATTATAAATGTGTTATTGCTTCAATGATTCATGTAATTTTAATCATTCTCATATCATTCTTTAATTACCATGGTGTCTACATTTGCTTGGTATTTTTTCCACTATTATGTATAGGATTGACATACATGTTTTTTCTCCCCCTAATCCATTCTTTGAAGAAGTCACTACACACTACTATTTTATAATTGAAACTCCAACTCTAGTAATAAAATGGTTTATTCATCTCTTAATCTAGGTTAATGAATAATACAACTTTATTTGATTGATTTTGCATGTTTATCATTTTAAGGTAAATAAATATCAATAATTTTTTTGATATAATTTTGTCAATATCTAATCCAGTTCAAGCACTTATAAAAAATAATACTACATTTAAAAGTTAAGTTTATTTTACTTTATTGATCAGACATTTTTATAGATATAAAATTTTTAGTACACATCTTACAAAGAAATTGCATGAATTATTCCTTTCACTTTCATCATCTGGGAGATGCTTTGCAAGATGCTTTATTTACAAGCACACAGTAGATTTTTTAACATCATCTTTATTGGGACCCCATGGCCAAATGCAACCCCATAACCATTACAACATTAGATTGTTGCAATTCATGGCTCAAGCCACTATTCAAAAAAAAATCCCATATCTATGATTTGAGGGACTGAGAAGTTGCACACACCAAGAAACTCAATTTTTCCCAACTCTCTAATTTCATAAGTGTTAGAAATTTTCCACATGGTGGTGCATACACAAGTGTGTTTTTAGTGTTTTTTGATAATAAATAGCCTATCATGGATTCAAGTTATTTTTAATACCTATACAACTTACCTTTCTTGTTTTAGGTAGTTCAAAGCTTTAGATGAGCCGTCAGATCCTCTAACTTTGGTCATGAATTACAACATAACCATGAGGACTAGAGATGATCTGTAAGATCCTAAGCATGCATGTATGAGTCTTCTAATAAAGTCTAAGATGATTTTATCTAACTCAAGATAGATAAGATGTGGTGTAATGGAGTATCTCTCTACACCAAATCTCTCAAAATGGGCCAAAAGTTGGTCATCAAGGGTCATATATATTAACTCGTTATCCCAATCAATGAATCATCTATGTGGACATATCTAGATAGGCATTTTAAGGATAGAAAGATCATTTTCCAATCTTGGTCAGGCCTTGAGAGTGAAAGTTGTAGTTGGTTGGAAGCGTCCCTTAAGAGAATTCACTTGTCCCTAAGTGTGAAAAATAAGCAAACTTTTCTCATGCATTACAACATAACTGTGAGGGATAAAGATGAGTCGTCAGCTCCTACACGTGAATGGATGAGTCCTCACATAAATAATAAGAGTATTTTATCCAACTTGAGATAGACGAGATGTGATAAAAGGCTAGAATTCACATTGTCCAGTCTCAATCGGGCCTCAAGAGTGAATGTTGCAGTTGGTCAGAGGCATCTTTTAAGAGAATTCACTCATCCTTAAATGTGCAAAATAAGCAAACTTCCATCATGATTTGAAACATAACCATGAGTATTAGAGATGAACCATCAGCTCCTACACGTGCATAGATGAGTCCTCTAAGAAATATCAAGATGATTTTATCTAACTTGAGATGGATGAAATGTGGCAAAGAGGTTTCTCTCATAGCCAAATCTTTCAGCATAGACCAAAATTTGGTAAGCAGGGGTTATATATTCTGACTCATCAACCCAATCGATGAACCATCTATGTGGACATGTCTAGTGATTTATTATTTTTATGAAAATTAGTGTTTAATTCCTAAATAATAAAAGGGCTTGATTAGGAGAAAATCAATAAATAATATTCTAAATTAAAGCTACTAATTTGTAAAATTTAATTACAATTTGACCTTTCCTAAAAATAGTAGTGAGAGAGAGAAATTAAACTTATCTTATTTTGTGTTGATTTGATTGAGACAAGGTCTGGAAATTTATGTGTAGGCCTAGAACACTATTACAAATGGAATCTTGAACTTCATTTCTTGATTGGATAGGAGCGTTGAAATTGGATACCCTAGGCTCTGATGTTGTAGTCCTTCCCTGGTGTTGTTGTTCTAAGGATCTAAAATTTTTGGGTTTTGTTTGTCTAGTCAATGTGAGTCTGTATACCAAATTTCAGAGCCTCATTGTCAACATAACTCTTTATAGAGTTAATTTTATATGTCTATGCCTTTTATGCACTTAAATGGAAACTTTGACAAATAGGAAAAAGGGTTAGTGTGTGCAAGATGCATTGGGCGTGCTTCACACGTCGTGTGTGGGCATGTTACCTACATACCAATACTCCAAAGATGGATCAATCCATATGTAGTTCTCCCTTTAAGATTTCTTGGTGCAATAGTGAATGAAAATGCAAGAAATGCCAAAACTAGGTGTGCTTGAGATGACTAAGGACTGGTATAAGGACTTGAAAGTGTATAAGTTCTCTGTATGTAGAGGATAGGGAAGATTTCTTGAGTGGTATTGCTTGTATTCTTGATTACTTGAATGATATTTGCTAACCCTTTTAAAATGATCTTTGAATGGTATTGTATATGAATCTATTGGTCATGGATTGAAGGTAAATATGCTATGTCGACATAATGAGCAAGAAGAATCAAGGGAAAATGGTAATTTGGTCTCAAATTATGATTGGATAGGATCACTCGAAAGGGGACACCCTAGGGTCCAACATTATAGTCTAACTTTGGCACTATTGTCTTGAACAGATGGGATCTGGGGGGATGGATTAGTCATGAAGAGAGGGTCCTAGCTCAACTAAGATCAAGTATAGAAGGCCATAGATGACTGAGAATCAGTGAAAATAAGCCTGAGGTTCATGAGAGTAAGCAAGAGGGACCTAAGGATTGGGTGTCATTAGTCATGCTCAAGTTACCAATTTTTGTATTTTATATGACTATATTTATCCCCCTTTTATTCTAGTGATGCAAAAAAGTGAAATACTATAATAAAGGAAAATAGAAAATGGACCTAAACTTACCTATAAATGTGAATCCCATGAAGTTGTGTGATGTTGAGTAATGTTGGATAGTGCATAGAGAGCATGTTGTGTAAGTGTGAATTTGTGAAAGGAAAATAAAGAGTAGATCAATTCTTATTATATACAATATAAAACAAGAATGTACAAAGCTAGGTGAGAGGAAGAGAAAGGAATGAATACACCTCATCAAGTATGTAAACCAATAAAAAACCTATTGTGATGCTGAGTAATATTGGATGTAGACTGGATGATGCTATACCAAAATTTATATCACGAATGGATTTGAGTGCTAAATTCCCTGAAAAGTGACTCAAGAATGCAAAGTCTTGCCCTTTAGCTCTATTGTCACCTACTAAGTGAAGCTAGATGATCAAGCATGTGTTAATTAATTTTTGGACTGTCTGTCCAATCCCTCTAAATATGTGTCTCAAGAATATAAAGGTTGGCCCTTTAGCTCCATCATTGCCCCATGAAGTGAAGTTATGAACTGATACTAGTATGAAGAAGTATGTCGTATGAGATGGCTTCTAAAGCCCATGAATGCTCTATAAATATAAAAATGTGACATGGATAGCCAAATGTGTACTAAAAACTAGGCCAATGTTGGTCAACTCAGAAAAGATGGATAATAGGCTTATATGAATGCCACTTTAAAATTGAAAATTTGTCTTATTTGGAAGCCACTCAAGAACTTAGGAATGTGGAGGTTAGGATTGTATGAAAGCCACTATAAAATAATTCCAACCACCTGTAGATGAATTAAGGTACACAATTGTTAAGAATGCCTAGGTAATACTAAACTCAGAAAGAAAAGAAGGAAAAGTGTTATGAAATCTACCCCCAATCACTGGTGTCTGAAGCATGGATTTTAATCTGGAAGTTATACCAACTATCGTATTTAAAACTAAAAGTGAGAAGAAATAATGCTATGCATGATGCCCCTAGGTCTGGATTCTCTGATAAAACTATATTGAAATTACTAATTTTGAACTGCTCTGAATGTATAAAACTGTAGTTGAACCTACATTTTTGACTGCTTCTAAAAAATATAGCTTTTTTGTTGTTTAGATAGGAACATCAAAACAAGACACCCTAGTGTCTAGTGCTATAGTCCATCCTCAAAACTACTATCTTAGGTTGAAATTGATCACCGTTATGGATTCTTGGCTATCTACCTATTCTATTTTGAGTGCTTTGATGACTGGTTATTGTTCTAGTTGTTCTGACTAATGGGAGCTTTGATAACTGTATCAAAACCCATGTTTGTTTCCCCCTCTTCTGAAGGTAGGAATAGGTACCTTAAAATGACTACCCTCAGAATAATAATACCTACAAGTGTGTTATACTAGAAATATACATGATATATCAATGATAATTAACATGATATCTCAAGATATAGCATGGTTTTAATTGATAGATTGTTAGATCAATAGGGGTATGCCTAGATAGATATAACAATGTAAAAGCATGTGCAATGTACATGAATTGAAATGAAACTAGAAATGTTAGTTGTCAGTTGTTAGTTGGAGAGATGGAGCCTGATGTCCATCATAGCATCCAAGAAAATAGAAAAATGCATGATATGGATCATAGCATTTTGGCATTTGAAAAGCAATCAAGCATTAAACACACAAAGCAAGAATCAAAAAGCATACATGAGTGGCCAAGGGGCCAAATAAACAAGGGACATGGGTACATGTCACTCAGGCTAAAAATCAATCATGCAAGGCATGTTCAAATGCCACATACACATACAAGTGGAGCAAGCAATGTTGGCTCAAGGGCTACAAACACATAGAAGAGTAAAATAAAAGGACATTGGAAAATGTCCTAAGTCACATACAAGAGACAAGGAGGAACTAGAAATGCAATCACATCAAGCTATGTTATGAAGAAAAGAAAACATGTAAAGGTTAGAATATACAAGCACATCTAACTAATCACAACAAGAGTGAAAGTATGCAAGACATGTTAGTACAATACTAGGTATATTCTAATAGATACACAAGTGTTAGATACTAGTGAAATGTCGATCATAATCTATGTAAGCTAGTAAGTAATGTATGTCAACATGATAAATAAAGTGTGTAGTGTAGGAATGACATAACATAGATGGTGTAGTCATGTTGAAAATTACCCCAATGGGTATGTATATCGATGTGTGTCTCGAATTTAGAAGTAGGATGCCCTCTCAATGGGTAGAGTGAAGAAATCAAGTAGTTGGATGTCATTGCACACACTCAAATAAGATCAAGTGAAGCATGGTAATGTAGATAAATCAACAAACAATAGCATAAATCAACAAATATAATTTTATCAAAGTAGTAGCAATGTAAATCATGGAGGATGCATACAATCAAAATGTTTTTGTTGTTTTTGACATATTTGAATGTTTTTTATGTTTTTGACATATTTTATATTATTTTTGTATTTTTTAAATATTATGTTATTTTTTTGCATTTTTGAAATATTTGAACTATATAAAATCAAGCAAAATATATTATGCACAATTAATCATAAGAAACTATGTACATGCAATGTTGAAAAGAAACTATGTACAAGTATGTAAACAAGGCAATATGTACACAATGATATAAAAGACTAGGCTAGATGGTGGAAGGGGTCTAAGGATGGAGCTTGATGGTGACGGAAATGGAGGAAAGGGTCACGACCATCATCAAATGCCTTGATATCATCATCATAAGTGTCATCATATGTTGCAGATGTTGTGTTCATGGTGTTATCATGCCAAAGGTGAACTGAAGATTGCTCTAGTGGTGGAGATGGAGACTCTGCTCTAGGACATTTAGCCTTACTAGTAGACAACTTAAGTGGAATTAGTGGATTTGGTGCTTTTAGTGGTGTTATAATCTGAATAATACCTTGATACTATAGTTTATCTAATCTCTACTATAAATCTATACATGAGTTTATATCATGGCCTATAATCCTATGAAAAGTACAAAATGGGCAACTATTCTACTGTGACAATATGCTAATAGATATGTGTCATACTTTAGGTAATGTGATCAATCCACGATCAAGTAATATATGTAACATAAATTATGGCTGATGATATGTGTTGTCTACCTGAATCTGAATGATTGACTCTACATTGATAGAGGTAACCATGTGAATTGTATGTGCCAAGTGATCTGTCTATGGTCATGAGTGTGGAGTGCATCCTAAAAGTGTAGTTAGAGATGCTAAAAGTGATTTAGGGTGTGGAATGAGAGCTCTAGAATCATCTCAATACTCTCCTGGGCCAACTATTTTAAAACTCAATCCACCCAAATAATCATCTATGAGTGTGGGTGTCATATTATAGTCTAAAGAAGCCTAGAAATATGTATCAATATCATGTACATATGGTAACTCAAAATTTACCACAAGGGGTAACTATGATATGTGAGTCTCATCATCTATAATAGTAGAAGATGGTACTACTACAAAAGTTTATATAACTAATGGAGTAACATTGGAATCCACTAGAACTATTGGTACTGTTGTTAGTGATTGTGTATTTGTGATAGGTGTAGGAACTATGACTAATGGAGTAGCTAGAATGGTTGAAGCTTCTACAACTGGAAGAATCTCTGGAGCTGAAAGAATGACTATAAGTGGAGGAGTGCAAGAAGTGATAGTCTTTCCACCCTCATATGTATGTGATCAAGAGAGATGTAATGTGGTGGTGGTTATAGTGTGAGATAAGGTGTCCCATCTAGCAAAATAGTCAAAGATGACTCTATAGTTCGATAATATCTGAATGGTTGGTTGTCTTCTAAACATGTGTATAGATATACTTCATGGAGAAACTTAATACATCGATGGAGAGTAGAATGAATGGCCCCCATAGCATGTATCCAAGATCATCCAATTAAAATATTATAATGGAGAGGACTTGGCATGACCTAGAACTATGTAGAGAGGGTTTTGGGTCCTACCATGATATCCAAAGTAATTATGCCCAATGTCTGTCATGGTATATCATCAAACCCTCTAATGTTATTATATGATTTTTTCATTGATTCCATATCTACATCCATGGTATATAAGAATATGATATTACATGTATTAAGTTTGGAACCATTGTCAACTAACACTTTCTTGATTGTGCTAGTTTTGATTTGAACTTGAATGAATAGTGGTAAATTTTGATCAATAACTGTTTGAGAAGGCATGTCTTCACTATAAAAATAAATTTCATCTTCTATAGTTTTTATATTATTGACCACTAATGTAAAATAAAAAGGTTCTGAATCAATGGGCATAGAAGTCTGAGTGAGTGCCTGATAAATAATGTCCTTGAATACATTAGCTTTTTGAAGTAACTCTAACATGGAAATCTTAGCTAGAGTGTTTCTCAACTGATCAAAAATATCATATGCCTTGTGTAGATTTGTCTATGTAGGTGGGTGGGGCTTGGGATGGGTAAGAATATAAGAGTGATGAGGCTCCTGGCTAGGTGGAGGAGGCATGGTGACACATTGAGTAATATCTCTAACCGCTTTATCTACTATCGGTATAGGAGTAATAGTAACTATGGGAGGAGAGAAAATATAATCAATGGGTCAAGGTGGTAGAGGGACAAAGGGTATCAACTAATCTCTCTGGTGATAGGTAGTAACCTAGAAAAGAGTGAAATAGACCATGCAACATGACTCAGCACAAGGTAGAGACTTCGAGGGAGGTGATGAAAGAGATATAGTAACATATTTTTTAAAAGCTTGCTTAAAATCATCCCATATAATGAAAAATAAGCATGAAATGCAAAGGATGAAGCTTTGTACTAGCATATGATATACTTTGTCATTCATGTACATGATATGGCCCATTATAGTTTCCTTATTATTTTCAAGAAGTGTAAGAAAAGTTTGTAAAGAAATGTGCATCATTTTTGCAATTTGATTATGGATGTAAGGTGGTACATCAAGAAGCAAAATAGGTGTTAGTATATGCAATTAAGATTTTAATAATAATATTTTTGCAAAATACTATGAATTTTTTAAATTGAAATTGAATTTCTAAGTTAAGTATGTAAGTAAAAATTCAAAAATTTATGGAAAAATGTTTGATTTTAATGGGACCTAATAGATACAACTAGGGTTTTGAGAATTTTTTTTTGTTGAAATTACTATGAATTTTTGAATTTGAAGTCAATTTTTGATTTTAATATGCAACTAAAAAATTCAAAAAATGATTGGGAAATTATTGGGAGCTAGTTGATGCAACTAGGGTTTGAAATAATATTATTTTTGAAATTACTATTGATTTTGAAAATTTGAATCAAATTTTTGATTTAGATAAGCAAGTAAAAAATTAAGAAATTATTGGATTAATAGTGGAAAATTACAAAGACCTAGTGTATGCAACTAGGGTTTGAAAAAAAATTATTTTAAAATTTGCTACTAAATTTTAAAATTTGAAATGAATTTATGATTTAAATATTCAAGTGAAAATTGAAAAATTTATGGGAAAAATTAGCTAGGAATTTACCCTAGGGTTTCTATCTAGGATTTTTATGCACAATTCGAAGTAAGGCAAATTCACCAAATGATTAATTATTTTTGAGTAAATTAGTGTTTAATTCATAAATAATAAAGGGTTTTAGTAGGACAAAATTAGTAAATAATATTCTAAATTAAAGTTACTAATTTGTGAAATTTAATTACAATTTGACCTTTCCTAAAAATAGTAGTGAGAGAGAGAGAAATTAAACTTATCTTATTGTATGTTGATCTGATTGAGATAGGGTCTAAAAATTTATGTGCAGGCTTGGAACACTATCAAAAATAGAATTTTGAACTTCATTTCTTGATTGGATAGGAGCGTTGAAACTGGACACCCTGGGCTCTAGCGCTGTAGTCCTTCCCTGGCATTGTTGTCCTGAGGATCTAAAAATTTTGGGTTTTATTCCCCTAGTCAGTGTGAGCTTTTGTACCAAATTTTAGAACCTCATTGTCAATATAAATCCATGTAGAGATGATTTTCTATGTCTATGCCTTTTATACACTTGAATGGAAACTTTGGCAAATAGGGAAAAGGGGTTAGTGTGTGTAAGATGCATTAGACGTGCTTCACACCCCGTGTGTGGGCACATTGCCTACATACCAATACTTTTAAGAGGGATCAATCCATATGTAGTTCTTCTTTTAAAAGTGATTAGTGCAATAGTGAATGAAAATGCAGTAAATTCCAAAACTAGGTGTGCTTGAGATGACTAAGAACTGGTGTAAAGACTTTAATTGGTTTGAAAGTGTTTAGGCTGGTTGTATGTAGAGAATAGGGAATATTTCTTGAGTGGTCTTGTTTCTATTCTTGCTTTTGCTTGAATGATATTTGTCAACCCTTTCCAAATGATATTTGAATGGGATTTTATATGGATCTATTAATCATGGTTCGAAGGTAAATATGATAGGCTGACACAGTGAGCAAGAGGAATTGGGAAAAAAAAGTAATTTGGGATCAAATTATGATTAGATAGGAGCACTAGAAAGGGGACACGCTAGAGTCCAACACTATAGTCTAACTTTGAGGCTATTGTCTTGAGTAGATGGGACCTAGGGATGGATTAGTCATGAAGAGAGGGTCTTGGCTTAGTTGGGATAAAGTCTAAAAGGCCATGGATGATTAGGAATCAGTGAAAATGACCCTATGAGGGTCATGAGAGCAAACAAGAGGGACCTAAGGATCAGGTGTCATTAGCCATGCTCAAGTTATCAATTTTTGTATTTTATATGACTACATTTGGATAGGAATTTTAAGGATATAAAAATCATTATTTGGTCTTGATCAGCCTCTAGAAATGAAGGTTGTAGTCATTCAAAGGCATCCTTTAAGAAAATCCACTTATCTTTGAGTGTGAAAAATGAGTGAACTTCCCTTTATGCATTGTAGGATAAATGTCAGGCTAGAGAAAAACTATTAGCTCTTACATGTGCATTCCCTATAAAAAATCCAAAGAGTATTTTATGTAACTCAAGACAAATGAGATGTAATAATGAGGTTTATTTTATAGCTAAGTCTCTCGAAATGGGCCAAAAGTTGGTCAGTGGGGGCCATATATTCTAACTCGTCAGTCCAACCAATGAAACCTCCATGTGAATATGTTCATATAACATTTTTAAATCTATAAAATTCATTGTCCAGTCTCAATCGAACCTCCAAAATGAAGGTTGAAGTTGGTCGGAGGCATCCCTTAATAGAATCCACTCATCCTTGAGTGTGCAAAATAAGTGAAATTTCATTACACATTGTAGGAGAACAATGAGGGATAGAGATGAGTCATCAACTCCTATATATGCATGGATTAGTCCTCTAAAAAATATCAGGAAGATTTTATCTAACTTGAGATGGATGAGATACATTAACGTGGTTTTTTTCATAGCCAAATCTCTCAAAATGGGCCAAAAGTTGATCAATGGGGGTTATATATTCTAACTCATCAATCTAATTGATGAATCATCTATGAAAAAATGTCTGGCTAGTTGTTTTAATTCTATAATATCCATTATATGATCTTGGTTAGCCCCTGAGAGAGAAGGTTTTAGTTGGTCGGGGGCATCCCTTAAGATAGTCCACTCGTCTCTGAGTGTGAAAAATGAGCGAACTTCCATCACACATTGCAGGAGAACCATAAGGGATAGAGACAAACTATCATATCCTACACATGGATGGACAAGTCTTATAATAAATCCCAGGAATATTTTATCTAACTGGAGATGGACAAGATTTGGTAATGAGGTTTCCCTCACAACTAAATATTTCAAAATAGTCCAAAAGTTGGTCAATGGGGACTGTATATTCTAACTCATCAGTCCAATTGATAAATAGTCATGAAGACATGTCTAGATAGGAATTTTAAGTATAGAAAAACTAGTATCTAGTCTTAGTCATCCATTCAAAGTGAAGGTTGTAGTTGGTTAGAGGCATCCTTTAAGAGAATCCACTCATCCTTGAGTGTGTAAAATGAGCAAACTTATGTTCCACATTGTAGGAGAATCATGAGGGATAAAGACAAATTGTCAACTCCTAAACATACATGGATGAATCTTCTAATAAATATAGGATGATTTTATATAACTCGATAAGGATGAGACATGTTAATGAGGTTTCTTTCACAACCAAATTTCTTAAAAAGGGCTAAAAGTTGGTCATTGGGGGTCGTATATTCTGACTCGTCAACCCAATCGATAAACCATCTATGTAGACACATATTGATAGGTGCTTTAAGGATAGAAAAAACATTGTCCAATCTTGATTTTCCCATTAGAGTTAAGTTTTTAGTTGGTCATAGGTATCCCTTAAGAGAATCCACTCATCCTTGAGTGTGTAAAATGAGTGAAATTCTATCACAAGTTTTAGGATAACCATGATGGATAGAGATTAACCATTAGCTCATAAACATGCACAAATGAGTCCTTTAATAAATCTCAGGAGGATTCTTTATAAATTGATAAGGAGGAGATGTATCAATGAGGTTTCTCTCATAGTCAAATCTCTCAAAATGGGCAAAACATTAGTTAGTGAGGGTCGTAAATTCTGACTCATCAACCCAATAAATGAACAATCTATGCATACATGTCTAGATAAGGATTTTAAGGATAGAAAGACCATTTTTAAATCTCATTAAATACCTATAAATAAATTTTGTAGTTTATTTAAGGCATCCCTTAATAGAATCCACTCGTCCCTAAGTGTGAAAAATGAGCAAACTTCCATGAGATGTTATCGGATAACCATGAGGGCTAGAGATGAATCATCAGCTCCTACACATGCATGGATTAGTCCTTTAATATATCCAAAGAGTATTATCTCTAACTTAATTAGGAGGATATGTAGTAGGTTAGATGCACAAAATTAGGGGATAAAAATCATGACACAATGAAAAATACAAAGCATTTTTTGTAAATGTCATACACCCTTTTAAATAAAAACCAATGAAGAATTGGAAAGGGTCAATCCCAACCCTAAATGGAGTATTACCTTTAAACTCCAAAGGGCATACACCCTTTACAAAATGCATATACCTATACACCCTTTGTAAAGGGCGTACACCCTTTCGACTACAAATTATTTTTCCATGTTTGGTGTTTTTCAAGGATATATTTATTCAAATAAATTTTAAGTATAAGTTTACATATAATTTAAATTTATTTTACTAAATATAACAAACTAGGGCCACTATGCATCTTCTGAAATTGATTACAGAGTTGTAGGAGTTATCATTTTGAAGTTAATTTATTGAATTCCATTCTCATCAATACTTAGTTTTCGTAATTTTAGGATCAGGAGATAGAATGAGAACAAGGTTTCAAATCATGTTATGTATGTAATATATCTATACCATTGAGGATTACATGCATACTTTACCTACTTTAGTATTACCTATCTAGTTTATTTACTTAAGCATGCTCTACCTGATTAAATAACTGAGTCATAGCTTGATCTCAAGGAGTATGCCCTAAATAAATACACAAACTATATCTTGATATTTGCTATTCCCTATTGGTGTCAAATTAAGTGCTCTACTTACTCAACTTGGTCTACATCAAGGTCTTCTAGAAACTTACTTGTAATTAGGTCTCTTCCTAACCATAAATTATCTCTTGGTCTATCACAAAAGGTCTTCTAAGTATTGGTATTGAAATACTAATGACCTTATTATTTATTATTATCTCTTGACTTTCTAGCCTTTGTATTCAGATCAAAAGACACTTTCAATGACTTAAAATAGGGTACTTAATCCTAAGATAGTAATCTACCTTCAATAGAACCCCTTATTTGACTCCTAAATCACTTAATCGTACATCCTCAATTCTTTGAACAATAATACTATGAGGATTTAACCAATTATATGACTCAATCTTCTTAGTGCATGAAGAACTTAAACTCAAAACTCAGATGACAACTCTACCCTTTATAGGCCTATTAGGCCAAATTATACCTCTTAAGGACTTGATACAAAGAGGTCTATAACTACCTTGTTTTTTAGACTCATTCAATTCAAAAACTCAATGAAAATATCAAGAAAATAATACACAACTCATATGTGTCTTTACAAAATCTCAAAATACCAATTAAATCACCTAAGTGCCCAAAACATTAACTAAGTCTTAAGCATTGTTATAATATTATGTATAGGTGTGTTTGGTGTTGAAAAAGTGTTATTAATCTAAGCTCATGAAAGGATTCTTATAAAGCTTTACTTGTAAGTATTCTATAGTGTTTACATAATAACATTGGACCTTCATAAGAGGTTTATACTCAATAAAAAAAGTTAGAGATGTATTATACTTGGAATCTTCTATTTTTACCTTGGAATCTTCTTAACAACCTTGTTCTCAACTTATAAAATGAACTTTAATTAATGGGTCTATCAATATGCATAAATCAATAGCCTAAAACATTCAACCTATATCATATATATAGTAATGATACATTCATTCATACATTACATTTACCACATACATGGTACTACATGTAGGTTTTCAGTCACTCATACATGACATCTTATTTTGGTCATGATATGGTCACTCATATTGGACATGAATGTAACTAATAACCCTAGTGCACTCCATTTCTACCTAAACTATTAACCCCAAACACTAAAATTTAAACCCTAAACATTGAAACCTAAACCCTAAACCCTAATCCATAAACCTTGAACCATGAACAATAAATAATATACCTAAACCCTAGACCCTAAGCCATACAACTTGGACCCTTAACCTTAATACGTTAGCCATAAACCAAAAAAATATCCATAAACCCTAAACTATAGACCCTAAACGTAAAACATAAAACATTAAACCATGTACTTTATACATTAGATCCTCAACCCTAAAACATAAATATAAGAACTTAACCTTGAACCCCAAACCATAAACCTAAAATCCTAAATTCTAAACCCTAAAACCTAAATATAAGTACTTAACCCTAAACCCTAAGCCTAAACACATAAACCTTAAACATTAACTCTTAAACCAAAAATTCTAAACCCAAATCAAAAACCCAAAACCCAAAACCTTAAACACTAAACCTAAATCCCTAAACCCTAAACCTAAAAACCCAACCATAAACTCCAAACCATAAATACTAAATCCCAAATCATAAAGCTTAAACCCTAATCCCCAAACACTAAATCCCAAACCCTAAATACTAAACACTAAGTTCTAAACCCCAAAACCTCAGTGAGACCCCCAAGATCAAAACCTTGAACCTTACACCCTAAACCCTATGTGTGAAACCATAAACCCAAAACCATCACCCCAAACCCTAAAAGCTATTAAATCGCAAACCTTTAAGCATAAAATATAAATTATTATAAATTATAAGCCCTAAATCCTAATCCCTAAGCCATAACTTTGAAATTTGAACCATAAACATTAATCCCTATACATTAGACCCTATGCTATGAATCTTGAACCATCAACCATCAACCATGAACCTTAAACCCTAAATTTATAAATCCTAAAGTTCTAACCATAAACCCTAATCTTGAGTTATCACCTATATAGAGAAAGGAGAGGGGGAATTGGCTAAGCCATATCATGAAAGGATAGGGGTTATTCTAACCTATATAGAGAAAGGAATGACTAGGGGAATTTGTGTAAAAGGCTTGAAGATGGATTCAAGATGAATTCCTAAATAATTTATGGGTTTTTTAATCAATGGGTCTATCAATATGCATAAATGGCTAACCTATAGCATTCAACATATAGCATGCATATAATAATGATAAAATAATTCATACATTAGATCTACCCCATACCTAATACTATATGTAGGTATGTTATCACTCATACATGAGATATTCCTATATTCATGACACAATCACTCACATTAGACAATAATTTAGCTAATCATCCTAGTACACTCCATTAATGCCTAAACCATTAATCCTAAAACCCAAACCACAAACCATAAACACCATAAACCTTAAACATTGAACCCTAAACCTAAACCCTAAACACCATAAACCTTAAACACTTAACCCTAATACATTATCTCTAAACCTAAAACAATAATACCTAAACCCCAAAACCTAGACTATAAATATATAACATTAAAACCTTAAATGCTAGACTTTATACCCTAGACCCTAAGCTCTAAAACCTAAAATTTAAGCCCTTAACACTAAATCCCAAAACATAAGCCTAAAATCCTAAATCCTAAATCCTAAACACTAAACCATAAAATCTTAACCCTATACCCTTAATATTAAAAACTAAACTTTAAACACAAAATTCAAAATCATGAACTATAAACCTTAGACACTAAACCCCAAATCCTAAACCCAAAACCCAAAACCTTGACCCCTAAATTCTTAAAACTAAACCCTAATCCTAAAACCCTAAGCACTAAACCCTAAACCACAAACCTAGAACCATAAAACCTCAAACCCAAAACCATAAACCTTAAATCCTAATATTGGATAAACCCTAAACCTTAAAACCGAAATGTTAGAACCTAAAAAATCAAACCAAAACACTGAACTATAAACTTTGAACCCTAAAACCTTAACCCAAAACCCTAAAATAGAAACCTAAATGACAATCAGTAAACATACATTATAGATACCACACCACAGAGGAATGATTCAAGCATTGGTAGTTTAGCTCAAACCCCTCTCCACTTTCCTATCATAATTCCTACACAAGTGCAAGGAACTCAATGCAAGGAGAAAACATGCCATAATAAGGTTAGTGGCACAAATGATAATAATTTATACTCATGACCCATAAAATTCTTTGAGAATAACTCATAAACATGAGAAGATTTAAAATGCTCTGGCCCTTTTGCTTGATGATTTGGAAATAGTTGTGTCTAGAAGAAGGATTTCACCTCATACAAAACAAGTGAAAAGAGGTAATTTTTGATCTATCTTCATTTTTCATCATCCCTCATCATTAAAAATGATTTTTTTCCATGCAAGTGTAAAGAGGATATTATTTTATTTCCAACATGTAAATCAATCAATAATCTCCTTAAAGTAATCTATTATGACCCTATCTAATCTACTGGACATGAATGATAATAATCACCATATTACACTCAAATTAGAACAAAAATCATTAAAATACCATTAAAGATTCATCTAAAAAAGATACTTTTTAGTCTAAAACAAATTTATACCAAATACTAGATTGGAACACACTCTACTAGATGAGGGAATGACTAGGGATGATGAAGGGGTGATTAGGTATGATGAGGGATAATGAGGGAATGATTAGGGACTGAGGGATGAGGATAGATGAGGAGGGGGTGATTAGGGATGATTAAGAATAATGAGGCTTGATGAGGGATTGATTAGATATGATGAGGGATAATGAAAGATGAAAAGGATTGACTAGGGATGATAATAAATGATGATGGTTAATGAGGGAGTTATTGGGGATGATGAGAGTGTGACTAGGGATGATGAGGGATGATGAGAGAGTGATTATGTATGATTAAGGTTGATGAGGGATTTTTTAGGGATGATCAATGACAATGGATGATGATAGAGTGACTAGGGATGATGAAAGTTGATGAAGAATTGATTAGCAACAATGAGGGAGTGATTAGGGATAATAAGGGATAATGAGAACCGCTGAAGGAGTGAATAGGGATAATAATGGAATATGAGGGTCTATGAGGGAGTGATTAGGGATAATGAGGGTTAGTGAGGGAGTGTCCTATGTGAATTTGGAGTTCTAGAATATGACTTTATTCTATTTGATTTTAGAATAATGCATGAGATTGGAATCGAATAATGCATGAATTGGCCATCTATCTAACATTTGTTTTAAAGTGAATGGTATCTTTTTATAATGAATTTTAATGGAATTTTGATTTATTTTATTTCAAATGGAGTCTATTAGGGTGATTAGCTACATTCATGTCTAATATAAATTATTGTATCATGACTATAGGTAGATGTCATATATGATTGAATGCATACATATATGTAATAGGTATGTGATAGATGTCATGTAAGAGTAAATGTATCATGATTATAAGTATGTTACAAGTTACATGATATAGGGCAATCATCTATTCATATTAATAGACCTATTAATTGAAAAACCCACAAATTATTTAAGAATCCACCTTTAAGATTGGGTATTCAATCGGGTAGGGCATACTCAATTAGGTAAAGTAGGTAGGGTATATTTAATTAGGTAAACTATAGGGAATAATCAATGGTATAGATCTATTACATACATAACATTATTTCTAACTTCATTTCTCATTTTATCTTCTAATCCTAAAATTATGAAAACTAAGTATTGACCAGAATGGATTTTAAAAAACTAACTTTTAAATGGTAACTCTTGTAGCTTTGGAATCAATTTCATAAGATGTAGAGAGGCCCTAATATATTATATTTAGTAAAATAAATTTAAAGTATAAGAATATATAATGTACTTATCATTAATATTTATAAAAGGTACAGGCTTGGGGAGGTCCAAACCTAGCTTGGAACTGGTCATGGAGCAACCCTCTTAGTTTCTATGAAATTTAGGAGTCTTTTTCATCTTTGTTGACACATCTAATCAGACAGCTTTTATTATTTAAAAATATATATATGGATTTGTAAAGGAGAAAGTGTAGTTTTAGAATATATACTTTTTTTTAATGTTAGAATATTATTTATAATTATTACTTAATTTATACATAACCTACTTCATTATGGACTATATACATATCATCACAAATTCTCTTATAACATTTTGAATATTAATCAAAATTTTATAAAACTTATATCTGAATAATGTACACATTACAACTATGATTTAAAAAATATATATTTGCATGAAGTTAAGGTCAAAAAGTTGTGTCTGTACACTTGCAGTTTCAATATTCCAATTGTCTTGACTTGTAAAATTATTTAAAAATTATATATATAATAAAAAATATCCTCAACAATATTCGACATTTCACCTATCCATATATAAAGTTTCATACAAATATTTAATTGTTTACTCAAAACAATATGTTTGTACACATGCAATCTCCTTATCTTTTCATAAAAATAACCAACTTATTGTCATAAACGAATCTATTTCACACACTTTTATCATCTGTGTATTGAAAAAAATTATATACTTACAAACTACATTCAAAATGCCACAATTCATATTCTTATGTCATTGTCAAATTCCTTTTCAAGTGTCTCTAACATTATCTCCAAGTTAAATGACTATTATTTTCAGGAAAAAAAAAACATGTCGCTTTATACCCTCCTACCCGTCCCCCCCGCCCCCCCTTTGTCCCCCATTAACCTAGATCAACCCAAAAATGAGATTTGTTTCACAACCAAATCTCTTAGAACATGCAAAAATTTGGTCAGAGAGGGCCATATATTTTGACTCATCAACCTATTCAATGAATCATCTATGTGGACATGTCTAGATAGGCATTTTAAGGCTAGAACAACCATTATTTTGTCTCAATCAATGCTCAAGATCGAAGGTTACAATTGATTGGAGGCATCCCTTAAGAGAATCCACTCATCCTTAAGTGTGTAAAATGAGAACTTTTATTGTGTTTTTAGGAGAAATGTGAGGGATAAAGATGAACTGTCATCTCCTACACATATATGGATGAGTCCTCTAAGAGAAACCAGGAAGATTATATCTAACTTGATTAGGAGGATATGCGGCAATGTGGTTTCTCTCATAGCCAAATCTCTTAGAATAGGCTTAAAATTAGTTAGTGGGGGTCGTATATTTTGACTCATCAACCCAATAGATGAACCATCTATGTAGACACATCCAAATAGGAAATCTAAGGATAAAAAAACTGTTGTACAGTCTCGATCGGTACCTAAAAGTGAAGGTTATAGTTGATTGGAGGCATCCCTTAAGATAATTCATTCGTCCTTGAGTGTGAAAAATGAGCAACCTCTGTCATGAATTGCAGGAGAACCATGAGGGATAGAGATGAACCATCAAATCCTACATATGCACAAATGAGTCTTATAAGATATCTTAGGAGGATTATATTTAATGTAATTAGAAAGAGATGCAATAATGAGGTTTACCTCATAGCTAAATCCCTCAAAACATACTAAAATTTGGTCAATAGGGGTTGTATATTCTGACTTGTTAGCCCAATCGATCAATCGCCTAGGTGAACACGTCAATATAGACATTTTAAGGTTATAAAGACCATTTTATAGTCTCTGTTAGCCCTTGGTAATGAAGGTTTTAGTTGATCAGAGGCATCCCTTAATAGAATCCACTCATCCCTTAGTGTACAAAATGAGCGAACTTACATTGTGTATTGCACGAAAACTATGAGGGCTAGAGATGAATCATCAACTCCTACACATGAATAGACAAATCCTCTAAGAGAGCATAGATAAGACTATTTTTATGTTTTCTTGAAAATAACGAGAAGGAGAAAAATGGTTTGCTTAAGGTAGATAACATTAATATGAATTGTTTTTTTTTACTTCTCTTCATTTCAAGAAGATAATATTCTCTACTCATGACACCAACCATGTGAAGGTGGAAGCTCATCTGATGCCACTAACCTACATTAAAAATGTTAGTAAAATTTATAAATAGAAATAAACACATAATGATAAAATCGTTGAAAATTAAAATACCTTAAATCAAATAAATTTACTATATTAATTTGAAACACTAGATAAACTTACTAATTCAATCTAACATACCTTCAGGATAAAATCTATTTGAAAGTGTTTTAAGAATCATTTTGTGGTCAAATTCACGTACTTTCCATAAATTTATATTGTTATGCTTTCCATGATATGTGATCGTTTAAGTATTTGAATCAATACCTAGGTTTGAATAATGATGCACCATCTTATGTTTTTTAAAGTCCTCAAATAATAATTGTTTTATTTTTTATGATGGTACCTATGAAGCTAGGTTCTGGTAAACACTATAGATCTAGTGGGATAAATTAGCTCTTCTCCATCCATATCATTTGTGGTTAATTTTTTTTTGCCTCTACATAATGACACAAGTAGTAGTTTGTTCCCTCATCATTGTTCTCAGGTGTAATGATTGAAAAAACATGCCATGTATGTAAAGTATAATAAAATTATAAGCAAATATAGGAAAAAATAAAAATATCACTATTATCTAAGTTTGTATATTTAATTAAAGAATAAATTATAATTGGTTGCATAAGATCTGAGATGTGGTTAAAGTCAACTGATGATTCCATTTCAAGATCTATCAATTGTTGGATTGAATGGCTACTCTTTACAGGTGATATGGGACTACAATACCATTTGTCAATCCATTATTTTGACTTACATTCATTTCAATTAAATTTCATACATGAAGAAAAACTCCATGCCATATCTCTAGTATACATATTCCATGAATTTACATTTGAGATTTTAATGGAGTGGAAAACACTTGATCCATGTATTATAATGCAATCTTCATACATTGCCTTATGTTGTTCCTCTATAAACTAAAAGAATCTTCATACATTAGAATGTTTATCCGATCCATGACAAATATTTTTATTACACCAAGTCACAATACTTGTAGTATTGATCAAATTAGCACCATCCTTGTGTTTTGTCTGCTCTCTTTTAAGGATTGTTTTTACACATGCACCTGCACCATCATGTTCCCCTTTTCCATGCCCAATCTTAGAGAAGCTCCAAAAATGTGGAATGTCATTCTTCGTATGCATTATACTTTACCAGTAAAACATTAAAAAATTCTTAAATTACCCTATACAATTACCTAACCAAATGTAGTGTGTAATAAACATGATTCATCTTGCATTCATATTTATATAAAATATCTCAAAACAACCCTAGCCAAAATTTGGAGAATGCAATCTGTCATTCCTCATATAAAAGTGGTACTGCCTCAAATCCTCTCTATTGTCATCTGTTCTATTAGGTGCATGTATGAATGTAATATGAATAAAAATTCCAACTTGAATTGAATTATAGTATTGGGATTGAACCTCATTCTATGGTTGTAGCATGTAGTTCTCAACAAAGTCCACAATTCTAATAATGGTACCAACTAGAAAGTTATATTTTCATACCTTGAATTAATTATCTAAATTTTTTTTTGTGTGTGTCTTACATATTGGTAGATAATATTCCTTTTGAATTAAAACATGAAATCAAATACAAGAATTTTGGTCATCACCAATTCAAATCTTGATGACTCTTTTCCATATTTTAACACATACTTTACATATTTTTACTTCTTATAATCAACTTGTTGCTTTCCAAATTCATGTGAAATATATTCATGTATAAAACTCATCAAATTTGACAAACCACCATAACTATTACATGTTCCATCTAAACATTATTTGGCCAAAAAAAAATTCCCTCAATTCTTTGACAAATAATACCTTGAATTAATTCTCTTGATGTCTTAGGTGGGGAAGACACCATACATTCTTGTAAAAACTTGTCAATATGTAAAGTACAATGTATATGATAAAAAACATCAAAATACGTAGCAAATTCAACATGTACTTTACAGCAACATGTGGTGCATTCTTGGTTGATTTTAACATAGAAAGGTTTACACATCTCAAATGACCTTTGACTAATTATCAGTTGGTCATTAAATTTTTTAACGAACTTTTTAGAAAATTTTGTTTGGGTCATGTCCAAGAAATGTTTTTCATGCGGCTCATAGTTTTTTGAGTATTTTCTTCTTTTAAAAACATCTTTTACATTAGATGAGGCACTTGTGTTGTCAAGCTAAAATTTTTCAATCAAATGTCTTGTTCCTTCAACTAATAACTTATCTTTTTGTGGGAGTCTATCATTAAACATCCAACAATCCATGAGTGAAGCGTCATCAAGCCTTGTTCTTATTTTTACATTATTTATTAGATTTTTTCTATTTTAAGTTCAAGGATTTACTTTTTTTACTAAGAATTTGAGCTTTAGATGCTAACTTACTCACTATAGATTCTATTATTATTCATCTTGCCACATTACTATCTTTATTCTAACTTTTATTGTGTATTGTCTTAAATACATTAAATAGATTCTTTATTATTCTACTATTTCTTCCCTCCATGTTGAATGTTCTTAACCCCAAATTATGCATCATAGGGTGTATTTTTGCATTTTCATTAATTGAATAAATAGTTGACATTATTTTATATGGGTTTTATTCTCAAATACATAGTTCCATACATGTTGAGCATGTTGTTGAACTGATCTTTTTGACATTTTACCTTCCATAGGTTTTATTATTTTCTTATCTATTTCAACCAAATACCTCTGTGTTTATCTTATTATCATTGGAGGTATGGCTATAGGATCTATATTTTATATTAAATTGGGTGGCGTTACCACTTCAACCATAGTAGGGATAGTAGAGGGTTGACTATCTACATTAGATCCTATAGGCGAATTAAATTTTTATTCATTAGGAGACACATAATTTGGGGTCATTATTTGATGTTGATTATCATCATAGTCAAAAAGTTCATTATGAATGGATGTTTCATTTTATTATGTTTGTCCATATGTTTCATAACTCATTATAAATTCATTACTTACATGATCTAAATTTTGAATTTCATCATGCAATAATGATTGATTAGGTTCTCTTATCTTATTTTAAGACACATATAAACTAAATTATATAGAATTGGGCATGTTATTTTCATTTTACATATTACCTGGTGTA
Source organism: Torreya grandis (assembly GCA_037957365.1). Classification (NCBI taxonomy): domain Eukaryota; kingdom Viridiplantae; phylum Streptophyta; class Pinopsida; order Cupressales; family Taxaceae; genus Torreya; species Torreya grandis. The sequence goes on along the minus strand of JARHVA010000038.1, from coordinate 8,770,202 downwards.
GAGGAAACACTTTCACCTTACCTAGAAGCCCTTATGGATGCTCTCATATCTGCTTGTCTTTTTCTTTTTCTCTTTTCTCTTCAATTTCCTCATTTATTATCTCTTTGAATGGTCTTTTGCAATAAATTCCCAACTCCATTATTTATCTTTACCAAAATAAGACAATTGTAGATTTAAACTTGAAGAATTTATAGTGATTCAAACAAAGTGAATGAATAATTTACTATATTTTCATAGTTAGAACAGAAAAATCAGTTTATAATTTGCAAAGAAAAAAACAAATGATTATATTTTGTGGGAAAGCTAAGATAAATTCATGAATCATAAAGGGTGTGCATGTTTTTTAAATCATGCATGCTCTTTGTGATCTATGAAAAAAGGTCAAAAAAAAATAATGAGGAAAAAGATGGTTTGCAAAGGGTATACACCCTTTGCAAGTTTAAAAAAAATTTACCACTTTCCATCCAAATTTACCTCATTTTTAGCCCTAGGGGGGGCCCAAACTTGGTCCAAACTCTGTCATGAATGAGCCAAGGAGATTTATAAGAAATTTAGGATTTTTTCATCTTTATCGACACGTCTGATCAGATAGATTTTATTATTTTTTTTAAAATAGTATATAAGTTTGTAGAGGGGAAAGCGTAGTTTTAAAATATATAGTTTTTAAATGTTAGAATATTATTTATAATTATTACTTAATATCTACATAACATTTATAAAACTTATATCTCAATAATATACACATTGTCAATTATGCTTTAAAAAAATGATTTTCATGACGTTAAGGTTGTGTTCATACATTTGCAATTTCAATTTTTCAACTATCTTGACTTGTTATTTTCTCTTCAAATTCAGCTATTGTTATTTTCAAGAAAAAAGTGTCACTTTATACCCCCCCCCCCGCTTTTCTCCCCCATTATCATGCATCTACCCAAAGAGTGATTAGAGATGATAAGGGATAGTGAGGGTTAAAAAGGGAGTGATTAGGGATGATGAGGCATTGATTAAAGATGATGAGGGATGATGAGGTTCAATGAGGGAGTGATTAGGGATAATGAGGAATGAGTAGAGAGTGATTAGTTGTGATGAGGATGAGGAGGAAGTCATTAAGGATGAATAATTGATGATGATTAAGTGAAATTAATATATAATGGTCATTTGATGTTCATAGGTTATAAATGTGACCTTTGTTACCCTAATCACACCCTCATAATAAATTTGAGATTGGGGAGTAGCTAGTGCTTGAGGTGCTTGTCCTCATGGTGCTTATCCTTGTGTTTGTCCTCCAAAACCTTCAACCACTAGGCTAGGCACTGGTCCTATGGTTACTGTTGGTGCTATAAAAGATGATGGTGTCATAGTACCAACTAATGTCATAGGGCCACTCCCTATGTAATGTTACCCAGGTTGCGTAGCTGACATTAGTTAAACTAGGGTGCTTGTGCTCATGTTCTATCTAGTCAGGATAACACCTCAAGTTCTAAAAGTATCTTCACTTACCTCTTCATACAGGATCACTTGTTCAATCACAAAGTTCTAGTCTAATTGTAAAGTGATTAAAGTCTAAGTCAGTAATGAGGTCAATTACCAATCTTCTATCTTCCTATGGGGGATCTAATGCATGAGATTGTACCACAAGTTCAAAGGGGGTAGGTTCATCTGGTGCATCTCCAATGGTCAAGTTCTAAAGGGACCCCAAGCATTCATATATCAACTATGGATCTTGTTCCAAGGCTTCAAGGGCTCCTTCTTCTGGGCATGACTGTCATTGAAGAGATCCTTCCCCATGCCCTTTGCACTCACTATGAGTCCTCTCAACACTTCCAAGTTCTAAATATTCTATCGATCCATGCCTCCTATTATTATAATCTTATCTCTTGAGCTCTCAATTATCAATCTACTCATCCCCTTCCATTACACCTCACCTACACGTCCCCTTCTTCCCCATTACTCTATTCATAGATGAGAGGACTTTATCCTTCCATAATCACTATTTTGAAGTTGTAATCCACCATTAGTTTCTTGAGTTGGATGTTGATTTCTTTCACAAATGTGCCTTTAGGATCATGCAAGAACTAGTATCCTAATTTTTTATGGTAGGAGTACATCGATACCATGAACTCAAGCATGCATTTATTGAGTGCCCCTTGCCACCATTTGTCCACATCTATAGTCCAAGTGGCATCTAAGTTTTCAATATTTTCTAAGCACTATTTCATCCACTCAAGGCTCTATCCATAACTTCAACTTCTATGGGTCACATAAGCAACCAACCAATGGTACACTTACTCTGGTGTTCACAAAATAAAAACTCATACAGGGCATAATACAAGGGATTCTGGTCTCACTTCCTTGGGTTATGCCCTTTATAAGTTTGATGGCTCAGCATAAATCTATCTTCCACTCATTTCAAGTAGTGCTCAACGTTCTCAAGGGAGAGTCAGAGCATTGTCCTATTGAACCATTGTAGCATCAAAATTCAATAGTCTTGATAACAGAACCAAAATGTTATATAAAAATAGGCACTTCGATCATGGGCCTAGTCATGTGCTTACCTAACTATCTAGGTAGGATTTAGGCTTGTTCCAAAGGGGCACAAGCCTTGACTAATCTTATGGAACTCAAAATTTAGCACTTGACTATGCTGGCATCAATATACATAAATCACAAGCCTTATGTTCTTAGTTGAAGCACAATAAAGG